>CP106713.1:41995127-43195127 GCA_025503065.1 Gossypium bickii
TCAATCTCGATGCAAATGCAGAATTAACAGATATCAGATACAAGTATGCAATAATACAATTTTAGACCATTATCATGTAATGCAATCACACTGATTTATCAGATCTCATAACCAATGTATATATCAAAATAAAAGATTGTTAGATAACAATTTCAATGTCTAATTTAGATCATATGGACCCTACGGTAGGTCTAAATTCGATCCGAATGACGATTATGGCCTTAGGGGAGATTTTTGATTTTTGGCCTATATATCCATATGGATTCACACAACCTAGTAGATAGTCGTGTGGCTTAAAATAGTGAGTTCTACGGTTTGGCACACGGTCAAGCACACACTTGTGTGACTCACAACCCCTCATATGGCTTGGACACACACTTGTGCCCTTGGTCCATATGACATTAAATCCAAAATAGTAAGTTACACAACCTGGACACACGTCCGTGTCCCTAGCCCATGTGACCCTATATCCAAAATAAGAGTTACACGGCTTGCACAGACGCCTGTGTCCCTAGCCCATGTATCTCTAATTTGAAAACAGTGAGTTACACGAGCTAACACATGACCGTACAGCTCAAATGGCCTACCATACAGCCTAGCACATGGCCATGTGGCAACGATAGCCATGTTTTCCGGGGTTCGCAAATTACAAAAAATTGGGTTTTGGTTACACACCTGATACAGATTCAACGCAAAAGCAATAGGAATGATTCCAAAGCTTGAAAAGACAACCAGAGGTTCAATCAACGACTTAAACGAAACAATTCACACAAGAACAACCAACCCAACATGTTGAAAACTTTGACGTAAACCCCCATAGCAAACTAACACTGACCGATGAATCAACAACAATTACTCAAACTTAGACTGTTAGAAGAATGTTTCCCACAAGACCTTCGCCAAACAAAAACCCTGGTAATACTCTAAAATGACATATTTTTATGTATTATTTACATATTTATTTTGAGTATGATTCTACTAATTTGAGCTATTTATGATTTTTTTATCTTGTAAGGACTAAATTGAAGGCAAAAGGAAATTTAGGGGCAAAAAATGTGAATTTAAAAATAAAATAGGCTAGCATGCGAAATAGGAAAGAAGTGGTGCCGAAAATGCAAAGTGTGGAAGACTTGGGGGCAAAAGTTCAAAGAAGAGATTTTATGAACACAAGGCTCTATTTAAATCTGAATTATATTAGGATTATTATTAAGATTATTAATTAGATTTAATTTTAGCTTTTAGCTTTTAGCTTTTATCTTTATTTATCTTTTAGAATTTAGATAGGAATAAACTAGGTTTTCTGAGTACTCTAAATAGGGGATGGAGTGACACAAATTTCACTCATATTTTCTATAAAAGCTCCCTCTCCCAAAAAGCTCTAGCCTTTGTTCCTTTCATTTATTCAATAAAATTCCATTTTTATTAAGTTTATTTCTTTTTCCCCAAAAAGCATGAGCCACTAAATTCGTCTAGCCAATGGTTGTAGAGATTCCCCAAAAAGGGTTCATGAGGCTTAGAATCCTCATTTAGCCTTCTCAACAAATATTCATTGTTTCTCCGCACTACGAGACTAACACTTTCGTCCATGTCCCTTCAAAAGTGATCTTTTCATCTTGTGCAAAGGCGGCCACTTTGTATGTTTTGGGAAGGTTGCACAGTCAGTTCGTTAGCTTACTGCGTCAGTGGTTGTCGAGCCCAAGAGAAAAAATGGCATGGCATTCGCCACTAAGAAGTGATGATCTAGTGTAAGACAGTCCCACAAAAGTGACGGTTGGCTAGAGTCAAGTTCCTCTATATTATAAGTCTAAAATTTAAGTGGAGCTAGTGGTCGTAGGTGTCCTCTTCCACTATAATTGGCTTATTCTATTATGAGAAGAATCATCTAAAAACCTAGGATTGAACCCAAGGAGGATCGAGCTAACCGGAGGCTAGAGTCTTTCCATCAAAGACTCTCTTTTCTCAACAATGTTTATTTTTACAATTTCAATTTCAATTTATGCAATATAAATTCAACCAAACTTTTAATTCTATTTTTTTTCCAGGTACACCGTTTTTCTTGGGCACAGCTCTGCTCGGGATCTCAAGGAATAGGAACTTGTGCAAATTCAGTCCCTAAAGATTTGACCCAACTTCCCTTATACTATTCTTTTTGTTATTTTATAGGGATAGGATAGTTTTGGTGCTCTCAACGACGCATCAAACCCCAATTTCACAATTAACGAAAATTCAAACAAACAACATCTAACTTCGAAGAACAACCATGAAATTTCACGAAAACAAAAGAGAATAACAACAAAACTTACGCAACAACCTCTCAAACGATGCAACGAACAACGCAGAATTCCCAATAAGCCGGGTAACAGTTTATGGAAGGAAGCAAAAAGAAAAAAGAGAAGATAAAAGAATAAAAGAAAAAGAAGAACAAAAGAAGAAAAAGAAAAAACGTTAAAGAAGATGGTTTTTAAAATAGAAAAAACTAATAGGCTTTTACCACGTAGCATAATAATATTTCCTTAATGCATGTGCAGAGACTCGAACATAAAACCAAAAAGTATAAAACAGCTTAACCATTGAATCAATAGGCTCATTCTTGACATAGATTAATGCTGAAATAGACTTAAGTCAAACGTTCAATGCTAAAGGTCAAGTCAAACAAAATAAAAAAATTTCCAAAAGTGAGGTTTGAACCCCTAACCTCTAACAAATAAAGAAAGCACTTAGCCACAGATATAGAAACTCAATTATGTCATAATTTAACAAAAACTTTCAAATTTTTGGGGATTTACAAAACATCAATCTTTATGCATATTAGGAAGAGATAGATTAACAAGTAAAAATCTTAGTGTATAGTTTGCAAAAACTGATAAAAAAAAAGACAACAAACATAACAGTTCGAACTTTTTAAATTACACATACGAATGATGGTGATAAGTATTAAAAGTAGCATGTTTTAACCTCATTCTTAATGAAAAAAGTAGCATGGCATATAGGCTATACAACCTTCTCACCGAGAAAGTTATTATTGTAAGAGATGTTGAGTTTGATTAAGCTGACTACTAGAGATAGACCGAAGAAGAAAAAAAAAATGAAGGATTATTTTTCAATGATGACAAAGACGATGATTTCATCAGTCAATATGAACAAGGTGATGATCCAAGCCCTCCACCAAGTCCTGTTGCAACAACTCCTACAACATCATCACCAATCAACAGTTGTACCAACAGCTTAGAGGAAGCACTTGCAAGAATACATAGTTTATACAATATTTATGATGTCACAGAACCCATATAAATAACACTCAATTATTCCTTATTTTTTTAATGATAGAATGTGATGCAATATGTAACACCCCTTACCCGTATTCAACGCCAAAATAGGGTTACGAAGCATTACCTGACTTACGAAACAATTAAACAACTATTTAACATACGATTATTCAATTCAATCATTCATCATTCAATCTTAATCAATTTGTCCATAATAAGAGCCTACGAGGCCTTAAACATGCTTTAGAAGTGGTTCGGGACTAAACTGATATCATACGAAAATTCTGGACATTTAGAAATTTTTCATGTAAACAAGGGTCACACGCTCGTGTGAACATGCCGCGTGCCTCACATAGCTGGTAGACACGCCCTTGTCTTAGGCCGTGTGAAAACAGGGTATACATATTGACTTGGGTCACACGGCCGACCACACGCCCGTGTGCCAATTAAGGGGGTATACTGACTTGTACTACACGGCCAGTCACACGCCCGTGTGTGTGAGACCTTGTGGAGCATACTGACTTCAATTTAATTTCAACACCAGGGGACATGCGACCATGTTTCTTGATCGTGTGTTACACACGGTTGAGACACACACCTGTGTCTCTGCCTGTGTGGAAAAAATAGGCTATTTACTAAGCTATTTTGCCACCCCATTTGGTACACACCTTCACCTACACACATAACACAAAAACAAGGCAAAATAGGCAATCCATAACAACCAAATCAACCATAATTCTTGCCATTTCATCTAATATTTCATAGCCTAAACTTCAATCACAATCATCATCAATTTATCAACCATTTCTAAGTAACATTAAACACTTTATAAAATGACATTAGTTCATATCTAAAAACATTTACCAAACATACATCATTTTGTTCCATTTCACAACTATAACCAATTCCACAAACCTCATAATATAGGCCATAAGCACACTTATATATACATAATCAAACTAGCCAAAATGACTCAAGCCCATACATGTCATATACCATATATACACAACTCAAAAGTACCAAGTAGATGGTTGGATAGTGTGACATAGTCTTCGACGATCCCTGAATCCGAGCTAGCTTTGAAATCACTATAAGACATGAAAAAATAAACAAAAAGCTACAAAGCTTAGTAAGTTCGTACTAAATATACTCAACAATTCATAAAATACAAATCATCAATTTGAACTAGACAATGTATAATTCATGAATATAACAAACCTTCCATAAGCTTGTTTATATACTTATATGCAAAATCTTAACCTTTTCTATTTGAAACTCATGTTCACATGTACTTAACTATACAATTTCATAATGAACTCATACCTTTTCGTGACACTGTCGAATACTCGATGTTTCACACACTAAGTGCCATTGCATAGCCGAAGCTATTATAATCCCGCATACTAAGTGCCTTACTCGATGTTTTGCACACTCAGTGACATCGCATAGCCGAAGCTATTATAATCCTACACACTAAGTGCCTTATATAGCCGACGCTTTTCCAAATCCCACACTAAGAGCCATAATAGCCGAAGCTATCTCAAATCGTACACTAAGTGCTAAACACCATCGATTTGTCGTTAAACATGATCGTAGTCTTGTATATAAAATTTATGCAACATTAAAGCATTAAAAGCTTAATTGTAACAATGTTTACCACATACGAACTTACCTCGGATGCTAAAACGACGAATCGAGTCGTTTAGTCGATCACTTTCGTTTTTCCGCGATCTTGATCTGAATTCCTCTTTTCTTGATCTAAATGTATTCAAGATTAACTTATTCAATCACTACTTTATTTAATTTAGTCCAAAACATACTTTAAGGCATATTTACCCTTTTACCCCTAAACTTTTACATTTTTCACAATTTAGTCCTTGTTGCATAAAATCACAAATTCATACAATTTAATCCAATTTCATGATAGCTGAATTTCACTAGTGTCCATATTAGCTCATTTTTCTAATTTATTTCACATTTTAACCACACATTTCACAATTTAATTCCTTTTTGACATTTTTGTCAAAAATCACTTTACAAAACATGAAAATTTATTATCAAAAGTTCATATTTCATCTTCAAAGACCAAAGAAAACATAAAATCATCAATGGAAACTCTCAAAATCTTTAACAGTTTCCAAATTAAAGGTAAGGGCTAGCTAGAATATGAAGCAACAATATCAAAAATATAGAAATCATAAAAAGGGGACAAAACACATACCTAATTACTTGAATTATTCCTAGCTAAATGAAAAGCCCTAGTTTCTCTTCTTCTTCTTTTAATTTCAATTCACCGAGATGATAAAGGATGAAATTTGTGTTTTATTTTACTTATTTTATCATTATTTACAAATTACCATAATTAACCTTATTCATAAACCATTAAAAATATTCATATAATGCCCATAAATGTCCACCCAATATACAAATTGTTTAATTACCATTTAAGGCCACCATATTTAGAAGCCAAAGCTAATTGACACCTTTAACAAGTAGAATGCAACTTTCGCATTTTACGCGATTTAGTCCTTTTTCTCCAATTGAGCAATAAAAACGATAAAATTTGCTCACGAAATTTTCACACATACATGCTATCATGCTATAATCACCAAAAATAATATTAAAATAATTTTCTAACATCGAATTTTTGGTTTTGAAACCACTATTCCGATTTAGCTAAGACTGCGCTGTTACACAATAACATATAAAGATGCAATTGAATATGTCAAATGGATGAAGAAATTACAGCAGTAAAAAGAAATGACACATGGGAGTTAACAAGCCTACCAGAACGACATAGTCCAACTGGAGTCAAATGGGTGTATAAGATAAAGAACAACAAAGAAGGAAAAGTGGAGAAATACAAAGCAAGACTAGTTGCAAAAGGATACAAGTAAAGACAGGGTAGACTATGATGAAGGACCAGAAGGACATAGTCCAATTGAAGTCAAATTGCTGTACAAGACGAATACTAACAAGAAGGAAAAGTGGAAAAATACAAAGCAAGACTAGTTGCAAAAGGCTACAATTAAAGACATTGAGTGAACTATGATTGAGTATTTGCTCTACTCGCTAGAATTGACACTATAAGGCTTCAAATGGCAACTGCAACACAAAATAACTGGAGGATATATTAGATGGATATGAAGTCAGCATTCCTTAATGACTACCTAGACAAAGTCTACATCGAACAACCACCTAGATATAGAAAAAAAGGATAAGAAGACAAAGTCTATCGCTTGAAGAAAGCTTTATATGGACTAAAGCAAGCCCCAAGAGTATGAAAAACAAGAACAGATGAATACTTTTAGAAAAATCGGTTCATGAAAAGCCCATACGAGCATGCCCTATATACGAAGAAAAACTGGAGTTGGTGACATCATGATCGTGTGCTATATGGATGATATTATTTTCACAGGAAACAATCCAGGTATGTTCAATGACTTTAAGAAAGCTATGGCTAAAGAATTTGAAATGACATATATTCGTGAAATCTCATACTTTCTTAGAGTCGAATTGAAACAAATGAAAGATGAAATATTTATGTCTCAAAAGAAGTATGCAGAACATATTTTAAGAAAAATCAGAATGAAAGATTGCAAGCTGAAGTTTAAGGTACTTGACTATCACGCGACCATATATCATGAACGCAATGGGAATAATTAGCAGATGCATGGAGAAGCCAAAACAGGATCACTTGATTGCAGCAAAAAGAATTTTGAGATATGTTAAATGTACGATGGATCATGATTTATTTTATACGCACTTACAAAGTTCAAAATTGGTTAGTTATTCAAATAGTGGTTATGGCGATGACTTGGATGATCACAAAAGCACATTTGAATATTTATTCCAGATTGGTTCTGCAACATTTTCATGGTCACCGAAAAAGAAACAAACAGTAGCCTTCTTAACATGTGAAGCAAAATACATGGTTGTTGCAACGTGCACGTGTCAAGCAATTTGGTTGAAGAATATTTTGGGTGAATTATTTATTAAACAAGAAGATCCAATTACAATTTATGTTGATAACAAGTCCACAATATCTCTTGCAAAGAATCTGGTGTCTCATTGTCGAAGCAAGCGTATCGAAACAAAATATCATTTTATTCGAGAGCAAGTGAAGAGTAAAAATGTAGAATTAATTTACTATAGAATGGAAGACCAACTGACAGATATTTTCACAAAACCATTGAAAGCGAACTTATTCCATGAACTCAAAGAAAAGCTTGGAATGAAAGCTAGATTTGAGGGGGAGTGTTAGAAGTCAAACCGACTTCTCAAAGCCAATAAAGCTTAAAGCAAAGAGTGGCTGTATAATTTGGCTTAGTAATGTGGCAACTTGGTGATGATTACTTAAGGACTAAGATGAAGATAATGATAAATTTGCTGGAAGTTTCAGGAAGCATTAAAGGATGAGGATGGCGGATAATTATGGCTTGTAAGGTGACAACATTATCTCAAACTAAGTCTTAGTTTAACATTGCTTATCAAAAGTTTTTTGGGCCAAAAAGCTCTTTTGAGACAAAGTTAAAATGTTTTGTTTTTACTTTTGGTTAAAAAAAATGCTTTTGCAAACATTTTTTTGTCTTAAAAGCATTTTTGAAAAGCTTAAACGTATCTTGTTTAGCAAAGCTTTTATTTTAAAAATGCTTTTTGTCTCAAAAGTACTTTTTAGAAGCAATGCTAAATTGACCAAATGAGGCTTTGAGAGAAAAAGATGGGGCTTTTAGTTTTTTTTTTTTTTTTTAAATTGAAGGAAGGAATGAATTTTTTTTTTTGAATATTTTTGGTTCAAATAGGCAGTCTAAACGGCGCCGTTTTGGGCCGATTCTTAGACATCGAAATGACGTCGTTTTGACGCAACTCGTGGCCCGACCCAATCCACCTCTGGGATCCGCGTGTTTTTTCTTAAGAGGGGATATTTTCAGTTTTAATCCTTCTGCTTTTTAAATACCCTTCAATTTAGTCTTATTTTCAACTTTTTTTCTCTTTTAAATTTATCCTCTTAATTTTATTTTTTTTATTCTAGTCCCCTAGAACTGGGCGTTTGAGGGTAAAAGGATAATTTTCTAGTTAGTCCCTCCTCCTTTTCGCGCATTTCACTTTGGTCCTTTATTTTGTTTTACTATTTAATTTATTTATTTTATTATGATTTATACTTGCAATTTTATTTAAATTTTGATTCAGTCCCTTATTTATTTAATCTTAGCCTTTCACGAAATTTTCTATTATTATTATTTACTTATTTATTTATTATTGCAATTTCAGCCTTTCATGCATTTTTTATTTTACTATTATTTATTTATTTATTTATTTATTTATTATTGTCTTGCTTTTTATTTTAAAATTTATGTTGTTCATATTTGTACATATTTCGCTCGTTATTTATATTTGTATATTTTTTGCTCGTTATTTATATTTGTACATTTTTCACTCATTATTTATTTATTTTTTTTTTACATATATACATATTATTTATATTTACACTCATTATTAAGCATCTTTCATTTTTTTCTTGTTTTAAATTACCTTATTTATTTTATTATTATTATGATTTGATTATTAATAATATTATTATAATTACATTAGTATTATTATAGTATTCCCTTATTTATTATATATCATTCTAATATTCTAGGCCATTTTATATTATCTCATCATCACTACATCATACATTACGTTTAAATATAATTTGCCTTTTATTTATATACTATACCCCAAATAAGATAAATGCACATTGTTTTAAATGTTACATTTTTTATTACTTAATGAAGGAAATTTTAAAATTAAGGCAATGTCCCGTATTTGGAGATTCGAGAAGTCGTACCCTAACTTACAGGGTTCAACTTTCTCCTCGAATCTATATAACCGGACGTCCCTTTTAAAATTAAACACAAGAGATTTAAATAGCAATTAAATAAAGAGCAAGCTTATTTTCGAGGATTCGAGATGTCGTGTCCTAACTTACGGGATATGACCTTTTTGTTACTTCGAGATAAGAGGGCCTTTTACACACATTTTGATTTATTCAAGTGATTTTAATTAAGAAAAACATCATGCAAAGAGGGATCATATTTGAATCTTCAAATTTTTATTTTTTGACACTAAAGATATCAAGTAATCAATTAGGTACAAATTTTGGGCGTAACGAGGGTGCTAATCCTTCCTCGTGCGTAACTGACTCTTGAACCCATTTTCTAGATTTTTGTAGACCAAAAAACATTGTTTTAATAAATCAAACATCTTATTAAAACGATCAAATTACAAGGTGACCCGATCACACCTCTTAAAAGTGATTGGTGGCGACTCCCATTTTCATTTTAAAAAAACAAGTCGATCTTTCAAAAAAAAGGTTTTGATAGCTTGGCTACTTCGCTGGGGAGAAAATAAGAGAGTCAAGCCGTGAGTTGATTACTTTTGGTCTTTTTGTCGAAAATTAATGATTTGATTTAAATTTACGATCCCTTCATTGCATTTCATCTTTCATTTTTCCGGTGTTACATAATGATATATTTTCGCATATTACATTTGCATAACAGTTCGATTTTGCCCTTCTTAAGTGAAAGTGAGAAACTATTCCTTCGTGAGGTCTTCACCTCCGTATAGGATAATGGATCACTTTCGGGATACATCCGTACCTATGTCTTCACGAGATTTTCATCTCCGTATAGCCATAGGGAAATGTATTTCCCTTAACTGAACTAGGTTCATATGAGCCTATAATGGGTGAGGATCGAGGAATCTGTTGGTTCAGGTACCCTTACTTTAGAACCGAACCGCATATAATGAACCCTAGGAACTTACCCTAGGAAGGACCATGTCAAACCTTTAGTGGTCACCCGAATAGATGCTCTATTTATTTTTTTTTGTTTTGTATTCTAGCTTTATATAAAATATACTGACTTGCTTTGTTCTAGCTGTGATTACATTGCATTTTCATCATAGAAAAGGGTGTTGATTCACGTTCAGTTGCTAAATAGAGAGCTTATCATAGAAAATGGGTTTCACGGCCACGAGAATATGGTCCGACAAAAGGCAACAAGAGAAAGTTGATAACTATGAGAGGGGTAGGATAGAGATATAGACCACGTTATGAGTAAAGCTTTGGTCCGAGTACAAGAAGTGGCTGACCACTTGTAGACCCCAGCCATTCAAAGCCTAGAATATGGCCTCGCCTTCACACTTAAAACCTTAACTTTCCTAAGAAACAAAGCTAATTCTAATAGAATTGAACTAGAATCAATGCCTTTTTGCATGCATCTTTTCCATTCATTAACATTACATTTCGTTGCATGCAATAAATTTCATAAAATCCAAAAGTGCATCGAGTTTAGAACTCTAGTACAGAGCCTGATGGATAATAAAGAGTTGGAATTCTTTTAAGATATCGAAGATTTGGAAAGGAAAGATGTTTGTACCTTTGAAGAAAGAACTAAAAAAAAACTATCAGGAATTTGTTCCTATATCCCTAGAAGTGTTCTGAATAATTGGACTGTGGAGGAGATTCTTGTAGTTTTTAGGAACATTTTAGAGTAATATTCAGAACACACCTACTACTCTAAGCCTAGGAGCAATAGGAATCATTTTGTGAAAAAGGCACATGTCTATTATTTTTATTTCAATAAAATGCATCTTTGTGTCTCGTTTTGGAAAACATTCTTTTGTTCTTTCCATTTCATTCATTACTCATACCACACTGATAACTATTCTTAGATTCATTTGTTCTTTGGGTCTTCCTTTGTTCCTATAGCAAGTCTCTAGATATCAATTATATGAGCGGCGCTGCTACTGACTCAGAATCTCCTTTTAAGCAAGATATGTGTCTAGAGGAACCTCAGGACTTTGAAGATGATTGAGATTGTAACTTATCTCCTGATTTGTTAAGGATGGTAGAACAAGATGAGAAACAAATCCTACCTTACAAAGAATCAGTAGAAATTGTGAGAGGTGAATATCGGAGCTAGTATCGCCGCAGAGACAAAACGAGACCTCATTGAGTTACTTCAAGAATTCAAAGATGTTTTCGCATGGTCGTATCAAGACATGCCTGGTCTAAGTCGTATCAAGACATGCCTGGTCTAAGTACTGATATATTGGTACACTGGCTCACCATAAAGGAATAATGCAAGCCAGTTCAAAAGAAACTTCAAAGGATGAGGCCCAGCATCCTGTTAAAAATAAAAGAAGAGGTCAAGAAGCAATTTGACGCTAGATTCCTACAAGTGGTTAATTACTCGGAGTGGGTAGCTAATATAGTCCCCGTCCCTAAGAAAGATGGGAAAGCACAAATGTGTGTGGATTATAGAGGTTTAAACAAAGCTAGCCCGAAAGACAATTTCTCGTTGCCTCACATCGACACCTTAATGGACAACACAATAGGTTATTCATTGTTCTCCTTCATAGATGGTTTCTCCGGTGTCAACCAGATAAAGATGCATCCTGAAGACATGGAAAAGACGACATTCGTAACCATGTGGGGAATATTTTGCTATAAAGTGATGCCATTCGGGCTGAAAAATGTAGGAGCAACGTATCAAAGAGCCATGGTAACCTTGTTTCATGATATGATGCATAAAGAAATCGAGGTTTATTGCAACGATGTGATTGCAAAGTCCCGAACAGAAAAGGAGCATATACAAGTCCTGTGGAAATTATTCTTGAGGCTGAGAAAATTTCAGCTAAAGCTCAATCCAGCAAAATGTACCTTCGGAGCTCGGGGAAATTGCTAGGATTTGTAGTAAATGAAAAGGGAATCGAGATTGACCTGGACAAAGTCAAGGCTAATAGGAGTTGCCTCCACCGTGCACTCAAAGAGAGGTCCAGGGTTTCTTAGAGAGATTAAATTACATCGCTGGGTTCATTTCACAATTAACCGAGAAATGCAACCCCATATTCTGTCTCCTTAAGAAACACAATCCAGGTGTATAGGATGAGGAGTGTCAGAAAACTTTTGACAAGGTTAAACATTACCAGTCCAATGCCCCAGAGCTGATGCCTCCTAGTCCAGATAAGCCGCTGATATTGTACATGGCAGTATTCGGGAATTCTATGGGATGTGTGTTTGGTCAACATGACGAGTTAGGAAGAAAAGAAAGAATAATATACTATCTCAGTAAGAAATTCACTGAATTTGAGACAAGATATTCACCAATCGAGAAGTTGTGTTGCGCCTTAATCTGGACAACCTGAAGACTGCGACAGTACATGTTGTACCACACAACTTGGCTTATCTAAAAAATAGACCCTCTAAAATATATGATGAAGTCGATTGCTTTGAATGGAAGGATGGCCCGATGGCAAATTCTGCTTTCTAAATTTGATATAGTCTATTTAAACCAGAAGGTAATAAAAGTGAGTGCAATAGCAGTTTTTTTAGCCAGTAGAGCTCTAGAAGATTACGAGCCTTTAAATTTCGATTTCCCAAATGAAGATCTAATGTATGTTGCAACTACTAAAGAAAGAGCTCAAGAAGAACATCCTTGAAAACTAAATTTTGACGGAGCTTCAAACGCTGTGGGTAACAAAATCGGGGCAGTCCTAATATCCCCAAATGGATATCATTATCCCTTTACTAGTAAATTGGATTTTGATTGCACGAACAATATGGCAGAATACGAAGCATGAATCATGGGTATCCGTGCAGCCATAGAACACAAGATCAAAGTACTAGAAGTATATGGGGATTCTACATTAGTGGTCTATCAACTCAAAAGTGAATAGGAGACGAGAGACCCCAAATTGATCAATTATCGAAGGCTAGTTCTTGAGTTAATTGAGGAGTTTGATGACATCACCTTTCACTACATCCCGCGATATGAAAATCATATGGCTGATGCATTGGCTACTTTAGCTTCCATTATCAAAGTGAACAAACAAGAGGACATAAAACATATCTAGATGAGTATTTATAAGACTCCGGCTCATTGTTACAACATTGAGGATGAAGAAAAGGATGATCACCCTTGGTACCACGATATATTGCGATAAGTGAAGAATTGTGAATACCTTGACCAAGCAATTAAGAATGATAAAAGGGCGTTGAGAAGACTGGCCAATGACTATGTCTTAGATGGGGAGATCCTATACAAAAAAAGAAAGGATCAGGTGCTACTAAGATGTGTAGACGCTGTTAAGCTAAATTAATCTTGGAAGAAGTCCATGAGGGTGTATACAGAACACATGCTAATGGTTTTACAATGGCCAGGAAAATCATGAGATTCGGATATTATTGGTCCACTTTGGAAGAGAATTGTATCAGTTATGCCTAAAGATGCCATAAGTGTCAAATATTCATGTGCATCCTTCACCTCTTCATGTTATGACTTCTCCATGACCTTTCTCTATGTGGGGCATGGATGTCATTGGTCTGATCTCGCCAAAAACTTTTAATGGGCATCGATTCATCTTCGTAGTCATTGGTTACTTTACTAAGTGGGTAGAGGACACTTCATTTGCCAATGTCACAAAATCAATAGTCAGCAAATTCTTGAAGAAAGAAATCATATTTCGATATGGGATGCCAAAAGGATTATATTTGAAAATACATTGAATTTGAACAACAGCATGATAGCGAAGGTCTGTAGTCAATTTAAGATCAAACACTACAACTCGTCACCATATCACCCAAAAATGAATGGTGCGGTGGAGGCAGCCAATAAGAAAACTAAGAAGATCATGGGAAAATTCATTGAGACTTATAAAAATTGGCATGAGAAGTTACCATTTGTCCTCTATGCTTATCGAACTTCTGTCAGAACCTCCACTGGGGAAACATCTTTCTCTTTGGTTTATGGAGTAGAAGCGGTTTTACGCATTGAAGTCGAGATTTTTTTCCCTTCAAGTTTTGTCAGAACTGAAGTTAGAAGAAGCAGAATGAATCAAATCTCGATATGATCAGCTGAACTTAATTGAAAAGAAGAGGTTGAAAGCTATCCGTCATGGTCAAATATACCAAAAACTAATGATGCGAGCTTATGACAAGAAGGTTCGCCCCAAAGAATTTCATGAGGGGGACTTGGTATTGAAAAAGATCATTCCCATACAAAAGGACTTCAAAGGAAAATGGATGCCAAACTGGGAAGGACCTTATGTGGTAAAGAAGGCCTTTTTTGGAGGAGCACTGATTTTGACTGAGATGGATGGAAAAAAATCTACCTAATCCTGTAAATTCAGACTCTGTCAAGAAATATTTCATCTAAAAGAAAAAAGAGGAGAGGCCAAAGCGAAAACCCGCAAAAGGGTACTTTGAGACCAAAGGGGTTTTGAGTTGAAAACCTAGGAAAGGGAAACTCAAATTTTGATCGAAGATGGGGCATGTGGTAGTCTTCTTCCCTCAGAAATAACAATGAGGAGAAACTTTAAATCTTGGGGCATCAACGAAGTACTCTGGATCTCCTAAACACATAGCAGGCTCAAAAGGGTCCTTAAGAAGTTAGGATAAGCTCATGTTATGATATCTAGGGCACCTAGTTTCATCATATTCATCTTGTATTCTAGCAGTGTTTGCTATCTTTGATTAATTTATTCATTTCGAGCTTTACTCCAAATAAATTTCGATCTTGTTGATTGTTACGATCTTTTTCAATCATTTTTTATTGAAATAACGATTGAAGGACAAATAATATTCAAGCAAAAGGATTTCTGCATATTGCTCTGAAAGGTTTTAAATAGTACAAGAACCTGAAATAGAACCACTGGCTAGAACTAACCAAATCTAAGAGTTGGAAATGTTTGGGAACGAGTAGTCTAAATTGCGATCATATCTTTGGGTTCTCTGTCAAAAATACCAGTTGAACAAGAAGGCAGGGTAATGAATCAGTGACAGAACCTTGATGAACGACGAGCAATTTCAACCAAAGCATTAAAAGGGAATCATTCTAAAAAAAATGACATTCTACATTCATGCAAACATCATTCATACACATCTAGTTAGGATCATATGATTCATTCTGATCATAACATCCTAATCACTCTGCAAAAGATAGGTCCACAAAATGGATTCTACAGGTCATGTTCCGTAGAGAACGGTGTAACAGATTAGTGAAACCACAAATCCTATACCCTTATAGTTATAGTGGGACAAATTAAAGTCATCATGGCGGATCTTATCTCACTGAAGTTACAGTGGAGCAGATTAAAGCCACAAATCTTATCTCCTTGAAGTTGCAGTGGAGCAGATTGAAGATAGCAAATCTTATCTCTGAAGTTGCAATAAAGCAGATTAAAGCTATAAACCTTATCTCCATGAAGTTATAGTGGAGCAGATTGAAGATAGCAAATCTTATCTATCTGAAGTTGCAGTAGAGCAGATTAAAGCTATAAACATTATCTCCCTGAAGTTGCAGTGGAGTAGATTGAAGATAGCGAATCTTATTTCCCTGAAGTTGTAGTGGAACAGATTAAAGCTACAAGTTACAAATCTTATCTCCCTGAAGTTGCAATAGAGCAGATTGAAGTGACAAATCCTTTACCTCTGAAGCTGCTGGAAACACAGAAATTTACGTATTTTTACATGCCCTTTTTAACTTAAAATCATGATATTTCGGTTAAATTCCTGTTGAAAAATAATTAAATATTGTAAAATAATTAAATTGTGTTAAAAATATGAACAATTTTAATTAATTTTATTGTTAATTTTGAGTTATTTTGACTATTTTCGACAGATTCGCACAAAGGGCGAAAATTGGCTCGGCAGACACTACTCGAAGAACAAAACTGAGAAGCAATTCGAAGTAACAAGGCGAAATAATTTCCTGCCTAATACAGTCCAAATATGTGTATTAAATCATAAATTAATTAATTTTAATTATGATTATGATATATTTTGTTCAATAATTTGAAATTTTGTTAAGTATGCTAAACTTCAGTATTAATAAAGTTCTATTATTTCAATAAGTTATTATGTTAGCTTAATAATGATATGAATGTATTTTTAATAAAGCATGCAAATTCGTACCATAAAATTTTTAGTTCCCTATGAAAAAGTTAGGAATGCATGAAAGTTTAAGTCTTTAGAATTGACTTAGTAATTTCTTGAGGCGAAATCCTAAAAAGCATGAAACGTTGAAAATGATTTAGGCAACTATCGTTTGGACTGTTTGAGCCTTTCAAGCCAACCATGATGAAATTTTTATCCTTTGAAACCCAATTTTGAGACTTTATGGCCTAATTTTATTTGAACCCTTACAAAGTTAGCCATTACTTCTCTTAATTATCTTAAAAATGTCCCAAACACTAGACTCAGTACTATTCAGAGTATTCCTTGAAAATAAGTTTGGGGGAGTTGCAAAGAAGTATGAAATGCTCTAAAAATTGTAGTACATGCAGTAAAATACTTGAAAAAAAAAGAAGAAGCATATTTACTCAAAGTAAATTACACTAAAAAGCATGTGAAATGGAAAGAAAAGTTAATGTATTGAAGGTAATTATTTCGAAAGGTTCGATACAAGCTGAGTCTAGGGTTGTTTTAACCTAAAAGTGTCTATCTTTTACCTACCCCTAAGCCCAGCCACGTTACAAACCTGTTAAAGACCTATTGATTCAAAGTTCCAATGTTACTTACATTAGTGGAGAGAAATTGCTCTGTTCAACATATGAAGACATCAGTTAAGCTTAATGATTGCAGTTTAATTTTTGAATAAGGGATTAAAATCAAAATGGTAGGGACTAATATATCTTTATTAAGAAACATTTAGTCTAATTTTGCTATTGTAGTAATTATTGAGATTAATTTGAACGACATATATACTTGAGTAGCATAATTATCAAATTTCTTGTTTTTAAGCATAAGTATATTGATTTCATGATTTTGGGAAGAATGCTGTTCTGAAGGAGTTTTTCAAAAGTGTTTCCGAGAAAATTCTTTTCAAATTTGTGCATTACTCAGGATGAGCAATGAATTAAGTTTGGGGGTGTGGAAACACAGAAATTTATGTATTTTTACATGCCCTTTTTAACTTAAAATCATGCTATTTCGGTTAAATTCTTGTCGAAAAATAATTAAATATTATAAAATAATTAAATTGTGTTAAAAATATGAACATCATGAATTTTAATTAATTTTATATTTAATTTTGAGTTATTTTGACTATTTTCGACATATTCGCACAAAGGGTGAAAATTGGCTCGGCGGACACTACTTGAAAAACAAAACTGAGAAGCAATTCGAAGTAACAAGGCGAAATAATTTCCAGCCTAAGACGGTCCATATATGTGTATTAAATCATAAATTAATTAATTTTAATTTATTCCCAATTTAATTTGGGCTAAATAAATTAATCTTATTTAATTATGGAAAAAGGGCCCAGTTGAACCAAACCGATTGAACCGAACCGATCAAAGAATTGGGCAGCCCAAACTGTCCATATGCTGACCCAAATCAGTTTATTAGCTGATTAATTAAGCTTGCAAAGAGGCCCTTGAAGACTTGTCAAAGTTGCATTCAACCCCTTCCACAATTAGGGGCTTTATAGATTTGCCCCAAGCCATATTTAGCAAAGTTGAAGCCATCAACTTTGCCACATAGGTGGCCGGCCAAGGTGTGGCTCTTTGGCTGCTATTTTTAGCAAATTTCAGCTGCTACATTCAGCTATAAAAACCCCCCTTGGCTGATCATTCAAAGCATCCCCTTATCCCCCATCCTTCACTCTCATTCACATCTCATTCTCTCTTCTCCTCTCTTATTTTCTCTCAACTTTTCATTTTCCTATTTTCTTGCTCTTGTGTCGATTATTCCCCTTGGGAAATGGGTCTTCTTCAGCCATCATTGAGCAGCAATTAGAGTGTTCATAAGCCACCTTGATAGCCGAGGACAACGGAGGACGAAGAACGGAGCAATCAGTCAAGCCACGGAGAAACACAGGATTTGCTTCTTGTTCCCTATCTCTTTAAATTTCATTGTTGTTTTGACAAACATGTTTATGAATATTTATTCTATTGGAATGGTTAATTTAATCAGCTTAGCTTGAATTTAATTCGTGTTGGGTTGATTGCACGTCGTCCTTTTAAATTATTAAAATTGTGTTTATGTTGTTATAGGCCTCGGTAAAATGCTTGATTAAGTAAAATCATGCTTAAGTTATTCTGGCATTATAATTGTTTAGATAACTAAAGAATTAATTATTTAAACGCATTGGAACTGTAATTAATGGACATAGTACTTAATCAGTGCATGTTTAATTCTTCTAAGGTAGCTGAAGATTAGACTAGCATTGTATTTGGCGATACATATGCCTTGCATAACTTGCAAGATTTTTGTGATTAAACTGTTTCAAGGTAAGGATACTTTGTTACCTCCATAGTCTTTTATATGCTTATTAGGTTGAATTAATCGTTTGAATCGACATAGGAGTACGCGAGAGATTGTTTAATTTAATAAGTATGTATGTGCAATAACATGTTTACTTTTATAAATCTGTTTTATCGGTCGAATTGACATAGGAATATGTACAAGAGATGAATGGATTTTTTATTGTAAATATGTTAATAAGTTAGCAAATTACCAAGTTGCCGTGATTTATTCGTAACAAGTATAAGCATAAGTTCAATAATTCTAAGGTAAGAAATGTAATTAATCCAACACAATTATATCATCTTGATTAAAATCAGCTTTTGAAATCGTGCATTAGAACTTTATTTTATTTTATTTTACTTTGTTTTTTTTTTAGTTTTTAAATATTTCTTAAATCCAAATATTTTCCCTTCACCAAAGTGTTTGAAATCATTTTAATAAAAAATTCTTTTACAGTCCCTGTGGGTACGATAACTCGACATTTACTTGTCAGTTTATTACTTGTTGCGATTGTGTACACTTGCACATTTCCACCGTTCCAACTGCAGTGGGTTGGATTAAATCTACTATAGCAAGTCTTATCTCCCTAAAGTTATAGTGGAATAGACTAAAGCTACAAGCTACAAACCTTATCTCCCTGAAGTTGCAGTAGAATAGGTTGAAGATACATATCTCATCTCCCTGAATTTGCAGCGGAGTTGATTGAAACTACAATTCCTATATCCCTAAAGTTGCGGTGGGATAGGATGAAGTCACTTGGAAAAAAGAAACACCAAGGAAGTCGAGATTCGGCAAGACCAGACAAAATTGGCCTTTTTAAAGTCTTTGCTCTATTCCCGTTACACGATAATGAGCAAAGAGGGGCAACTGTAACAGGCCAATTTAGCCCAAGCCCAAGCCCAAACAAACCAAACCAATCAACCCAAACAAAAAAAACAGATGAAAATAAAAATAAACAAAACCTATTACCTAAATTACAAAGCCCAAAAAAATTAAAACCCTAATGGCCCAAGTGGCCCAAAAGTCTAAACATTTTCAGTAAAACAAAAGAAAACCTAGCCTCCCTTGCGTCGCTTCTCCACGTTGGCAGGCGTGCTGTCTGACACCCCTCTGTCACTACCACTATTGACTTCACTCTTTGCCACCGTCACTTGCAAAGAAGAACAAACACGCAACAACAAACAGCAGAGAAATAGATAAAAATAATATGTAAAAATCGGCTATAAAGGCCGAATTAAAATGTATTCTTGGGGGACAAAGAAAAAAAGCAATTGAAAAATAGACAATACAAAATTTCAAAAGGTGATCCTCACTTTCTTTCTTTTTTTCAATCTATTTTTTTATATAAGAAATATAAAATAAAAAGAAAAAGTTTTGAAAAACGTACCTGTCGGTTCGCGTTCCGTCGCTGTGAGTGGTGGAGGTCATCACCTCCGATGAAAAGTGACCCCTTAAAAAACTCTAAACCAAAGGGTTCTTCTTCTTCTTTTTTTTTTTTTTGTTTAAATAGGCAGTCTAAACGGCGCTATTTTGGGTCGATTTTCATACGTCGAAACGACATTGTTTTGACGCAACCCGTGGCCCGACCCGATCCACCTCTGGGATCCGCGTGTTTTTTCTTAAGAGAGGATATTTTCAGTTTTAATCCTTCCGCTTTTTAAATACCCTTCAATTTAGTCTTATTTTCAACTTTTTTTCTCTTTTAAATTTGTCCTCTTAATTTTATTTTTTTTATTTTAGTCCCCTAGAACTGTGCGTTTAGAGGGTTAGGGGATAATTTCTAGTTAGTCCCTCCTCCTTTTCGCGCATTTCACTTTGGTCCTTTATTTTGTTTTACTATTTAATTTATTTATTTTATTATGATTTATACTTGCAATTTTATTTAAATTTCAATTCAGTCCCTTACTTATTTAATCTTAGCCTTTCATGAAATTTTCTATTATTATTATTTACTTATTTATTTATTATTGCAATTTCAGCCTTTCATGCATTTTTTTTATTTTACTATTATTTATTTATTTATTATTGTCTTACTTTTTATTTTAAAATTTATGTTGTTCATATTTGTATATTTTTCTCTCGTTATTATATTTGTATATTTTTCGCTCATTATTTATATTTTTACATTATTCGCTCGTTATTTATTTATATATTTTTAACATATATACATATTATTTATATTTACAATCATTATTAAGCATCTTTCATTTTTATTTTTTACTTGTTTTAAATTACCTTATTTATATTATTATTGTGATTTGATTAATAATAATAATAATATTTATTATTATTACATTAGTATTATTATAGTATTCTCTTATTTATTATATATCATTCTTCTAACACCCCTTACCCGTATCCAACGCCGGAACAGGGTACGAGGCATTATCGGACTTAAAATTTCTTGAACATGTAAAACCGGATCATAAAGTTTCGTCAAATTTAAAACTTTTTTACACATGCATTTTGTTTTTCCTTATATGGGCTTATAAAGCTCAAAACATCCTTTAGGATGGTTCGGGACTAAACTGAGAACTTTGAAAACATTTGGAAAAAATTTAGAAAATTTTGTCAAAACAGGGGACACACGCCCGTGTGGTTTGGGACACACCCGTATCTCTAATCCATGTAACTCTTTGTTTATGACGTCATCATCAAAATAGGGTCACCCGGCCTTGGCACACGCCCGTGCCCTTAGACCGTGTCTGTCACATGGCTGATACACATGGCCGTGTCTCTGCCCATGTGGCCTGGAAGTTGGCTATTTTTCATGCCAGTTCCCCAAATAAAACACAAACTCTCTTGTATCCATTTCATCAACATGTATCATGCTATAATTGGACATCCGAATATCCAATTTTGCATACACATTCCCATACACATCATCATTCATGAAATCATTTGTAAACCACATCCACAACATCTCAATTATGCAATTACCACATACATGAATAACCACATCATAAGCGTATAACAACCATCAATATTGGTCATCTCCAAATAGCCTTAATCAAAATGGACATTTATTAAATAAGGGCCAACATTTTAGGCCATAAGAAATATGACATATATGACAAAACGACCAAGCCTACTATACATGCCATAACCCAAAAATTAATATATCTAGATATACCAAGTGTTCCAATTGATAGTGTGAGCGAATCTTCGACGTCCACCGATCCCCGAGCTAACTTGGCTATACTACAAGGTAAGGAAAAAAAGAGGGGAAGTAAGCATAAATGCTTAGTAAGTTCATATGCAAATAATAAGAAATTAATAAACTTGTGTGGATAAATCTTCACAATAATTTCTTAAGATGATATAATCATTATATCACATGCTTACACCTTATTACTCATGTTCATATTAATCTATCTACTTAAGTCACAGTCACTAAATTATTTATTTCTCGAGCTACAGAGTTTTGAATGAAGAACCGTTAATTTTCCATGAAACTATACTCACATAACTTCTTACTATAGAAATTTCAAAATTTTTGGTCTAGCCAATTAGTACAGTTTATTCATTATGTTTACCCCTGTTTTGCTGTCCAACAGTTCTGACACTTCTTCACTACAAATCAATTCTATCATCGTATAAAATTCATATGATGTTCTCGTTTATTTCACTTGAAAATAGACTTATCAAGGATTTTAAGCATATGAATTATACTCCATAATTATTTTTTTACAATTTTTATTGATTTTCCAAAGTTGGAACAGGGGATTCCGAAACTCATTCTGACCCTGTCTCACTAAAATTCAAATATCTCATAATTCACATTTGCTTACTCTGTTTCTTTTATAAAAAAATAGACTCATTAAGATTTAATTTCATATCTAACCCAGTCTTTAATTAAATTTCCACCATTTTTGGTGATTTTTTAAAGTTATACTAATGTCACGCCCTTAACCGCTTTTTTTTATGTCAATTTCACTCATTCATTAATTCTTTGTGTTCACTTTCATTTATACACACTTACACCAAAGCATATTATAACTTGGCACATAACAACCAAGTGATCATAGACACATCTTACTCATTTTCATCCTTATCAATAATGCATCATAATCCGAGTACATTATTTATGAGTCTCGTATACATACCTGTGCTTAGTCATAATACTCACATATCCTACTCTTACTTATCTTGAGCATACTCCTTGAATTTCCCATTGAACTACTTGTAATATTAGGGATGTTCGGGATATCTTGTACACCTGGTAGGATGCCAATGCCAAATCCCAGATATGGTCTTACATGGGATCACATATCGGTGTCGATGCCATGTCCCAAACATGGTCTTACATCGGCACTCATCTCGAGCTGATGCCATGTTCCAGACATAGTCTTACATTGACTCTCCTCTGTTCGTCCCGATGCCATGTCCCTTACATGGTCTTACACTAGCACAACTTGAGGCCAATTCCATGTCCCAGACATGGTCTTACACTGGCACACTCACTGCCATGGTCCAACCATGGTCTTTTCCGTCAATTCATCACGAGTCGTAGTACGAATGTACTTGACCCTGCATTTCTCACGATTGATCCTTCAATCCAATCTCGTACTTGCATAAAGTCATGATTAGATAACAAACATATATAAAATAATACATCATCTCAATTCAAATTTAATAATCGTTCACTATAGACTAACCATATGAACTTACATCGACGCGAATCGGTCATTTTGATTGACATTTCCCCGTACTTGGTCTAAATCTCGATTTCTTTGATCTAAAATGTCACATTTCACTTAATTATCACTCACATTACTCATTTTAATACAAAAATCATACTACGAAAAATTTACAATTTTGCCCCTAAACTTTCTCATAATTACGATTTTGCCCCTAGGCTCGTAATATGATTTTTATTCAATTTCTATAAAATTCAAGGTCATCTGAACATTTTTCTCTTCCAAAGCAACCTCAAATTCTTATTATTTCACACTTTTAGGAGCATTTACAACTTTTACTAGTTAACCCGTTTTAACCATTTTCAATGAAAATCACTTAGCAAAAATCGTTCTCCTAACCTCGTGCACCCTTATTCTACCATTAATCATCAAAATGCACAAATATCTAGCATGGGTCAATTTTTAAACTTCATTTTTCATGCAAATAAATGGTAAAAATAGAAAGGTTAAGCTTCTAGGATCTCAAAAATACGAAGAACATTAAAAACGGGGCTCAAATGCACTTACAATTGAGCTTTGAAAAAGCTTGAAACCCTAGCCATGGCTTCTTGAAAATTTCGGCAGCATGGAGAAGAGAATGAGCAAATTTTTGGGTTTCAATTTTGTCTTTTATGCCTTAAAACACCCAAATGACAAAAATGTCATTTTTACTAAACCTTCAATTTTTACCCTTCCATGACTAGTTTTGTCCATAACAAAATATGGTGGTCTACTTGCCATTTAAAGACCTCTAGTTTAAACCCCCATTTAAATCAAGTACTTATGTTCTAGAACTCATATTTTGCAATTAATGCAATTTAATCTCAATAATAAAATTGGGCACTTTATCGATAAAAATTACTTAACAAAATTTGCACACCATCACCCAAACATATCATAGACTCTAAAACAATCATAAATTAAAATTTTTTTTTTTACTTCGGGTTTTTGGTCTCGAAACCACTATTCTGACTAGGTCCTATTTTGGGCTGTTACAATTCTAATAGTCTACCCATATAGCCATTTTATATTATCTCATCATGACTACATCATACATTATGTTTAAATATAATTTGCCTTTTTTTTATATACTATACCCCAAATAAGATAAATACACATTGTTTTAAATGTTACATTTTTTATTACTTAATGAAGGAAATTTTAAAATTAAGGCAATGTCCCGTATTTGGAGATTCGAGAAGTCGTACCCTAACTTACGGGGTTCGACATTCTCCTTGAATCTATATAACCGGACATCCCTTTTAAAATTAAAACACATGAGATTTAAATAGTAATTAAATAAAGAGCAAGTTTATTTTCGAGGATTCGAGATGTTGTATATTAACTTACGGGATATGACCTTTTTGTTACTTCGAGATAAGAGGGTTGTTTACACACGTTTAGATTTATTCAAGTGATTTTAATTAAGAATAACATCATGCAAAGAGGGATCATATTTGAATATTCAAATTTTTATTTTTCGACATTAAAGACATCAAGTAATCAATTAGGTATCAATTTTGGGCGTAACGAGGGTGCTAATCCTTCCTCGTGCGTAACCGACTCCCGCACCCATTTTCTGAATTTTTGTAGACCGAAAAACATTGTTTTAATAAATCAAACCTCTTATTAAAACGATCAAATTACAAGGCGACCCGATCACACCTCTTAAAAGTGATTGGTGGTGACTCCCATTTTCATTTTAAAATAAAAAGTCGATCTTTCAAAAAAAAAGTTTCGACAGCCCCTTTAATATCAATAAGTCTTCTCTCGATTCTTTTACCCCTAGTACTATCAATGGTCGCCCAACAATATCTCCAAAGCTTTCTTCCTCGAGCCAAAAATTTAAAAAAAAAAAAAACATTTTGGTCCCCGGTTGGTAATCAATTCCGATAGAAGGATGGGGGCATGGTCTAATATAGATTTAGGCAAGGCCCTTTGTACCAATTCCATAAAAATGATAGCAAACAAATGAGACAACAAGTACTTGTCAAGACTAGAAAATGTTAGTTCACTTCTATTATTTCCCCAAGTGAGCACCTCCTCTAAAGTCAAATAAACTATTCAACCCATCGATGAAATTCATCAACATAGTAGCACTATAGGAATCAAAATGACCATCCTATTTCTCCTCGGGATTGGTTACATGATTAAAATCCCCCCAATGCACAATGGAGTGTTGAAGCTCATAATCTTCTCCTTCAATTCTTAAAGGAAAGAGCCCCTCTCAGTCGTGGCATTCGGAACATAAATGTTCACCAACACCAACTTCCTACCACATGGTTTTAGATTCCCTACCATGAAGATGGCCATTTCCCACTTTATTGTATAATCCAAATGGAAGCAATCAGGATCCCAAGCAAAAATAAGCCCACCTGAAGCAGCCATCCCGACAATTTGTTCTTCCTTCTTTAGTGTACTTTTAAGTATTTGGGAAATCTTTTGATTAAGATTTCTATTAGTTTATAAATTCTTTTTTATGATAGTGAGTAATCATTCGGTGTTGATTGAGTAAATTCACTGTATTTAGATAGCTGTGTTCCAAATTTGATTATATTTACCTGTATTAATTTTTCTATCGCATTTTAACATTTAATAATTATTTGTGGAATAAAATTATTGCATTTGAGTAATTTTAATTTGATATTGATATTTCCAATCCGATATTAATATTCAGTATTAAAGTTACAATTAATCTAAGATATTACCCGATGTACCAACAATCTTTCCACAAGGATAGGGTTTAAGAATGTTTGATAACTTTAATTAATTTCAAAACGATTTTTATGGTTAAGAAAGAAGGGTATATACTTAATCCATTTGTTTTCAAAATAGCACGCATCTCATGTGAATATGCAGGGAGGGATCTTACCTTAGATTTCATTTAGTCAGTTTAATGAAAGAATTGGAAGGGTTGAAATAAAATGTCCATTTTGACAAAGAAAGATTTAGATTACCAAATTTATTGACCCTCACCTGAAATGATTAAACTTTTATATTCAAAGTTCATTTGGCATAAATGTTATCCGTGATTTTTTCTTTTAAATTTACTTTTAAGTTTTATAACTTCAAAATTATTTTAATTTAAATTCAAATATATATATTTTTTCGTAATTAGGATATTAATTGTCGGCAACCATGATTAATATTTTTGTCATGAAAGTTTTTCGAAGAGGTAAATGCCTGACCATGAAATATGTTCCGTTCCCATAAGTAGAAATCAAACCCTCAATCGTATGGTATGATTAAAGGATATGATAAACAACCATCACACCACACCTTATAATGTAGTTTCAATTTAATTGTGCTTTATTTGTGTTGATTTTAGTTATAATTTTTTGAACATGTATTATATAGTATTTATAAATTTGGTTCCTATTAGATTTTTCAAGAACATGACATATACTTCAACAAATTAACATTAAAAATATATATTAAGGTTTCTTTAAAGATATTAATTCAATTAAACAGTAAATTACTTTATTACATTTAATTGTATTAGAAAAAAAATTAATCTATTTAATAATTAATAGGAGAGAGATTAAATCTATAGAAGGATTTGTGAAGAATACAACAAAACTTTGTTCCCACTTTTAAAATTATCGACAAAACTACAATCTAATGTATAACAAATAAATAATTTCATAGAATTAAGAGAAATCAAAACTTATAAGGCGGTAGATTCTTGGATTAAATTTTAGTAAAATTTTCAAAAATTTTAAAAGTTTAATGAAAGAAAAAATTGAATATCTAAATAAAAATTTTTATTTCACAAGATTAATGAGAATTTTTTAAAATTTATAAAAATTTGACCATAATATAATATAAGCTAAGTTTTCAAAGCAGACGCAAATAAAAAGGGTTAAAATTGATTCAAAGTTGGCGTGCTGCAGATACTGTTCCTCATACAAGTTGGTGGTCCTTATTATGTTTTGGATTAAGTAATTTGTTTGTTAGGTAAATAAAGGTGAAAGAAATTAATAAAATCCAAAACGCAAATCATCAACAATTCCTTCCTCTTATATGACTTTCTCTAATTTCTACAGTTTCTTCTTCTTTTGGCCAACATATTTTCTCATTTTAACTAAATACATTAGTGAAGTGTAAGTGTGTCTAACTAGATTATTTACAACAGTGAAGGGAATAGCTGTATATCTATTGATTGCCTGCCATTTTTTTATTCTAACAATGGAACAATCAACATAGCAAGACCCACCCAAAGCGTACAATGAAATGGCACTTGAGTTGATCCTTAGAACCTGTATACTTATAGACAAAGAGAGAGATGAAGAAAGTGGGGCTACTGAAGCCAAACCATGAGACAAAAGACATAATCATCTCATCCAATCCCTTCTGATTTTACGCAAACGAAACTAGGTATGTTGTTTGATTTCTGTGTTCATCTTCATCATCATCATCATCATCATCATCATCAGTAAAAGAGAATGAAACAGGAAAAAAGCCAACAAAATATTCAAATCAAGACTGCAATATCTTCCATTCATCTCACACAACAACATTACATACTACAATGAAACATAAAGAAAACGCCATGAGAGAAACAGCTCCAGAATACCAGTTCATCTGATCCCTGAAAAAACAGCAGATAATATATATATATATATATATAATCAAACAAAGAAAGGAAATTAATGATTAAACACCAATTAATAAGACACGTACCCACCACAAAGACCAGGTAAGATGATTTAACGGCCACCATTTTGAGCAAGCCAAGCAGATATGAAGTCATCGAGTTGAGCATCCAAATTCTTAAGAGCCATGCTTAGTGCGTGAAAAGCTCCCCTAATTTGGACAACTTCCAGGTGAACATGTTCAGCCGCCTCTCTCGCCTCTGCTGTCCAGCCTTTCCACTTTTTCACTTTTTTCTCAGCTTTCTGGTTTGATCAAAGAAAGTGGAAAGATGAGGAAATGGAAGTAATCAGTGTGGGTGGGTCTGACATGGTATTTAAAACATCAACATTTGAAGCACCTTAATCTTTCTTTCCATGATATCCAACTCTCTTCTGGCCATGGTGGGTCCTCTTTCCCTCAACACTAAAAATATACTATTACTATATTATTATATCAGTTCAAAGCATTCAACATAAATAGATACTATTCAAGAAGGAAAGTGAAAGAACAATCTTCTTTTCAGAACAACTGGAAAAAGTTTGGATTCAGGTTTTTTTTCTTCACAACTTGATAACTTGAAGATGGTGAAGAATCATTAATTTATAGTACAAGTTTTAGAATTGCCGATCTCGTGCGTTAACCGAACATAAATCAGACAATATTAGCTACAAATGGCCGATGCGCATAAGGTTAATGGGGACAGAAATCTTCTACCCCACTGCCACAAACAAAATTTCACCACGTTGCGTGGATATCCTACCAGCGTGGGGTGCGGCCGTCTACTCTCAAAAGATATGCAAGTTTAAATATTAAAAATAAAATTGTTTTTATTTTACATTTTTTCCGCTAATCATAAACATCATAAATCTAGCAAATTCGATTAATTAATCTAAGTTATCCAATTAAATTAATTAATTTATCATAATTATTAAATTTAAGTAATCAATTTATAAGTTTATAATGCTCAAAACTTATAGTAAAATATTTAATTAGGGAATTTAATAGTTTATCGAATCGATATCTTTCATTCCACTCATACAATATTATTTTATTTAATAAAATATGGTTAATAGATTTTTCATGTAAAATTTAAACATTTTATTGAAATAATATTTCAATTAAGATCATTTTATATAATAAATTATAATTGACATGCTTGCTTATATAAAATAACTATTCTTTCAAATCTTTTTTTTAAATTATTCTTTTAAAAATATTAATATTTGAAATAGTTGGAGTACTTTTTTCTTTTTCTTTTTTTTGTCAAATGGACTAAATCTATTACTATATATATAAAAATATATTATATTAAATTATTAGTAAATTTACATTTTAGTCACTCAATTTTAAAAAGTTACAAAATAGTCATTGAACTATTCGAACGTTTTCATTTAAGTTACTAAATTATTCAAAAGTTTTCATTCAAGTTATTATGCTATTGAGTTTTTTTTTTAAAGTCCAACTAGCGAACTCCAAGTAATGATTCAATGATCGATACAATTGATCAATACCCATCAACAAGTAGAAAAACATATCTTAGATCCAAGTTGATTTGATAGTCAGTGTCGAAGATCAAAGAAGCAAACTATTTAGATTTTGGTTCGTAAATTCATGGTGTTCAAAGTTGTTTCATGAAAAAAAAACTGAACTATAGAAGAGAATAGAAAGAGAGCTTTCGATTGGTGTAGGCAGTGTGAATAGAGAAGGTCATATGATAGCTATTAAATAGTTTAGTGACTTAAATGAAAACCTTTGAATAGTTTAGTGATCATTTTGTAACTTTTTAAAGTTAAATGACTTAAACATAAACATACAAATAGTTTAGTGATATTGAGTGTAGTTTACCGTATATAAAAAGGAAGATATATTAATTCACTATAAAAGTTTAGCTTTGAGCATCTTACATGTGTTTTTTTATTCAAGCTTGAAGATTGAGCAGGGACGACAAAACTTAAATCGTCTAATGGATTTCGAACAAATACGCTTTGAATGGAACAAGTTCTTTTCTTTTTTCTTTTAAGTAGATATGGGCTAGGACAGGGTGAATTTTTCTTTTTTAATTGTGGGTATGAAGTGATTATGTAATTGTTTGTCCAACTCTACCTTGCACATACTATATGAAATTAACATTCTATTCCCATGTATATATAACTTTTGAAAGGGTAAAATTGTAATAATGCATTATAAAAAAGGCTTAATTGAATGACCAACCCTTAAACTATCTCTCTTTTTGAGATAGGTACTAAACTCTTTTTTTATCAAACTAGATACTTAAACTATATTTCTGTAATCAATTTGGGCCCAATCATTATCTTCGTTCTTTTTCTTTTTTCACCTCTAACAAATAAGAACTTGACATATATGTAGTATTTATTTTTCCATTAATTAAAATTGAAAGAGAAAAAAGAAATGAGTAATTTTAATTAAAATTGCAAACGGTAAATAAACCAAATTGGAGTTAGATTTCATCTTCCCCTTTCTCTTAAACCTACCGTTTCAAGTTTCATCTTCCCCTTTCCATATACTAACTTAGGGTTTACAAAAAAATCTGCCATTTTTATAAAGAAGCTGAAGGATGTCCGGTGGTGGAAGCTCAAAATCTTCCATTTTTTAGTAGCAGGGGCGAAACTAGGGGTCGCATGAGCCCCGGCTTCTTAAAATAGAAAATTTTTCATTTAAGTTTTTTAAAATTTTAAATTAGTAAAGATAAAATTGTATTTTGACCTATTAAAAATGATAAAAATTTTAATTTAATCTTTTAAAAGTAATAAAGATATAAGCTATTGAAATAATAAAAATATATTTTTACTATTATAAAAATTACAATTTAATTTTGACCCCTAAAAAGAATTTAGTATCATGACCAGCCTTTCGAATTAACTTCTCCAACCATTCTTTGATTTATTAGGGCTTTTTTTCAGGAATTTGTATTTAGGAGTTTAGGTTTTCCAATCAAAATGTTATGAAACTAAAAGAGAAGTTGATTTTAGATTGGGGAGCTTAAGGTTAAACTTAGTATTTTATTGGTTTACGCTCTAATTTGGGGGTTTAGGGCTTCAAATACCCAATCGATTTGGGTTCCTTCCTGAATATGGTTCATAGCAACCATAGTTTTTGCCTTTTTGGGCAAGGTGGAAAATTGAAAATATTAAAAATTAGTAGTAAAAAATAAATTGTGTGACGTGATAGATACATTTAATATTCATAAATGTGGTATTAATTTTTTAAGTCTATGTATTCATAGTGGAATAGAATCTGTCGGTTATTTTATTATTTTTCATAATTTTTAATTTTTTATAAATTTTAATTATGTTAATAAATTTTAATTTTCTTGCAATTTTTTTAATTTTTCATTTATAAATTTTAAATATAAAATACCAAATTCGATGCTTGGACGTGTGACATGGCAAAAAGAAGAAAAGAAAAGTTAATCTTTGATGATTAATTATAAGAATTAAAAAGTTTAATTAATTGTAATTTTGAGATATTTTAAAAAGACACAGGAGGTTTAACTTTAAAACAAAGTAATCAATCTACTAAGTTAAGTATTTCAATAAAAGAAATACATAGAAGCCTACAATTTTTTTTTTTAAAAAAAAAAAACAAGAGGAAAAAATGCCTCTTAATCTCAGTTTGAACTCCCCACATGTCACCTAATTACACATTCAACAAATAAATTATGTATATTACACCTACTGCGTCACCCAATTCTTTGTTCAATATTAAATATTTTTTTTCATTTCAATAAATTTTAGGGAATGGTAAGAATAACCCCTGTACTTAACTAATATTTTAAAGTGGTACCTTTAATTCCAATTTGTTCAATATGGTATCATAATTTTTTATTTTGTCTTATCATATGGTACCTCTGACAAATTACAACACATGGCCCAAGCATATAATATCACGTGTCACACTTTTTCATAAAAAAAAAGGACCTCAAATTAAGTAACCAAAAAATTATTTTGATCTGAAAAATAAAACAAATAAATTGTTTTAAGATTTCAATCAAAAATGAGAATGTGTTTTGATTTCCTTTTTGGTAATATAAGAGATAAAATCATCAACCACCTCAGACACCTATCAGGGGACATTTCTTCATAAACAACTTCTTCGTGCATCATTGTTGACTGGCAACCTAATTTGTTTTTATTTTTAATTTAAACCATAAAAAGTTTACTTCTTCCCAATAATGCACCATTTAGATAGAACATTGTTGGCTTAATTTATTTAGTTTTTCAATTTTATAAAAAAACTATTTTAGTTTTTTATTTAAAAAAATTAATATTGATGTAATATACATGTAAATATGACATATCAATATTTAATTAATTTTTTAATTAATTTTTTAAAATTTTAAAAATATTTTTAAAAAATATAAAAATATTCTTTTTAACATTTTTAAAATTAATTAAATGTTGACTCACAAGAAAAGTTAATAAGTATAATTTCTTTTATCTCTTTTGATTGATTTGATAAAAACAATGCAAGGGCAAATGACAGAGAATATCAGGAGCTTTGCGAACATTTAGTCAAAACTATCGTCTTGCTTAGAGTGTATAAAACACAAGAGTCCACACAATTAAACACCAACACCATATATTTGAAAAGCCAACATGCTAATTAAACCCAGATCCCACACATCCAACACAGTCAAAATATAAAATCAACAACCCAAAAGTATAATAATCCCACATCAAAAACCAAACGAAAAAAAAAATTATATAGTCCCATTTCAGGGCAATGGTCAAGATGTTGGTAGCAGCGAAAGAAGCCACAGTTTAAGTTCCGCAATGACCCAACGGCCGAATTTGTAGATCTAGGGCTTCGAAAGTTCTAAAGATCAGGAAATTTTTTGGGATTTTTGAACACTTTTTCGAGAAAAGTAATCGAAGGACTAGGAGGATAACATTAATGAAACTGACTCTTCTAAAACCAACCCATGTTTAGGCAAGAAATAATCAAAGTCCCACAATCGCTCTAATTCTCATTTCTTATTTTGTTTGTCCTAAAGTAATAATATTAACTTGTTCACCTGTGCAATAATTGAATTAATTTATAAGATAGAGGCATGAAATTCCTTTTGGAGTTTATGAAAAATTGAGGATTAAATGAAGAGAGAGATGAGGAGGGTTGTGATGGACGACATCCCATCAAGCCAAACAACAGAAAGAAGCCAAGACACGGTTCTAAGACAACATGAAAAAGCACCATTACGAAAATGATCTGAGAGACAACCTGCTTGTTCACAAACCACCATCATCAGATCAGAAGAGTAGCCGCCATTAATAAGGATTAAATTCCCCTATTGCCTCAATGATTCATTGTGGCTCTTGAGGAGAATCTGAACTTGGAACCTGCAACCAAAGGGCACCAAAAATGTGCAACGCCAAACAAAATCCCTAAAACCTAAAAAAAAAAAAAAAAAAAAGTCAACGAACCACGGCCAAGGAAGGCCGGAGCCAAGATCCGGCAAGGCCGATCCAACGCACTCACCGAGCCCAATGTAAAAACCAGCAGAAAAAAGAAAAAGGAACCTGTAAAGCTGGATGGGTTGCTCGGCCCCTGGCGCTAAGACCGACCGGCCGGCTACTGAGAGCGAGTTAAGGTGAGGGAGTTAGGGATGAGCGGCGCGATAATTTGTTTGCCTGGTTTGTTCATAATAATTTCTCATCATCAGATCTACACAATAACAGTAAAAGAGCATGGAAACAACAAGCCACCAAAAATCATATAAAAACTGCAATTCCAGCATATAGTGTAAGACCCAAATTTCGCCCGGGCCCAATACAGACTGAGAGCCCATTGAAAAATTAAACAAAACCCATTAAAAAAAAAACCAAAGTATAACAGTCCAAAAAAAAAATAGCAGTCCAATTACAAAATCAACCCAAACCCAATTACAAAACCCGGAACTCATTTACCTAACCCAATACCATACCCAAATAAGCCCAAATAAACCCAATAAACCAACCCAAATTGAAACCCATTAACCCAATCAGAAAAACAAAAAAACAAAAACAACCAACAAACCCTAGGTGCGCCGCACCTAGGGTCCTCTTGGCTTCCACGCATGCCTCGGTCGGCTCCCCCACGCTTCCACCGTCCCCCATGCACCACTAGCTTCGCGCGGTCACTACCTTGCCCCTACCCTGCAAACAGAGACAACAAAAACAAAGGAGCATGGGAACAAGAGCACAATGACAAAATAGCAGCACGCAAGCAAGAAAACCAAGAAAAAACAAAATCTGTAAATCGGTTATAAAACCAAAACTATTGTAAACGAGAAGGGGTTTTTTTTTTAAAGGAAAAAGGACGAAGATCTAAAAAAAACAATAAAAAGAACAAAACTCAAAAGGTTGATTCCGTTCTCGATCTCACTATCTGCTGTTGTTTTTTCTATTTATCTTTATTTATTGTTTTCAAGTTTTAAAAAGAAATCATAAGAGAGGGGAGTCCTTCTTCCGTTTTTACGAATCAACAGCAATAAAAATTGAAAGGAAACATCAAGGTTTTCATTTTTCTTTTTATTTATTTACTTTCATTTTTTATTATTCATTTTTTTTTACCATTTTCGAGTCTAAAAAATCGGAAAGGAAAGGAGAAAGAAACCTTACCAACACTTCACGGTCGAGGCGTCGGACTACCCTCTCACCGTCGTCGGAGTTTGGATCGAGGGAGTGTATCGAAGGTTCTTTCCCTTCGATTTAGGGGGTGCCAAAGGATTGATCTCTAAAAGGACTTCGAAAGAGGGCTAAAAGGGAGAGTTTTTGGGTATCACCGGCCACCGATACGGTGGTGGCACGGTGGTGCGAAGGGAGGCCGAACGTCGAAGGAGAAAGGAGGAAGAGAGGGCTGCCATTTTGATTTTTGAGAAGCTTTAGAGTTTTAAGTTTTTTTTTCTTCTTTCTGATTTAGATTAGAATAAGACAAAAAAGAGGCTTTCTTTCTTTCTTTTTTTTTTTCCTTTTTTTTTTAAAAAAATTTGTTGGGGGGTTGATTTTTTTATTCTGAAGCATTAAAGAATGAAGTAACTTTTCTTGGTTTTAGTGAAATGGGGCCACATGCTAAAGGAATATGCGCATATCCCTTAAAAGGGATAATTTCGCAATCGGTCCCCATCCTTTTGCAGCGCCATTCAATCAGCTTTTTGTTATTTTTCCTTTTACTGAATTTTCCCTTTAATCTCTCTGGGTTTTTAATCAGATCCTTGACCCATGAATGAGCATCTAAGCCTGGGAATTTACCCGTTCAGTCCTTTTTATTTTACGAGCATCTCATTTAAATCCATACCCCATTTCTTTTATTTTTTTTGTGATTTCAGTGCTTTAATTTCATTCTAATTTCAGCTTAGTCCTTACTTGTTTATTATTATTATTATTATTATTATTATTATTATTATTACTATATTTATATTATTATATCGCACATTTTTTGTATATATTATTATATTTATTATTGTTATCACTGCTACTATTATTATTATTATTATTATCGTTACTATTATATTATTAGCATGTTACCATTATTTTCTTTCCATTGTAATCATCCTCACTAACACATATTTTTATGTTTATTGTCATTATTACTTTGTTATTTTATTATTCCTATTACTATATTATTGTTTCTTTGCTGTTATTATTGCTATTATTTTTATTACTATTACTATTATAATTACATTTTTTTCGTATTTGTGCTTAATTTTTTTTTATTTTACTATTCTTACTTCATCCTTCATTATTTTTATCTTGGCTCGCTTAGTTTGTTCTATTTCATTTTCCATCCTTTATGTTTACCTTCATACTAACGTATTTATTTATGTTTTTGTTACGCATATTGGTATTGTAGTTGTTTTTGTATTTTATTATAAACTTGTATTACATTACCATTATTCGTCGCATATAATCCATTTCACGTTTTAAGTAATGTTTCTTTAAAACCTAAGCTACCAAATGTGTATTATTTTTTAAATATATTTATCAATTTGATCCAAAAGCTAAAATTTTCCAAATAAGGCAATGTTCCATGTTCGGAAATTCGAAAGATCGTGTCTCTATGTGTTGGGTTTCGTTTCTCTCGCTTGGCCAAACAATCGGATATCCTTTTGATATTCTAATGCATGAGTCTCGAATTTACGAGATGATCTTGGATTCGGATTTAAATTATCGCATTCTACGTGTTGGATGTGATATTTTGTCTCTTCGAAACAAGGAAATGTTGATATTCAATTCGAGAAAACCAAAATATTTTCAAAAAAAAAGAGATCGATTTTCTATTTATTTTTAAAAAAAAAATAATTCCAACTTTCAACATTGGGACATTAATTAATCAATTTGGTACCAATTTTGGGCGTGACGAGGGTGCTAACCTTTCCTCACACGTAACCGACTCCCGAACCTATTTTCTCAAATTTTCGTAGATCAAAAAAAAAAAAAAGAAAAAACTTGTTTTAGTAAATCGAAATGTTTTATTAAAGCAAAGGTGATCCGATCACACCTAATAAAAGATCGGTGGCGACTCCCGTTTTATTTTCGTTTTCAAAACCCAAGAGTCGATTCCCGTTTTATTTCAAAAAAATGGTTACGACAACTTGGCGACTCCACTGGGGACAAAATCAGAGAGTCAGGCCGTAAAATTGATTATTCTTTGTCCCTTTGTCGGAATTTGGAAAATTATTTTGGAAGAATCACGTTTCTTTCAATGCACTTGCCGATATTATGGTTCCAATAATGTTGAGTCTTGTAAAATACTTTGGCATTGCACTGCATGACCATTGCGGTCACACCCTTAAGTGAGAGTGAGAAGCTACTCTTTCGTGAGGTTTTTACCTCCGTGTAAGATAGTGGATCACTTCCGGGATACATCCATACCTATGTCTTCGTGAGATTTTTATCTCCGTGCAGACCATAGGAAATGTGTCCCCTCGAATCGAACTCGGTCCACATGAGCCTATAATGGGTGAGGATCGAGGAATCTGGCTGTTCAGTACCTTTGCTTTAGAACCGAGCCACATATAGAGAGACCTAAAGAGCCCGTTGTAGGTAGAGCCGTGCAAACCCTAGTGTTACCTTAAATAGGAGTGTGATTATTTCCCGTTTATTTTAAGTTCCTTTTGTACCTGATACTAACTTGTTGTGTTTTGCTTTTACCACATGACATTTCATCATAAAAGGTGTTGATTCGCATTCGATTACTAGATAGAAAAGCTTGACATGGAAAAGGGTTTCTCAGAGAGTGGAGGATAATGCGGCCGTCCAAGTGTGGTCCGAAAGAGTACAAAGAAGAAAAAGAGATAGCTTGACAAAGGGGGTATGAATCGAGTTATGGGATTTCACCCGCATCGTGGTGGCTCGTAATGACCTGCGAGAATTGAAGGAAATATGGGACTCATGGGGGAACGAGGACAAACAACTGTTCTACTATAATTACGGTTATTTACACTATCTGCTGGATATCAAGGAAGACGAGTACCTACTTCGAGCTATTACCCAGTTTTGGAACCCCGCTTACAGTTGCTTTACTTTCGGAAAGGTGGATTTGGTGCCTACCATAGAGGAGTACACAGCTTTATTCCGATGCCCGAGACTTCAAACTGATAAGGCATATTCAAGGTTTGCTAATGTGCCGGCGTCCTCAGAAAGGCTAATGAACATCACAGGGATGAGCGAGCAATGGGTTACGGCCCGGATTAAGTAGAAGGGAGATTATAAATACGTCCCATGGAAACACTTGAGGGACCTGATCTCGGCTCATCCTGACAAGAAAAAGAAGGTCGACGTCTTCGCTCTAAGCATCTATGGTTTGGTCATCTTTCCCAAGGCGTTAGGGCATATAGAGGATGCGGTTTCGGACCTATTTGATAAACTTGATAAGGGAGTTACACCCATCCCCGCAATTTTAGCCGAAACCTTCAGATCATTGAACGCTTGTCGAAGAGCGGGGGAAGGGAGATTCGTAGGATACGCACAGCTGTTGTTATCTTGGTTTCATTGCCATTTTTGGAAGATAGAAAAGGTCTCATGCAAAGTCTTTTTCGAAAACTATTCTCCTTTAGAGGAATTAGCAAGAACATCAAGGCGGGACGACCTATCTCGAGAAAAATGGATAATGATTCTCCAAAATCTGCAGGTTAAAGATATAGAATAGAAGGCTCTGTGGATGATCACTGACGAGATCTTGTATCGATGTGGAGGGTTCGACTAGGTTCCTTTACTGGGAATATGGGGAGTCGCTCGATATGCCCTGCCCCGCACAAGTGATGAGGCAGTATCAATCGAGGTAGTTCATACCTGCGACACATGGATTAGCTCAATGTGAGTTCTCATACAAGGATGACAACTATAAGAAGAGAGTTCGCGAAATATCGGATGTGTGGACCCAAACCCGGAAAATGAAGAGACTCGCCATGGGGCCTATAGCGACCCCCGAGTATGAACAATGGTGGGGCAAAAGAATCAACGACAATGTTCCAATGCCAATCCAAGGAAATGCTCGACCAATAGAAGAACAGCTGCAAGTAATCCCGTCTGAATTAGAGATTATCAAGCAAGATTTCGAGAGAAAGAGCCGGGAATTGGGTAAGAGGATAGAACAGCTAGAAGGGAAAAGATGCAGTTGGGGTTAGATGTTGACATCCACAAGTTCGAGGCCGAGAGATTGAAAAAAGGGAAGAACAAGGCCAAAGAGGATTTGGATAGTTTAAAGACGGACTATAAGAAGCTACGCATGTCTATCAGAACTGCTGGTTTGGGCAAAACGTCAGAACAATGGCGACAGGAACTTAAAGAGGAAAAGTCCAGAGCCGACCAGTGGGAGAGGAAATTTCGAGATGCTCAAGTGCGAGAGGACGCTTTGAAAAAGAGCCTGTTAGAATGCCAAAGCGAAAAGGAGAGGTTACTCACCCAAGTAGCGGAATTAGAAAGGTCACTGCATCTACACCGTAGTCGCAACTCGGTAGTCGAACTAAGAGCCAGTCAGAACAAGATCGAGGAGATGAGAGGAAGGATAGGAGAGCTCGAGACTACATTACAAGATAGCAAAATTCGGGTTGAGCTCCTTGAAGCAAACAATGAACATTGGAAGGAGCAGTTCCACCATTCCCAAGAACAGATCAGAAACAGAGACTATGTAATGGGCAAAGCTGTGACTCAAGTTCGAGAGGTGGCCGATCATTTGCAAACTTTGGCGATCCGGGCAGATACGTTGAGTCTGATGTACGAGTCAAGATCGGAGCGAGGCCAAGGTTTAGCTTGGCTTCTTAGGAAGGTTAAGGATTTAGGCATTAGGGCAAAGTCGTATATGTAATCGTCTGCTCTATAAAAAGAAATTTGTTTTCTAATAAAGTTTATCTAATGAAATTGAATCAAATCAACACCTTTTTGCATTCATACCACTCATTTGCATTTCATTGCATCATACACATCGAATCTCACAAAAGGACCCTGAAATTATGGCAGTTACCCTGGAACATCACTACGATACAAGAGGCAAAACGAGGATAATGGATCAAAGAATGGAAAGATTAGAACAGATGCAAAAAGAAATCCAGGATCAAATGAAAGGACAAGCGCAATTACAAGAGCAACTAGCCAAAAACTAGCAAGACATGATGGAGCGGATGCAAGAATCCCAGAATAACATGATAAGCCAGCTAATGCAACTGATGTCTAAAGAGCGCGAAAAAGAGAGGGGCGTTGCTACCACTTTCTCGTGGAACGCAGCGGTGATAACCCCTCTCTTACCCCGCCAAACGCCCAAACGCCACCAGACACGTACCCCCAAAGGGCATCTGTCACTATCAGGTCACAATATCGGGCCGATACCGCAATACCGACACACCTCCTGATGGGTTCGGGTACCAACCTAGGAGAAAGTCCGATCAATCCCAACGTCCCTGACTTGGATGAGATGGCCGAAAAGGCGAAATTAGAACTACCAAAACAGCTAGAGGATAAATATAAGTGGTTGGAGGAGAAATTCAAAGCTCTAGAAAATGCCGGTAAACGTCGGGGAATAAAGGCCAATGACTTAAGTTTGGTCCCCGACTTGGTATTCCCGTACAACTTTAAGACACCTGAGTTCGAAAAATACAATGGGACAAGCTGCCCAGAGGCCCATATTACCATGTTTTGTAGAAGGATGACGGGTTACACTAATAATGACCCACTACTGATCCATTGTTTCCAAGACAGACTGGTGGGAGCGCGCCGGATGGTACAATCAATTGAGTCGTGCAAAATTCGTTCATGGGATGATTTGGCTCAAGCATTCTTGGAGCAAGAGATAATCCACGTGAACTGACATGACCCCGATAGGATCACTCTTCAAAACATGGAAAAGAAGGGGAACGAAAACTTTAGACAATATGCACATAGGTGGAGGGAGGTTCCCATCCAAGTCCAGCCACCACTTCTGGAGAAAGAAACCACAATACTCTTCATCCGCACACTGAAGGCCCCATTCCTTATGCATATGATAGGAAGTGCAACCCGGACTTTTCAGACATCGTAACGACCGGAGAAATGATCGAGAACATTATAAAAAGCGGAGGGATCGAGACGGGGGAAAGTGCCAAAAGAATGCCCCCAAGGAAGAAAGAAAATGAGGTGAATAATGCAAGCATAGGACACCCGAAGTCAATCACTATTAATCAGCCAAAAGCAATGACCACGGGGCAGCAGGGGTTACCCAAGAAAGAACCTAGTACCTCAAGACAAGATAATGAGAAACCCCAGTTCACACAAATTCCGATGACATACAAGAAGATGTATCAAACCCTGTTCGATGCGCATATTGTGTCCCCTTATCACCTAAAACCAATGCAACCACCGTATCCCAAGTGGTATGACTCGAACGCACAGTGTGAATACCACGCAGGAATCACGGGACACTCAATAGAGAATTGCCTGGCTTTCAAGAAATTGGTGGAGAAATTCATCAATATGGGGGTGGTTGAGTTGGACGACATGCCAAATGTAACAAATCCCTTACCCAATCACGCTAAAGGCGGAGTCAATGCAATAGGTGAAGGTTCCGAAAGAAGGATCAAAACAAGTGTTGCGCAGGTCAGGACTCCCTTAAGATGGGTCTGGAAAGAAATGGTCAAGCATGGACTAATCATTGCAGAAATAAGTCAAGGAGAATTGACGAATTATTGTGAGTACCATCAGGAGTTGGGACATGAGATTCAGACTTGTGGAGAATTCAGAACCCTGGTGCAAAATTTAATGAGCAACAAAGAAGTCGAATTTTATGATGAAGGTACAGAAGATAGGGGCATATGCGCATCAGAGTCAGCAGTAAAAAGTTTAAAAATTAACCTTCCAATGATCGTTATTTCACGTCCCAAAAGTGATAGAGCAGGGACGCGGGTAGCACCGAGAGTGGTCATACAGAGGCTTGCTGTCGTTGAAAATAATAGGGAGGCTCCTCGGAATCATAGATGCGATATAGCAGTCCCCGAAAAGAAGAATTCAGCCAGCAATGAGGCGAAAACACGAGTAACACCGAAAGTAATAATACGGAAGCCCACTGCCTTCGCTTACAAAGATAGCAAGGAAATTCCCTGGAACTATGAGTGTGATATAGCAGTCACAAAGAGCTCGACTAATGTGACGAAGGAGGATTCAGATGAAGGCTTCCATACTCGAAGCGGGAGACGCTATGACTTAATAATGGGGAAAGCCCCAATGATGGAACAAGAGAAAGGAAAGCCAGCTGAGCCTGAACCGAGGACCAAGGAGCTGGTGACTGAGGAAGAGGCTAAAGAGTTCCTGAAATTTCTAAAACACAGTGAATATTGTGTGGTAGAACAGCTGCACAAATAGCCAGCACGTATATCCATATTGGCTTTACTTCAATGCTCAGAAGTACACAGGAACGCACTGATGAAAGCTTTAAACGAAACCTACGTCGCTAGTGACATTTCAGTTAACAAGTTGAATCGATTGATCGGCCATATAAGTGCAGACAATTTCATTCATTTCAATGATGATGAAATACCACCAGGTGGTAGAGGATCCACCAAGGCTTTGCACATTACCGTTAGATGCAAAGGGCATATATTACCAGGGGTCTTGATAGACAATGGGTCTGCATTGAATGTGTTGCCCTTGTCCATCCTCAACAGATTACCGGTGAACAGTTTGCATATGAAGGAATGCTAGAGCGTGGTAAAGGCCTTTGACAGCACTCAAAGAAGAGTCATGGGGAGGATCGAGGTACCCTTACTAATTGGCCCAACCACCTACGAAATAGATTTTCTGGTTATGGACATCAAACCTTCCTACAACTGCCTATTGGGGAGACCATGGATACATTCGTCTGGAGCAGTACCTTCATCATTACATCAGATGGTGAAGTTAATAGCGGATGGCCGATTGGTAACAATAAAAGCAGAGGAGGACATTATTGCCACCGTGACCAGTGACATGCCTTACGTGGAGACAAACGACGAGGCAATCGAATGTTCTTTCCGATCTCTCGAGTTCGTGAACGCAACTTTTGTTATGGAAGGAAACAGAATCTTGAAGCCAAGAATCTCTGAGACTACAAGGATGGGATTGAAAATGACCGTGGGAAAAGGTGCCTTACCGGGAAGAGGGCTTGAAAAGTACCTTCAGGGGAAAATGGTGGCCCCGATGCTGAGAGAAAAACAAGATCGCTTTGGCCAGGGATTCAGACCGGATGCGAGGCAAAAGAAGAAGGAGCTAGAAAGGAGACAGGAAAGAAGACGCGCTCGTTTGAGTGGGAAAGAAACCAAATGGGAACCCATGATAATCCCACACATATCCAAGACCTTTATGCCAGGAGGGGTAATCCACTCTAAGCTGAAGACACCGAAGGGAGAGAACATCGCAGCAATGTTAGGCAATGTCTACATTAGTGCCATATCTGAGAAGGCGATTGATGGGGAAATCTTGCCAAATATTCAGCCTTATGAATCAGGAAGCATCTTGAACAATTGGACTGCGGAAGAAATCCCTGTAGTATTTAGGGCTCATTCAGAGTAATGTTCAGGACACACTTATTGCTTTAGGCCTAAGAGCAACAAGATTTCTTTTGTGAAATAGGCGCATGTTCAAGTATCGTTATATCAATAAAATGCATTTTCATCATCGTTTGAAGCAAACATCCCCTTTCTTTGTTTTTCGATCATTCTTTCAGCATTATCATACATACAATTGTTCATTTACAAATTTATTCATTCCGTCCGTATTTTCTTAAATTGCAACAGGTCCCTAGATATCAATGACTTGAGCAACGCTGCCTTAGATTCGAAATATCCTTTTGAGCAAGACATATGCTTAGAAAGATTACAGAATTACGAAGATGGCACAGATGATGACCTATCCCCTGATCTGTTAAGAATGGTAGAGCAGGAGAAGAAACAAATTTGGCCTCATAAGGAAGCAGTAGAGACCGTGACGTTGGAAGAAGGAAAGTGGTAAATATCGAACGAGAATAGCCGAGGAGACAAAGCGTAAACTTATCAAACTATTGCGAGAATTCAAGGATGTCTTCGCATGGTCTTATGAAGATATGCCTGGTTTAAGCACCAATATAGCGAAGACAATCGCTTACCCATAAGGAGGAGTACAAGCCACCCAAAGAGAAACTTCAAAGGATGAGACCGGATATCGTGTTGAAAATAAAGGAGGAGGTCCAAAAGCGCTCGACGCGGATTCTTGCAGAGATCAAATACTCGTAATGGGTAGCCAATATCGTGCTCGTCCCTAAAAAGACGGGAAGGTATGAATGTGTGTGGATTACAGAGACCTAAATAAGGCTAGCCCAAAGGATAACTTTCCTCTGCCTCATATTGATACTCTAGTAGACAACGCAGCGGGCTTTTCGCTATTTTCCTTCATGGATGGATTCTCCTGATATAATCGAGATAAAGATGCACCTCGAAGATATGGGAAAGACTACCTTCATAACATTGTGGGCACATTCATTTATAAAGTAATGCCATTTGGGTTGAAAAACGCAGAGCTACATACCAAAGGGCCATGGTGACCCTGTTCCACGATATGATGCATAAGGAAATTGAGGTTTACGTGGATGACATGATTGCAAAGTCTAAAACAGAAGAAGAACATATTCAAGTTTTGCAGAAGTTGTTTCTGAGGCTAAGAAAATTCCAATTGATACTCAATCCCAATAAATGTACCTTTGGAGCCAGGTCTGGCAAACTGTTGGGCTTCATAGTTAGCAAGAAGGGGATCGAGATCGACTCAAACAAGGTCCGGGCCATACAAGAATTACCTCCACCGCGCACCCAAAAGGAAGTTCGAGGTTTCCTAGGAAGACTAAATTACATTGCTCGGTTTATTTCGCATTGACCGAGAAATGCGATCCCATCTTTCGTCTTTTGAAGAAACACAACCCGGCGTGGAATGATGAATGTCAAGAAGCTTTCGACAGGTCAAACAAAGACTTGTCAAACCCTCCAAGATCGCCACCACCACGCCCTGACAAGCCATTAATCCTATATCTGACGGTGCTGGGTCACTCTATAGGATGTGTGCTAGGTCAACACGATGATTCAGGAAGAAAAGAGAAGGCAATATACTACCTCAGTAAGAAATTCACTGAGTGCGAAATGAGATATTCGCCAATTGAAAAACTGTGTTGTGCATTGATTTGGGCGACTCGGAGATTGAGACAATACATGCTGTATCACACGACCTGGCTAATCTCAAAGTTGGACCCCCTAAAGTATATGATGGAGGCGACCGCTTTGAATGAGAGGATGGCTAGATGGCAAATTCTACTGCTTGAATTTGATATTGTATATGTGAGCCAGAAAGCTATAAAAGGGAGCGCGATAGCCGACTTCCTAGCTAGCAGAGCTTTAGAAGATTATGAGCCGTTGAACTTTGATTTCCCCAATGAGGATCTAATGTACGTGGCAACTACGGAAGAGGATACTGCAAAAGATGACCTTTGGAAATTGAATTTCGATGGAGCATCAAATGCTATTGGAAATGGGATTGGGGCAGTCTTGGTATCCCCAAATGGAGATCACTACCCGTTCACAGGCAAGTTTGATTTCGATTGTACAAACAATATGGCAGAATATGAAGCTTGTATCATGGGACTCCGCGCTGCTACAGAACGTAGAGTCAAAACGCTGGAAGTATATGGAGATTCCGCATTAGTGATTTACCAACTAAGGGGCGAATGGGAGACAAGAGACCCCAAATTGATCAACTATCGAAGGGTAGTTATGGGGTTAATCGAGGAGTTTGACGATATCACCTTTAGTTATCTCCCACGAGAAGAAAACCAGATGGCGGATGCTTTGGCTACTTTAGCTTCTATGATTAAGGCGAGTGAGCAAGAAAATGTAAAGCCCATTCAAATGAGTATTTACGAAGCCCCAGCTTATTGCTGCAATGTAGAAGAAGAAGAAAAGGACGATCACTCCTGGTACCAAGATATATTACTATATATGAGAAATCGGGAATACCCAAATCATGCAACTGAGAATGAGAAAAGGACACTCAGGAGATTGGCCCTCGAATATGTTTTGGATGGGGACATCTTGTACAAGAAGGGAAAAGATCAAGTATTGTTGAGATGCGTCGATGCTCTAGAAGCCAATATGATCCTAGAAGAAGTTCATGAGGGCATTTGCGGAACGCATGCTAACGGATTCACAATGGCCAGGCAAATAATGAGATTTGGATATTACTGGTCCACCATGGAAGGAGATTGCATCAGCTATGCTAAGAGATGTCATAAATGCCAGATCTATGGAGATAAGATTCACGTGCCTCCGTCCCCCTGCATGTCATGACTTCCCCATGGCCCTTTTCTATGTGGGGCATGGATGTTATCGGACCGATCTCCCCGAAAGCGTCAAACGGACACCGATTTATCTTCGTAGTCATTGACTACTTCACGAAATGGGTAGAAGCTGCTTCATACGCTAACGTCACTAAATCAGCGGTTAGTCGATTTTTAAAGAAGGAAATCATTTGCTGATATGGGATGCCCGAAAGGATCATATCAGACAACGCGTTGAATTTGAACAACAGCACGATAGTAGATGTTTGCCGTCAATTCAACATTAAGCATCATAACTCATCTCCGTACCGTCCAAAAATGAATGGGGCAATAGAAGCAGCAAATAAGAACATCAAGAAGATAGTGGGGAAGATGACAGAGACTTACAAAGATTGGCATGAAAAATTACCATTTGCACTTTATGCTTATCGAACGTCCGTCAGAACTTCCACCGGGGCAACACCTTTCTCACTCGCTCTACGGGATGGAGCGCATCCTACCCATTGAAGTGGAAATACCTTCTCTTCGGTTTTGACCGGTAAAGTTGGATGAAGCCAAATGGATTCAAAGGCTCGATACGATCAATTGAACCTAATCGAAGAAAAGAGGCTAAGGCGGCTATCCGCACGCGGTCGGATGTATCAAAAACGCATGATGCGAGCCTACAACGAAAAGTTCGCCAAGAGAGTTTTTCACGAGGAGACTGGTGTTGAAGAAGATCCTCCCATACGGAAGGATTTCAGAGGAAAATGGATGCCGAATTGGGAGGGACCATATGTGGTGAAGAAGGCTTTCTCCGGAGGTGCACTGATTCTAACGGAAATGGATGGGAAGAGCTTGCCCAACCCCGTGAATTCAGATGCAGTCAAAAGATACTTTGCTTGAAAAAGCTAAGACAAAAACCCGCAAAGGGGGGAGAGGCCAAGGCGAAAACCCGCAAAGGGCGCTTTGAGACCAAAGGGATTTGAGTCGAAAACCTGAAAAAGGCGACTTGAATTGTGAAGAAAAACCTCTCTACACTGGAATGGACAAGGAAGGGGTAGGGTGCGCCTCGATACATCAACAAAATACTAAAGACCTCCTAAGCACATATCAAACTCAAAATGGTCTTCCGAATGCTCAGGCAGAGAAGCCTAGGCTGCGATATCTGGGGCACCCAATTTCTATTCTACCCATTTTAAGCTTGTAATTTGTGATTATCTTATTCAATGAATTTCTTTCTTGATTGCATTTGCCAGTTTGGATTAACCTGTTTCGTTTCGATCTATACTCCCAATCAATCTCCTCCCAACAATCCTTTCTAGGCATTTTACATTGAAATAACGATTACGGAACTAATAATACTTTCATAAAAGGAGTCCTATATATCATTCTGAAAGTCTCTGAATAATGCAAGGACCTGAAACATGACTATTGTTCAAAATTCATTCCACTTAAGATTTAGAAATGTTGAAAAAAATGATTGTCTATTTGAACAAAGACCAAACACCTCGTCAGATATACGACTTTGACGAATAACGAGCAATGCCGATCTAGGTACATAATGAAGTCGTAATACCATTATATCCAGTAAACAGTGATTGATCCTACACCTCAGAGTCGCAGCAAGAGGGTTAAGAGAAAACAAATGTTACTCTCCTGAGGTTGTGGTGAGAGGTACGAACTTTATGTCTCAGATAGTACAATGGAAAAGACAATGAAATTACAGCGGGGCAAGCTCATTTCTTCGGGTTTCTTGTTAAAGATATCTGCTGAACAAGGGAGTGATCGTAGTACGTTGGTGATAGAACCTTACTGAACTATGAGCAGTGACAACCCAAACCATAAAGAGGGCCTTTCTGATGCACTCATACGCATCCAGTTAGGAACATTTGATTTATTACGATCATTACATCTTAGCCATTTTTACATTATGAAAAATCTGCATTCTCATGACATCAAGCATTCATGTAAATATCATCCGTAGCACATATAATTAGGAGCATTTGAGTCATCTCAATCATAACATCCTCATCATTTACATAAACATAAACATATTCTACAGGACAGGTCCCTCGAAAAAGGGTACCACCATATCAAAGATCATATTTTGCTCCAGCAGAGCGGTCTAAAGATTGAAGTCTTCCTGAAGATAGTAGGGAAACAAATTGAAAAGTTCAGACTTATCTCCTCGAAGTCTCAAGGGAGGCAGGACAAAGCTACTAATCCCTTCTCCTTGAGTATATTAAGGACCAGCATTTTCGAGAAGTTTTAGTGAGAAGATCAAAGTTACGGATCTCTTCTTTCTGAATTCCTATCACCTTCCGAGAAGTTTCGGTGAGAAGATCAAAGTTACGGAACTCTTCTTTCCGGATTCCTATCACCTTCCGAGAAGTTTCAGCGAGAGGATCAAAGTTGCGGATATCTTCTTTCTGATTCTTATCACCTGCTATTTTCGAGAAGTTTTAGCGAGAAGATCAAAGTTGCGGATCTCTTCTTTCTGGATTCTTATCACCTGCTATTTTCGAGAAGTTTCAGCGAGAAGATCAAATTTACGGATCTCTTACATGCAATTCCTTTCACCTCCTATTTTCGAGAAGTTTCAGCGAGAAGATCAAAGTTTACGGATCTCTTCTTTCTGAATTCTTATCACCCCAAACTTTCAGTGGAATGAATCGAAGTAAGGAGTTACAGTGAAGTATGAAGCTGTTTGAAGAAGACGCGAATCAAGAAGTCAAGGCTTAGCTAAGCCCGGGCAAAATTGGTTCTTTTATTGTCTTTGCTCTATTCTCGATTCACGACAATGAGCAAAGAGGGGCAGCTGTAAGACCCAAATTTCGCCCGGGCCCAATACAGACTGAGAGCCCATTGAAAAATTAAACAAAACCCATTAAAAAAAAACCAAAGTATAACAGTCCAAAAAAAAATAGCAGTCCAATTACAAAATCAACCCAAACCCAATTACAAAACCCGGAACCCATTTACCTAACCCAATACCATACCCAAATAAGCCCAAATAAACCCAATAAACCAACCCAAATTGAAACCCATTAACCCAATCGGAAAAACAAAAAAACAAAACAACCAACAAAAACCCCAGGTACGCCGCACTTTTAGGGTCCTCTTGCTTCCACGCATGCCTCGGTCGGCTCCCCCACGCTTCCACCGTCCCTCATGCACCTCTAGCTTCGCGCGGTCACTACCTTACCCCTACCCTGCAAACAGAGACAACAAAAACAAATGAGCATGGGAACAAGAGCACAACGACAAAATAGCAGCACGCAAGCAAGAAAACCAAGAAAAAACAAAATCTGTAAATCGGTTATAAAACCAAAACTATTGTAAACGAGAAGGGGTTTTTTTTAGAGGAAAAAGGACGAAGATCTAAAAAAAACAATAAAAAGAACAAAACTCAAAAGGTTGATTCCGTTCTCGATCTCACTATCTCTACATTGTTTTTTCTATTTATCTTTATTTATTGTTTTCAAGTTTTAAAAGAAATCATAAGAGAGGAGTCCTTCTTCCGCTTTTACGAATCAACAGCAATAAAAATTGAAAGGAAACATCAAGGTTTTCATTTTTCTTTTTATTTATTTACTTTCATTTTTTATTATTCATTTTTTTTACCATTTTCGAGTCTAAAAAATCGGAAAGGAAAGGAGAAAGAAACCTTATCAACACTTCACGATCGAGGCGTCGGACTACCCTCTCACCGTCGTCGGAGTTTGGATCGAGGGAGTGTATCGAAGGTTCTTTCCCTTCGATTTAGGGGGTGCCAAAGGATTGATCTCTAAAAGGACTTCGAAAGAGGGCTAAAAGGGATAGTTTTTGGGTATCACCGGCCACCGATACGGTGGTGGCACGGTGGTGCGAAGGGAGGCCGAACGTCGAAGGAGAAAGGAGGAAGAGAGGGCTGCCATTTTGATTTTTGAGAAGCTTAAGAGTTTTAAGTTTCTTTTTCTTCTTTCTGATTTAGATTAGAATAAGACAAAAAAGAGGCTTTCTTTCTTTCTTTTTTTTTTTCCCCTTTTTTTTTAAAAAAAAATTTGTTGGGGGTTGATTTTTTTTTTCTGGAGCATTAAAGAATGAAGTAACTTTTCTTGGTTTTAGTGAAATGGCGCCACATGCTAAAGGAATATGCGCATATCCCTTAAAAGGGATAATTGCGCAATCGGTCCCCATCCTTTTGTAGCGCCATTCAATCAGCTTTTTGTTATTTTTCCTTTTACTGAATTTTCCCTTTAATCTCTCTGGGTTTTTAATCAGATCCTTGACCCATGAATGAGCATCTAAGCCTGGGAATTTACTCGTTCACTCCTTTTTATTTTACGAGCATCTCATTTAAATCCATACCCCATTTCTTTTATTTTTTTTGTGATTTCAGTGCTTTAATTTCATTCTAATTTCAGCTTAGTCCTTACTTGTTTATTATTATTATTATTATTATTACTATATTTATATTATTATATCGCACATTTTTTGTATATATTATTATATTTATTATTGTTATCACTGCTACTATTATTATTATTATCGTTACTATTATATTATTAGCATGTTACCATTATTTTCTTTCCATTGTAATCATCCTCACTAACACATATTTTTTATGTTTATTGTTATTATTCCTTTGTTATTTTATTATTCCTATTACTATATTATTGTTTCTTTACTGTTATTATTGCTATTATTTTTATTACTATTACTATTATAATTACATTTTTTTTCGTATTTGTGCTTAAATTTTTTTTTATTTTACTATTCTTACTTCATCCTTCATTATTTTTATCTTGGCTCGCTTACTTTGTTCTATTTCATTTTCCGTCCTTTATGTTTACCTTCATACTAACGTATTTATTTATGTTTTTGTTACGCATATTTGTATTGTAGTTGTTTTTGTATTTTATTATAAACTTGTATTACATTACCATTATTCGTCGCATATAATCCATTTCACGTTTTAAGTAATGTTTCTTTAAAACCTAAGCTACCAAATGTGTATTATTTTTTTAAATATATTTATCAATTTGATCCAAAAGCGAAAATTTTCCAAATAAGGCAATGTTCCATGTTCGGAAATTCGAAAGATCGTGCCCTATGTGTTGGGTTTTGATTCTCTCGCTTGGCCAAACAATCGGATATCCTTTTGATATTCTAATGCATGAGTCTCGGGAATTACGAGATGATCTTGGATTCGGGATTTAAATTATCGCATTCTACGTGTTGGATGTGATATTTTGTCTCTTCGAAATAAGGAAATGTTGATATTCAATTCGAGAAAACCAAAATATTTTCAAAAAAAAAGAGATCGATTTTCTATTTATTTTTAAAAAAAAATAATTCCAACTTTCGACATTGGGACATTAATTAATCAATTTGGTACCAATTTTGGGCGTGACGAGGGTGCTAACCCTTCCTCACACGTAACCGACTCCCGAACCTATTTTCTCAAATTTTCGTAGATAAAAAAAAAAAGAAAAACCTTGTTTTAGTAAATCGAAATGTTTTATTAAAACAAAAGTGATCCGATCACACCTAATAAAAGATCGGTGGCGACTCCCGTTTTATTTTCGTTTTCAAAACCCAAGAGTCGATTCCCGTTTTATTTCAAAAAAATGGTTACGATATATAGTATGTCCAGTGATCACACACAAAAACAACATTATTAGAATAAAATTCATAGCACACTTGTTTATTTCCACTAAGAAACACAAAAAAGAAGCCACGTGATAGAAGCTTAAAAGCATCAGAAAAATCTTTCCACAATACCAGCTGATCTAACCCCTCCAAGCACCCTGCAAAAAAAAAAAAAAAAAAAAAAAAAAAAAAAAAAGTAAATAATAATATACAGTCAAACATAAATGACAAAAAAAAAAAAAAAGGAAATAAAGGAAGGCAGAAACCAGTTAATACCACCGCAAACAGGAAGAGAAGTGATCAATCGCCGTGGTTTTCAGCAAGGAAGGCAGAAACTAGTTCATCGACTTGAGCATCCAACGACTGAGCAGCCAAGATTAGAGGATGAACTGCTTCCCTAATTTGGAGGAATGCATTATGACAATTCTCAGCCAAGTTTATCAGATGGGTCATCTCATTTCTCATTTCTTCTGTCGAGGCTTTCATCTCTTTCATTTTCTTCTCAGCTTTCTGTTTAAGATCATCATTACAACAAAACTAGTTGTACTGATTATATGATCAAAAGAAGAAAGTGGGAAAAGATGGAAAGAATGAAATAGAAGAAGCAAAGAAGAGGTGCCTGACTTGGTTGGTCACTAAAACATGAAAAACTAGTGTACCTTGATTCTTCTTCCCTTGATATTCAACTCCCTTCTGGCCATGGTGATGGGTCCTTTTTCCTTCCTAATATTATTATATACCAGCCGAAAGCATTCAGCATAAAACATATATAATATTAAAAAAAATTCAAGAAGGAACTTTTCTTCTTTTTAAACAAGAAAGTTGGAAATTTTAGATAGATTTTGGGTTAAACTTAAAACTGAGAATGGGTTTTGATTGAATGAATATATTAAAACATTGGGCAAAAACTGAAAAATTAAAAAGGAAAAATTTGATTACCGAATGTAATGCTGCGATGCGAAACGATGGAGAATGTATAAGAATAGGGTGAGAAAATATATATACTTGATGAAATTCTCTTCCCCCCTTCCGAGAAGTTTCCAATGGCAACATATCGTTCGACTACCGACTCCTAGAACCGATGTCGCGCGATCTCAACTAGGTAGGCTTCACCGTAGAAAAGCCCCTTAGTGATGGCCAATTAATCTAACGATTATCAAAGCTTTTGACGTGTAAGAAATGATTATGTGATGGTTTAATTGATTTTTTAGTTATTTTGAGGGATTAACTGATTTTCAATTTATTTTTATGAGGTCTTTTATCATTTAGGTCTAAAACTATTAAAATATCATAAAAACTAGAAAATTATTGTAAAATTATAAATATTAAAACTATAGAAATTATAGAAATATTATTAATATGATAAAAATATTTTTAAAAAAATACAATATAGAACTTATTAAAATTTATTTAAAATTATAAAAAAAATATAGAAGAATTCATCTTATTATCAAGTTTGGAGTCTTTGGTTTCAATAATAAAGAAATGTGAAGCTTGGGTTGTGATAATGATCGGGAATCAAGTGAGGTGTTTTGATTATGAGTTTTCGTGGCTCAAGCAAATGGTAGATAATGGTTTTTGTTGAGAGACGATGATTTGAAAGAAGTTATTAAGGATGAATTATACATCCCACGGTCGTGTGAAAAAAAAAAGTTGTAATTTTTTTTATAACTTTTTAATAAATTGCTATTGTTTTAACAATACTTGTATAATTTCTTATTAATTGTTTATATTTTATAATATATATTTTAAAATTTTAAAATTTATATACATAACATTTTATTTTTCTATAACTTTATAATATCTTTATTAAAACTTAGGCTTAAATGCTAAAAAATTTCAAAACAATTAAGCTATCGTAAAATAATTAGTAATAATGAATCCAACACTTCATCATTTTTCTACATCAACACCACATCACCTACGTTAAGAATTTTGACAAAACATTATATTTCAAGTGTTTAATTCGTTGAATTGCAAAATTATTTTCACTTATAAACTTAATTATTATTTTTAATTATTTAAATCTAAGAGAATCTATTTATGTATCAAATAAAAAACATTTTAAATGATACGTAATTTGTTGAGCATAATAAAATGAAGTCAAAAGTGTCCGAAGACGTCTGGTAAAAATGGCAAAGTCCAACATTTTGACGACCAAAGATAAAGGCCGACACAAGATTGTTATTTGTTAAATTAAAGAATAATCTATTAAGAGTTAGGACCACTTTTTCATAAATAAATACTTTATATTATCTATCCTATAAATGTGAAAGTGAAATAATGTAGGTTAAGAAATATTGCATAAATATCAAGAGACAAATTTAAAGTTGTCAAGAGAAAACATCATTGATTTATTGTCTTAATATTGCAATAAGGTGATTAAGTGTAAAGCATGAACATGAAAAAGCAGAATCTTTCCAGTGTGCAAAAATTAAGATTGAAAAAAAATGTTTTTATAGTTGGGAAAGTAGGTATAAAGTTTTTGCATTCAAGTGGATGTGAAGTTAATTAGATTTTGATGAGGTGTGTAGGGTAGAGTGATGATAAAGCAATTGTTTAATATTCTAAATATTAGAACCCCAAATTAGCTAATTGTATAATTTGATGGGTTCACTTGCTAATAATTATTTTTCATTTTTTTAAAAATAATATATGAAATTCTCAAATGTATTACTTTATCACTAAATCATTTTGTCATCAACTACTTAATAACAAGGTTATATGATCAAAAACACCTTCAAACGACAAACATGTCATAATATCTCCTCTCTCTTTTTTCTTTTCTAAAAAAAGGTATCCAATTGAAAAAGAATTCATTTATCTTCAAGGAGGACTCTTGAATGGTTATCGCAACATTTTGAGAAGCAATCTTTTTTTATTCTTAACTCACATATTAAAATATTTATAATTTAATTTAAAATTATTAGTTATCACTCTATTTTAAAAATAATTATCTCAAATAATTTTGCCCAAGAATGTCCGAAAATTGATAATGGCACTCTTGTTGTTACTCAAAGATCTACTTCTGCAATTAGGGGTCGGGAAAATAATCGTGGTGGATTGGTAGCGAGGAGTAATTAGAGAAGGGAAGTTGGTTCTGTAGTATAGCAATATGAAGGTAGAGCTCCCTATGTGGTCCAGACCAAAGAAGAGGGTGGTACTACCAATGTTGTAGTAGATATAATTTTTTTTTATATCCTGCACTCGTTTATGCTTTAATTAATCTTAGCTCTACGCATTCATATGTTAACTCTATTTTATTGAAATTGGGAATTAAAATTGAAAGTTGATAACTCTAAATTATATAGATTTTTAGAGCACCTTTTTACTTAGAATTTATGCAAGTCCCAAGCATTTTAATAGCTAATTATGTGTTTTTAGTATATATTGAGAATGTTGGCACAATTAAAGCAAGATTATAATTTTTGAGTAATTTAATGCTAAATTCACATAATTCTACTCTATGTTGCTACATTTTGAAATTTCGTAATTTGTACTACAATTGCTGCAACTTGGCACACTAATTTGTTCGAAGCTAGTATGAGTGGCACATGCAAATGAGCTGATATTCATCAGTATGGGACGACAAAGCCAAGGAATTAGAGTTAAAGAATTTAGTTTAATCCAACTTGGAAGTGGGTTGCTGAAAAGAACAAGTCCACCTTCACATTGGAGCTCAGAACCATCCATTAAAGGGGAAACAAGCCCAAATTCGACAATGACTTGATAAAGTAACCCAATCAGCTTTGGACTAATTATTTGAGGGTACTTACGTGTGTAAAAAAAAATTACAAATCAGCCCTAGTCAAACCCCAATGTTTCCATTCAACGCATGCCACAAATTAAGCAAGAATCAAGCTTGATATCATGAAAAAAATCGACTTCCACAAAATGTGGCCAACCATGCATGAGAAGGACTCAATGGATCATGCTATTTTTAGCAAACTCTCAAGCCCTCCCCCATGTATAAATACCATATTCATTCCTCATCACTCATCACTCGACATTCACTCACCTTTCTCTTCTCTCTTCCACGCTTAAGCCCTCCATTCTCTTCATTTTTCCATCCTCTCTTTGAGAGTTCCCTTAGCAAGTAGTTCTTGAGAGAAAAGCTCTCTTTTTCGGCCACCTTGAGGAGTAATTTGCATCGAAGCAACAATGGAAATCAAAAGAATCCACCACATATAGTTCTCGGGAAATCACCAAATTCATCTCAGATTTTCTTCTTCCTTTCTCTTTTAATTGTTCTTAATTTATAAACATGATTGCAAATTATTTGATTGCTTTTTCTTTAATAATAATGACTTAAATTTGTTTTAAGTAGGATGATTGCAATGCCTTGATTTAATTCGTTTAATTCATGTTTATATTATTATGTGCCTTAATTGTTTATGTTTTCAATTAAAATCATTCATGTTGTTCATGCCTTAAGATATGTTTGACTACATTAGAATTAATCGCTTAATCTGAACTAGATGGTGGTTAATGGATATAATAATTGAAAGATGCATGCTTAATTCATATCCGAACCATAATGAATTAAGGGTTCGTAATAATTCCAAAAGAACACTATTACCTTGCATAACTTTAGATTTATGTAATTAAATTGTTTCAAACTTAACCCGTCCCTATTGCCTTACATAAATTCTAAGGAAAACTTAGTTAAACGGTGACATAGAAAATATACTTGTTTGTCTAAGTGGCAAATCTAAGATCTTGAAAGAGCTTATGATTTAGATTCCAAGTTCATAAATGATCTAGTTATCATGGAATTTTTCCAGAACATTGTTAAACATGATAAAGAATGAATTAAATTAAGAGTTGTAATTGTTCTAGCTTATTCATGTTATTATTGTTAAAACTTATAAATTGCTGCTAAACATTCATTGCATTTTATTTTATCTCATTTGCATATTAGTTATTAATTTAATTTTAACAACCATGACTCTCACTTATTTTATTTTTATAACCGACTTGTTAAATATTAATTTTACAATTACTGATTATCAACACAGTTCCTGTGGAGACAATACTCTTTTTACTTACTTATTACTTGATAACAACTATGTATACTTGCACATTCCGTCGTGAATCAAGTTTTTTGCGCCGTTGTTAGGGGCTATTAATTTAATCATTATTTCTGATATTATTCTTTGCAATTTGGTTTTATTTTATTTTATATTTTACTTTAATTTTTTGTGATTTTCTTTTAATTTGTTTATGAGCATTGATCGAATCATCGATTTACTCCCTGTAGACCCTAAAATCGAGCGGACATTTAGATTAAGGAGATGCGAAAGACTATCCCAGAGACAAGCCACAGAAATGGACCTTGAAAATCAAAATGAAGTTCAAGGGAATGGAGCCGCTTATGCTTGTAATCCAATCCTTATTGTTTATGATAGGGATCAAGCTATAAGACTGTATGTTGTGCCCCTTTTTAATGAGCTTAATTCGAGAATTAGAAGACCAAAGATCGAGGCACCGTTGTTCAAATTAAAGCCTGTAATGTTCCAGCTACTTCAGACAGTGAGCCAATTTAGTGGGATGCCCACAGAAAATCCGCACCTTCACCTTCAATTGTTCATGGAGGTGACTGATTCTTTTAAGGTAGCTGGTGTAATCGAAGACGCATTGAGATTGAAGTTGTTTCCATACTCCAAATCCTGACCAATAAGAGCAATGGAGGAGATCGAAGTTTGAGAAACCAAATGAGACTGAGCAACAGAGGCAACCATGTTAGCAGATTCTAAAGCATGACTGTGTTGATCTATTGAGCGAGAGCAAACTGTTGAAACATATACGGTGGTACGATCAGAGGTAGGAGACTTACAACTATCACTAATTGAAGTTAAAAAAATACAGTTCTCATCAAACACCACATGTCGAGAAATAAACACCTGACTATTAGCAGTAAGACATTGATAACCCTTATGATGTGGGTTATATCCAAGACACGTGCATGGCTGAGACTGTAACTTCAATTTGTGATAATTGAACGGTCGTAAGTGTAGATAATAACAACACCTAGATACTCTAAGATGAGTATAGTCACGATGAGTGCCATGAAGAACCAAGTAAGGCGACCAATATTCAAGTACCGGAGTGGGCAATCATTTGATCAAATGGACAACATAAGTGAAAGCATACCCCCAATACTTCATTGGCAAGTAAGCTTGAGCAAATAGTGTGAGGCCAACTTCAACCACATGACGGTGCTTCCTTTTAACAATACCATTTTGTTCAGACGTGTGTGGACAAGTGACCCGATGTACAATGTCATGCTGAGCAAGATAAGAAGTGAATGACCAAAATTCACCACCTTAGTCACTCTGAAATTGTTTGATATCTTGATTGAACTGCACTTTAACAAATTTCTGAAAACTCATAAAAAAATTAATAGCTTAAGATTTCTTTTGAAGAAGATATAACCAAGTAAAATGGCTGTAATATAACATAATACCAATTTGACCCGGAGTTAATAGAAGTCGGTCCCCATAAAATTGGGAACAATAAGATCAAACGGGTTGTGATAGATAGTAGTAGAAGTTAAAAATGAGAGCTTATAAGATTTTCCTTGATGACACACAGAACATACATGCTACATTTTATTATCACTATTAGGAACATTACAAAGCTTTAAGACAAAACTTGGGACACGAGAAGACGGGTGCCCAAGTCGCTTATGCCATAATTCAAATGTGCTTTACTTAGTAGAAATATTAGAACTAGCTTCAAATTTAGTGTTGTTTAAACACAAATCTGAACCACCAATGAAATCCAAAGCAGTAGAAGAAAACACCAGAGAAAATCTATACAATCCATCATGTGTGTTGCCGTGAAGTAGGACTTCCTTGGTCTAAAAATCCTTAACAAGATCATGAAAAGGATGAAATGCGAAAAAAAATTATTATCTCTAGCAAATTGAGAAATTGAGATCAAATTCTTGCGAATATCAGGAACATGCAACACATTCGTCAAATACAAACGTTTTGTTGCAGTAGATATATTGCTATGTCCTAAATGAGCAATATTAACACATGTACCATCTCCCATAAGTAAAGGTGTCATACCTAAATATTCGCTCGTGCCATACAACACAGACGCATCATGACAAACATGATTTGTCACTCCAAAATTAGGATACCAAGTTGTGGCTTCAATGGAGACAGTGTCAGCCGAAAATGGAACATTAGTGCTGCACCTTATTGAAGAAGAATCTGGCTAGCATGGGATATAACAGGGAGACCATGTGAGTGAATAGAAGTTGGACCACAAACATTTGAATTACACAAGCCTATTTGACTTGTAGTTAGATTAGGAAACCCAATAGAAGATCCATGTGGCTGATATGAAACATGATTGGCCTGGATCATAGCCTTGGACGAAATCATTGGCCCAGACGTATAAGTTTATGAACCAAAAAGTATATGGATCGAGAGGATATGGACCGAAAAGATATGAACCATTGTAAAAAAAGGAACTCATGTTAGGGTTGTAATTAAAATCGAAACCCCTATCTACCGACGAAAACCCACCAAATATCCGATCAAAACTGTAATAACAACCCTGGACAACATGCCCTATCCGGCCACACAGCTAACATTGTGGATGACCTCGACCCTGATAGGAGCCACGACCACCACGAGACGAGTAGCTAGATTGACGGGAACCAGAAGAGGCGTTCTTTTTAGCTGAAAAATTCACACTCAAATCAGTGGGCTGTTAAACCAGATTCACCTGAATCGAAACCTTGATGGCAAACTGTTTTTGTTGATTTTCACAATCAAGAAGCATGCTGATGAGCCGGTTTAACGACAAAGTCTCAAAGACATACAAGTCAAACATCAAAGTAGAATCAAACTCCATCGAGAGACTGACAAGAATGATACTTACCCGGTCTTCATCTAAAACATCGTAGCTAGAAGTACTCAAAGGATCATAAGTGGACTTAATCTTGGCTAGATACTCCTTCACAGAAAGGTGACCTTTCTTTAAAGAATGTAAAGAATGTTTCAGACGAGAGACTTTGGTGCTCAATACTACCGCAAACAGGAGACATGCCTTGCTCTAGATGGCATGGTCCGTTAGAGTACCTGTAAAATAAAGTAAAACATTAATACTAATAGTAGACAACAACCAAGAGGCAAGCAATTTTTCTTACTGTTGATGGGTAACAAAAGCAGGATTTGAAACCAACTTCCCTTATTTATTAAGTACGATTGGAGGAGGTGTGACCACGGTGCCGGTAACAAAGTCAATTAGACCATAACTATCAACAATGAGCAGAATCTGATGCTGCCACTAGACAAATGTGCTTTCTTGAAGCTTCGTTGTGTCATGACGAGAAAATGAGTGAATCGGAGCACCATGAGAACCTACTCCATCAATGGAACTATACTGTGTGGTTTCTTCCATTAAACAACTAGATATTTCTAGATCTTGAAACTCTATTTCCCAAGAATCAATCTCTTGATACCATGACTTGAATCATAGAAGTACCACTGAGCTTTATTGCTCCGTGTATGGTTTGATTATTCTGTGCACAAGTATAGGTAGATCTCGAAGTCCCAAGAAGTAACTCAACAACCAATCCATAGCCATCGGCTCAATAATGTTTATATAATCCTTTTACATTTTGATATATGGCATGTATATAGGGTTCGAGGTTGATTTTACGTCGAAATGGTCATTTTGAATTTTGAATTGGTATTGTGTTTTGAATCAATGTTTGTAACTTGTCAATTGTACATAAATGAAAGTGACACAAGTAGTTGAAATGGTTTAAATAGTAGAAATTGTCAAATGTATTGAAGTTGAAATGATGATTTGTGTAATGCATATATATGCTAAAGGTTAGAAATGAACATATGAGAATGATCTGTTTACTGAAATGGTTGATTTGGGATATTGGATTTATTTGTTTAAGTGTTATAAAATGGTACCATTTGGACCTTATGAAAATAGACAGTGGCGTCGTGACGTCAAGCTCTCAACGTCGTAGCAAGGACAAGTTAGTGAGTTGCGTCGTGACCTAGAATCGCCGAAGTCGCGATGTCAACCCTATAGTTTGAAAATTTTACAATATGATCCTTTTTTGGGTTCGAGCCATCTTAAGAGTTTTCATAAGGTCGTACAAAATCCGATAATGTTTGTATATTTCTTTTAATAAAATAAGTTATGTTGTAACCATGTTTTGAGCATAATAATATGTCTTAACGGTTAAAAAGAATTGTATTTGATTATGTCGAAATCATTTTTAATGTTTTAGAAAACAGGGTCGACTTTAAAAGAACGAAAATAGAGTCACCACCAATCCCTTTTTACTTAGGTGTGATTGGATCACCTTGTAAAACGTTTTATTTTAAAACATTTGATTTTGGTCCACGAAAAATAAGAAAACGGGTTCGGGAGTCGGTTACGTATGAGGAAGGGTTAGCACCCTCATAACGCCCAAAAATTGGTACCTAATAGATAAAATCATGTCCTAATATTGAAATTTTAAAAAACTTAAAGTATGATTTCTTAAAAAAAAAAACCTGAACAATTTGAGTTAAAATTTGAGATTTCTTTGTTCCGAAAGAATACAAACATCACATCCAGCACGTTAGGACATGATATTTTTAAACCCTCGTAACTAAAATCATCTCATGATTTACAAAATTTTATTAAAAGGATATTTAGTTATTTAGTCAAACGGAAAATCGAAACCCAGCACGTTAGGGCACTATTTCCCGAATTTCTAAATACAAAACATTGCCTTATTTAAAAAAACCTTTAGATAAAATATAGTAATTTTGCAAAATGTATTTTATTCTAATCGATGTTCCATGTGAAAATATCGCATTAATTCATTATCAAACAAAAATACCAAAAGCAATCATGATATACTAACATTTCATATTAATGTAGGCAATAAAGAAAATAATAATATAAAATACGACTAATGAAAATACCTACACTAAAGCAATCGTAAATAAATGAAAGAGTATGGACAAGTAGAATATATGAATAAATAATAAAAAAAATAAACTAAATATGAAAACATCTCATGCAAGATTAAACTTTCGTGCAATGACATATACCAAATAATAAATAAATATTGCAAAAATAAAAAAATAAAAAATAAAATGTATATTTTAAGATAATAAATAAAATACATTTTGAAATAAATAAATGATTTATAACTTTAAAAATAAATTTTTTTATAATAACCTAATACATAAAAAAACTATATATTTAAGAATAAATAATATGTTATACAATATAAACAAATTTTAGATAAAAATAATATATGATATTATATTATATTATATAATGTACAAAATTTTAAAATATATAATATAATAACTAATATATATAAATACTAAAATAATATATAATAAAAATAATTAAACTAAATAAAATAATAAATAATAATAATTATATACGAATTTTATAATATTAATAAATTAATATATAAATAATAAAGAAAATATAGAATATTTAATATGATAAAATAATTTAATAATAATTTCAAATAAAATAAAATAAAATAATTAAAAAACAAAGAAATAGGGGCTAAATAGCAATAAAAATAAATAAAAAGGACTAAATCAAAACGCGCGTTAAACCACAGGGACTTATGGGGCAATTATGCCTTCTTTCCAAAACGGTGTCGTAATGATTTTGGCCTTTAATCAACCCAAGAACTTAATTGAAACAAAAACAGACTGTCAGGGTTAATTTAAAAAAAAAGAAAATGTTAAATTGGATGCAATTAAAACAAATAAAATTGCGAAGGGACTAAAATGGTAAATTTCCCCTTTTATAAAAACACGAGGATCCTCCCCGGGTTTTCGGGTCAACGCGCGGATCCCCTTTTTAAAATGACGTCGTTTTATGCTTATTTGACTAAGCAAAAACGGCGCTGTTTATGAACTGTTATATAAGTCAAAATTGGCCCAAAAAATTCATTTTAACATCGAATTTAAAAAAAATAAGCAAAGGCCTTAAGAATTTGCTCTGCCCTCACAAGTCATCGACCTCCGGCCATCATCGCGCACGCGCCTCACGCGCCGTCGCCCACGGCGGTGCAAAGGTAAGAATCTTCAATTTTTTTATTTTTAAATATTATTTTGTATATGTAATATGCACAAATCGAAAAAAATAAATATAAAAAACAACACAAAAAAAACAAAAGAACGAAAATCACCTCTGTAACAGATTTTGTTTTTTTTCTCTGTATTTTTGTGACTATTTGCGTATTCGTTTCTCTGTGTGTGTATCCTTCCGTGTTTTACAGATTCTTTTTGTGGTTTTATAACCCGAAAAATAAAAAAGGAAATACAAAAATTATCTCGTTTGCCATTTTTGTTGTCCTTTCTTTCCTTTTTGCAGGTGAGAAGCGGAGATCTCGGCGGTGACTGGGTGCGAATTGCGGCGCGATCGATGACGGCGTGACCGAGGGGCTGTTGGGGCGCGAGGCTTTGCGGCGCAAAGGCTGGGGCGCTTGCGGCGCAGTGGAAACCTAGGGTTTCCTGCGTCCGCAAGCTAATTGGGCCACTTGGGCTTAGGTTTAGATTGGGTCTGAGTAGGTAATTGGGCTCGGGTGTAATGGGGTATTGGGTTTGGGTAGTTTATTGGTTTGAGTCTGTTCGGGTAATGGGCTAGTTTTGGGTCTGGTGGTATTTGGGTCAGTGTTTTAGAATCTGTAATTGGGCTACTGGTTTTAGTTTTGTAACTGGACTGTTAACGGACATTTATTATTTTTAGTATTTTCTTTTTTGTTTTTCATTTTGGTTTTCATGGGCCCGGGCAAAATGGGCCTCTTACAGCTGCCTCTCTTTGCTCATTGTCTGAAACGAGAATAGAGCAAAGACAATAGAAGGTTCCATTTTGCTTGGTCTCTGCCGAGCCTTGACTTCTTGGTCTTCGTCTTCTTCAAAGGGCTTCCAACTCTACTGCGACTTCAAGGAGATAAAGCTTGAAAGTGTCTTTGATCTGCTTCCTGCAACTTCAGGAAGATGATATATGCTATCTTCAGTCTACTCCGCTGCAACTTCAGGGAGATAAGACTATAATATTCAGTCTGCTCCCTTGCTACCTTAGGGAGATAAGGCTGGTGGCTAAAATCTGCTTCCCTGCTACATCGAGAAGATAAGATTTCGTCTTTGATTTGCTCCACTGTTATCTTAGGGAAACAAAACTACGATTTTTAGTCTGCTTCCTTGCTACTTCAGGAAGATAAGACTACAATTTTTAGCCTGCTCCCTTGCTACCTCAGGGAGATAAGGCTGGTGGCTAAAATCAACTCCTCTACTACCTCGGGGAGATAAGATTCGCCGTATTCGATTTGCTCCACTGCAACTTCAGGGAGACAAAATCTGCAATCTTTAGTCTGTTTCTTTGCTACCTCAGGAAGATAAGACTGATGGGTAAAATATGCTTCCCTGCTACCTCGGGAAGGTAAGATTCACCGTCCTTGATTTGCTCCACTACAACTTCAGGGAGACAAAATCTGCTATTTTTAGTCTGCTTCCTTGCTACTTCAAGAAGATAAGACTATGAACTTTAGCCTGCTCCCATGCCACCTCAGGGAGATAAGGTTGGTGGCTAAAATCTGCTTTCCTGCTACCTCGGGAAGATAATATTTGCCAAATTTGATCTGCTCTACTACTGCTTAGGGAGATAAGATCTTCAAATTCACCGATATTACTACACCATCCACTGAGGGACATGTCCTGTAGACTCGGTTCCATATGTTTATGTCAAATGACCAAGATGCTATGATCAGAATGAATCAAATGCTTCTAGATACATGTGTTATGAGTAACATGAATGCAACATGTCATGAAAATGATTCATTTTTCAACGTTTAAGGGTTAGGATGCAATGATCGAAATGAATCAAATGCTCCTAATGAGATTTGCTATGATATATGAAAAATGTTATGAGTATGATTCCTATTCTAGGTGTCATCACTCATTTGTTCTTCATTCTTGTTCCTCTCGAAACATCAATCATGTTCTGCTCCATAAGCTTGCCCCGCTGTAATTTCAGAGTCACCTCCGCTTGAAACTTTGAGGACACAAGGCTTGTACCATCCTACCACGATAGGAATTGAAACTTTTTCAATCCATCCCATCTGTAATTTTTAGGGTATAAGATTTATTTCAAATTTAATCCATTCCTCCATAATTTAGGGGTTCTGAGTTTTTCATCAACTTAGTTTATCACACCATTCCCTGAATGTTATGATCTGATGACATCACTTACTTTCGTCACATCAACTCATTATTTTGTCCAATTATCATTTGGACAAAGAATTTAGAGAAATAGTCTCTATCCAGACTCTTCTTTCTCAAATATTTCCAATCTATGCATATGGAAATTCTAAATAATTGTCCTGTTTCGGTTCTTTGTTTTATCTAGAAATTTCCAAAGTAATATGTAGAACTTCTTTTGTGAAATTATTAGTTCGTCAATCATTATTTGAATGCAACATGCTTATGAATAATATGTAACAAATAAATTGATCTCAAAGAGAGTTAAATGAATTATCAAAAATACAAAGAAAATTAATTGGGAATATATCTTTGAGAAGAGAAAGAATCCAAAGATATTAAAATGAATAGGACAAAGATCAGATGCCCTAGACATCGCAGATTAGGCTTCTATATACAAACTCCACGAAGACTGCTTTACGATTAACATGTGTTTAGAAGACCCAAAGTACTTTGTTGATGCTCCGATATACAACGTACTTCATTTATTATTGATTCAAGTATAGCAAGATGACTACGTGTCTATTCAAAATTTGAGCCGCCCTTTTCGGGTTTTCAACTCGAAACCCCTTTGGTCTCAAGGCGCCCTTTGCGGGTTTTCGCCTTGGCCTCTCCTTTTTTTTTTCGAAGTCTCAAAGTGCCCTTTGCGGGTTTTCATTTTGGCCTCTTCTCCTTTTCAAGAAAAATACTTTTTGACTGAATCCGAGTTCACAGGATTGGGTAAACTTTTCCCATCCATTTTGGTTAGAATCAATGCACCTCCAGAGAAAGCTTTCTTCACCACATATGGTCCTTCCCAATTCGACATCCATTTTCCTCTGAAATCCTTTTGTATGGGAAGAATCTTTTTCAGTACAAGGTCCCCCTCATGAAACTCTCTTGGGTGAACTTTTTTATCGTAGGCTCGCATCATTCGTTTTTGGTACATCTGACCGTGACGAATAGCCCTTAGCCTCTTTTCTTTGATTAAGTCAACTGATCATACCGAGCCTGGATCCATTCAGCCTCGTTCAGCTTTATTTTTGACAAAACTCAAAGAGAAGGTATTTCCACTTCAATAGGTAGGACTGCCTCCATCCCATAGACCAACGAGAAAGGCGTGGCCCCAGTAGAGGTTCTGATAGACGTCCAATAAGCATAGAGTGCAAATGGTAGTTTCTCATGCCAATCTTTATAAGTCTCGATCATCTTCCCTACTATCTTCTTGATATTTTTATTGGCCGCTTCCACTGCCCCATTCATTTTTAGACGATACGGAGACGAGTTGTGGTGTTTGATGTTGAATTGACTACAAACTTCGGCTATCATGCTATTGTTCAAGTTCAGTACGTTGTCTGATATGATCCTTTCAGGCATTCCACATCGACAAGTGATCTCCTTCTTCAAGAACCGACTAACTGTTGATTTAGTAACGCTAGCATATGAAGCAGCCTCTACCTATTTCGTGAAGTAGTCAATTACCACGAAGATGAATCGATACCCATTCGAAGCTTTTGGTGAGATCGGTCCAATAACATCCATACTCTACATGAAAAAAGGCCATGAGGAAGTCATAACATGCAAAGGCGACAGAGGCACATGAATTTTGTCTCCATAAATCTGGCATTTATGACATGTCTTGGCATAGCTAATATAATCTCCTTCTATAGTGGACCAATAATATCCAAATCTCATTATCTGTCTGGCCATTGTGAATCTATTAGCATGTGTTCCACAAATGCCCTCATGAACTTCTTGTAGGATTTTCCTAGCTTCTACAACATCAATGCACCTCAATAGCACTTGATCTTTTCTCTTTTTGTACAAGATGTTCCCCATCTAAAACATAGTCAGATGCCAATCTTCTTAATGTCCTTTTCTTATTTTTAGTGGCATGCTCCGGGTATTCACGATTTTTTACGTATCGTAATACATTTTGATGCCAAAGGTGATCATCTTTTTCCTCCTCTTCCACATTATAACAATAAGCTGGAACTTCGAAGATACTCATCTGAATAGGTCTCATATCCTCTGGTCTGTTTATTTTGATCATAGAAGTCAGGGCCGCAAAAGCATCTGCCATTTGGTTTTCATCCCATGGAAGATAATTAAAACTAATATCATCAAACTCCTCAATCAATCCCAAAACTATTTTTTGGTAATCAATTAGTTTGGGATCTCTTGTCTCCTACTCTGCTTTAAGCTGGTAGATTACTAGAGCAGAATCTCCATATACTTTTAGCACTTTGATCTTAAGCTCTACAGCTGTTCGAATTCCCATGATGCATGCTTCATATTCCGCCATGTTGTTCGTGCAATCGAAATCCAATCTGCATGTAAATAGATAATGATCACCACTCGGGGATACCAAGATTGCCCCAATTTCATTTCCCACAGCATTCGATGCCCCATTGAAATTTAGCTTCTACTGACATTCTTCAGTATTTGCCACATACATTAACTCCTCATTGGGGAAATCAAAGTTCAAAGGTTCATAACCCTCTAAAGCTCATAGCTGCAAATTGCGCTATTCATGCTTCCTTTATAGCCTTTTGGTTCACATAGACTATATCGAATTCTGCATGAAGAAAATCGCCACCTTACCATCCTTCCATTCAAAGCAGTGGACTCCATCATATACTTTAACGGATCAAGCTTCGAAATTAACTAGGTTGTATGATATAGCATGTACTGCCTCAATCTCTGAGTTGTTCAAATCAAGGCCCAACACAATTTTTCAATCGACGAATATCTCATTTCATATTCAGTGAACTTTTCACTGAGATAGTATATCGCCTTTTCTTTTCTTCCTGACTCATCGTGTTGACTAAGCACACATCCCATGGAGTTATCAAATACTGACAAATACAGTATCAATGGTCTATCTGGATTAGGCAGAGATAGTACTAGTGCACTTGGCAGATATTGTTTGACTTTGTCAAAAGCTCTCTGGCATTCATCGTCTCATACAACTTGGTTGTGTTTCTTGAGGAGACGAAATATGACACTATTTCTCGAATTTCTATATACAAAACATTGCCTTATTTAAAAAAACCTTTAGATAAAATATAGTAATTTTGCAAAATGTATTTTATTCTAATCGATGATCCATGTGAAAATATCGCATTAATTCATTATCAAACAAAAATACCAAAAGCAATCATGATATACTAACATTTCATATTAATGTAGGCAATAAAGAAAATAATAATATAAAATATGACTAATAAAAATACCTACACTAAAGCAATCGTAAATAAATGAAAGAGTATGGACAAGTAGAATATATGAATAAATAATAAAAAAAATAAACTAAATATGAAAACATCTCATGCAAGATTAAACTTTCGTGCAATGACATATACCAAATAATAAATAAATATTGCAAAAATAAAAAAATAAAAAATAAAATGTATATTTTAAGATAATAAATAAAATACATTTTGAAATAAATAAATGATTTATAACTTTAAAAATAAAATTTTTTTATAATAACCTAATACATAAAAAAACTATATATTTAAGAATAAATAATATGTTATACAATATAAACAAATTTTAGATAAAAATAATATATGATATTATATTATATTATATAATGTACAAAATTTTAAAATATATAATATAATAACTAATATATATAAATACTAAAATAATATATAATAAAAATAATTAAACTAAATAAAATAATAAATAATAATAATTATATACGAATTTTATAATATTAATAAATTAATATATAAATAATAAAGAAAATATAGAATATTTAATATGATAAAATTATTTAATAATAATTTCAAATAAAATAAAATAAAATAATTAAAAAACAAAGAAATAGGGGATAAATAGCAATAAAAATAAATAAAAAGGACTAAATCAAAATGCGCGTTAAACCACAGGGACTTATGGGGCAATTATGCCTTCTTTCCAAAACGGTGTCGTAATGATTTTGGCCTTTAAGCAACCCAAGGACTTAATTGAAACAAAAATAGACTTTCAGGGTTAATTTAAAAAAAAAAGAAAATGTTAAATTTGATGAAATTAAAACAAATAAAATTGCAAAGTTACTAAAATGGTAAATTTCCCCTTTTATAAAAACACGCGGATCCTCCTCGGGGTTTTCGGGTCAACGCGCGGATCCCCCCTTTAAAACGACGTCGTTTTATGCTTATTGGACTAAGCAAAAAGGGCGCCATTTCTGAACTGTTATATAAGTCAAAATTGGCCCAAAAAATTCATTTTAACATCGAATTTGAAAAAAAAAAAAAAAAGCAGAGGCCTTAAGGATTTGCTCTGCCCTCACAGGTCGTTGACCTTCGGCCATCATCGCACACGCGCCTCACGCGCCGTCGCCCACGGCGGCGCAAAGGTAAGAATCTTCGTTTTTTTATTTTTAAATAGTATTTTGTATATGTAATATGCACAAATCGAAAAAAATAAATATAAAAAATAACACAAAAAAACAAAAGAACGAAAATCACCTCTGTAACAGATTTTTTTTTATTTCTCTGTATTTTTGTGACTATTTGCGTATTCGTTTCTCTGTGTGTGTATCCTTCCGTGTTTTATAGATTCTTTTTGGGGTTTTATAACCCGAAAAATAAAAAAGGAAATACAAAAATTATCTCGTTTGCCATTTTTGCTGTCCTTTCTTTCCTTTTTGCAGGTGAGAAGTGGAGATCTCGGCGGTGACTGGGCGTGGATTGCTTCGCGATGGGTGGCGGCGTGACCGAGCGGTTGCTGGGCGCGAGGGTTTGCTGCGCAAAGGCTGGGGCGCTTGCAACGCAGTGGAAACCTAGGGTTTCCTGCGTCCGCAAGCCAATTGGGCCACTTGGGCTTAGGTTTAGATTGGGTCTGGGTAGGTAATTGGGCTCAGGTGTAATGGGGTATTGGGTTTGGGTTTGTTCGGGTAATAGGCTAGTTTTGGGTCTGGTGGTATTTGGGTCAGTGTTTTGGAATCTGTAATTGGGCTACTGGTTTTAGTTTTGTAATTGGACTGTTAAAGGACATTCATTATTTTTATTATTTTCTTTTTTGTTTTTCATTTTGTTTTTCATGGGCCCGGGCAAAATGGGCCTCTTACAGATTGTAATTACTCCAACAACAAATGTGACATCTCGTAACTTAGACTTGACGATCGAGTCGAATACGAGGTGTTACAATTTAAAATTTATACAAATAATATACTTAATATAAGAAACTTAAAAAGAAAGAAATATCTTAAACCATACGTAATAGTATTTAAGGGAGAAAAATCCCACCTTACTGGACTGGGTGTTTGAAAACACCAGCAACTGTCGTAAAACAAGTGATGATTAGGTTTCTTTTTGGACACCCTCTATGTAAGAATGTTTATTTTTTTAGTTGAAAAAGAAGGCTATGAACTTGTTTCTTTGTTGATCCGAAAGAGCACGCACGGCGGCATCCACGTGAAAATGTCGCCTCAGAATTTGGTCACTTCAACGAAAGGGAAGCAATATATTAAAAATTGGTCCCACAAATCATTAAAACAAATGACCACCAAATTAGGAAAATAAATAAATAACAAACCTCCTCAACCATTATTTTGATTTCCCGTTAGATTTCAACATCATGATATTAACTCAACAAAAGAAGCCTAGGTTTGTGGTTTAGAGTTTGATTTATATCCATAAATTTCTATTTTTAATGAATACTTCCGATAAGTTAATATGGAATATTTTCCCAACATCTTATGTTTGTAGTAAAAAATTCCATTCTTAAAAGTTGTAATTATAGTCCACGATGCGAGGTTTATGATGACTTCATTGAAATCAAACTTACTTGATTTATGCTTTTACTTTTTCTTTTCTTTTTCAAGTTTACTGTTTTCTTTTAAATTATAATACGGAAAAAAAAATTGTTTGGGTATTATTTTATTAAAATTCTTCATCTTATTTTAATATAGAAAATTTGGTTTATCATTTGGGTAGGCTATGGACCCTAAAACCTCTCTCTATCCCTCTATGTGTGTGTCTACCTTTGGGGACTTGCAGACTGTTTAAATTTGGAAAGATAAGAAATTAAAAGAATAAAATAAAATATGCAAATTTCAAAGTTGAGCATTATGCATGGGAGGATCATTCGTGGAGGAGAACTAGAGCCAGGATGAGAGAGAGAGAGAGAGTGGGACTTCTTCTAAAACCATGCATAGCAGGTTCATGAATTAAAAAGACATTATCATAATTACATCAAATCCCTTACTGTTCCATGTATAAAAAGCTAGGTATCTTGCTCTATTTCATCATCATCATCATCAGAAAAGGAATGAAACAAAAAACCAAGGCCAACAATAATATTCAAATTAAAACTGCAATAACTCCATTTATCTCACACAATAAGTAAATCCATAACATTACTTACTACTATGAAAGAGTACAAGAAACATTAAGAAAAAAGGCCATGGGAGAAGCTTAAAACACAGTAAATGAAATTCCACACCTCCAGTATAGCAGTTGATCTAATCCCTGGAGAAAAAACAGCAAATAATATATATAATCAAACAAAGAAAGGGAACTAATCAATATTTATATATATGACACGTACCCATCGCCGAAGAGCAGGAAAGCGATGTATTAATTGCCATCGTTTTGAGCAAGCCAAGTCGAAATGAGGTCATTGACTTGCGCATCCAAAGTCTTAACAGCCACGCCTAGTGGATGAAGAACTTCCCTAATTTGGACAATTTCCTGGTGAACATGTTCAACCCAGTTCAACCGTTGCCTCACCTCCTCTCTCGCCTCTGCTGTCCAGGCTTTCCACTTTTTCACTTTCTTCTCCTTTTTCTATTTTTCAACAAAGAAAGTAGAAAATTGAGGAAATAATTAAAGAGAAAATTAATTAATATCATTAAAACATGAAAAAGAAAAACGGAAGCACCTTAGTTCTTCTTTCACTGGTCTTCATCTCTGATCTTTTGGCCATGGCGCCTCCTTTCAAGCTCCAACACTAATAATACACTACATTATATCAGTTAAAAGTATAGAGCATAAAAATAAAACATAATTCAAGTTGGAAAAGGATTTCAGAACAAGAAGATGGAATAGAAGTTTAGAAATTTAGAACTAAAGGGAAACCTGAAAAATGGGGTTTGATTGAAATATTTGCAGAAAATGAACAATGAAAAAGGAGAAAATTGTAAACTAAGCTGAGAAAGGAGTAAGAAGAAAGAGAAAAATGATGAAGAGGGAGGAGAAGCGAAAATCTTAATTTATAATAGGATTTTCAAGAGTTAAATTAAAACTGGAAAAATCGCGCGTACTAAATCGTAAAACGCTCGATCGCTTTCTAGGAGGATTTTCAAGAGTTACATTAAAACTGAAAAATTCGCGCATACCAAATCGTAAAGCGCTCGATCGCTCGTTCGATGCCAATATCCGGCAAAGCAAGCCTCTTGGGGAGGCCACATTAGTCGCGAAGCCCCCCCACCCAACAGAACAAGTTTTAGAAAACAATTCCTTTAATTATTTTTTTAAGGATTTAATATTGAATTAAGGTAGCTTTTGGTCCTTCCTTGGAATTGATAGCTAAAAATTTTAGCTTACAACGCTTGATATATATTTGAATCCCTGAAAAATTATATTAATACGTTTGATTCATTAAATATTTTTTTTAAAAATATAATGATAATTTACAATTTTTTTCCTTATTAATTAAATAATTATATTCATGTATTTAATATTTACCCTAAACTTTATTAATAACAAATCTTTGGATTGAATATTTAATAATAATACTTTAATTGATAATTTTAAAATTATTTTTTTAATTGGAAGTAAAACTATTTTTCTAAATATAACTATGCATCTATAAAACTTGTTTTGGAACAAATATTATAATGAAATTAAATTTCCAATCGATATATCAAAAGAGAAAGAGAGAATAATATAGAAAATAAATATAATATGTAAATAGTATACTATATAGATGATTAAATATGCATATCGAAAATAAAAAAATAAAAAATTATTTTCAAAAAATCATTAGTCGTTGACAAAAAAAAAAAGGTCATAACTTTTTATTTTTTATTGCACTTGATCTAGTTTGATGGTTTGGTTTACTTGGTTTAAAGTAATCAAAATCCACATGTATTAATTAATGTGGCTATTAAATGAGCTAATTTGTTATTATAGATCAAGAAGAACGAAGGATTAACCTTGACCGAGGAAAAGGCAATGTATCAGACTAAATCGGTAATTTGGCCTCTTTTCAAATCGAGGTAAGTTTGTATGCAATAAATTCAACATCATGTTATTAAGTTTCTAAATATTGGATATTAGTGATGTTGTATAATATTTCTATGAATTTGAGTAATGATGTTGAATGAGAAAATGATGTGAATTGTGATGTGGAAGTCCCAGTTGGACTTTAAATGAGAGAATAATATCATCAAGACTTGAGATGGGTAAGGTCCCGTATAAGACCATGTCTGGGACATGGCCTCGGCATCGAATTGAGATCCCGTATAAGACCATATTTGGGATATGGCATCGGCATCGAATATGAGAATCGTATAAGATCATATCTGAGATATGACATCGATAATCGATATGAGATCCCGTATAAGACCATATCTAGGATATGGCATCGGCATCTAGAGGTGACTCCATATAAGACCATATTTGGGATATGGCATTGGCGTCGTATTTATGTGAATGATGACAATTATGCATTTTTGAGTATCCCCAAGTGATTCAATGGGTAAATAGCAAAGTTTACATTAGAGATGAGATTAGTGCTAAAGCTATGTGATGAAGTGATACAGGTACATGTGAGTAGTTCACGAGAAATGTTTACGATATGAGACATTATATGAAATTGGTAAGAGTAAGCATGAGTAAGTTATGGAAATGTGTTTAAGACTTTGTGTTTTATAAAATGCCATGGATGGATGACATTATGAGCCTTATGTTGCTATTTATTTCAGGCAAACTTACTAAGCTTTATGCTTACCCCTCTCATTTCCTTTTTCCTTGTAGCATCGCCTAGCTAACTCAGGGATAGTGCGACGTCGGAGCTCGAAATCACACTATAAATGAAGATGAAATTCATGAAGTGCATGTTTGTGTGGATGTCTTGATTTTGGGTTCTTGGAAGTGCCTTAGGGTCATGATATAGGTTAAATTGAATTGGTATAAGTGTGGTTGCTTGTAGGGTGGCAAATGGCTTGGTAGATAGCCTTACAATTTTCCACACGGGTAGACACACGGGCGTGTGTCTAGGCTGTGTGTGACACACAGTCAGCCCCATGGGTGTGTTGGGAGGCCGTGTGTCCCCATGCATGCTAGGTTGACAAGTCAGTATGCTCAGTAGTAAACGCACGGGCAGAGACACGGTCTTGTGTCTCGACTGTGTGGGAGACACGGCCTAAGACACGGGCATATGCCCAGGCCGTGTGAAGTCTGCACCTGAAATTAGGAATTTAATTCGACACATGGTCTAAGGACACGGGTGTGTGCCTTGGCCGTGTGATCTTTTTGAGATGATGACGTTACAAACAGAATGTCAAGGTTTTCACACACGGGCGAAGAAACAGGCGTGTCATGGCCTTGTGAGGGACACGGGCGTGTGTCAGGTCATGTGAAAACCTCTGTAGGTTCGAAATGAAAAATAAATCCACACTGTAATATCCTAAATATAAGCCTGTGCATTTATATGTGGTACTTGATTAATTTGTAATTTAAGAATTTGAGGTTGAACTGAGGCCTTGTTTAAAATATTTGGATTAGTCACCTTAAGGTTTAAAAATAGTGTTTTGGGTAATTTAATTGATATATTGGGCTTGTGGCCCAGTAGCTAGGGGCACAGTAGAGGGGGAGCTTAAAGTGGCGTCACAAGCACTTGGGAAAGGCCCAAATTTGGCCGCTTGAAGCCCAAAAGATTGGGTCAAAAATTCGGCAGCCCAGGAGAGTTAGGTGGACGGCACACTTGCTAAAATTTAGGGGATTTAATTCTTTTATTTTAGTGATAAAGTGCTGATAATAGAAAGATAATGAAGAGAAAGATTAGAGCTATTTTTGAGGAGCTAAGGGATTAAGATAATAGGTGGGATAAAAGCTATCAGATGACAGCAGAGTTGGCCGAAAATCCAACTCTGGGAGGGGGATTGTATTGTCGAAATCTATATAAGCCAAGTGATCATCCTTTCTTTCAATTTTTTTCTCTCTTCTTCCTCACCTAGCCGAAATTCTCTTCGTCCATTTGTTTTAATTTCTTTTCAAAACCGAAAGTCCCTAGATATTTTCTCCTCTCCTCAGTATTTTCTCTAAAAGTCGAATTTTCTTTTGTTCATATTTTCCTTCTCTTATAACCGAATCTTCAAGGCTGATTTTTCCGAAGGTACACATAGTTAAATACTCCTCTTTAGTCTAGTAAGTTTCAGGATTTTGCTCCTTTGCAATTTCTTCAATTCTCTTTTATCAAGTTTCTAATCCGAATCAGTTTTCTAAGGCCCTGTCTATTTTACTCTCTTGTTGGAAACCGAATCCTTTCTTGCTGAGATCTGTAGTGCCGATTTGTGGAAAAGCTGAAGATAGGTAGTGGTAGGTTCGGCCAAATGGCCACTTTCTTGTTCTTTCCTCTTTGGGCCGAATGTTAATTGGGATTGGTTTAATATTTTGGGCTTGACCGAATGTAGGTAGGAAGGTGACGTTTTCTTAAGGAATTTCGGGATTCGACAAATTAGGTAAGAGATCTATTAGTAGTTAACGTGTAAATTGAGATTTTATTAACCTTGGCTGAATATTGAAGGGCTAAATCTTCATGTGATTTTCCGGCTTTTGAGCAAGGCTTACACTGAGGGTAGTAGATTTGGATATCAACTAAGGATATTAGACTTCGCGATATCAGGTGTGTAATACTTCCCCACCATCTAGATCTGATTATTAATGTATGTTCATAAGTTTATATGTTGTGATAAATGCCGATATCTCGGTTTAATGTTGGAAACCCGAAAAGGGTGAAGCAAATCACCAGGTCAGTAAATGTTTTGACTTTATATGATAAAAGTATATTGATTTTATGATTGCATGGGTTGGGTTGATGAAAGAAAGAAGTTATACGTTATATGTGTAGCGATTTATACTGTGATCTGTTATATGTTTAGCGACTAGTGCCGTGATCTGTTATAAGGGCTTCGGCCATAATATGTTGATGAGCAGCATGACTGCCATCTTGGCGTGTAGCGGTATGGGTCGATTGTAGAAATCCCCAATGGTGTGAATAGCTGGTACGTGGGCGTGTAGCGGATGGAAACCTAGGCAAACGGGTTGGGCCTTGCATATTATTTGTTATTTTTTTTTATAAATGAAATTATTAATCTATTTTATGGGCCTAAGGCCAAAATGCAGTGGTGCATGAGGTTGCACATCGAGTCTCGCGACTCACCCTATTAATTAACCTTTCGGTGATACCTAGTGCTTCGGACCGGGTGAGAGAGAACGCAAGGTGGCCATGCAAAAGAACATCTAGATCCAGCAAAAAGACTCAAGTTAATACTTTATATTTTTAATTAATGGATTTTAAATCTCGTTGTAATAAGGCCATGGGCCACTAGTTTATGTTTTCTTTTATTTTGGGCTTTAATTACTTTTAGTTATTTAAATTCTTATTGAGTTAATGCATGTATTTGAATTTGGGTTTTTAATTTAAAAAGGCATATTTTATTTAAACTATCAACTATTAAATTTCTTTCGAATAAGAAGATAAACTTTAGAAAAATATTTTCTGAAAATATGACCTGTATTTCCAAAATTTTTTTAGTGACATACCAGATCCGATCGTGGTGTTTGGGCCGGGTTTAGGGTGTTACAAATTGGTATCAGAGCCCGGTTCAAAACTCGGCTCTGGGGTTTTTGGGCTCAAAACGTTTTCTAAAAATGGGCTTTTGAAAGATGCATGTTTTTAAATGATAACAGGTCTGTTAGCTCGGCATGGCACCTGCGTCTTCGGCCCAAGTTCGCCAGGTAAGTATTCTGAACCATTGTATGATCTTTATATATGTGGGCTTAATGGGCCTAGTGGGGCGTAGATTAGTTAGAATTAGAACTTGATGGACTCTAGGCTTAGTTCAAACCACTTCTTAAAATGTCATAAAACTTAATTTAACTAAACAAACCCATTAACGAGCCGCATAACTAGGGTGTGGTAACCGTCATACGCATGTCTAGGAAGGATTCGGAAGAGCCTGGTATTTAAGCAGTCCTAGTGACTCACCTCCTCTTCCCTGGAATCCTACCTGGTGCGTAGTGACTGTTCACCTTAGCCGAGTTAGGGTGTGGCAATGGGCATATGCATGTCTAGGAGTGGGTTCAGGGAGAGCTTGGTACTTAAGCAGTCCTAGCGACTCACCTCCTCTTCACTGGAATCCTACCTGGTGCGTAGTGACTATTCACCCTAGTTACGAAGACTGGTTGATGGGCTAAACCCTAGGACTAAAACCCAAAAGGGACCGACCACCCTAGTTTCGAAAAAAAATCCCAAGGTTTGTAAAATTTGCAAAACATATTTGAACCTCCAATCAACCATGAACTTATAAAATACCTGTGTTTCGAAAATTTACCCGAAAATCTCACGTTTACAAGAATAAACCGGACCATGAAACTGGATTTTTTCAAAAGTACCCCTGTTTGAAAAAAAAAACAACAAAAACATCAAGGTTTGAAAATTTTTTTTACCAAACTACCCTTGTTTTGCAAAATTACCGAAATACCCCAAATTTCAAAATTACCGAAATACCCCCGAATTTCTAAATTACCGAAATACCCTAGGATTTCAAAATTTTTGAAATACCCCTGGAGTGCAAAATTACCGAAATACCCCCAGAATTGAAGAATTACCAGAATACCCTTATTTCACAAAATCACTAAGGACCTTATTTTGAAAAATTACGAAAATACCCCTGTAGGATAAAATTACGAAAATACCCCTGGGTAGTGAAAACAACAACAACAGCAACAACAACACTACTTTTCTGTAATGAACGCGAGTTCATGAATGTTGATGATTGAATGAATAAACTTGAAACTGTATTGTGTATGAATTCGAAAGAACTACTTTTTAAAAACTATTAATCATAAGACTGTTCGCGATAAATCAGTGGAAAGAAATAATGATTCATAAAATTCTTAATCAGAAAAACGTAAATGGGGTCGAGGATGTCCACCGTGTGGACGCGGTAGGGGTAGGATGACCTTGTCTGAGCCAGTAGGGTCTGGCCATGGGTCAGGTAACGAACTGCCGGATCCTCCAGCTGTGGAGGGAGAGTTACGGGATCAGGCGACCGGAGATGATGCTGTATCCCAGGCGATGTTGCGAGTCCTGGAGAGAGTTACTGGAGTAGGCATGGGCACAGGAGCCTGGAAATCTGTGTCAGAGCGGCTTAAGGCCAATGGGGCAAAAGTGTTTAGAGGAGTTTCTGGGGTAGCCCCTAACACAACTGAGTACTGGATGGAAGTGACAGAGCGCATAATGGATGATTTAGACTTCACAGTAGAGGAAAAATTGAAAGGGGTCGTGTCTCTCCTCCGAGATGAGGCCTACCAGTGGCGGCTCACGGTGAAAGAAGGTACTGCTGTAGATCTGATTGACTAGGATTTCTTTAAGGAGTCATTCCAGGGGAAGTATGTCGGGGCTAGCTATATAGATGCCCAAAGGAAGGCATTCCTGAACTTGGTACAGGGAAGTAAGTCTGTGGCTGAATATGAGGCCGAGTTTTTGCGCTTGAGCCGTTACGCTCGAGGAATGGTAGCAACGGAGTATGAACGTTGTGTTCGGTTCGAGGATGGGCTGAGAAATGAGTTAAGGGTTTTGATAGCACCACAACGGGAGAGGGTTTTTACTGTTTTGGTAGATAAGGTTAAAATAGCTGCGAAAGTGAAACGGGTTGAGAGACAAGAAAAGGATAAGGATCGGGTTAAAAATAAGAGGAGTTTTGGGCCATCAAGAGTATCAGGGAATTTTCAGAAGAGGCCTAGGGCTGATGGGCCAGTTCGTGCTCCGACAAGTTAAAATTAAGCTTGTTCTACATGTGGGAGGATACATTATGGGGAGTGCAGAATAAAAACTGGTGAATGCTTTAGGTGTGGATCCACAGAACATCTGATTAAGGATCGTCCCCAGATGGATCGGAGTGCAGAACAGCGCGCCGAGGTTCGATCGGAGTTAGGAGAGGCGATCAGCCTAGACCAAGGGGTCGTGGTGCAGGTAGAGGAGGAAATGGGGCTGGTCGAGGTCGTGGAGCACCTGATAGAGGTGCAGGTAATGTAGATGCAAGGCAGCCGGGTCTAGTTTATGCAGTTCGTCGACAGGAGGATGTTGACGCACCGGATGCATAACCGGTACGTTTCTTATAGTTGACAGCCCTTTTCTTGCTTTGATTGATATTGGGTCAACCTACTCCTATGTTGCATGTTCCATATCTGAGACCTTAAGTATAGATCCTGAAACAACTACTAGGAAGATGATTGTGGTTAGTCCCCTAGGACAATCTAGGGTAGTAGACAAGCTGTTTAAGGATGTACCTTTAGAAACTCAAGGGGTAGTGTTTCCGGCAGACTTAATGGAATTGCCATTTGGAGAGTTCAATCTTATCCTAGGAATGGATTGGTTGTCAAAGCATCGTGCTAAGTTGGATTGTGGGTCTAAGCGCATGGTGTTAAGTACCCCGAAAGGCGGGGAGGTGGTTGTGTTAGGAGAAAGAAGGAACTATTTGTCCAACGTAGTGTCGACCTTGAAAGCTGTTAAGATGATTCGGAAAGGATGTAACGCCTATTTGGCTTTTATTAGTGCTTTGGATGTTAAGGAGGTGACTGTCGATGGGGTTCGAACCGTCAAGGATTTCAAGGATGTCTTTCCGGAGGAATTGCCAAGATTACCCCCGGATCGCGAAATGGAGTTTGGAATAGAACTTCTCCCGAGTACGGCTCCGGTATCTATTGCCCCTTATCGAATGGCGCCGAAGGAGCTGGTGGAGCTCAAAGCTCAGATTCAAGAGCTATTGGATCGAGGATTCATCTGACCGAGTGTGTCTCCATGGGGAGCTCCGGTCCTATTCATGAAGAAGAAGGACGGATCCATGCGTATGTGCATGGACTATCGTCAACTGAATAAGTTGACGATTAAGAATAGGTACCCATTATCCAGAATCGATAATTTGTTCGACCAGCTCAAAGGAGCTTCGGTCTTTTCTAAGATTGATCTAAGGTCGGGATATCATCAGTTAAAGGTGAAGGAATGAGACATTCATAAGACGGCATTTCGAACACGCTACGGTCATTATGAGTTTTTGGTAATGCCGTTCGGTTTGACAAACGCGCCAGCAGCATTTATGGATATGATGAACCGGGTGTTTCAGCCATACCTTGATCAGTTCGTCATAGTATTATCGACGATATATTGGTTTATTCCAAGTCTGTGGAGGAGCATGATGCACAACTTCGAATGGTGTTGCACATTTTGAGGAAAAACAAATAGATTTGAAAAAAATTCGGTAAGTGTGAGTTAGGCCAAGGAGGTGACTTTTCTAGGGCATGTGGTTTTCGCAGAGGGGATTAGGGTAGACCCTCAGAAAATCGAAGCTGTGTTAAATTGGAAATCGCCGAAGTATGTGGCGAAAATTTGTAGTTTCTTAGGATTAGCAGGATATTATCGAAGGTTCGTTGAGGGGTTCTCTTCAATAGCGGCACTATTAACTAAGTTGTTGAGGAAGGGAGTATCTTTTGTATGGACAGACAAACAACAGGAGAGCTTTGAGAGGCTGAAGAGAATTCTGACGGAAGCACCGGTGTTAATTCAGCCAGAGGCGAGAAAAGAATTTACCGTCTATTGTGATGCGTCACACACAGGGTTAGGGTGTGTGCTGATACAAGATGGAAAAGTTGTGGCATGCGTGTCTCGATAGTTGAGACTGCATGAGTTGAACTACCCTACGCATGATCTGGAATTGACGGCGGTAGTGTTTGTTCTGAAGATTTGGAGACATTACCTGTATGGGGAAAAGTCGGTAATTTACATCGACCATAAAAATTTGAAGTATCTCCTTACTTAGAAGGAGTTAAATTTACGACAACATAGGTGGATCGAGCTCTTGAACGACTATGATTGCTCGATTGAATACCATTCCGGCAAGGCCAATGTGGTGGCAGATGCGTTGAGTAGGAAGGTGATAGCAGACCTAAGGGCGATGTTCGCTCATCTTAGTTTGTATGAGGATGGTAGTTTGGTGGCTGAGCTACAAGTAAAACCTATGTGGACAAGTCTAATCATGGAGAAACAACTTTTGGATGATGTCTTAAGTACTCGAATCCGACAAGTGCAGGAGGGTGAAGTAGAGGACTATAGTCTGAACAATGATGGAGTTTTGTGTTTCCGTGGGAAGGTTTGTATGCCAAAAGATGAGGAGCTAAGGCAGATGATTCTTTGGGAATCGCATAGTAGCCGCTATGCTATGCATCCTGGAGGAGTGAAGATGTATCGAGATTTGCGAGACTAGTTCTGGTGGTCGAGTTTGAAGCAAGAACTTACAGAATTTGTGGGGAAGTGTTTGACGTGTCAGCAAGTTAAAGCTGAACACCAGTTGGCTTCGGGATTGTTGCAGCCGATAAAGATTCCCCAATGGAAATGGGAGAGAATCACAATGGATTTTGTTAGTGGGTTACCCCTTACACCCACCAAGAAAGATTCAATTTGGGTAATTGTGGAACGGCTGACGAAGTCTGCTCACTTCATACCGATTCGGGTCGACTACTCTCTACAAAAGTTAGCTAAGTTGTACATGGCAGAGGTTGTAAGATTACATGGTGTACCGGTTTTGATCATATCGGATAGGGACCCTAGGTTCACATCATGATTTTAGAAGGCTCTTTATCAGGCAATGGGAACAAGGTTAAACTTCAGTACCGCTTTTCACCCACTGTCTGATGGTCAGTCTGAGAGGGCAATTCAGATATTGGAGGATATGCTAAAGGGTTGCACCATCGATTTTAGGGGTAGTTGGGAGGACTATTTACCCTTGGCTGAATTCGCGTACAATAATAGCTATCAAGCTAGTATTCAAATAGCACCGTATGAAGCCTTATATGGAATCAAAAATCTTATGCGGATCTAAAGCGGAAGGACGTGGAATTTGCAGTAGGAGACCAAGTCTTCTTGAAGGTATCGCCGTGGAAGAAAGTAATGAGGTTTGGACGAAAGGGTAAGTCCTCGGTTTATTGGGCCTTATAGGGTGTTAGAACGTGTGGGGCCAGTGGCTTATCGTTCGGAGTTGCCTTCAGAGTTGGAGCAAATACATGACGTGTTCCATGTCTCGATGCTGAGACGTTATCGAACTGATCCATCGCACATAGTGCCAGTGGAAGAAATTGAAGTAAGGCCAGATTTATCTTTTGAGGAGGAACCAGTACAAATTTTGGATCGAGATATAAAGGTGTTGAGAAGGAAGTCCGTTCCTTTGGTCAAAGTTCTATGGCGAAATCATGGTGCAAAAGAGGCGACGTGGGAGCCAGAGGATGTTATGCGACAAAGAGATATCCCATCTCTCTTTTGATCAGGAAAATTTTCAGGACGAAATTTATTTTAAGGGGGGTAGAACTGTAATATCCTAAATATAGGCTTGTGCATTTATATGTGGTACTTGATTAATTTGTAATTTAAGAATTTGAGGTTGAACTGAGGCCTTGATTAAAATATTTGGATTAGTCACCTTAGGGTTTAAAAATAGTGTTTTGGGTAATTTAATTGATATATTGGGCTTGTGGCCCAAAGAGCTAGGGAGCACAGAGAGGGGGAGCTTAAAGTGGCGTCACAAGCACTTGGGAAGGGCCCAAATTTGGCGCTTGGAGCCCAAAAGATTGGGTCAAAAATTCGCACCAGGGAGAGAGTTAGGTGGACGGAACACTTGCTAAATTTTAGGGGATTTAATTCTTTTATTTTAGTGATAAAGTGCTGAAAATAGAGAGATAATGAAGAGAAATATTAGGGCTATTTTTGAGGAGCTAAGGGATTAAGATAATAGGTGGGATAAAAGCTATCAGATGACAGTAGAGTTGGCCGAAAATCCAACTCTGGGAGGGGGATTGTATTGCCGAAATCTATATAAGCCAAGTGATCATCCTTTCTTTCAATTTTTTTCTCTCTTCTTCCTCACCTAGCCGAAATTCTCTTCGTCCATTTGTTTTAATTTCTTTTCAAAACCGAAAGTCCCTAGATATTTTCTCCTCTCCTCAGTATTTTCTCTAAAAGCTGAATTCTCTTTTGTTCATATTTTCCTTCTTCTATAACCGAATCTTCAAGGCTGATTTTTCCGAAGGTACACATAGTTGAATACTCCTCTTTAATCTAGTAAGTTTCGGGATTTTGCTCCTTTGCAATTTCTTCAATTCTCTTTTATCAAGTTTCTAATCCGAATCAGTTTTCTAAGGCCCTGTCGATTTTACTCTCTTGTTGGAAGCCGAATCCTTTCTTGCTGAGATCTGTAGTGCCGATTTGTGGAAAAGCCGAAGGTAGGTAGTGGTAGGTTCGGCCAAATGGCCACTTTCTTGTTCTTTCCTCTTTGGGCCGAATGTTAATTGGGATTGGTTTAATATTTTGGGCTTGGCCGAATGTAGGTAGGAAGGTGACGTTTTCTTAAGGAATTTCGGGATTCGACAAATTAGGTAAGAGATCTATTAGTAGTTAACGTGTAAATTGAGATTTTATTAACCTTGGCCGAATATTGAAGGGCTAAATCTTCGTGTGATTTTCTGGCTTTTGAGCAAGGCTTACACTGAGGGTAGTAGATTTGGATATCAACTAAGGATAGAAGATTTCGCGATATCAGGTGTGTAATACTTCCCCACCATCTAGATCTGATTATTAATGTATGTTCATAAGTTTATATGTTGTGATAAATGTCGATATCTCGGTTTAATGTTGGAAACCTAAAAAGGGTGAAGCAAATCACCAGGTCAGTGAATGTTTTGACTTTATATGATAAAAGTATATTGACTTTATGATTGCATGGGTTGGGTTGATGAAAGGAGGAAGTTATACATTATATGTGTAGTGGTTTATACCGTGATCTGTTATATGTTGTTGCGGCTAGTGCGGTGATCTCACAGGCGGGCTTTAGCCATAATATGTTGATGAGCGCATGATGACCGCCATCTTGGCGTGTGCAGCAAAGGGTCGATTGTAGAAATCCCCAATGGTGTGAATGGTCGTGCGGGCGTGTAATGGATGGAAACCTAGGCAAACGGGTTGGGCCTTGCATATTATTTGTTATTTTTTATAAATGAAATTATTAATCATTTTATGGGCCTAAGGCCAAAATCTAGTGGTGCATGAGGGTTGCACACTCGAGTCTCGCGACTCACCCTATTAATTAACCTTTCAGTGATACCTAGTGCTGGACCGGCCGGAGAGGAACGCAAGGTGGCCATGCAAAAGAACATCTAGATCCAGCAAAAAGACTCAAGTTAATACTTTATATTTTTAATTAATGGATTTTAAATCTCGTTGTAATAAGGCCATGAGCCACTAGTTTATGTTTTGTTTTATTTTGGGCTTTAATTACTTTTAGTTATTTAAATTCTTATTGAACTAATGCATGTATTTAAATTTGGGTTTTTAATTTATAAAGGCATATTTTATTTAAACTATCAATTATTAAATTTCTTTCGAATAAGAAGATAAACTTTAGAAAAATATTTTCTGAAAATATGACATGTATTTCCAAAATTTTCTTAGTGACATACCAGATCCGGTCGTGGTGTTTGGGCCGGGTTTGGGGTGTTACACACACAGGTGTGGAACACGGGCATGTGATATGCCACACGGGTGTGTCCCATCATTCACATTGGAGTGTAGCCCTATTTTATGTCAAATTTTTCTAAGTGTTCAAAAGTTCCAGTTTGGTCCCGAACCATTTCGGGGGCAAGTTTAGGGTCTTGTCGACCTATAATAAGGACATTATAGTCTTTGATGGGCTCGAAACTAACTAATATTTCAACAAAGGCAAGCACACCTATCGAACAGTAGTATAGTTGTGGTGAGTCCAGAATATTGTATCCTTAAGGACTAAAATTACTTGCAATAACTATCTTTTTATTATCTAGCCTAAAAATTAAAGGGATTTGTTTTTATCCTAAATTTAACTAACTAAATAATTATGAACGTGACAGAGAGTGAATTTAGAAAATACTTTTTGACAACTTATATGAGGTAGGCAATACCTAAGGAAGAATCCATCTAGACTTCACTTATTACTTTTGATTCATACGATTTATTCACTTGACTCAATCCGTAGAAGTCCTTGATTTATGTTAATATCTCTTTCAAGACTAAAAACAACCGACTCTAGGTTGATTAATTGAAATCTCTTTCTAATTAAAACCCCTATTGTCGCATTAACTCGATCTATGGATCCCCTTATTAAATTTGACTCTAATCGGGCAAGTTTTCGTCTCCCTATTTCTAGGGTTGCAATCAACTCCGCTTAATTGTGTTGATCTTCCCTTAAACAGAGACTTTTTCTCCACTGAATAAGCATTCGATTTTGAATCAATAGCCTGAATTATCAAAACAAGAATAAGAACTCACAATTAAGAAGAAGAACAAGTATTTATCTTATAAATCAAACAATAATAAGATTCGTCTTAGGTTTCATCCCCTTAGGTATTTAAGGGATTTAGTTCATAAAGATAGAGGGAAACATATTAGAATAGGGAAAACAAAAAAACACAAAAAAACCCAAAAACTTCTAAAGAACTTGATAGGAGATATTCAGTCTTGATGGAGATCCTTCTCCTAAGCTGTTCCCGATTGCTGTCTCAGAGTATTTTTCAGCTTCTACTTGGCGTCTATTCAACCTTCTGTCGACTTCTCTTTTAGGTTGCCCCCAAGGTGTTTATATAGGCTTTGAGATGCCTTACTTGGCCTACAAGTATCCTATTCTGAATAGAATTCATCCTGGTTTTGGTACGGACATGCCCGTGGTGGACTCCTTCGACCGTGGTCGATTCTGGTCGCCACACACGGTAGTGTGATCTGCCTGTGGTCGACAGTCCTGGCCGTGCGATTTCTGATATAGGCCTATTTTGTCCTTTTTTGGCCCGTTTCTCAATCTTTTTGACTCCTAAGTCCTCCTGAGTATAAAACATGAAATTAAAGGATTAGGAGCGTCGAATTCATTAAATATAATGAATATTCATCCAAAAATAAGCCAAATTATGGGGTAAAAATATGTGTAAATTATGGTTTATCAAATATCCCCACACTTAAGCTTTTGATTGTCCTCAAGCAAAATTCTCAACTCACAATTAAAATTAACTTCCTCAGTTTATAACCCTTATCAATAATGTTTCATCATAATTCATAGATAATTCATACATTGATAATTTAACTAAAAGAGTCCTAAAGATTCAAACAATCTAATACATAAATTTTTATAGCACGAAAACATAGGTGTTTCCCCTTACCTAAATAATTACCTCTAATTCAAAACCGACAAGAATTGACATCCTCACTAAAGATTCACTCAAATCACTCAAGGTGTTTAAGGTTCAAATTAAGCACTCAAAAGTCAAACATGAAGAGTTAATCCCATAGGCTTGCATGAAAATCAAATCTCCACCATTATAAAATGAGATGATATACAAATCAAAAGGTTTTTAAAGGGTTATAATGGGGCTTGTGTTAAAGGTGTGGATATAGGCTGAATTAGAGGTTTAGAATCGAGATCGAATTGATAATTTACCTAACTAGAAAAAATTAAACTAATACTGAATAATTACATTGATTGAAAACTTATCACTAATAACATGAGCTTTTTCTAAAGATGTGACATTTAGCGTTCAAGCTTAAAACTAATAATGAATAAATCTTTAACTTTTTTTTAAGAATAAGTAACTACAATAATAAGATAGAATTTATCAACTGAAATACTGAAAATGGTTAGGCAACTGCTCAAATCAAATCTTGACAAAGGGGACGTCAAAAGATTAGGGGAATTAAAAATTTGGTTTTAGGTTAATATTAATGGGTGAGTCAAGAAACGATTTATTAGGCTAAAAAGGGTTAACTAAGGGTTAATTATGAGGGTAGGCTTTTTGTGGAGTGAGTGGCTTAATTCTTAGGTGCCTTTATCATCTCAGTATATCAAATTAGAAATGTGGTCTCGACATGTATAATCGAAGCAAGTTCTAGAATGACAAATCAATGTTGACCCACTCATAATCAATAAAGTGAGCAAGAAATATATATGCTCTAAAAGGCTCAAAATCTCACAGAAATTATGGTTTTTGATGTCAACCTTGTAAATTTCAAACTTCAACGTAATATTTAAGATTAGGGAAACAACCTAATAAATTTTTAATTCTAAAAATAGACTTATCATGCTTGATTCTCTAATGTCTTAAAGTTTAAACCATCAATGCAAAATTATCTATGACTTAGTCCGTAACATATCAATGAAAATCATAAATTAATAGAAGTTTAATTCTAATAGTAAATATGAGAAAGTTACTTAAGAACAAGATATAATTCAGTATTGTTGACACCTCTCCACACTTAAGACGTACATTGTCCTCAATGTACAAAGATAGGTATCTACAATATATAAAATCATAAGATAGGGTGAGAAGTGAACTTCCTGAATTATGGAAGAGTCAAGGAAAAAAAACGGTAAGTTAGGCATAAATGAATACGAAGGTGGATACTCTGGTGGAGGTGTGGCTCGTTCTTTAATAGCCCTTTGAACCTAAATTAAAGAAATCAAAATATAATAATATAAATTAAAGACAAGAAAGATAAAGGGACAGAATTTGAAAATGAAAATAAAAGAAAAAGAAAATATAAATGGACTCAAAGGTCCTTGTCCTGTCGAGTAAATGGAGCGGCCGGCATGAACTTATGTAGATTGGTCTCGCACGGGGAGACCGTGCTAAGGTCCTTTACCTTCTTCGACATGGAGATGGTGCTGTAAAGAAAGAATGAAGGAAAGAGGAAAGGAAAATGAAAAGAGAAAGATAATATAAAAAGAAAGGAGTGTAGTGGTTAGGGTTTGGGAGAAGGAGAATTTGGGGAGAAAGTGAGAAGAAGGGGTTTTAAATAGGAATCAGGGACCTGGTTGCTGCCCACGCCCATGTGCCATGGGCATGTTAGGTCACACGATCGTATCGCACGCCGTGTGGTGTTTCATTCATTTCTCCCACGTCTGTGTAGAGGTTGCCACGTCCATGTTGATTAATCAGTGTTGACTACGGCCTCGGGACACGGACGTGTCACACACCTGTGTTACTTTCTCAGTGTCGACCACGGCCATATCGCACGCCCGTGGCATTTTATCATAGCCCGTGTTTTGGGAAAAGTATTGTTTACGCTGATGTACCTGCTCGTGGTGTCCACACCGCCACGACCACGCCTATGTGCGAGGCCGTGTGGTATGGAAACCTGCGTTTTATTACTTTGGTTAGTTTGTAGTTAGGTGCTTAAAATAAAAAAATATGTCATTAGTAAAGTTAGTGCTCGGGTTGCCTCCCGAGAAGCACTCGTTTAAAGTCTTAAGCTAGAGTTACCTTTCATTCGCATAATCATGGTGGTTTGAGGAGTAGAAACTCCTTATTCATGCTATTAGTTCTATTATCAATATATAGTTTGAGTCGAGTAGTGTTTACCTTAAAAGTGCCGAACTTAGAATTTGTTACCTCGACTGTTCCGTATGGGAAGACGTTGAGTACTTTAAAAGGGATCTCTTCGTTTGTATTAAGGTCTGAAGTGGCGATTCGAGGGTCTATTTTATCCAACAATACCTGATCTCTGATCTTAAATTGGTTTGGCCCATCCTTAAGCTTGTCATGGAGTCGCTTTGGTTCATCGTGTTTTCTTGGTTTCTCCTTGACATGTGTCTTCCACTCGTCTAGTTCATTGATCTGAAGCCTTCGCTCCTTATAAGTTATTTCTTTGTTGGCACGAGGTTTAGGATATGACTGAGTTGTGTAATTTCGTGGTGCTTTTTGAAAAGAAGGTTGAACCGAATGGTCATTACTAGAATTTATGTTCTCACCTTTATTACTTGATATCCTAGCCGTGTCAAGAGCCTAAATAGTGATCGTTTCATCACCTACACGAAGTGTGAGTTTACCTGTACCAATATCAATTTTAGTTTTAGCAGTTGCTAAAAAGGGTCTTTCTAAAATTAAAGGAACATTATTGTCCTCATCCATGTCTAAAACAACGAAGTCTACTGGGAATATGAATTTATCAATTTTCACTAGTACATCTTTGATTATACCCCTAGGAACTCTAATAGTTTTATCAGCTAATTGAATGCTCATCCTAGTTTGTTTGGGTTTCCCAAGACCTAGCTATTTAAACATTTTATAAGGCATAACATTTATGTTTGCCCGTAAATCTGCTAAAGCATTATTAACCGATAAACTACAAATTAGGCAAGGAATCGTAAAACTCCCTAGATCTTTTAACTTTTGTGGTAGTCTATTTTGTAAAATTGCTGAGCATGCTGCATTTAGCTCCACATACGACACCTCGTCTAACTTTCATTTGCTTGTCAAAAGCACTTTTAAAAATTGTTTTGAATTGGGCATCTGCGAAAGAGCTTCAATAATTGGTAAGTTAATATGCAATTTTTTAAGAGTATAAGAAATTTATCGAATTGTTCATCTGTGCGGTCTTGCTTTTTCGCATTGGGGTCTGGCACACGAGGTTGGTGTTCTGTACTTACCAGTTTTGGTTTATCATGGCTTACCTCAACCTTACCTTCCTCTACCATATTCTCTTGCCTCAATTTTGGTTCGATCGTGGCTATTAATGGCATGAAGTTGCTCCTTTGGGTTAGTTTCGGTGTTGCTTAGCAACCTACCTTATGGCTGTTCTGAGGATGCTTGCTGATTTTTAAGTACTGATTCAGTGTTTTAGAAACGGGTTTCTGATACCACGATAAATTTTGTTAGCATCTCCTCAAGGTTTGACTATTTCTCTTGTGGGTAGGGTTGCTGTTGAAATCCTGGAGGGGGTTGTTGTCTCTAATTTCCTTGGCCACCCCATGAGAAGTTAGGATGGTTCCTCCAACCTGGATTATAAGTGTTACTATAAGGATTATTCTGAGATCTAGAACTATTACCTATATAGTTCATCTGTTCTCTTTCTATGCCAGGGTTGTAGGGTGGGTATTCTGTATTGTTCGTCTCTCCTCCATTTGTATTGCACTGCATCACTGGGTATACCTGCGAAGAACCACACAAACCATCAATCTTTTTACTTAAAAGTTCTACCTGGTTTGATAGCATGGTCACTGCGTCGAGGTTGAAAACACTGGCGGCTTTTGTTGGCTTTGTCCTCATAACTTGCCACTGATAGTTATTCAGTGCCATCTCTTCTATAAATTCATAACCCGCTTCAGGGGTCTTGTTATTTAGGGTTCCACCGACAGCTGAATCAATCAACTACCTAGTTGAGGGGTTCACACCATTATAAAAGGTTTGAACCTGTAGCCATAAAGGTAACCCATGGCGAGGGCATCTCCTTACTAGATCCTATATCTCTCACAGGCATTGTAGAGTGTTTCTAGATCCATCTGCACAAAAGAAGAAATATCATTCCTCAACTTAGCCGTTTTAGCTGGCGGAAAATATTTTAACAAAAAGTTTTCAGTCATTTGGTTCCATGTAGTGATTGATCGTCGTGGTAACGAGTTTAGCCACTGTTTAGCTTTGTTTCTCAACGAAAAGGGAAACAACCGAAGGCGAATGGCATCATCAGAAATGCCATTGATTTTGAAGGTATTGCATAATTCTAGAAAATTTGCTAAGTGATTGTTTGGATCCTCATCCTGCAAACCATCAAATTGAACAAATTGCTGAATCATCTGAATAGTGTTAGGTTTCAGTTCAAAATTATTTGCAGCAATAGCAGGTCTAACAATACTTGACTCAGTTCTTGTTAAATTAGGTTTAGCACAATCATACATAGTACTAGGAGTAAGATTTTGATTCACCGGGTTTGCGGCAACCACAGGAGGTAGCGGATTATTATTGGCCATCTCTTTAGTAGTATTAGTATCGTCCTCTTGCTCTTCTTTTATGTATTGTAGGCTTCGCCTTATTTCCCTATGATTTCTACGAATGGTACCTTCTATATCACTGTTAAAAAGTAATAGTATTGACAGGTTCCTTCTAGCCATAAACTAAAACTTTCTAGTCATAAACTAAAACTACCTGCCAGAAGCAAATAAAAGAAAAATTAGCAAAGTTAAAACTAAATAAAAATTGCAAATAAATAAATAAAAATGGCTAAATAATAAAAATTTGGTGTTCCTAATATCTTGGTCCCGGGAAACAGCGCCAAGAACTTGATGGGCTCGAAACTAACTAATATTTCGACAAAGGCAAGCACACCTATCGAACAGTAGTAGAGTTGTGGTGAGTCCAGAATATCGTATCCTTAAGGACTAAAATTACTAGCAATAACTATCTTTTTATTATCTAGCCTAAAAATTAAAGGGATTTGTTTTTATCCTAAATTTAACTAACTAAATAATTATGAACGTGACTGAGAGTGAATTTAGAAAATACCATTTGACAACTTATATAAGATAGGCAATACCTAAGGAAGAATCCACCTAAACTTCACTTATTACTTTTGATTCATACGATTTATTCACTTGACTCAATCCGTAGAAATCCTTGATTTATGTTAATATCTCTTTCAAGACTAAAAACAACCAACTCTAGGTTGATTAATTGAAATCTCTTTCTAATTAAAACCCCTATTGTCGCATTAACTCGATCTATGGATCCCCTTATTAGATTTGGCTCTAATCGGGTAAATTTTCGTCTCCCTATTTCTAGGGTTGCAATCAACTCCGCTTAATTGTGTTGATCTTCTCTTAAACAGGGACTTTTTCTCCACTGAATAAGCACATTCGATTTTGAATCAATAACCTGAATTATCAAAACAAGAATAAGAACTCACAATTAAGAATAAGAAAAAGTATTTATCTTATAAATCAAACAATAATAAGATTCGTCTTAGGTTTCATCCCCTTAGGTATTTAAGGGATTTAGTTCATAAAGATAGAGGGAAACATATTAGAATAGGGAAAACAAAAAAACACAAAAAAACCCAAAAACTTCTAAAGAACTTGATAGGAGATATTTAGTCTTGATGGAGATCCTTCTCCTAAGTCGCTCCCCGATTCTTTGTCTCGTAGTATTTTTCAGCTTCTACTTGGCGTCTATTCAACCTTCTGTCGACTTCTCTTTTAGGTTGCCCCCAAGGTGTTTATATAGGCTTTGAGATGCCTTACTTGGCCCACAAGTATCCTATTCTGAGTAGAATTTATCCCGGTTTTGGCAGGGGCACTCCCGTGGTGGACTCCTTCGGCCGTGGTCGATTCTGGTCGCCACACACGGTCGTGTGATCTGCCCGTGGTCGATAGTCCAGGCTGTGTGATTTCTAATGTAGGCCCATTTTGTCCCTTTTTGGCCCGTTTCTCGATCTTTTCGACTCCTAAGCCCTCCCGAGTATAAAACATGAAATTAAAGGATTAGGAGCATCGAATTCATTAAATCTAATGAATATTCATCCAAAAATAAGCCTAGTTATGGGGTAAAAATATGTGCAAATTATGGTTTATCAGTCTTGTATGAAAAGTTTTAAATTTGGAATGAAGTGCTTAAGGATTGACATTGTACGATTTAGCAAGTTAAGTACGGTAATGCCTCGTACCTGGTTCAGTTGTTAGATACGGGTAAGGGGTGTTACAATTATGTAAATTTGATTCACATGTTAAACATACCTTATATGATCTTTGCATGTTTCAACATGCCGAATGTGACAAGTGGTATCTTGGAATGAAAAATATGTTTATATATGTTCATTGTGGTCATATCACATGCATGGGATGGGACATTGTAAGGAGGAATAATTGGTGGTTTTGTCCGCAACCTACATGGCAACTTGTCTACGAATATTGCTAACTTCGTCCATAACCTACATGGTAGCTTGTCTGCGAATATTGGTGGCTTTGTCCACATATATATTAAAGTATTTGGATGGATGAGTTTTAGGGAACTTTTTTTGGAGTGTAGTGGTGATGGATGGGATGTTTTATAAAAAGTTGCATAATTGTTTTACAAAAATTGCACAACCATGAACAGGTGCATCAAATTTGATTATGATGTATGATGAGAATGTGCTTATCGTTATTGAACTTGTTATAAGACTTACACTGGGCTTTAAAACTCACACTGGGCTTTAAAAGCTCACCCCTTTAGTTTCATAACATTTCAAGTGATACATGGATTTAGGGCTTGGATTTGTCATTCAAAGCAGCTTCTCAAATGGATTTTTAATAATGGGTTTAAAAACTATTTTGGATGTTATTTTGGACATTGGACTTTTTATTGGGTTGTTTCTTTATTTTACAATTTTACAACTTTAAACTGCCATGCATGTATGCTTGATGAGTTTACAAACATTTTAAATTATTGAAATCTTTTAAACTATTTATGATTTTTACTTAAGTTTAAACAAGCTTATAAAATTGTGATTTTCTAAATATTTTCAAAAGCCTGATGCGAATGATTTTTATCAAAATCATTTTAAAGAAACAATTAAGAATATTACAAAACCTTTGCTTAAATGATTTAAGACGATATCTTGATATAATAATAAAACTCTAAAATATTCATATTTTAATAAATGTTTTTCGAAAACAAAATTACTCAGTATTTAAATTTTAGAGATTGCGTAAAAAACTGAACTTAGTTGTTTTAGCAAGTAAATGTTTTCAACAGTTTTAATGTGTGTTCCGAAATTTGGCTATAACGTATAAGTCGGGTTTGGGGGCTACATTTATTGGTAACAGAGTTAGTTCAAAACTCGGATTGTGAATTCTAAATGGGTTTGAATGCATACTTTAAAGAGTATTTTAAAATTATTTTGCTATTAAACTTAAAAATTAAAATTTCAAAAATCTGAGACTCCCGAAGCTAATCCGAGATAAGTACTCTCTATACTTGAAATTTTAGATTATGAAACCTTAGATTATGAGATGATATACTTATAGATAGTGAAACTCTAATTGAAAACACTCAATTGATAACATAAAATTTGTTTCTAAAAATTGTCTGATAAATCTCATATAATTTTTTATAAGCGCTATGAAAACCCAGGGTTTGCAAACTTGTGGTATGTGATTTTAAGAAGTGCAATGTCGAGTAACTTAAGATTATTCGTTATTTTTTTTTCAAGAACTTATGCCTGACCTTGAGATAAATGGCATCGTTAATGCATCTACCGCTAAGGGCAGAAATCAAGAGACTAGGGATGATGCAATATCCCAAGCAATGTTGAGAGTTTCAGAAAGGATTTTCGAGACTACGTTTGAGAAGAACAGGATATCAGAATGGAGTAAGTGGTTGGAACGCATGAGAAAGGAAAAGAATAAAGTAAAAATAAGAGGAAGTCTAGTTATAATGGCCCAAATGCACGAAAATTGAAGAGGGCAAGAGAGGATAACCTACAATAGAATGCTGCAAAAGTTAATACTGGAGATTCTGTTGGATCATCGAGAATTTTTTGTTTGTAACTATCGTAATAAGCGCCATTCGAGCAAGTGTTATAAAAGTCAGGAGCATGCTTGGGAAGCGGGTCCATGGAGTATTGTGTTATGCGTTGTCCATGACATCATCCTGTTTAAATGTAAGCTTCAACTTAGAAACCGAATTAGAGACTAGTTTATGCTGCTAGGCATCGAGAGTATTGAGAGCATCTGACATCAATGAAGGTACTTTTACGATCCATTTTAATTTTGCCTTGTAGTAATTAAGAATTGATATTACTTAAGTGTTTGTTGTTAATAGTGTATCTGTGAAATTGAGAATTTGGTAATGATGAAATCATTAGTGATATTTCTATAGATAGTTCCTTAAGACAACAAGTAAATAGGAAATCCCTTGGAGATTTAAGGTGAAGTAATGGAACTACATTGGAATCAGAGTTTCGTAGTGGAAGCGTAATGTTTAGTTTAGAAAGAAGAGTTACAAATTTGTAGATAAGTGAATTGGCTTGACAATAAGAATTTCGAGGACGAAATTCCTTTTTAAAAAGGAAGAGTTGTCACATCCTAAAAACTAGGTTAGTAGAAATTGGGTTAATAAACCGAGAGTGGTCACGCCCGAAATTTTTATAGATGACTTTGGCACATTTGTCAATAGATAAGTATCAAGTATAGTGATTAAGTAGAGGTGGAGCTGTTCTTGATGATCTGAGTTCGAGTCCATTCCCTCTCATTACTTTCTATTTGATGCAAATTTGTTTCAAACCTTAGTAAAGTTCATACCATGTTTTTAAAATAATTGTTGTAGGAGTGTAAACAAGGAAGTAATTTGGACTAGTGGTTAGGAGCTTAAATAATATCTTAAGGGTCCTAGGTTCATGTAACACCCCAAACCCGGCCCATAAGTTTCGACCAGATCTGGTATGCTACGGGTTGTACACTGAAAACTTTTGCTAAGTTGGCTTTAGAAAATCATAAGTTAATTAGACAAAATTTGAATAAACAAGTGACTTTTGTGAAGAAAACCTTGTATTATTATTATTTCGTATATTTAAACCTTTGACATGGTTTCATAAGTTGCAAATATTAAAAACTACTAGATGAAGGGAAACTATGGGGCCTTATTACATAAATATTCCCAAAATATAAAAAAAACTTAAAGAAAACCGAAAATAATCTATAGAAGTAAAACTTGATGGCCCCTCGAGTCCGTCTTGGCTCCCTTGTCCAAGATCTACTGCTCATCTGAAAGAGTAAAGGAAAATGAAAGGTTGAATCACCAAGACTCAGTGTGTAAATCCCGAAACACAATGACCTGAGGCCCACAAACACATTATGAGCCCTGGCCCATACATAAAGGCAACAATCATAATCACATGATAAATAATAAATGATGCATAGCCCAACCCAACCTAGAATTCCATCCTCTACACACCAACCCGTACCAACCATCACACCTTGGGGATTTCTACAATCAACCCTCCATCCGCTACACACCATAACGACAGCCGTACTGCCTATTCCTATTATTCATGAATCATTAAACGTGGCATAGCCACCGATCATTATGTGACCTCATAATATAACGTGGCTCAGCCACCGATCATTATTGTGACCTAATTTTAGATTTTATGGTTTAACCACCGATCACTAAGTGACCTATCATGCATTTCCCCTTTATTATCATAATCCCACCCATGCATACACACAGAAAACATCATACCATCTTTAAGAAAACAGGCTTACATATATTTCGATACACATAGAGATTTCTATGATTATGTACCTAGCATCCTTGCCTAACCCTTTTAGGGTTTTATTCGACTGTCACACAGCCACTTTCCGGCTTTTTTGCCCATAAGACATATAGATTATAGTTAACTAGTGTGTTAGAGATCTACACACCTAATTATCGTTAGAACAAGACTTTCTACGTCGACGCTATTCGTAGTCAACACAGCTGCTATCTGCCCAATGTGTTGTTCAGAGGCTGGTAACGAAACATTAGGTTAAGGCACGCCTAACGAAGAGAAAATGGTTGATCATCTTAAGGAGAATTGAAATCCTTACCTAGAAATCCCGAAATTAGAGACTAGCGATTTTTGGCTTTTAGATCTAAACGATCGGGTTTCCTTCAAATCCTGGAATGCCGCCTAAAATGAAAAAAGAGAGAAATATTAGCCTCAATCGACAGCCTTAACAAACCAGGTGGCCATTCGACCTTGTTTCCTAAAAACCGAAAGAAATCTAATGGAATAGCAGGAGTCGACACTTACCTTAACACAGGGAGTTCGGCTAACACTTGAGAGGAGATTCGGCAATCAGAGAAAAACTATGGAGATTTCGGCTTTATAGAGAAATCGGCACAAGAGGAATAAAATGAAGAAGAAAGTAAAATAAGAGATTTCGGCTTTTAGAAGAAAGAAGAGAAAGATGACTTAAGAAAGTTTTCGGCTTTTTGAAAGAAAGTTGACAGAAATTGCAGAGGGAGAGACTGAGAATTTCGGCACAAAGAATGAAGAAAAAAGTAGGGTTCAAATGCCGGAATTGGTGAGATATCCCCCCTATTTATAGAGAATTTTGGCACTTACCTATCAAAACCCGAAAGTGCCCTTCCTGATAACTAACAACTAATCCAATAGTAGGGGAAATTTCGGTACCCCTCCAAGAGATGGAAATTTAGCCAGCACTACACTCAGCAGATAATTCCTATCTTTTCTCCTCTATCTTAATCCATTCACACCTTCAGAAGAAGCCTAAATAACACCACCTCTTCCTTCCTTTATCAGTTACTTTATCATCCATATTATCCACATTATCCATCAATTATTCTTCCTAATTTCAAGCATTCTAACTGAGTCCAACTCTGCCCTCCCCTGACGCCAAAATTAATTAAAATAGATGGGCAATGCGGCTCGAACCTTGGACCTCAATTGACGCCAACTTTCTTACCTCTTAGTGGCGCCATTTTGCCACTGGGCCACAAGCCCATCTTGTGTTTTAAAACACAGCTAATATCTTTTATGCCCTAACTTAACAAGCTTTCCACTAAAGTGTTCAAACAAGAATTTTAACTACAGCCTCGACCCAAACTTGATCCCATTCTGAACCCCTAATACTCAACTTTAACTCATTACACCTATTCACCCATTAAACGCATGGGCCCAAAAATTCAGAATGTTACAATTCTACCCCCCTTAAAGAAATTTCGTCCTTGAAATTTCCAACTAACTCTTAATCATACTACCCAAGTCTCACCACTACGCTTTTGCTTCGAGCTCTAATTCTAAAGCCAAAACAAAAACTTAGTATACTATGATAGAGTATGCACCGGTATTCGCATCTAGAGTATCCTCGTCCCTTTGGCGATGTGCTGCATAGACCAAAGCTGGCTGCCTCGCCTCAACATAACCTGGACCTCCACCTGGTGCTCCTCGACAATGTCCTGTGCCATTGCCACCATTGGCTTGACCACGACCTCTCTATGGCTGCTGACCTCCTCTTTCCAGCTGTGCATTCTCTTGACCTGTGAGCCCTTCACTACCCCGTTGCTACGGACAGTTTCTAACTTGGTGGTCCATAGATCCACACCTAAAGCACTTTCTACTGCCTGCCTAACACTCACCTTCATGGAATTTACCACATCGAGCACACTTCTGTGTCTGACCTGCAGCAGCAGGTCTCTCATCTCGTCTCGGCCCGTCTGACCTGGGTCTTTTCTGATTACGCCCGTCTACCCCTGATGATTCAAAATTTCTCTTACTTCCACCCCTATCTCAATCTCGATTCAGTCTCTCTGTCCGCTTCACCTCCTCGGCTATCTTAGCTTTCTCCACAAGCACAGCAAATTCTCTCTTCCGCTGTGGCGCTATCAGAACATATAGATCGTCCCTCAGACCATCATCAAAACGAACACACCGTTCATGCTCTGTGGTCACCATTCCCTGAGCATAACGGCTAAGGCATAAGAATTTCGCTTCGTACGCAGCCACCGACCTACTTCCTTGCACCAGATTCAGAAATGCTCTATGCCGCGCATCCACATAGCTCGTCCCGATGTACTTACTTTGTAACGCCGTTCTGAAAAACTCCCAAGTAATACAGTCAGCCACTGTTCCATCTATAACGGTAAGCCACCATTGGTATGCTTCGTCCTGCAGGAGAGATATAACCCCTTTCAACTTTTCCTCCTCTGTGAAATCCAAATCATCCATTATGCATTCCACTGCCTCCAACCAATACTCAGCTGAACTCGGGGCTATACCAAAAATTCCCCTAAACACTTCCGCCCCATTAGCTCTATGTCGCTCCGATACGGATTTCCGGGCTCCTGTGCCCAAGCCTACCCCAGCAGCCCTTTCTAAAACCCTTAACATTGCCTGAGATACCGCGTCATCTCCGGCAGTCTGCTCCTGAAATTCCTCCTCTGCATTTGGTGGCACTAGCATCTCATTTCCAGATCCATGGCAAGATCCCACTAGTTTTGACACCGTCATCCTACTCCTACCACGACCGCGCGGCAGACGTCCTCGACCCCTTGTACTCATTCTACCGATTCACGTTTATCTGATTAGAAATTTTATGAATTATTAGTTTTCTTCCACTGATTAACCACGAACAGTCTTATGAATAGTAGCTTTAGAAGTAGTTCTTTCGAATTCGTAATTTTATCTACAATTCAGTCTCAAGTTTACATCTCCTAGTTCCAGGAAGCACACACATTCAATCATCAAACATACAAGCAGCATCCACGAACCTACATTCATCATGTAGGGGTATCTTCGTCATTTCACTATCTAGGGGTATTTTCGTACTTTATCCTATAGGGGTATTTTTGTAATTTTTCAAAATAGGGTTCCTTGGTAATTTTGTAAAATAAAGGTATTTTGGTAATTTTGCAATCTGAGGGTATTTTGGTAATTTTTTTACAATATGGGGGTATGTTGGTCATTTTACAAACCAGGTGTATTTTGGTCATTTTACAAATCAGGGGTATTTTGGTCATTTTATAAATCAGGGGTAATTTAGTAATTTTGTAAAATAGGATGGCTGGTCCCTTTCGGGTTTTAATTATAAATTTTGGCTTGTCAACAAGTCTTCATGACTAAGGTGAACAGTCACTACGCACCACGTAGGATTCTAGTGAAGAGGAGGTGAGTCACTAGGACTGCTTAAATACCAAGCTCCCCCTGAATCCAATCCTAGACATGCGTATGCCTGTTGCCACACCCTAATCTCGCGACTTGTTTACAGGTTTGTTTGGTTGGATTAAATCTTATAAATTTAGTAAGTGATTTAAACTAAACCTAAAGTCCATCAATGCCTACTATACTAGCCTACGTCCATCAAGCCCATTAAGCCCACATGTATATCACAACAAAAGTTTAGAATACTTACCTGCGTGGATCGGGTGCCGGTGGACTCGAAGGCCATATCTTCATCCAAAACATTTTTCTCAAATTCATATCATTTTTTTAAACACTACTAGACCCATTTCACAGCCCGAGTTTTGAACTGGGCTCTGATACCAAAATGTAACACCCCAAACCCAGCCTATAAGTTTCGACCAGATCTGGTATGCTACGGGTTGTACATTGAAAACTTTTGCTAAGTTGGCTTTAGAAAATCATAAGTTAATTAGACAAAATTTGAATAAATAAGTGACTTTTGTAAAGAAAACCTTGTATTATTATTATTTCTTATATTTAAACCTTTGACATGGTTTCATAAGTTGCAAATATTAAAAACTACTAGATGAAGGGAAACTATGGGGCCTTATTACATAAATATTCCCAAAATATAAAAAAACTTAAAGAAAACCGAAAATAATCTATAGAAGTAAAACTTGATGGCCCTCGAGTCCGTCTCTGGCTCCCATGTCCACGATCTCTACCGCTCATCCGAAAGAGTAGAGGAAAATGAAAGGGTGAGTCACCAAGACTCAGTGTGTAAATCTCGAAACACAATGACCTGAGGCCCACAAACACATTATGAGCCCTGGCACATACATAAAGGCAACAATCATAATCACATGATAAATAATAAATGATGCATAGCCCAACCCAACCTAGAATTCCATCCTCTACACACCAACCCGTACCAACCATCACACCTTGGAGATTTCTACAATCAACCCTTCATCTGCTACACACCATAACGACAGTCGTACTGCATATTCCTATTATTCATGAATCATTAAACGTGGCATAGCCAGCGATCACTATGTGACCTCATAATATAACGTGGCTCAGCCACCGATCACTATTGTGACCTAATTTTAGATTTTGTGGTTTAACCACCAATCACCAAGTGACCTATCATGCACTTCCCCTTCATTATCATAATCCCACCCCATGCATACACACAGAAAACATCATACCATCTTTAAGAAAACAGGCTTACATATATTTTGATACACATAGAGATTTCTATGATTACGTACCTAGCATCCTTACCTAACCCTTTTAGGGTTTTATTCGACTGTCACACAGCCACTTTCCGGCTTTTTAGCCCATAACACATATAGATTATAGTTAACTAGTGTGTTAGAGATCTACATACCTGATTATCGTTGGAACAAGACTTTCTACGTCGACGCTATCCGTAGTCAACACAGCTGCTATCTGCCCAATGTGTTGTTCAGAGGCTGGTAATGAAACATTAGGTTAAGGCATGCCTAACGAAGAGAAAATAGTTGATCATCTTAAGGAGAATTGAAATCCTTACCTAGAAATCTCGAAATTAGAGACTAGCGATTTTTGGCTTTTAGATCTAAACGATCGGGTTTCCTTCAAATCACGAAATGCCGTCCAAAATGCAAAACGAGAGAAATATTAGCCTCAATCGACAGCCTTAACAAACCAAGTGGCCATTCGGCCTTGTTTCCTAAAAACCGAAAAAAATCTAATGGAATAGCAGGAGTCGTCACTTACCTCAACACAGGGAGTTCGACTAACACTTGAGAGCAGATTCGGCAATCAGAGAAAAACTATAAAGATTTTAGCTTTATAGAGAAATCGGCACAAGAGGAATAAAATGAAGAAGAAAGTGAAATAAGAGATTTCGGCTTTTAGAAAAAAAAAAAAGAGAAAGGTGGCTTAAGAAAGTTTTCGGCTTTTTGAAAGAAAGTTGACAGAAATTGCAGAGGGAGAGACTGAGAATTTCGGCACAAAGAATGAAGAAAAAAGTAGGGTTCAAATGCCGAAATTGGTGAGATATCCCCCCTATTTATAGAGAATTTCGGTACTTACCTATCAAAACCCGAAAGTGCCCTTCTTGATAACTAACAACTAATCCAATAGTAGGGGAAATTTTGGTACCCTCCAAGAGATGGAAATTCGGCCAACACTGCACTCAGCAGATAATTCCTATATTTTCTCCTCTATCTTAATCCATTCATGTAACACCCCAAACCCGGCCCAAACACCATGACCGGATCTAGCATGTCACTAAGAAGATTTAGTAGAACATGTCGCATTTTTGGAAAACAATCGACGATTGTAAGCATGTAACCGGAAAACTTAATAATTTGGATAGTTTGTAGAAGATATAAATTTTCATTTAAATGCCTTTATGAATTAAAAACCGAAATTTAGTACATGCCTTAAACTAATTAAAATGAAAAATATAAATGTCTAGTAATAATAAAAGCCCAGAACAAACGAAAATATAAAGCAAGTGGCCCATGGCCTTATTACAACAAAATTTAAACCCACTAATTAAAAATATTAAAAAATAATAAACTTGTAAATTCTTTTGCTGAATCAAAATAATCCCTCACATGGCCACCTTGCGCTCATCTGCAGCCCGGTCCGATGCACTAGGTTCTACCTGAAAGTTGTTGAATAATGGGGTGACTCGCGAGACTCAGTGTGCAACCCTCGTGCACCATCAGATTGGGCCTTAGCCCTACAGAATAGATAACAGAGTATAATAAATTAGAAAATATGCAAAGCCCAACCCGATCCTAGGTTTCCATCTGCTACACACCACTCGTACCTGCCAATCACACCATTGGGGATTTCTACAATCCACCCACACCGCTACACACCATTGATGGCAGTCATGCTGCTCATCGTCAGATCATGGCAATAGCCACTACAACAGATCATGGCAAAAGCCACTACAACAGATCATGGCAAAAGCCACTATAACAGAGCACTTCCTCTTTCATCAATCACCCATCCCCATGCAATCATAGAATTCGGCATACATATAAAACATATCAAATCAACGGAAACATTCACTTTAGAATGACAGAGATCACTAACCTGGTGATTCGTCTTTACCCCTTTTCGGGTTTTCAACAGCCATGCTGGTATTTCGACATTTAATAGAATATACCGAATATCACAGGTTTATATGCATACTAATCAGGCAATCTAAATGGTGTGAGAGTTTTACAACCTGATATCGCGTAGTTTTACACCCTTAGTCAATATCCTTACTATCTGGATCTACAACCCTTAGTCTAAAACCTTACTTAAAAGCTGGAAGAACACGAAGATTTGGGCTCCCCTACATTCGTCCAATGGTTAATAAATACCCGAATTTACACGTTTAAATTTAATAGATCTCCTTACCCTAAAATCCCAAAAGTAACACGATTCCTGTGTTACTGAACTCTGACTTAGAGATCTATGCGATTGACTCCTCTTCAAATCCCGAAATACCGAAAATAAGAGAAAAACTCAAGGTCAGTTTCTTTGTAGCCATTCGGCTAGAGTCACTAAAAAGTCGGAAAGGATTGAAGCCTTATGAGTCGATACTTACCTTCAGTTTCCTTCGAGATTTAGCATAAGCAGATACCACAGAGAGAATTCAGCAATCACAGGAGATGAGATCTAGGGATTTTGGCTTTGAAGAAAATCCCGAAAAAGATGAACAAGAGGGAGATTTCGGCTACAAGAACAAAAAAGAGTGTAGTTTTGGTTTTTATTAAATGGAAGAAGAATAACAATGGAGATCAGAAGATTTAGCTAAAAGGAAATTTTTAATGAAAGAAGAAAGGGTGAGGGAGGTGGTGATTTTTGGCTTTTGAAAGAAAAGATGTTGAGAAGATTGGGAGATTTCGGCTTTTGAAGAAATCAAAAGAAAAGAAATTACGGAGGGAGACTGAGGATTTTGACGCAGGAAGAGAGGAAAAGAATAGGGTTCCAAATGCCGGAATTGATGAGCTATCCCCCTCTATTTATAGAAATTTTGGTACCTACCTATCAAAACCCAAAAGTGCCCTTTCTGATAACTAAAAATTAAGCAAATAAAAGGGGAAAATTTGGCACCCCTTTGCCCTATCAGAAACTGATTTCTCCTCCCCTTCAGAGTCAAAATTTTGGCCACTACCTAGCCTTGCAGATAAATCCTATCTTTTCTCCTTTATCTTAATCTATCCACATCTCCAAAAGAAACCTAGACAGCACCAACTCTTCCTTCTTTTATCAGCACATTATCCACCTTATTATCTCATTAAATAATTCCTATTTTTAAGCCCTAGTGTTGTCCAACCTATTCCTCCTTTAAGTGCCGAAAATGGCCCAATTACATGGGCTACATGCGGCCAAAACTTGGGCCTCCTCCTTTGCCATTGATGCCAACTCCCTTCCCTCTTAGTGGCACCATTTTGCCACTGGGCCACAAGCCCAGTATGTCATTTAAACTACCAAGACTTTATTTTAAGCCCTAGAGTATCTAAACAGAATATTTAATCAAGGCCTTGACCACATCCTGAGCCTAATTTGGACCCCTAACACTTAAATTAGCACATTAAACATATTCACCCATTAAACGCATAGGCCCAAAAATTCAGGATGTTACAGTTCTACCCCTCTTAAAGAAATTTCGTCCTCAAAATTTCTAACTAACTATTAATCGTACTACCCACGTCTCACCACTATGCTTTCGCTGCGCACTCTAATTTATTAGTATATAAACATTGCACGCATACAGTTTCTATACCCAAAGATATAGCATCCACATAAAACATACCCGACTTAATGGTGATTGAACAATCTTATGGGAAATAGTTAAGAGTGATTCTTTCGAATTTGATCCTATCTACAGTTTCAGTCTCAGGTTTACCTCCTAATTCTAGAAACCACATATATCCACACCTCAACATACATATCACATCCATGAAGTCACATTCAACATATAAGGGTATTTTTGTAATTTCACTACCCAGGGGTTTTTCCGTAATTTCATCCTACAGGGTTTCTTAGTAATAAAGATCTTGGGGATTTTTGAAATAAGGGTTTGTATATATATATTTAAAACAGGGGTATTTTGGAGAATTTGATTTCAAAAGAATAATAGTGGCGTTCAGGTGTCTGTGGTTGTTGGTTGATGTTGTGTGTTGTATGTGTTTTTTTTTAAAAAATAAATCCGTTGACTTTGTAAATCGGGGTATTTCCATAAATCTGGGGGTATATTTGCAAAAAATGGGTATCTTGGTGGTTTTCAAAATAAGGGTATTTTGGTAATTTCGTGAAGTAGGGGTATTTTGAAAATTCTGCAACCCGGGAGTATTTCGGTAATTTTTTTGTAGATCAGGGGTAATTCGATAATTTTTTTGTAAATCAGGGATGCTTTGGTCATCTTACAAATCAGGGGTATTTTGGTCATTTTATAAATCCAGGGTAATTTATGAATTTTACAAATCAGGGATATTTTTGGTCATTTTATAAATCAGGGGTAATTTAGTAATTTTGTAAAATAGGATGGCTGGTCCCTTTCGGGTTTTAATTATAGATTTTGGCCTGTCAACAAATCATCGTGGCTAGGGTGAACAGTCACTACGCATCGGATAGGATTCCAGCGAAGAGGAGGTGAGTCACTAGGGCTCGCTAAGTACCGTGTTCTTCCGGATCCAATCTGAATGTGTGCATGCCTGTTGCCACACCCTAGTCTTGCGACTTGTCTACAGGTTTGTTCGGTTGAATTAAGTCTTATGCAATTTAAGAGTTGTTTAACTAGGCCTAAAGTCCATCAAGCTCTAATTAAAATAACCTACGTCCCTTAAAGCCCATTAAGCCCACATATATATATAACACACAGTGAGTTCTGAATACTTACCTGGCAGACTTGGACTGGAGACGTAGGTGTCATGCCAAGAAATCCCTCCTGTGTTATTTATAAACATGAATGTTTATAAAACCCATTTTTAAAAAATGTTTTGAGCCCAAAACCCCAAAGCCGAGTTTTGAACCGGGCTCTGATACCAATTTGTAACACCCTAAACCCGGCCCAAACACCACGACCGGATCTGGCATGTCACTAAGAAGATTTAGTAAAACATGTTGCATTTTTGGAAAACAATCGTCAATTGTAAGCATGTATGCCGGAAAACTTAATAATTTGGATAGTTTGTAAAAGATATAAATTTTCATTTAAATGCCTTTATGAGTTAAAAACCGAAATTTTGTTACATGCCTTAACTTAATTAAAATGAAAAATATAAATGTCTAGTAATAATAAAAGCCCAAAACAAACAGAAATATAAAGCAAGTGGCCCATGGCCTTATTAAAACAAAATTTAAACCCACTAATTAAAAATATTAAAAAATAATAAACTTGTAAAGTCTTTTGCTGAATCAAAATAATCCCTCGCATGGCCACCTTGCACTCCTCTGCAACCCGGTCTGATGCACTAGGTGCTACCTGAAAGTTGTTAAATAATAGGATGAGTCGCGAGACTCAGTGTGCAACCCTCGTGCACCATCAGATTGGTCTTAGCCCCACAGAACAGATAACAGAGTATAATAAATTAGAAAATATGTAAAGCCCAACCCAATCCTAGGTTTCCATCAGCTACACACCACCCGTACCTGCCAATCACACCATTAGGGATTTCTACAATCAACCCACACCGCTACACACCATCGATGGCAGTCATGCTGCTCATCGTCAGATCATGGTAATAGCCACTGCAACAGATCATGGCATTAGCCACTACAACAGATCATGGCAAAAGCCACTACAACAGATCATGGCAAAAGCCACTACAACATATCATGGCAAAAGCCACTACAACAGAGCACTTCCCCTTTCATCAATCACCCATCCCCATGCAATGATAGAATTCGACATACATATAAAACATATCAAATCAACGAAAACATTCACTTTAGAATGACAAAGATCACTAACCTGGTGATTCGCCTTTACCCCTTTTCGGGTTTTCAACAGCTATGCCAGTATTTCGGCATTTAACGGAATATACAGAATATTACAGGTTTATATGCATACTAATCAAGCAATCTAAATGGTTTGAGAGTGTTACACAGCTGATATCACATAGTTTTACACCCTTAGTCAATATCCTTACTATTTAGATCTACAACCCTTAGTCTAAAACCTTGCTCAAAAGTTGGAAGAACACGAAGATTTGGGCTTCCCTACATTCGTCCAAGGGTTAATAAATACCTGAATTTACGCGTTTAAAATTAATAGATCTCCTTACCTTGAAATGACGAAAGTAACACGATTCGTGTGTTACTAAACTCTGACTTAGAGATCTATGCGATTGACTCCTCTTCAAATCCCAGAATGCCGAAAATAAGAGAAAAACTCAAGGTCAGTTTCCTTATAGCCATTCGGCTAGAGTCTCTAAAAACCCGGAAAGGATTGAAGCCTTATGAATGGATACTTACCTTCAGTTTCCTTCGATATTCAGCACAAACAGATACCACAGAGAGAATTCAGCAATCACAGGAGATGAGATCTAGGGGTTTCAGCTTTTAAGAAAATCCCGAAAAAGATGAACAAGAGGGAGATTTCGGCTATAAGAACAAAAAAGAGTGTAATTTTGGTTTTTATTGAATGGGAGAAGAATAACAATGGAGATCAGAAGATTCAGCTAAAAGGAAATTTTCAAAGAAAGAAGAAAGGGTGAGGGAGGTGGTGATTTTTGGCTTTTGAAAGAAAAGATGTTGAGAAGATTGGGAGATTTCGGCTTTTGTAGAAATCAAAAGAAAAGAAATTGAAGAGGGAGACTGAGGATTTTGGCACAGGAAGAGAGGAAAAGAATAGGGTTCCAAATGCTGGAATTGATGAGCTATCCCCCCTATTTATAGAAATTTCGGCACCTACCTATCAAAACCCGAAAGTGCCCTTTCTGATAACTAAAAATTAAGCAAAGAAAAGGGGAAAATTCGGCACCCCTTTGCCCTATCAGAAACTGATTTCTCCTCCCCTTCAGAGTCAAAATTTCAGCCACCACCTAATCTTACAGATAAATCCTATCTTTTCTCCTTTATCTTAATCTATCCACATCTCTAAAAGAAACCTAGACAACACCAACTCTTCCTTTTTTTATCAGCACATTATCCACCTTATTATCTCATTAAATAATTCCTATTTTTAAGCCCTATTGCCGTCCAACCTACTCCTCCTTTAAGTGCCGAAAATGGCCCAATTACATGGGCTACATGCGGCCAAAACTTGGGCCTCCTCCTTTGCCATTGACGCCAACTCCCTTCCCTCTTAGTGGTGCCATTTTGCTACTGGGCCATAAGCCCGGTATGTTATTTAAACTACCAGGACTTTATTTTAAGCCCTAGAGTATCTAAACAGAATATTTAATCAAGGCCTCGACCACATCCTGAGCCCAATTTGGACCCCTAACACTTAAATTAACACATTAAACATATTCACCCATTAAACGCATAGGCCCAAAAATTCAGGATGTTACAATTCACACCGTCAGAAGAATCCTAGATAACACCACCTCTTCCTTCCTTTGTCAGTTACTTTATCATCAATATTATCCACATTATCCATCAATTATTCTTTCTAATTTCAAGCATTCTAATTGACTCCAACTCTGCTCTCCCTTGATGCGAAAATTAATTAAAATAGATGGGTAATGCGAGTCGAACCTTGGACCTTAATATTCGCCAACGTCCTTCCCTCTTAGTGGCGCCATTTTGCCACTGGGCCATAAGCCCATCTTGTGTTTTAAAACACAGCTAATATCTTTTATGCCCTAACTTAACAAGCTTTCCACTAAAGTGTTCAAACAAGAATTTTAACTACAGCCTCGACCCAAACCTGAGCCCATTCTGAACCCCTAATACTCAACTTAACTCATTGCACCTATTCACCCATTAAACGCATGGGCTCAAAAATTCAGGATGTTACAGTTCAAGTCTTCACACTCTATTTTTATCTAATTTTTTTTGACAATTTTAACATGTGCCAACCTCCTATTGTCATCTATACAAGTTACCATAGAAAGGGAAGGTTTCTTTCCTTTCTTGCCAAGTCAACATGCCTTATTTTTACAAACATGATCTTTTTTTTGCATCTTTGTCCCCTCAAATTGCCTTTCCTTTATCATTTTCATGTGAATCGATTCATTGAACTTATATAAGTACATTTCACCTTCTGATTCATTTTTCCTTCCTCCCCTCTCCCCATTGTCGTTCCTCTCCTGAGCTCCTCCATTTCTCTCAATTTTTCTTTGTTTTGGCCACTCATCCACCACCTTTTCTTTTAGTTATTCTCTTCTCATTCACTATCCATTGCAAACTGAACCACCATCGAACCTCCTCTCCTTGCTGTCGCTCATTCTATCCATTTTACTCCAACGCCACCCCTTGCACCATCGCTCACCACTATGGCTACCACCTTGCGCCACCATCGAAAAATCCTTTTCTCTCCACTTTTCTAATTTCCCCTTTTTATTTTCTCCTTCTCCCCTCTAGTGCCACCCTTATTCTCTCTTCTTCTGTCAGATTCTCATCGGATCGTCGTCACCGTTGCCACCGCACCTCTATCAACTTCGGTGATTCTTTTCTTTCCTTCACCATTTTCTGATCTCTACCATTCTCTATAGTAAACGAAATGATATTTCCTTTCCAACTCAACACCTCAGTGATCCAACATCCCGTTTGATTTAATTGGGTTAGAGGTCGATTGATGCCATTCCTAAAAGCTCCTAATTTCATAAAAGAAATTATTATTACGAATGAATATTTATGAGAATTGGTATTCCATTGGTTAAAATCCGAGTGTGGACGTTCTTTAGAGTGGTGTATCATATCGAATGTACTACCAAGTGTGGGTTTAACTTATTAGAAAAATTACATATGAGATTTATTGTCAAATAATATATATTTATCTAAGACTGAAACCTTGTTAAAAATCTCCATAATATGAATTATTGATTATACACCATGTATTAAAAAAGGGATGCTGAATTCGTAAAAAGGGTGATAAGTAAGTACCTCAAACTGATCATTTTATGATCGTATGTAATAATTGATGTGACTTAATGAATGTTGTGAAATTATGTGTACATTCTCATTTCTCATTATGTGTGATATGATGACATTATATGATAGGCATGATATATAAATCATGCCACCGATATTGGAATTGAGATATGATTCGCATGTTAAGCATGCCTATAGTATTGATTATGATGTAAATCTGATTCGCATGTTAAACATGCCCTACATGTTATTATCTGATTTGCATGTTTCAACATGCCCAATGTGACAAGTGAATCTTGAAATGAAAAATATGTTTATATATGTTCATTGTGCCCATATCACATGTATGGCGTGAGGCATTGTAAGGAGGAAGAATTGGTGGCGTCGTCCACAACCTATATGGCAGCTTGTCTGCGAATATTGGTGGCTTCGTCCACAACCTACATGGTGGTTTATCTACAACCTACATGGCAACTTGTTTGAAAATATTTTTGGTCTTGCCCACATATATATTGGAGTGTTTGGATGGATGAGTTTTGGGGAACTCTTTTTAGAGTGTAGCGGTGATTGGTAGGATGTTTTATCAAAATTTGCATAATTGTTTTATAAAAATTGCACAGCCATGAACATGTGCATCAAATTTGATTATGATGTATGATAAGTATGTGCTTATTGTTATTTAACTTGTTATAAGACTCATATTGGGCTTTAAAAGCTCACCCCTTTAGCTTCAAACCTTTTAGGTGATACACGGATTTAGGACTTGGATTTTGCATTCGAAAGAACTTCTCAAATGGATTTTTGATAATGGGTTTAAAAACTATTTTAGATATTATTTTGGACATTGGACATTAGACTTTTTATTAGGTTGTTTCTTTATTTTACAACTTTAAACTGCCATGCATGCATGCTTGATGAGTTTACAAATATTTTAAATTATTGAAATATTTTAAATTATTATGATTTTTACTTGAGTTTAAACAAGCTTATAAAATTTTGATTTTCTAAATATTTTAAAAATTCCTATGCGAAAGATTTTTATCAAAATCATTTTAAAGAAACAATTAAGAATATTACAAAACATTTATTTAAATAATTTAAGACGATATCTTGATATAATAATAAACTTCTCAAATATTCATGTTTAAATAAGTGCTTTTCAAAAAAAAAAAAAAAAATTACTCAGTATTTAAATGTTATAGATTGTGTAAAACAATTGAACTTAGTTGTTTTTAGCAAGTAAATGTTTTCAATAGTTTTAATGTGGCTTCTGAAAGTTGGCAATAATGTTTAGGTCGAATTTGGGGGGCTTACAGATTTAGACCTCCATGTAGACTTTCACCATTGATCGTACAAAGCAAAACCACCCCAGAAGTTGAGGTACCTAGGATAGGCTTCGAACGTAATGGTCCTTACTCGGCATGATATATGAAATTTGTGCGGTTCAGAGCGATATCGTATCACCGATGACTTAAGAATACCTCAAAAATTAGGAAAATATTTTTAGTGACCGAAATTGTTAACACCCAAAGATGTTTTATAGGGAAGGGATGGAGGGTAGGGGAGAATATGTTTGAGGGTAGATGAAGCTTAGTGTGTAAGACCCCTTTTGTAGGAAGAGGGAAAGGTTGGATTGCAATGTAAAAGTTTATTGTGATCGAAAATGCACCACAGGACTAGACAAATATATGCAAAACGTGCTTAAAGTGGTTGAATAATACGAAGCTTCAGGTACTTTCAACTTTAGGTAGAAGAAAAATTTTAGAGAAAGCACGCTTAGCTGGGGGAGCTTTCTCTAACATTTTTCTTTCCTTTTAAAAGTTAAAGTAACTTTGCAGAATACTTGAGGAGCACGTTATGAGGTGCAGTATCTGGGGAGTACGTTATGAGGTGTAGAATACTTGAGGAGCATAGATGAGATAAAATTATATAACTTCTAAAAGTTTTGTAGATGATAATACTTTCCACTTACATTATACCAATTCAATGAATGCGTGTATTCATAAACGGATTTCGAAGCACATATTCTCTTTCTCTCTATATTATTTCCTTTGAAAGGTATGTAGTTTTCATATCTTAGACACACAACAAATTAATATCAAACTACCAAAAAGTTGTGTTCGAAATTTGTTCTGTGTACTTCTTTAGACAATCATGTACTTTTTTTCCATTTGTTCATCCAATTCGTAAACAATATTGAAATTAGTCAACGAGTGAAATTCGTTATTTACTACAATGGTCAAATTTGTAATACAGAGTTCGGGGTGGTGTCTGTAGGAGCGAAGTCCGTGTAATTGGCGTTCAATCCTACCATTCAATTGCGTGAGTTACTGACCAAATTCAGAAGAAAAGTCGGGGGATAGACCCAAAGAATAATGTTGAAGTTGCAATATAGATATCTTACTTCTATTAACCTTTATAGGTATGAGCGATTTGATGTAACTGGTGAGGTCCCTCTTAAGATAGTCATATCATCACACTGCTTAAACAGAAATGTTTTAATAGAGTTATACGTTGAGTTCGGGAGGCTGATGGATCTAGCCCATCTTTGACCACCATTGTAATGAATACGGGAACTAAAACTGAAGTAGAAAGTCCTACTACACTATTGTGCAATGGGTTCACTGGCCTGTTACAAATCAGTTGCTATGATGTTATCGAAACGTCTACGGGTAGACACTCGTCAGTTTCTGACACAGATCTAAACTTCGGTGGCCCGTATCGAGTGGGGTTTGAGCTAACCCTTATTTAGAAACTTGGGCTTGACATTCAATCAATTCATTCAAATTCAATTTCGGTATTGGGTTGATGTCATAGGGCGGAAGTAGTTATACCAAGGGTTCATTGGCGTATACCAGACATCAAACTGGTGTATTTTTTTTTCGGGCACCTAGGTTATAGGAGAATCGATGACTTACTATTTTTGACGGGGATTTGCGAGGGTACGTCCAACCCCCTACTTGAAGGTGACAATGAAGGTGCAGATGAGGAATAAGATGCGGTCAACAAATAGCGTACAAGTGAGAAAGAAGGAGAAAGGGTAGCCGAAGAAGAAGATACAAGTGAGAAAGAAGGGTCAGGGGATGTAGTTGACGGGGAGCAGTCAGACCTTAAGCCAATATGGCTGTGTGGTCTGGATGGTTCAGAAGTGGCACTAATTTTCGAACCGGAGCTAGTTCCAAAGGAGCTAAAACCTTGTGGGTCTGACGATGATGCCTCGGACAATGCTCTGGATCCAAATCCATGATTCAGGGCATATGAACCTATGTCGCACATGACAAACATTGACCTGTCGGCCAAGAGTGGTTTGGAGTTTCCGCGGCTACCGTACAAAACACCTAGTCATGCAACCACATATCGTGATGTATGATACTGGAAGGTGGGATGAAATACCCAAACAAAAATGATTTTCGTGCTGTAGTGAGACGGTATAGCTTCAAGAATGGCGTTAACTACATGTCATAAAGTCTCGTTCTGAGAAATTCGAAGGAAAGTGCCCAATGCGAGATAAGAGGTGCAAGTGGACAATCATGGCATCTTTTTGGAAGAAAATTGGCCCGCTCCTTGTGCTTCTTTATGCACTTTACTGGGAACAATCGTTGATCATGTGATGACAGGCCAATCCAATGGTAGGCCAAGTTATAACGCTACATTCTCGAGTGTGATTGTACACTCATCGCATGGAAGGTGGAGAGTGTGTGTTTCGGGCTTCCATCTTTCCAGTAACACAATGATTAGTGTAGGATCGAGGTTCTAACCCCCAAGCATGCGAGACTTATGCAAGAATCCAACCTATTGTAAGTAGCCACAAATTTGAGAGATTGGAGGATTTCCCATATTATGTATAAACCATTCCAAAACGCGATCATCCGCCTATTTATAACATAATAAAATTATTCCAAATTATCAAAAAAATTAAATTTAACATAATTGAAAATAATGAAATTTAAATTTCATCTTACCATTACTGCTTGGGCGAATAAAATATGCTTATCATCGAAGCGAATTAGAAAGGTTGCCATTCGTGAGAAATTAATCCGAACGAACAAAATATGAGATAATTAAAAATATATTTTTAGCGTGAGAATATCGATAAATTTAGAAAAAAAATTGAGAGAGTTAAGAGAGTTTGAGAGAGTTGAAAGAAGGATGTGAATGAAAGAAATCAAATTTGGGGGGTATTTTTAGGTTAAAAAAGTTAATCGATGGCCCCCTTATTTTTCTTTACCATTACAGCACCAACGTTTAGAAAGCCGTTGGTTTTTTTACCGGTGAGGTATCCAATTAGGACGAGCTTTTTTTTTTCTTTCTTAAAAATGGCCTATTTCCCTAAATAAAAAATAGGCTAAAACCCTAATTAAAAAAATAAAACGGTCTTTAAGGCTAATTTAGCAGTTTGGTCCACCAAAGTATATTATTTTATTAAATTTTTTCATCTTTTTTTAATATTTATCATAAGACAACTTTTGATAGAACCTAAACTTTTTTGAAAATGAAATGGGTCAAAGGCTTTTTTACATATATAATATAAAAATTTTAAAAATATCTAAAATGGTATACCAGTTGAATTATTTATAGAAATGGTATAGCAAGGGTGGTGGAGGGTGGTGCATATGCGGCATGTAACATCCTAAAACTGGGGCTATTTGTGATTAAATGTTTTTTTTCTTAAATTGAATTGCTGTGTTATTGATTGTGGTGTGACAAGGCTTAATTAGGGGTCTTGAGTAGGCTTGGAATGGTGGAAAAATATTTTTATAAGCTTTAAGGGAAAGAAGCCTTAGCGAGTAGGGGTTACAAGAATAAATAAGGGATAATTTGACACAAAAAGGGCCTTGGAAAAGTGGCAAAAGGGAGGCCACTTAAGAGCTATAGATGACGCCTCAAGGGGGAGCAAGGGGGCCTTGGTTCGAGTCACAAAATTTTCCTTTTTGCTCTTTAGGTGGGACGGCAATAGGGGGAGAGTTTTTCTCTTTTTAAATTCTTTTTATTTAGATAGTGGGATAATAGAAGATAAATAAGGATTATTAAAGAGATTATTAAGAGATTATTTGGGATTAATTCAAATTATTTTGAATTATTCGAATTAGTGGCCAAGAGAAAAATAAGGGGTTGGCCGAATTTTAAACACTTCAAGGGAGAAGTGGACGGCAATCTCAAAGGGGGGGTGCCGAATGCCTATAAAAGCACCAATTGACCACCTTGCTTTTATTTTTCCATTTTTGCTTAGCCGAAATTCCTAACCCTTTTCCTTCTTATTTTTCTTTCATTTTTCCATTCTCTCAAACCCCTTTAGCCGAAACTCTTATCACCTCTTCCTCTCCATTAGTTTTCTTTCTTTCATAATAGCCGAATACACCCCTTTGAAGTGCCGAAATTCTCTTCTTCTTTTGGGCAGCACCTTGGCCGAATGCTAAAGTAGTATAGACCTCTTTGCATCCTCGTTGTCAGTTGAAGGTAAGTGTGCCGAAACTCCATGGTTTCCCTTCTCTGTTTTTACCAATTTCTATTTGGGGTAAGTGCCGATATCAACGATGGTTAACAAGACTTCTAAAATGCTTTTTGGTAATCGACCTCTTCTAGGTACCCCAAGATCGTGAGGCAGTCGACCCAAGCCCCTAATCTCTAGCAATCGATTTTGGTAAGTAGTGGTAAGAGTATTTCATTTAGTTGGTATTCAATTAAGCCGAAGGCTATTGGCAGTATCATTTGACCGATTATTGGTAAAGCAGATTCGTGTATCAAGTGCCATGGTTTGTAACCAAAAGGGAATAGGTAAGGATTCGGGATCAAAAGATGACCCCTTTAAATTATTTGGGTTGGCCGAATAGGCCATAGCACTAATCCTATGGTTGGCGAATATAGGTACAGGAGATCCGTGTGGCCGACTTGTCTTCTCGATTTAGATCATTCGGTGGTGACAGGTGTGTACATACACACTTTATGGCTTATTAACTGTGCTAAATGTTGTGAATGCTAACTCTAATTTATGTAGCATTGGATTTAATACCATATCGGTATAAGTGACGATTCAGGTAAGTACTTGCTAATGTGGGTTACTATTTGATGCTTTTGGGAAGCATGATATGTTTATTATTTGTAACCTAAATATTTGATGGCATGAAATCTGTTATGTAACGATTGGATATGGGTTGATGAGTGGAGGGGGCATTGCTATTTGTGTCGACGGACACCAGTGATTTGGTATCACATGTGACTTCGGTCACCAGAGGTTTGGCACCTCCAGAGGTTTGGCACCTCATAGCGTCTCGTCCCAGTGGCTTAGCACCATAGTGGGTTGGCCCCACAGATGATAATACGGGATTGACGCCAGTGATTTGGCATCACACGATGGGTTGGCCCTATCAATCGATTTGTGTCTTCGGACACCAGAGGTTTGGCACCTCCAGTGATTTGGCATCACATCTGTGACTATACGTCACCAGTGGTTTGGCACCACCAGTGGTTTGGTACCACAATGGGGTAGACAGAGGCGTTTGGTTGGCTAGGTGGGGTACATAACCTTATGCATGTTAGTTGTTATAAAGTATGTATGAAATTGCTTTAACCGGGGGAAGGGTTACATACTGAGTCTTGGTGACTCACCTTCTCCTCTATTTTTCAGGTGACACGTAGATCACGGATATGGAGCCGGAGGGACTCGAGGTGGCCATGCAGTGGGATTTAAATTTTAATAGACTTTGAATTTCAGTTTATAAATTTTTCGGTTGTTGGTTTAAATTTTAATTAGGTTGTAATAAGGCCTCCTAGGAATATTTTATTATGGTTACATGCTTTAATATTTGTTTTAAATTACTTACTTATAGAAATGAGTTCACATGTTTTCCAAAGCAATCGTAAAGGTTTTAAAAGTACCATCGGGTACATAAAATATGTATATAATAACTTGACTTAATAAATATTTTCAGAATAAATCTAAATATGGGTTTTATACACCTCAACTGTTTTAACAAGACGCTATCTTTTAACAAGAAGTTAAATCGGTTTTTAAAAGATTTCAAAATATTTTCTCCGTAGCAAACCAAATTCGGTCATAGCGTTTGGGCCGGGTTTGGGTTGTTACAAATTGGTATCAGAGCCCAGTTCAAAGGTCGGCTGTGGGGGCCCAAGGCCCAAAATGTTTTGTTTTTATGATAGTAGGCCTTCCTAAGTTATTTTTGGGTTTTGAATAGCATGGCACCGAGTCTCCGGCACCTATCCGCCCAGGTAAGTACTCCTAACTTCTGTATGATTTATTTTCTGTAGAAGGGTAGGAAGCATGGAACGTAGAATAGACTTATAGGAATTTGAACCCTAGGATTAGATTACTCAAACACAAATAGAACATAAGACTTAATGAACTAAACCAACCTATGGCTAAGTCGCTGAGCTAGGGTGTGGTAACCCACATGACGCATGTCTAGGATTGGATCCTAAGAGCACTGTATTTAAGCAGCTCGTGACTCACCACCTTTTCGCAGTATCCTACCACGCGTGCGTAGCTTCGATTCACCCTAACTCGGAGGGGCTCAGTGGTGTGGCAACCTCTGTGCGCATGTCTAGAAAGGTTCAGTGGGAGCTTGGTATTTAAGCTGTCCGCGTGACTCACCTCCTCTCCACTCGAATCCTGCCTGGTGTGTAGCTTTGGTTCACCCTGACCAAGAGGGCTCGGTCATAGGATAAACACACTGACTAAAACCCGAAAGGGAACTAGCCACGTTTTTGAAAAAGAAGAAAACAACAAAACTCTAGTTTTCAAAACTTTTAAAATCACTCTTTCAAATTGATAACAACCATCTTTACAACTTTTTCTTGAAAAATTTGATTTGTGGAAAATTACAGAAATGCCCTTAGGGGGTAAAATTACTAAAACGCCCTCGGTTCATAAAATATCAATCCAATGGTTTTGCCCAAAAATCTTATTATTTTATAGATATCCAAAAACTCTACTTTGCAAATCGCCAATAAAATACTTTGTTTTTGGGAAAATTACGAAAATGCCCTCAACTTGCAAAATTACCAAAATGACCCTGAATTCTAAAATTTTTGCAACATCAACGTTTTAAGAAGGGGAAACTCTCTCAACAAAAAAAAGAACCCTCAGAGTTTTACAATTGTTAAAACATCCCTGATTTACAAAATTACAAAATTACCCCTGATTGACAAAAATTACCAAAATACCCCTGGTTTCCAAATGTTGGCATATCTTTAAATTTTACAAATTTTCAGAAATACACTCCAATTTTGGGAATTTCAAAGTGACCTGCTTTATTAGAGTTTTGAAATCCCTCGGATTTTATTACAAAAATACCCCTGTAGGAAGATGACAAAAATACCCCCTGGATAGAAACTATTGTAAATGTCCAAGGAGTGAATAAGTATGGAAAGTATTAGGGAATGGATGTACTCTTCTGTGTGAACTAGGGTAGAGGACTTAAAACCTTGTCTGCTCGAAAGAATCCCTAATTAAACTTTCTCCATAAAATTTCTTCGCGGATAACCAAGTGGAACAAATGCTAATACATAAAAATTTTCTTAACCAGATTAAGCGCAGTAGATAGAATAAGCTCTAGAGGACGTGGACGCCGTAGACGCGGTAGGGGTAGGATGACAGTGTTTGAACCCGTTAGGTCGGGTCAGGGTTCTGAGAATGAAGTACCGCCACCACCACCCCCAACTTTTGGAGCTGAGGATCAGGATCAGACCGGGGGCGAGGTAGTATCGCATGCTGTGTTGTGAGTCTTAGAGTTGGTGGCTGGGGCCAGTGGGAACCTGGGAGCTCAAAAATCTGTTCTCGAGCGAATTCGATCTAACAGAGCTGAGGTGTTCCGGGGTGTGTCAGGAGTGGCACCCAGTGCAGTGGAATATTGGCTGGAATCAACGAAAAGGATCATGGACGACCTTGACCTGACTAATGAGGAAAAGCTTAAAGGAGCAGTGTCGCTTCTGAAGGATGAAGCGTATCAGTGGTGGCTCACGGTTCGAGATGGTGCCATAGCAGATGATCTTACGTGGGATTACTTTAGGGTTGCTTTCCAGAAGAAGTACGTGGGTACCAGCTACACTGACGCGCAGAGGAAAGCTTTTCTGGGGTTAGTACAAGGAACTAAGTCAGTGTCGGAGTATGAGGCAGAACTTCTAAGGCTGAGTAGATATGCGAGAGACATCGTGGCTACTGAACATGAGCGTTGTGTCCGCTTTGAGGACGGGCTTAGAGATGACTTGAGGCTGCTAATTGCTCCACAGTAGGTTCGTGAGTTTTCGTCGCTAGTGGAGAAGGCTAAGGTAGCCGAAGGGATCAAGGAGTCCGTGAGGCAGAATTATGATAAGAATAAGCTGAAAAGAGGCTTTGGGTCATCAGGATCGGGTAATAATGCTTAGAAGTAGGTTAGACGGAGTGGGCCGAACCAGGAAGGGAAACCTATGGCTACTAATCAAAGATCGGCTCAGTGTAATTGCTGTGGGAAATCGCATTGGGGAGGTTGTTGGACTGGTGAAAGAGGATGTTTTGAATGTGGATCCTTGGATCATCGTGTGAGGGGTTGTCCTCGAAAGTTGGCAAGGAATCAGCCAGAGGGTCAGAACCGTAATCAGACGAGGAATGTAGGACCACCACAGAGGGGTCGTGGTAATGGTAGAGGAGGCAGTGGTACTAATCGAGGTCGCGAAATTTAGAGTAGAGGCACAGGCAACACAGAGGCAAGGCAGCCTGGCTTAGTCTATGCAGCGAGGCGTCGCGAGGGGGGTGACGCACCGGACGTCATAACTGGTACATTTCTAATTTATGGTCTTCCATATGTTGCATTAATAGACGTGGGTTCAACGCATTCATACATTGCTAGTTGTGTGGTAGAGACTATGAACCTAGACTTTGAGACTGCCTCTAGGGAGATGACTGTAATTAGCCTTTAGGCCATTCTGTAGTTGTGAACAAGCTTTATAGGGATGTACCCCTAGAACTCCAAGGGGTCGTGGTTGTGGCTGATCTGATGGAACTGCCGTTTGGGGAGTTCGATTTGATCCTCAGAATGGACTGGTTGGTCAAGTATCAGGCAAGGTTGGATTGTGCGGCTAAGCGCATGGTTCTTAGGATGGCTGAGGGGGATGAGGTAGTCATGATCGGTAATAGAAGGAATTACCTATCCAATGTGGTGTCAGCCTTGAAGGCTGAAAAGATGGTCAAAAAAGGGTGTGATGCGTTGTTGGTTCAAATCTATGCCTTGGAGGCTAAAGAGTCAGCAGTTGGAAAGGTTTGGACAGTAGGGGAATTTGCTGATGTGTTTCCAGAGGAACTTCCGGGTCTGCCTCCAGATCGGGAAGTGGAATTCGGTATAGACTTGCTACCCGAGACGGCACCGGTGTCTGTAGCACCGTACCGAATGGCACCAAAGGAATTGGTGGAGCTAAAGGCTCAAATTCAAGAGCTTTTGGATAGAAGGTTTATTCGACCAAGCATATCTCCGTAGGAAGCACCTGTGCTATTTGTCAAGAAGAAGGACGGTTCAATGCGAATGTGCATCGACTATCGTCAGTTAAACAAGTTAACGATCAAAAACAAGTATCCGTTGCCTCGGATCAATGACTTGTTTGACCAACTAAAGGGTGCATCGGTATTCTCAAAGATAGACCTTAGGTCGGGCTATCATCAATTAAAGGTGAAGGAGGTTGATGTGCACAAAACGGCATTCCGTACAAGGTATGGGCATTATGAGTTTCTAGTAATGCCATTTGGGTTGACCAATGCCCCGGCAGCGTTCATGGACCTAATGAATAGGGTGTTTCAGCAATACTTGGACCAATTTGTCGTGGTGTTCATAGACGGCATATTAGTTTACTCAAAGACGGAGGAGGAGCATGACAGGCATCTGCGTATGGTCTTACAAGTATTGAGGGAGAAGCAATTATATGCCAAATTCAGTAAGTGCGAATTTTGGCTAAGGGAGGTGGCTTTCTTAGGTCACGTAGTATCAGCTGAAGGTATAAGAGTGGGTCCCCGCAAGATTGAAGCGGTGTTGGATTGGAAACCGCCTAGGTCAGTGGCGAAAATTCGAAGCTTTCTGGGTCTAGCGGGGTACTATCGAAGGTTTGTGGAAGGATTCTCGTTAATCGCAGTACCATTAACTAAGTTATTGAGGAAGGGAGTACCATTTGTTTGGTCGGAAAAGCAGCAAGAAAGTTTTGATAAGCTGAGGAAGATTCTAACGGAAGCTCCAGTTCTGGTACAGCCTGAGGCGGGGAAGTTGTTCACGGTTTATTGTGATGCATCCCATACTGGTTTGGGATGTGTGTTGATGCAGGAAGGGAAGGTAGTAGCCTATGCATCCCGTCAGTTAAGACCGCATGAGGTTAACTACCCAACGCATGACTTGGAGTTGGCAGCAGTCGTCTTCGCTCTGAAAATATGGAGGCATTATTTGTATGGGGAGAAGTCAATAGTCTACACGGATCACAAGAGCCTAAGGTATCTTTTGACTCAGAAGGACTTGAACCTAAGGCAGCGCCGATGGATTGAACTGTTGAAGGACTACGACTGTTCAATCCAGTATCATCCAGGTAAGGCTAACGTGGTGGCTGACGCATTAAGCCGAAAGGTTGTGGCGGACTTAAGAGCGATGTTCGCTCACCTCAGTCTATATGACGATGGGAGTTTGTTGGCAGAACTGTAAGTTAAGCCAACTTGGGTCGATGAGATTAAAGACAAGCAGATAGTAGACGAAGGATTGAATGCTAAGAGGGTGCAAGTGCAAAATGGTGGTTTGGAAGGGTATAGCTTGACTGATCATGGTGTATTGTGTTTTCAAGGACGGCCCTGTATGCCGAAGGATGTGGAACTGAGACAAAGAATTCTTCAAGATGCACATAGCAGCCCATACGCTATGCATCCTGGAGGTAGTAAAATGTATAGAGATTTGCGGAGACAGTTCTGGTGGCCAGGGTTGAAGCGTGAGGTGACTGAATTCGTGGGAAGGTGTCTGACGTGTCAGCAAGTTAAAGCTGAACACCAGTTGCCATCAGGGTTACTTCAACCAGTGAAGATCCCTCAGTGGAAATGGGAGAGGATCACTATGGATTTCGTCAGTGGATTACCTCTTACACCGAGCAAGAAAGACTCAATTTGGGTAATAGTGGACCGTTTGACTAAGTCAGCTCACTTTGTACCGGTGAGAATGGGTTATTCACTTCAGAAGCTAGCTAAGCTGTATGTGTCGGAAATTGTAAGGTTGCATGGTGTACCAGTATCGATTATCTCGGATAGGGATCCAAGGTTCATGTCACGGTTCTGGAAAGCTTTGCATCAGGCTTTAGGTACGCGATTGGATTTCAGTACAGCTTTCCATCCGCAATCGGACGGGCAGTCGGAAAGGGTTATACAGATCTTAGAGGATATGCTGAGGGGTTGTGTCTTGGATTTTCGGGGTAGTTGGGAGGAGTTTTTACCATTAGCAGAGTTCGCCTACAACAATAGCTATCAGGCAAGTATTCAGATGGCACCATACGAAGCATTGTATGGACGGAAATGCCGTACTCCTACATGTTGGATGGAGTTGGGAGAACGACAAGTCTTGGGTCTGGAATTGGTTGCTGAAACTGAGGATAAGGTTAAGGTGATTCGGGCTCGTCTTAAAGAAGCGTCAGATAGACAGAAGTCTTATGCTGATCTGAAGCATAAGGAAATGGAGTATGATGTAGGAGACAAGGTCTTTCTGAAGGTGTCGCCTTGGAAAAAGGTGTTGAGATTTGGGCGAAAAGGGAAGCTAAGCCCAAGGTTCATTGGTCCATATACAGTGTTGAAGCGAGTGGGACCGGTAGCTTATCAGCTCGAGCTGCCGGTAGAGTTGAGTCAGATTCATGACGTTTTCCATGTGTCGATGCTTAGGCGATATCGGTTAGATCCATCGCACGTTGTGCCAGTGGCGGAGATTGAGGTCAACTCAGATTTATCTTTTGAGGAAGAACCAGTTCAGATCTTGGATCGAGATGTAAAGGTTCTACGTAGGAAGTCAGTGCCCTTAGTGAAAGTGCTATGGCGGAACCATGGTGCGAGAGGAAGCTACGTGGGAACCCGAGGATGTGATGCGCAAAGAATACCCCTACCTCTTCCGATCGTAATTTTGAGGACGAAATTCTTTTAAGGGGGTAGAATCAGTAACATCCTAAAATCCGGGGCTATTTGTGATTAAATGTTTTTTCTTAAATTGAATTGTTTGTGTTATTGATTGTGGTGTGACAAGGCTTAATTAGGGGTCTTGAGTAGGCTTGGAATGGTGGAAAAATATTTTTATAAGCTTTAAGGGAAAGAAGCCCTAGCGAGTAGGGGTTACAAGAATAAATAAGGGATAATTTGACACAAAAAGGGCCTTGGAAAAGTGGCAAAGGGAGGGCCATTTAAGAGCTATAGATGACGCCTCAAGGGGAGCAAGGGGGCCTTGGTTCAAGTCACAAAATTTTCCTTTTTGCTCTTTAGGTGGGAGGGCAATAGGGGGAGAGTTTTTCTCTCTTTAAATTCTTTTTATTTAGATAGTGGGATAATAGAAGATAAATAAGGATTATTAAAGAGATTATTAAGAGATTATTTGGGATTAATTCAAATTATTTTGAATTATTCGAATTAGTGGCCAAGAGAAAAATAAGGGGTTGGCCGAATTTTAAACACTTCAAGGGAGAAGTGGACGGCAAGCTCAAAGGGGGGGTGCCGAATGCCTATAAAAGCACCAATTGACCACCTTGCTTTTCTTTTTCCATTTTTGCTTAGCCGAAATTCCTAACCCTTTTCCTTCTTATTTTTCTTTCATTTTTCCATTCTCTCAAACCCCTTTAGCCAAAAACTCTTATCACCTCTTCCTCTCCATTAGTTTTTTTCTTTCATAATAGCCAGAATACACCCCTTTGAAGTGCCTAAATTCTCTTCTTCTTTTTGGCAAGACCTTGGCGAATGCTAAAGTAGTATAGACCTCTTTGCATCCTCGTTGTCAGTTGAAGGTAAGTGTGCCGAAACTCCATGGTTTCCCTTCTCTGTTTTTACCGATTTCTATTAGGGGTAAGTGCCGATATCAACGATGGTTAACAAGACTTCTAAAATGCTTTTTGGTAATCGACCTCTTCTAGGTACCCCAAGATCGTGAGGCAGTCGACCCAAGCCCCTAATCTCTAGCAATCGATTTTGGTAAGTAGTGGTAAGAGTATTTCATTTAGTTGGTATTCAATTAAGCCGAAGGCTATTGGCAGTATCATTTGACCGATTATTGGTAAAGTAGATTCGTGTATCAAGTGCCGTGGTTTGTAACCAAAAGGGAATAGGTAAGGATTCGGGATCAAAAGATGACCCCTTTAAATTATTTGGGTTGGCCGAATAGACCATAGCACTAATCCTATGGTTGGCCGAATATAGGTACAGGGAGATCTAGTATGGCCGACCTGTCTTCTCGGGATTTAGATCATTCGGTGGTGACAGGTGTGTACGTACACACTTTATGGCTTATTAACTGTGCTAAATGTTATGAATGCTAACTCTGATTTATGTAGCATTGGATTTACTACCATATCGGTATAAGTGACGATTCAGGTAAGTACTTGCTAATGTGGGTTACTGTTTGATGCTTTTGGGAAGCATGATATATTTATTATTTGTAACCTAAATATTTGATGGCATGAAATCTGTTATGTAACGATTGGATATGGGTTGATGAGTGGAGGGGGCATTGCTATTTGTGTCGACGGACACCAGTGATTTGGTATCACATGTGACTTCGGTCACCAGAGGTTTGGCACCTCCAGAGGTTTGGCACCTCATAGCGTCTCGTCCCAGGCTTAGCACCACAAAGGGGTTGGCCCCACAGATGATATAATACGATTGACGCCAAATGATTTGGTATCACACGATGGGTTGGCCCCATCAATCGATTTGTGTCTTCGGACACCGAGGTTTGGCACCTCCAAAGATTTGGCATCACATCCGCGGACTATACGTCACCGGTGGTTTGGCACCACCAAAGGTGGTTTGGTACCACAATGGGGTAGACAGGGCGTTTGGTTGGCTAGGTGGGGTACATAACCTTATGCATGTTAGTTGTTATAAAGTATGTATGAAATTGCTTTAACCGGGGAAGGGTTACATATCGAGTCTTGGTGACTCACCTTCTCCTCTTTTTTCAGTGACACGTAGATCACGGATATGGAGCCGAGGGACTCGAGGTGGCCATGCAGTGGGATTTAAATTTTAATAGACTTTGAATTTCGGTTTACTTATTTTTCGGTTGTTGGTTTAAATTTTAATTGGGTTGTAATAAGGCCTCCTAGGAATATTTTATTATGGTTACATGCTTTAATATTTGTTTTAAATTACTTACTTATAGAAATGAGTTCACATGTTTTCCAAAGCAATCGTAAAGGTTTTAAAAGTACCATCGGGTACATAAAATATGTATATAATAACTTGACTTAATAAATATTTTCAGAATAAATCTAAATATGGGTTTTATACACCTCAACTGTTTTAACAAGACGCTATCTTTTAACAAGAAGTTAAATTGGTTTTTAAAAGATTTCAAAATATTTTCTCCGTAGCAAACCAAATTCGGTCATATCGTTTGGGCCGGGTTTGGGTTGTTACACGGCACCACCCTTTTTTTACACCCGTTGGATTCAATTAAAAAACCAAAAAAAAATAATTTTTTAATGGTGCAACCTTGTTGATAGGTGGCACCAAAAAAACCAAAATACCCAACCCGAGCACAAATACAAAACAAAATACAAAAAGAAAAAGAAAAAAAAAGGAGAATCGAAAAATTAGGGTGAAGGCTACATGTTAGGCGGCACTGGTGAAGCCCTCCTGACAGGCGGCATCGGTGTTAGCCCTAACTCCCTACGACTACTGCATCATGATGGGACAAGACCCTTAGTGGTCTCGTGAAATCAGGGTTTGGGGGACCTTATAACCATGGTCCCCTAAAGTGAAAAAAAAAAGAAGAAAACAGATCAGATCAAAAGAGAAGAGAAGTAGAAGAAGGAAAAAAAAAAAGAAAAAGAGAAGGTTAGCAAAATAGAGAAGAGAAGGAAAAGATAGAAGACAAAGAAAAGAGAAGGAGAGAAAGAAAGGAGAAGGAAAGGAGAATCGAAAAAAAAATTGTTAGGGATTTGTTGTTTGAAGAAAAGGGTTTTGTTAATGTTTAGGGTTTGAATAAAATGAGAGATTAAATGTTTTTTATTAGGGTTTGGAAAAAAAAGAAGGATCATGAGGCTTTGTTTAGGGTGAAAAAAGGATTATAGGGTTTTGTTTAGGGATTAAAAAAGGGTAAAAAGATATTGAAAAAGGATTTCGTTTAGGGTTTTAATAGAAAAGATCGAAAGGGGTAATTTTTTAGTATTTATAAATTATTTGTTTAGTTTAGTGTTTATTGTGATTTATAAGTTATAAATGTTATTTTTTTTGTTATTTTTGAATTATTTGACAATTTTTTTTGATTCATTGAGATTTTGGAATTTTTTTAATTATTTTTGTAAAGTACTATTTTTGTAAGAAAGGAAGATTGTTTGAAAGAAAAGGTGCATGTATGTTTGTGTTATATTTTTTTGATGGGCATGTTTTTTTGTTTATTATTAGATGCAGATAAGAACATAATTTATGTAGGTAAAAGATGGGACCATTGAGTTAGAATTTATGAGATATTTTTATTTTGTTAATTACTGAACCAGTATAAATAAGTTTATTATATACTGTTTAGTATATATAAAAATGTGATGAGGACAAAACTGTTTAGTATTTTTGTAATGATATTATTGTACTATATTTATTGTAATATTTATTGTATTACATTTATTTTTTTTGACAATTATTTAAAACAAATCACCTTAGAAATTAAGTATCAAAATGTGTTATCCGCAACTTCGTGTTTGGGTATAACATTTCTGTAATATAATAATATTTTTCCTATTAGTGGGATAAAAATGGCCAAATACAAATTAATTACCAAAATGTGTTTTTTTACAACAAACTAATTGAACTTATTTTTTTTTTAAATTGCAGATATCTAAATGGGTTCTTTGGTTAATGACAATGATCATATACCAAACATGGTTAATGATATGGTAATAAAATTGTTATTTTTTACTTACGGGTCCCCTTATAAAAAGTTCCACGTCATTTATGAAATTAAATTAGGTTATATTAACTATTTCTGTAATTTAATAGTGTCAGGGCTCGTACCACACATTGAGGGGTCGTGTGAATGGTTTAGGATATCCGTCGTATGAGCGACTAATGCCAAACTTGGAATCAACAGGATTCAAATCAGCGGTATTGATCCGAACCTTTAATTTATGGTACGACTTAATATTTGCTTTGGTCGAGTGGTGGCGCCTGGAGACCTACACTTTTCATTTACCGTGTGGGGAGTGCACCATCACTCTGGAGGATGTTGCACTGCAACTCGGGCTCCCAATTGACGGGAGTGTGATAATGGGCTTAAGTACAATCTCTAAGCCGACCACCCTCTGCTATAACTTACTGAGAGTCTCACCCGATAATGCTGAGTCAAAATTTATGGGTTTGAGGTTTTCATGACTTAAGGTTAATTTCAAGAATTTAACAATTATTGCCACTGAATGAGAGGTCATGTGGCCGCTCGAGCGTTTATTATGCACATTATAGGGGGTGTTCTCATGCGGATGCAAACAAAAAGGTCCATTTGATGTACTTGTCCTTGTTAACTGATTTGTATAACATCCATTCGTATAGCTAGGGTTCCGCAGTACTAGCTATGTTGTATCGCGAGCTTTTTCGGATGACAAAGCCTTCTGTCGTGGACATAGGCAGATGCCACATATTGTTGCAGTCTTGGACGCTTTACTGGATGCCATTCTTGGCATCAATTAGTTACTCAGCATATGTATTTCCACTCATAAATAGGTGACAAAATTTTACCCATTATAGCAATTATTTGACATTTTTTTCTAATGAGATTATTCTAATAAGTTTTTTTTTGTTTTCGTAGATGGAGTACTAATCCAGGTACCAGGAGGTTATACACGGTTCCGATATACTGTCTGATGATTGAGAAACATGCCAAGGGAGGGGTAAGCTATTCTAATATTTGTGACATGTAATTACTTTATCTATCTTACCCGAACCGTGTTAATATAACCATGTTATTAATTATGCAATTCATTTGGATGCCCTATTCCTTCCCAAAAATTGCGGTTGTTATTCTCTTATCTGTTCAGATCCACACACGCATGTGGTGCATGAACGCACCTATTATCAATTTCTAGGCAGTGGAGTCGTATAATGGAGATCGAGTACTCCTGAAGTTTGGATGCATGCAGTATATCCTAAAATTGCCAGTTCAATTGGGGAATATCTACGGGATTAGCAAAAGGGGAAAACAAGGAAATAATTGGGCGGTAGTGCATCAACAATATATTGCAGTGTGGAACAATCGGATGAGGCGGAGACCTTAGATGGATCTTTCTTTCGTTTTCCAGCCTTCGATAGAGTACATAGAGTGGTATTTCGAGATGGGGAAATTGTATTTATTTGGTGGGCAATCGATAATAGTCCCCTCGCACATGCCACGACTTGGGCAACCTGCCCATCTCCTTCCACATCCACCAACTACACCCGAGCCAAAGCCTTCACCCAAACCTAAACCAATGCCTGACCTCGAGCGGTCTCATACATAGTCTAGGATAATTCTTATCATCCGGACTTGGGGGTCGATGACTATTTTCCGGGCTCGCCAGGCCACAAATATCATTCAGATTTTCTTGAATCTAATTCTAATATACCTGATCCGAGACTATCGATGATGTTTGATATCTTTAGCTTATTACCACCACAATATTCCAGTCCTCCAGGGCAAACATTTGGGGCAAACAATTTTTCTGCTATGTTTAGCACACCCCTGGGTTTGGGTGAGGATAACGTTGATCATTACGAGCACCCGCAACGTGAACGCCGACCACTACAACGATATACCACTAGGACCACACCATCAAACCATCAATTTTAGGGGTTTCTATAATTTCAATGGTTAAGTTTGTAATTTTAAATAAGACGTGTTGGAACAAACTTGGTGTCTAAATTTAAATTAGATGGTGTCTAAGATATAAATTATCAACTTACATACATGCAAAAGATACATGCAGAAATATACATTACACCAAACTTGGAACAAACTTTGTAATTTAAATTAGATTTATTGGAACAAACTTTGTAATATAAATTAGATGCATTGGAGTACATTAGATCAATTTCCACTCAATCGCAACAATTGACTAATATGGTAAGTTCACTGTAGGCATTTACTTTGATTATGTCTAGCAATCTGCGCACGCCATAAAGCTTCCCCTTGGTTTCCTCCCTAATGTCCAATTCATTATGGATTCTATTCATTTGCAGACGACCTTTTGGATTCCTATGTAATCTGTTGTTCGGGACAAGCTCGAAAGTCATCATAGGCACCTCCCATGTAGACAGATCAAGCAGGAGGGGGAACTCATTTCCCTAGACACGCAATGTGTGCTCGAGAGTGTGCACATTAGTAATAAGCAGTTCAACACTGTGCGATGCGTGAGCACGGATTGCCACGACATGTGTACATGGATAATGAAGTGTTTGGAACCTCCCGCAGTCACACCGTCTGTTTCAAAGATCAACTCTGTATGACCTAGGTAGGATACTAGTCGACGACCTATGGTCTCCGTAACTCGAAATATTTCTAATTGTCATGAATATATTTCTACATTCATCGACCTTGCCCTTTGACAGTTCGCATCCATTGAATCCCTGACATCTTCAACAAAAACGTGCCCCGTCTCTATCTAATTGACTTATTTCAGCCCTATTCTTGGCATCAATGTAGCCAGCCTGTAGAATGTAGCCAAAAACACAGATAAAATTAGAAGATGTCGTGTTTTCTTCAACATGGAGTTAATCACTTCTGCCAGGTTAGTGGTCATTTAACTATATTGAAACCCTTCATCGAAACTTTGAGCCCATTGCCACTGCTCCTTGGTACCCAACTACTGTTAGAAAGGAGTGTTCATTGCACCTTGCATGTCACTCTCAAGTCCGTTCATCTTTTGCTGGAAAAGGTGTGGCTCTAACTCGTACGCTGTGGATGTATTAAGAAAAGACAAGTTACATACTCAAATTAATTTGTTCTAGTATTGATAACATTAAAACATATATTGAAACTAAAATTTACCCATTTCCACAACTTGTCTCCCCCAGTTTGCATTCTTATACTCTTGATGAAAGTTAGTTGCGATGTGTCAGATACAGTAAATAGATCTCCATGGTGCACTGGAATGCCTAATGGCGGCAATTATTCCCTTTCTTCTATTAGAAATTATGCAAATATTATCATCACTAATAACATACCTTCGTAAGTTTGTAAGGAATAATTATCATGATTTCATGTTCTCCTTGTCCACAATGGTAAACGCTATCGGGAGCACGTTCTTGTTCCCGTCTTGAGCAACCGCAATAAGTAGGATCTACTACACAAGTGACTTGCAAAGGGGAAATGCTTGCATGCATGAATCGAATGTCTAGAACATTCGGCGAAAAATTATTTTGTTCGATTGTAACTGGTCATCTAGGCCGTAATAAGGTCGTGTCTCCAACTCAATGATAGTCCCCGACACATACTCCCACATAGCGGCTACCCATCCCTATAGCACATTGTACAATGCATCCCAATCTCCGTACAACTACTTTACTACCATCTGTTTAGCTATCCATTCTTTTTGATAGGATACTTGATATTTGAATCGTGCTGTATTTCAGCAATCAGTACCGAAACTTTAATGGTTGGCATGTCCTTCACCATTGGCATGATGCATGTGCAGATAGTTTTGGAGTCAAGTTTCAGGTGATCTTCTGTCATACATGTTGAAGTGCATGTGTGAGGCCCAACAAATTTTTGCATCTCCCACATCTGTGACTCCTGGATAAATATGGCTCGTGCCCACCAATTGCAACCTTCCGTCGCCCTCCAACACTCTCTAATATACAATTTCGGTTTAGACACGACAACTTTATAGTCCACCAACACAATCATGCTATACTACTTAATGGAAAATACGCACTCTTTCTTGGTTTTGATTTTTTGGCCCACGAACAACTCTTCAGGTTCGGAATCTATGGCCAACCGGTGAGCAGATAGTATATTAGGGTACTTTGGAAACTCGGTTGCATGCACCGCATCGGGTTTATTAACGACATGTCTTCTCCAGGATCACTGCGTATCACAATGTGTCGAATCGGGTTCCCAATTGAAGACACGTTAAAATTTATGTCGTCATTTGCGGCTTCGTCGTCAATATCATCTGAGACCCCGTCCACATCCGGATCACAATCACTATCGACCTCATGATCAGAAGGATTACTACTATCATATCCATCATCACTATCTATATCAGCCTCAGCTGCAGCACTAAGATCAATGTCGACCCCGCGTACAGTTAATTGACTATCAACGTATGATATCAGAACCACCATACACTGATATTGAACTCCATGTTCTTCACGTAATAGAGTGGGATCTTCAGTTGGCTCCATATCAGGTAACTTAGCAAATAACTGAATCGATGCATTTTGGTGGCTCTAATTCCTACAAAAAAGAGCGACCATTGTCTCCACATCTTTATCATCTGTAAGTTCTAACGGTTTGGGCCTTTCGAGGTGTCCGCCGAGTGAATTTTCACCTTTTTGCAAAAATGTCAAAAATAAACCAAATTTTTGAAAATTTATTATAAAAATAATTAAAATTCAAATTTTAATAATTTAAGTTCAAATTAATTATTTTATAATTAAAGTATGAATTTCGACAAAAAATACTACTAAACTGCATGAATTAAAGCTCAAAAGGTGCTGAAAAGTTTATATATTTTTGTGTTTCCACACCCCTAAACTTAATTCATTGCTCGTCCTGAGTAATGCACAAATTGCAAAGAAAAATTGCTTGAAAGCACCACTAAAAAATATCTTTAGAATACATTTCCCTTATAACTATGAGTTTAGTGTAATTATGCTGAAGAACAAGAATTTTGAAATTATGCAACTCAAGTATACATATTGTTTGAATTATTCTCAATCATTATCATGATAGAAAGAATAGACTAAATGCTTACCAATTAATTTTTATTCCCTTCTTTAAGACTAAACTGCAATCACTAAGTTTAATTTATGTCTTCACATGTTGACCTGTAACACCCCAAACCCGGCCTATGCGTTAAGGCCAGATTTGACATGTCACACAAAATAGGTATACTTTGATTCCTTTTTAAGTAAAACAGATTTCAAAGTTTTGACGAAGTATTTATTGAGTAAAAGGTTTGATAAATCCACAATTTGACATGTAAGATCTTATAAATCGTAACTTTGATAATCTTGTTAACGGTTCGAGAAAATTTTAAAAGTAATTTAAAGAGAATATTTTTCGTAAAGAATTGATGAAAATTATTAGGAGTAAATTTCCGAGTTAAAAATATAAAAATTTCTATGAAATCCTTTTTGTATATTCGATTTCGAATAAAACGTTTATTTAAGATTTTAGAAAAATAAAATCTCAATTTGAAATACTTAAAGCAGTTTATAAAATCATCAAACAATAAACAAAACAAAAATTAATCCAGAGGCCTTATTACAACCTTAATTCAAAATAGCAAAGTAATTAAAAATACTAAAAGAAATCCAAAATCCAAATTTAACCGTTTACGAAGTATGGCCTCCACCGAGTCATCCACGGCCCAAGTCTCCATCACTGATCATTACCTGAAAGGGATAAGGAAAATGGGGGTGAGTTACTAAAACTCAGTGTGTAACCACTTATCGTTGTCCACTGAGCCAAAATTCCATTAAGCAATTGTTTGGGCCATAGCCCGTTTACAATAATATAAAAGTGTCATATATATAATATGCATATGATATGAAATTCCCAAACCAAACCTAGTTTTCCATCCACTACACACCACCCGTACCAACAAACACACCTGTGGGTGATCTTTAGTCAACCCACCCCACCAACACACCAAACGTAGGCATTAAGCCATTTGTATCAAATTTGTGGTCAAGCCACCAGATTAACAGAATTTACATGGCATTGCCATTTTTCAGATTTGTGGCTGAGCCACTAGATTTATGTAGCAGAGCTACCAGAACTTCTCTTCATCATTATCCCATCCAATGCAAAACATGTATATGATGCATAACAATTTACAACAATGTATTCAGATATTTCTTACAAATTTTATGGCCCATTATAACAATTTATTAACTTGGTCCATTAAGCAAAAAAAATTATCTTGGCCTATTTTGATTATTATCAATCGGCCCATATAGTCAAATTATCAATTGGCATATATAGTCATATATCAATCAGCCCACATAGTCATATATCATTCGGCCCATATAGTCATATACCAATCAGCCCACATAGTCATATATCAATTGGCCCACATAGCAAATATATATTTATCGATTTGGCCCATTTAAGGGTATTTTCGTAATTTTTACAGTCTTAACACCGATTTCATAATTTTACCAAAATAATGATATCTAAGCCATTTTTCCCAATTTCACCGAAATACGATTTAGTCAGGTGATTTACCACTAACACAATATAAATCTTTAACCTATGAGACATGGTATGAGATTACACACCTGATTACGGTAAGCACTACGCTTTCCTGATCGGCGACACCTAAAATATTATAACGCTTGATTAGACAATGTACGCGATTTAATAAATCTACTTTAAAACAAACGATCTAAGATTTTACCCTAGGGATTACGAACAACTATGATTTGTCAGTTTTCCCCGGTTAACGGTTCAGAACCTGGTGGAAAATCCCGAATTGCTGATGTCTCGAAATAGCGAACGACCTCAAATAGTTGATTCTCACCGGATAAGGGTCCACAACCCGGAGGAAAGTCTCGTATCGCCGATACAGCCCTTCGCTTGAATTTAGGAGTAGGGATTGTTAATCCGCTCCTTTTTCGATCTCCAATCACTATCCCTTTCGATTCAATATTGCTTAACTCCATTGAAATCAAATATTAGTCAAAACTAATATTACGTTGTTATGAATGGTTTATTTAAGAAATAGGGTTGGCTTACCACAAAAATCCATATGATCTCAAGATGAAAGATCGAGCGATAGAGTCCCTATAATGATATCAATTAATCATCACTATCTTAACGAATAAAAATTGATTATAAAGTCCGTGAAGAACTCTTACCTTAGAGATTTTAGAACCAAATCCTAGCGATAATACGATGACTTTGGAAGAATGAAGGTTCGGCCTTCCACTATACCACTATGAAAAAGAAAGGGATCTTGTTTAAGGGGGAAAATAGGTGATGATTTCAGTCCAAAGACCTTCCCAATCCAACATATGGATTCGACAATAGAAGGAAGAAAGTAAGAAGAATTGAAAAGAAAACTTACCAATCGTTCAAGAGGTGAGTAACAACTTGAATGAAAAAGAAAGATCAATGAAAGGATGGAAGATTCGGTTATAGAGGAATAGTGGACTCAATATTCGGCTGTGGTGAATAATATTAGAGTGGAAGTGATGCTCGAAGGATTTTATGAAAAGAAAAGAAGAGGAAGAAGTAGAATGGTGGATTAGTTTCGGTTTTCAAGAATGATGAGTGAACAAAAGAAATGGTCTCAAAGTTGTGTACATTCAGCAACAAAAGAAGAAACGATGAGAATAATTTCACCAATGGTTTGAAGAATTGGCAAGAAGGAAGATTTTGAGAGAAAGAAAAATGACACCAATGTTGCATAAATGAATTTTGGCCAAAAACAAAACTAAAACTTTCACCAATTGCCAAGACCAAATTCGGCTAGGAGAAAAGAATTTGAGAAGAGAAAAAAAATACACTTGATGCTAATGGAATTGTCCAAAACTACCACTAAAGCCTTACCAACACTAACAAAAATTCGGCTATGCCCCTTAAGCCCCAAAAACCGTCCACATACATAGCTAAAATGGTCAACAATTTGCCATCCATACTTTCTAAAACTCTATCCACAAAATAAGCCTCTTGTCCCCCTTACTTACCTATTTCTTTTGATTCCTTTCCCCAACTTCAATCTTTCCTTAATATCTTTAGTCATCTTGCCATAAAAATAAAAGGCCAACTTACCATAATGACATGCTTGGCCGACACTTGATGGATGAGTGCAAAAATAAAAGTCCAAATTTGAACAGAAAGTGATTCTAACCTCTTCCCTTCAAGTCCATCATATGGCGCCACTACCTCTTTACCAAATGCTCAATTATGCTAGCTATTTACTCATTTATTCCCATATACATTAAGATCACTTACTCCATCTCCTTAAAGTGCTAAATGCCAAATTTTTTTAATAGGTTCAAATAAATCCTTAGCCTTCTCAGGACCTCCTAAACATACACAATTAATAATTTAACAATCTTAGCACCAAAAATAATGCAACTGTAACATCCTTGAATGAGGGTCTCTGCAATCTGCTGGTGTTGCATGTGATGAATTGTTTATAATGTTGATTTAACATGTTTTGAGGTCTAGTTATAACCCTGGGTTAGGCCTGGCTAAAAAAATTGTTTTAGCATTTAAGAAGAAGGAGCTAGGGGAATCAGGGGTTAAAAGAATTTATTGGAGGATTTAGTCACAAGAATGGGCTTGGTAAAGTGGCAAGGAGGCGCCACTTAGGGCCTTAAGCAGTGATGCCACATGCAGGGAAGGGAGTGCTTGGGTTCGAGCTGCAGAAATCCCTTTTCTGCTCATTCTTTTTCACGCCACAAGCAAGGAGAGGAGTGCTCAGGTGGGACTCTCTTGAGTGGATGAGGATTAAGCTATCAGAATTTAAATGGATGAAGGGGAGGAAAATGTGGAGTTTGACTCATTCAAAAAAATTTGAACTGATGGAAGGGAGGAAATTTAGGAGTTTGAATTATTTCAAACTCATTTGCAGTGTTGGCCAAATTTTGGACTTTGGGGAAGGGGGTGTAATCAGTTTTGGGGTTTATTAGGGAGTGGTCGAATGTGTTATGGGAGATAGCTAGCGACGACTAGCTTAGAAGGTCTTTCTCTCGGTGTTTCATGTCAAAACCGAAACCCCTCTCTTGCTTTTCTCCTCTTTTTGGTTTCTTTTGCGGCAACTTGGGCATTTGGCCGAACCAACTTTGCCATTCCCTTTGAAGAGCCGAAACTCCCTCTTGGCTGAATCCATTTTTGTCACTTCCTCTTCTTCTTTCTATTTTGCTTAAGCCGAAACTTAACCCTCACATCTTCTTCTTCTTTCTTTCTTTTTTCAATTCCTTTTGTGCCGAAATTTCTTCCCCTCTCCCTTGCCGAATCTCTTCTTTGTCATTCTATTTTTCTTTTTCACCTTCCCACTTTTTCAAAAGCCGAAATCTTGTTGGGTTTTCTTCTTTTTCTTCTTTCAGTGGTTGGCTGAATACTTTGCTCTTAAGCCCTCTCCTCTTGCGTTTTCTTTTTGCCATATTAAGTGCCGAGTCTATCTCTAGTTCTTCCAGTTGTGTTAGCCGAAACTTTTGGTAAGTGGTTTCTTTTCTATCTTTCCTTCTACCAAAGATCTGGATTGAATCTTATTCTTGTTCTATGTGGTAGCCGAAACCTCTAACACCAATAGGGGGTGCCGATCTTTGGTGGGTAGAGGCCGAATTAGTTATTAAGGTAAGGGGCGACAAACTCATTTGGTTTCGGGATTTATGTTATGGCCGAATGGCCTTTGGATTCCTAATGGTGTGTTAAAACCGATTGTAGGAAGGACTACAACCCAAACCTGTGGATCTTCGGGATTTGATTGCTGATCTAGGTAAGGTTCTAATGTTTCAAATCTATTTCTTATTCTTTCAGAAGCCGAAGACTAACCATTTGTGTGTGCTAGTGTTGGGCCGATTGCAAGGGGGATTCATTGCGTAGCTTTGGGATTTGGTTGGAAACCAAATCAGCACTTAGGTAAGGGATTAGCTTCATGCGACATATCTTTCGGGATTTCATGTTGAACCGAATGGGTTTTTGGTTACTAACAAGTAATGGCCGATTGTAGGAAGGGGGAAAAGCAACGTCTCGGGATCTTGTTAATTTCGCGTAGTTTGGGATTTTTGCTTAGATCTACAAATAGTTAGGTGTGTAACGCTTACACACTTCGTTAGTAGTATATGTTTATTGTGTTACTGTTATAGCCATTGTAACCGGTAGCTATGCCTTGTGGGCATGAGTGTGGACTCCGGGTAAGTCCCCTGATTATGGATTCTCGATACTTGCTATCATGTCACTGTTAAATGTTATGCCATATGTTATTTTGCATCATCATATGTTATTATGCCACAGTTGATATAGACATGATGGTGGGATTGATGAGAGAAGGGGGATGATTTATTTAGACTGTCACCAGTGGTTTTGACCACACGACGAGTTGGCCCCGTCTTTGATATATTATTTGTGACTAAGTCCCAGTGGTTTTGACCACCAGTGGTTTTGACCACATTGATGATATTTGTGACTACGGTTACCAGTGGTTTTGACCACACATGGATATTATGACTCGTCCCAGTGGTTTGGTACCACAGTGGGTTGGCCCCACATGATTAATTACGGGATTGTCATCAGTGGTTTTGACCACACGATGGCTTGGCCCCATAATTTGATTTGTAACTACGATCACCAGTGGTTTTGACCACACCGATATATGATATTGTGACTTTGGTCACCAGTGGTTTTGACCACCAGTGGTTTTGACTACACGGGGTAGATAAAGGAGATCGGATGGTTAGGTTATGGGGTTGCATGATTTGCATGTTTTACTGATGATCTGTGTAAGTGCTTGAACTATCGGGTTGGGGATTTATACACTGAGTCTCGGTGACTCACCCCTTCCCTTATATTTTGCAGATGAGGCATAGATCGCGGACATGGAGCCGGGGAGGACTTGAGGTGGCCATGCATCTATATTTTGGGTTTCAACTTTAAATTACATTTACAGTTTTATTAATTTTCTTTAAATTTGGTTTTGGGTTGTAACAAGGCCACTAAGTATTATTTTGGGTTTTTAATTACCTGCTTTTATTTTGATTATGTTATACATATATTGGATTCATTGACCTGTATAGTAACCGGTAGTAAGCAATGTTTTCAAAACTATACCTATTCGGGTTTTTTTCAAACGTTACCATCGGGTAACAACGTTCACAAGATAATAAAGAATAAAGGTAACTTAGATGTTTTTAAAATTTTTAATTTGCAAACAACTTCAAATGCAAATGGTTTTAAACTTGATTATTCTCACCGCACTCCGTTTTTAACAAGTATCGTAAAATTTGTAACAACAAGTGGATTTTCAAACATGAGTTTTAAAATGACAACAACACGATTTCAAAATCTTTTTAGGCAGGGATTTCTAAACCTTAAATGATAAAAGAGTTTTCCTTAGAAAGTATTCGGCAACTTGTGTTTTCAAAAATGTTTTCACTCCGTAACATGCCAGATTCGGTCGTGGTGTGTTGACCAGGTTTGTGTGTTACAGCAACACATGAAATTCCAAATTTTAAGATGTTACATGACCTTAGCAATTTCTCTCCACTAATGTAGGCGGCGTAGAAATCTAAATCAATAGGTCTTTTAAATAGGTTGTAACATGGCTAGGCTAGGGGTAGGTAAAAGATAGATAAGTTTAAGCTAAAAACCTTAGACTCAACTTCCATCGGACCTTTGGAATAAATACTTTCAAATTCACTAACTCATTTTGCACTTGAGTTCACATATGTGCTTTGTACATCTATTTATTTTGAGTACATATACTCTTTTTTTTCAAGCATATTACTATATATGCTGCAATTTTTTGAGCATTTGATACTTCTTTTCAACTCCCCCAAACTTATTTTCAGAGAATATTCTAGATAGACCCAGCCTAGTGTTTGGGACAATTTAGAGATAATTACGAGAGAAGTAATGCCTTAATATTGCAATGGTTCAAAAAAAAAATCAGGCCATATAGTCTCAGAGTTGGGTTACAAGGGATAGATATTCATTAAGGTTGGCTTGAAAGGCTCAAACAGTCCAAACAAAGTTTGCCTAAATCATTTTCAAAATTCCATGCTTCCTAGCATTTCGCCTTAAGAAATTACTAAGTCAATTCTAGAGACTTAAACTTTCATGCATGCCTAGCTCTCCTAAAGAATTAAAAAAATTATGGTATGAATTACAAACTTTATTAAGAGTAACATTATGTCATAGTTCAGCTAACATAGTAAATATTGATATAATATAACTTTATTTATACTAGAAGTTACCATAATTAACAAAAATTCAAATTTTTGAATAAAATATAACTTAATCATAATTATAAGAATAATGTATCTTGAAAACCAATTTAAATTTTTGGTCCCTCCTACTTAAAATGAGCAATGTCCCCATTGTTAAAAACAATAGAGAAAACGAAAAAATAGAAGTGAATAGATATTGTACACCAGGCAGGACCCTAGGAAAAGGAGGTGAGTCAAGTTTGACTACTTAAATAATAAGCTTTTCCAAGGCAAATCCAATCCTAGACATCTACATGTCTATTGCCACACTTCTTATTTTGCAAGTTGTTCAATTTTATTAATGATTTCCACCTCTTATTTTTTTATGTGAGAAATAAAATCCTAAAAGAACCTAATCCTAGAAACTTTAAATATCCTAAGAAATGAAATAAAATTAAGTAAAGATCCCCCCTTTTTATTTATTTCCATACCCCTCAGTATATGACTTATCTTTTGCTCCATCGTCCTTGTTTTTGCTTGAATTGCCTTGTTCCCTTTTTGAAATTGGAGCCCATGGTTCAAATATAAGGTTTGGAAATTCAGGTACAAACATAAACAGGTCATGAAATATTTTTGTAAAAGCGCTTCTCATTGAGTGATCCCGTATTTTTGAATATCTCCAGTAAGCTTATTGCTGCCATCGCATATGTTGCACTAGGTCCATCAGCTTTGATAGCTCATCACGAAGATCTAAGCGAGGTGAATGAGTTCTGAATATTCAGGTCGCCATGTTAGGTTCGGTCATTGGTTCAACTGGTTCTACCTTATCAGGGATTTCAGCTGACTATATTGGTTTGATCTCTGTGGGATCTTCTTTTTCTTCGAGATCCTCGCTCGATTTATCCCGTTGTTGTAGAACAGAATCTCCTGCTACTCAGAAATGATCCTAATCTATGATTGTGCCTTGGCTATACCCTATTTTCTTTATGTTTGCAAGCATTTTAGTTTTTAAGCACAAAACTATTATCGTAAAGGGAAAGTATGCTGGTCCAAAAACGTCTACCGGTACAATTCTAAATTTCCATTAGAATTACTTTCCAACATCAATGGTCTTTACTGTCATAATTGAGTATGGCAAGACCATTCGTTCTAACGAAATTGTGGTCCCATGTGAAATCGGCATAAGGCTGAACTCAATGAAATAAAACCATACCTTTGCTAATGGTGTCAAATATTCTCTGCGACAAGTGTGAGTCCTATACTATGACACAGCCCATTTAAAACCTGAAACTATAAGTTCCTCGAGAATTTCTTACAATTTTTCAACCTCAATATTTTCCATTAAGGAATAATATTCATCATATTCAAAATTAGGTAAATAAAAGAATTCATTAATAGTGTGTAAGTTTATTGGTACCTTAATTCCTCGGAGATATAGTTTGCTTGACGTCAAATTCGCATAAAATTCACGAACTAACTCTTCATCTGCACTAGGTATTTTCTCACAAAACACTTCCCAATTTAAAGCTTCAGCAATTTGTCGAATGCTTGCCATGAAATTAGTATAGTTGTTATCTTTCAATATAAAACCTTTTTTTGGGAGCATTTTTTTATGTTTGAAGATGCTATCGCATCTCATTTTGGCTTCTTCATAATGGAATTTGTTTTGTAAGTCTTCAACTTGGACAAATGCACGAGTTCTTTTGTGAGGCATGATTTAACTTGAACATAAGAAGGAAACAAATATTTTTTCAAAAATTCAATTTGCATAAAATATTAATAATTCAGGAAATTAAAAAAATAAAATAATGAAATCAAATTAAATTTTAGGAGAAAATTTTCTTACCACCTTTGTATAAAAATTAAGAACTCAATAAAATAAATAATATATAAAGCTAAAGATGCCGATTTAGGGTTGGTTGGATGGTGATTGGTTGGCGAATCTAGGAGGTACGATGTTTATGGATGAGGGTGGTCGAATTGTGGCTTCAGGTTGCGACAAATTGCGACGAAGGTGTGGTGTGTGCAAAACAAGGGAATGTAAGGTTGATGCAAGGGTGTGCAGGGCTTGAAGTAAGCAGCAGTAGCAGCGCACAAGGAAAATAGGGTAGTAGTGACGTGCGAGGCCTGAAGCGTGAGCAACAGTGTGCGCAAGGACAGCAAGGTGCACGAGCAGCAGGATACGCGAGCAAGGCCGTGCGAACTAGTGCAGAATAGGGTTGTGCTGTTGTGCGCGCAGTTGGGTGCTTGGTTTGTCTGCTGCCGGTGGTGGCAACTAAAGGTTACGACACTAGGGAGTTTGGAGGATGGGAAGTTTCTAAGGTCAATTGTGGAAAAGGTGTTTGGGAAGGTTGGTTTGATAGGTGATGTGAATAGGAGAAGAGGGTGGTGGTATTTAAAGTGAAAGAAGAGAGGAATTTAATTCAAATTCTTAGATCAAGATAATAATAAAATATTATAACTCCTAATACTATATAAAGTTAATAACAATTAATATATATTATTAATATATTATTTTCTATTCCTTATTTATTAAAATAAAAACTATTAACTAAAATATTAAATAATTCTAATCCTATACAAAGTTGATAACAATTAATATATATTATATAAATATAAGTATATATTAGTTGTTATCATCCTATTTATTTAAAATTAAAATAAAAAAACTTTTATTTTAGCTGTTTTAAAAATATTTACAAGAAAAGAAAACTAATTTCAATATTTAAAAAAGGAACAGTCAATTTTTGCAAATAATTCAATTAAGTCCCTAGACTTAAAGATAATTTGAAAATTAAGTTGTAAACCAAAAATTTGGATCAAAATTGACCCTTTTATTTGAAAAATTCAAAATTTATTTTGTCACTTAGGAAATAATTTCTCGAAAGATTATGTTAAAATCAATTCTCAGGAAATATTGAAGGAGTTACAAGCAGTCCCGCTTAAGTTCCAATCTCCTTGACAGAGTTTATTTTAACAAATTAATACAGAAAATACAGCCTAAGTCATTTATTTGAAAGAGAGAGAAAATTTAAGTATCCTATAAAATGAACGAGGTTTTATCCCATTCAATTTTATCCTCCCAATAATGTTTCAAGCGCTGAGCATTAACTCTGGAATTACCTCCCTTACTGTGAAGTTCAACAACCCCATATGGGAAGACTTGGTAAATAGTGAAATGGACGGGACCAACATGATTTTAACTTACTTAGAAATAACCTTAATCTGGATTTGAACAACAAGACTTGTTGACCTGCTTCAAATTCTCGAACTCAAATGTGCTTGTCATGCCATCTTTTTAATCTCTCCTTGAATAACTTGAGATTTTCAATTGAGAACATTCAGAACTCTTCTAACTCATTGAGTTGAAGCATCCTTTCTATTTAGCAAGCTTGAGATCCAAGTTGAGCTGTTGGAGAGCCTAGTAAGCTTTATGTTCTAACTCGAAGGGCAAATGAAAGGCTTTCCCAAAAACAAACCTATAGGGATACATCCTTAAAGGTGTTTTGTAGGTTGTCTTATAGGCCCATAAAGCGTCATATAGTCTTTTGGACCAATCTCGTCTATTTGGACAAACTACTTTCTCGAGTATACCTTTTATCTCATTATTTACCAGTTCGGCTTGTCCATTTGTCTGCGGATGGTAAGCTGTGGCAACCTTGTGCTTCACTCCATGTCTATCGAGCAACCATTTCAACCATTTGTTCACAAAATGGGACCCCTCATATTGATGATAACCCTAGAATTTTCAAACCTTGTGAACACATATTTTGGCAAAAACTTCATTACAACCTTGACATCGTTAGTCGGATATGCCTTAGCCTCAACCCACTTAGATACGTAGTCTACTGCTACCAATATATACTTGTGACCAAAATAATGAGGGAAATGACCAAGAAAGTCAACACCCCAAACATCAAATAATTCTACCTCAATAATGTTTGTTTGGGCATCTCATTTCTATTGGTAATGTTTCCAAGTGTAACACCCCTAACCCGTATCCATTGTCGAATTAGGGTAACAAAGCATTACCGTACAATCATGAACATTTAAACTTAATATCATTCAATAAAATAATCAAATTATAAATCAATCATATATATACATACCATCATTAAATCGAGCCCTCGAGGCCTTAAAAATACCTTAGAAGTGATTTTAGACCAATTTGAAATCATTAGGAAAGTCTAGGAAAAAGTCAAAAAAATTTGGAAACATGGGTTAAACAGTGGTGTACCTCACATGGCTGAGACACACGCCTGCGTCTTATGCCGTGTAACCTTCAAATTAGGGACACACGTGTAATATCCTGAAATAGGGGGTAATTTTTATTGAATTGTTTTGCTTGTGTTTGGACTGTGGTGTTATTAATTGTGTTGTTTTGAGAATTAGTTGTAAGCCTAGAGCAAGCCTGAGTAGTAAGAAAATTTTTATTTTAAAGCTTTAAGTGAAAGGAGCTGAAGGAGCTAGGGGTTATAAGTATTTCAAGTGGGTTTTTAGCACAAGATTGGGCTTGGCAAAGTGGCAAGGAGGCGCCACTTAGAGCCCTGTGATTGACGCCATTGCAAGGGAAGGAAGTCTCAGGTTCGAGCAGAGGAAATCCCACCTTTTGCTTGTCATTTTGATGCCAAGGAAGGGGAGGAGTTGTGCTCAGCACAAACTCTGTCAGATAAGGATGGACTGAGTCAAATATTCAATTGGTTGGCAGAGAGAAAATTTAGGTGGTTGACCAATTCAAATTTGTTTGAATTAGTGGCCAGGAGAAATTGTAGGAGGTGGCCGAATTTTGAACTCCTCCAGGGAGGGGTGGCCAGTTTTGGTAAGGTGAGTAGAGGGGAATGTCGAAACCTCCTTAGGTGTTAGAGTGCATTTCCGGTCAGCCTTTGTTTAGTGTACCAAAAGCCGAAATTCATTCTTTTTGTTTCTGTAGCTAGCCGAACCTTCAGGTGAGCATTTTCTCCTTTTTTCTTCTTTGAAACTAAAAGTCTCAAGCAACATATACCTTGCCGAAAATTGCACTTTTTCTCTCTTAATTTTATTAGTAGCCAAATGCTCCCTTGAGTTCTTAAACTTTTATTTTGTTTTGCTCCTTTTCTTCTTCTTGATCCTTGGCCGAATCACTTACCCTTTCATCTCTCTCTCTTTTCTTTTTCATTTGTGCTAAGCCGAAAGTACTCATCTTCTTCCTCTCATACTTTCATTTTCTTTTCTCTTCTCAAATTCTTTTGCCGAAATCCCCTATCTTTCTTTTCACTTATTTTCTTTCTCTTCTTCCACTCTAGCCGAAGCACTCTATTCATTCTTCTAGTTGTTTGGCCGAATATCAATAAGGGGGGAATCTTCCTTAAGTTCTTCTCCAATCGGTTTATAGAGCAAGGTAAGTGCTCAAGGCCGAATGCCTATTTCTTCTTCTCTCTTGTTCTCTATCAACTTTTATAAGGGTAAGAGCCGATTTCGGCATTTGGTAGCAAGGGTGTTAATTACCTTTTTGTAACCGATTTATTGTAGGGCCTCCGGGATTTTGGAAACGATCAAGCAAAGCCTTCATCCTTGATTAATCAGTTGGTAGGTGGTGGTAAGGATTTATTTTAGTAAGCTATTCTTTTAGTATTCAAGAAAGCCGAAGGCTAGTGATGAGGGTGTTAATGATTGCCGATTGTAGGGAAGTGAAGCAGATTCACATAGCGTGTGGTGGCTAGTATTCAAAGGGCGTTTAGGTAAGGGTTTGGCTTTCAAGCGTTAACTCTTGGGGATTAGTTGGTGTGGCCGAATGGCCTTGTTACTAATCTTTATGTTTGGTCGAATGTAGGAGCAAGGAAATCAAGTGTGGTAGATCGACTCTTTGGGATTTAGGGCGTTCGTTAGTAACAGGTGTGTAAACTTACACACTCTATTACTTAGTAATATGTTTTAATAACCTGATTGTAATAAAGCCGAAACAGTGGAGATTGATATGATACCCTATGGGTATGAACACGGATTCGGGTAAGTCTGTTTCGATGTGAGTTCTGCTATTCAATATATGATATTATGATTTATGACATATATGATATGTGTTTCATAACAAAGCATGATGGCATGATTTGCATGATTTGCATGATTTACATGAGTATGGCATGATGATGGGTAATATGAGAGGAGGGGGAAGATGATATCCGTGACTTTGGGTCACCAGAGGTTTGGCACCTCCAGTGGTTTGGTACCACAGATTGATATTCTGTGACTTTGGGTCACCAAAGGTTTAGCACCTCATAGCGACTTGTCCCAGTGGCTTAGCACCACAGTGGGTTGGCCCCACAGTTGACATATCGGGATCGTCGCCAGTGATTTGGTATCACACGTGGGTTGGCCCCACACTTGGATATTGATATTTTGTGACTTTGGGTCACCAGAGGTTTGGCACCTTATAGCGACTTGTCCTAGTGGCTTAGCACCACAGTGGGTTGGCCCCACAGTTGATATTCTGGGATTATCGCCAGTGATTTGGTATCACACGTGGGTTGGCCCCACAGACGGCTTATTCGTGACTTTGGGTCACCAGTGGTTTGGCACCATCAGTGGTTTGGTACCACACGGGGTAGAAAAGGAGTTATGGATGGCTAGGGTTGGGTACATTAATTATATTGCTTGGTTATGGTGTGTAAGTATGTTGCATTAATCGGGAGGAGGATTTATGCACTGAGTCTTGATGACTCACCTTCTCCCTAATCATTTCAGGTGACACTTAGATCACGGAGGAGGAGCCGGGTGGACTCGAGGTGGCCATGCATTGAAATAATTCAGTTTTCACGGATTTGATTTGGGTACTTTATTCTTATTTACTTGAGTTTCCATTTTTACCGAGGTTGTAATAAGGCCTTTAAAATTTTGTTTTATTATTTATGTGATTGGATTTGACTTCAAATATGGCTTAACGAATTACTTGGTTAACTTCATAAAATTGGAACGCAAGGTTTTCTAAACTACAAACAACATGTTTTAAACTTTACCATCGGGTAAAACATATCACTTGAAAATGACAACAACGTAAATGATTTCCAAACTCAAGGTTTTTCACACCCAATTCAAATTATTTATAAGCAGCTAAGGAAAAAAAACCGTTCGGATTTAATATGATACATAGAATTGATTTCTAAACCTCTGAATTCGGCAAATGAGCTTTCAAAAAGAAAAATTCCTGGGTTTTCAAAATGGACTATTGTTTTTTTTAAATGATCATGCCCAAGATTTTTGCAAGTACAACGCGACCAGGAGTGTCTCGCCGAATTTTTAATCGGTAACCTACTTTAAACCCAAACCATTTTTCCTCTGTGACATGTCAAATTCGGTCGTGGTGTGTTGACCGGGTTTGGGGTGTTACAATTGTGGTATCAGAGCCAAGTTCAAAGGCTCGGTTGTGGGCCCGAGGCCCAAAATGTTTTAAATATTGGTTTTAAATGTTTTTGTTTAAAAACATATGGTTTGAAAGGCGTGGCACCGAGTCTCCGGCACCAATCCGCCCAGGTAAGTACCCCGTACTATTGCTTGTGATTTTTGAATGTGATAAGATTACATGGCTAGCAATAATGGACTACTTTAGAAACTGAAACTGATAGGACTATGTAGGACTGTGAAAACAAAACTCCTTTAATAGGAAATATTCATAAGATTGTGCTTTTAAATAGTGGAATAATTATTGATGCATAAAACTTCTAAATTAGATAAGTTGAGACGTTAGTCATGAGCACTCGGGGTGGGCGTGGTCGTAATACACGTGGACGTGGTCGGGGTAGGATGACAGTTTCTGAACCAGTAGGGTCCGTCGTGGTCGAGAGAATGAGATACGGTACCACCACCACCGTGGTGGTGAGTTTCGAGATTAGACCGGGATGACGCATGTCGCGCGCGATCTTTGCGAGTTCTAGAAAGGGTAGCTGGAGTAGGTGGAGGCGTAGGAGCTCAGAAATCTGTACCTGAGCGACATCGAGCCAATAGGGCTGAAATATTTTGAGGTGTTTCTGGTGTGGCTCCCAGCACGGCTGAGTATTGGCTGGAGGCGACGGAGCGGATCATGGACGATTTGGACTTGACTGCGGAGGAAAAGCTGAAGGGGATAGTGTCGCTTCTTCGGGATGAGTCATACCAGTGGTGGCTCACGGTTCGGGACGGTGCTGCAGCGGAAGATCTTACTTGGGATTATTTTAAGGCCGCATATCAAAAAAAGTACATTGGATCTAGCTACATCGATGCGCAACGGAAGGCGTTTTTGAGGTTGGTTCAGGGGAGTAAGTCTGTATCAGAATATGAGGTAGAGTTCTTAAGGCTGAGTCGGTATGCTAGAAGCATCGTGGCTACTGAACACGAGCGGTGTGTCCGATTCGAGGATGGTCTGAGAGATGAACTGAGGTTGTTGATTGCTCCATAGCAGGAGCGTGAGTTTGCTGTCCTGGTAGAAAAGGCTAAGGTAGCCGAAGGGGTTAAAGAGTCTGTGAGGCAGAACATGGATAGGAACAGGCATAAGAGAAGTTTTAGATCATCTGGGTCGGTTGGAAATTCTCAGAAAATGGCTAGACAGAGTGGGCCAAATCAGTTTGGTAGGTCTGTTGCTGCTAATCAGGGACCAGCACAGTGTAACCGTTGTGGACAATCTCATTGGGGAGGATGTTGGACCGGGGGAAAAGGATGTTTTGAGTGTGGTTCGCTGGATCATCGTGTGAGGGATTGTCTGCGTAAGTTGGTCAGGATTCAGTCTGAGGGTCAGGGCCGCGCTCAGTTCAGAAATGAAGGACCGCCACCGCAAAGGGGTCGTGGTAATGGTAGAGGCGGTAATGGTTCTGGTCGGGGCCGCGGAGCACCGGGCAGAGGTGCGGGCAGCACTGAGGCGAGACAGCCTGGGTTAGTATATGCAGCGAGGCACCAAGAGGAGGGCGACACACCGGACGTCAAAATCGGTACGTTCTTGATCTTTGGTTTTCCATATATTGCTTTGATTGATGTGGGATCAACGCATTCATACGTTGCTAGTAGCATAGTAGAGACCATGAATTTAGACTTTGAGACCACTTCTAGGCAGATGACAGTGATTAGCCCTCTAGGTCACTCTGTAGTTGTAAACAAGCTGTATAGAGATGTACCTCTAGAACTCCAAGGGGTAGTGTTTGTGGCTGATCTGATGGAACTGCCGTTTGGGGAGTTCGATCTGATTCTTGGGATGGACTGGTTGGTTAAGTACTAGGCAAGGTTGGATTGCGCGGCTAAGCGCATGGTTCTGAAGACGGTTGAGGGGAATGAGGTAAGTATGATAGGTAATAGGAGAGATTACCTATCCAACGTGGTATCTGCTTTGAAGGCCGAGAAGATGGTCAGGAAGGGATGTGAAGCATTTATGGTTCATGTGTATGCTTTGGAGGCTAAGGAGTCTGCTGTAGGGGGTCCGAACAGTAAAAGAATTTGCTGATGTGTTTTCAGAGGAACTTCCGGGACTGCCACAGGATCGTGAGGTGGAGTTTGGCATAGATCACATTGCCCGAATGCGCGCAGTCTATTGCTCCGTATAGGATGGCGCCAAAGGAGTTAGTGGAATTGAAAGCTCAAATTCAGGAGTTGTTGGACCGAGGCTTTATTAGGCCAAGTGTTTCACTTTGGGGAGCGCCGGTACTCTTTGTCAAGAAGAAAGATGGTACAATGCGGATGTGTATAGACTACCGCCAGTTGAATAAGCTGACGATCAAAAACAAGTACCCATTGCCGAGGATAGATGACTTGTTTGATCAGCTGAAGGGTGCATCGGTATTCTCAAATATCGACTTAAGGTCTGGGTATCATCAGCTAAAGGTGAAAGAGGCTGATATCCACAAGACAGCATTTCGTACTCGGTATGGGCACTATGAGTTTCTGGTAATGCCGTTTGGGTTGACTAACACACCAGCAGCATTCATGGACATGATGAATAGGGTATTCTAGTAGTATTTAGATCAATTCGTCGTGGTATTCATAGACGACATCTTGGTTTATTCAAGGACAGAGGAGGAGCAGGATGCACATTTGCAAGTAGTATTGCAGATTCTGAGGGAAAAGCAACTATATGCTAAGTTTAGTAAGTGCGAGTTCTGGCTTAGGGAGGTAACTTTCTTGGGTCATGTGGTATCCGCTGAGGGGATTAGGGTGGATCCTCGAAAGATTGAGGCAGTGTTGGATTAGAAGCCGCCTAAGTTAGTGGCTGAGATTCGGAGTTTTCTGGGTTTGGTAGGGTACTACCGAAGATTTGTAGAGGGATTTTCGTTGATCGCAGCACCGATGACCAAGTTGTTAAGAAAAGGAGTTCCGTTTGTGTGGACTGAGAAATAGCAAGAGAGTTTTAGCAAGCTAAAGAAGATTTTGACTGAAGCTCCAGTTTTGATTCAACCTGTGGCAGGAAAGGAATTCACGGTATACTGCGATGCATCACATATGGGTTTAGGATGTGTGCTGATGCAGGAAGGAAAGGTAGTGGCTTATGCATCTCGACAGTTGAGACCGCATGAAGTTAATTATCCGACGCACGACTTGGAGTTAGCGGCAGTAGTCTTCACCTTGAAAATTTGGAGGCACTACTTGTATGGGGAGAAATCGATAGTCTACACAGATCACAAGAGTCTGAAGTACCTTTTAACTCAGAGGGATTTGAACTTGAGACAGCGCAGATGGATTGAGTTGCTAAAGGATTACGACTGTTCGATTTAGTATCATCCGGGCAAGGCTAACGTAGTGGCAGACGCATTGAGTCGTAAGGTTGTTTCGGACTTATGAGCGATGTTTGCCCATCTTAGCTTGTACGACGATGGAAGTGTTCTGGCAGAATTGCAGGTTAAGCCTACTTGGGTTGAGCAGATCAGGAAGAAACAGTTAGAGGATGAGGCTTTGAATGCGCAGAGGTTGCAAGTGCAGGATGGTGGTTTGGAGGGTTACAATTTGTCTAGGGATGGAGTGCTGTGTTTCCAAGGGAGAGCTTGTATGCCGAAGGACATCGAGTTAAGGCAGAGGATTCTTCAGGATGCACATAGCATACGCTATGCATCCTGGAGGTAGCAAGATGTATAGGGATTTAAGAGAGCAATTTTGGTGGCCAGGTCTGAAGCGGGAAGTAACGGAGTTTGTGGGTAGGTGTCTGACGTGTCAACAGGTCAAGGCTGAACATCAGTTGCCGTCAGGGTTGCTTCAGCCAGTGAAGATTCCACAGTGGAAGTGTGAAAGGATCACTATGGATTTCGTCAGTGGATTACCTCTTACGCCTAGCAAGAAGGACTCAGTTTGGGTGATTGTGGATCGTCTGACTAAATCAGCTCACTTCATACCAGTAAGGGTTGATTACTCACTTCAGAAGTTAGCTAAGCTGTATGTGTCAGAAATAATAAGGTTGCATGGAGTGCCTGTATCGATCATCTTGGATAGGGATCCCAGATTTACGTCAAGGTTTTGGAAGGCATTGCATCAGGCTTTGGGTACACGGTTGGATTTCAGTACGGCATTCCATCCATAGTCTGATGGGCAGTCGGAAAGGGTTATACAGGTTTTAGAGGATATGCTGAGAGGTTGTGTTTTGGACTTCAGAGGTAGTTGGGAGGAGTTTCTACCATTAGCTAAGTTCGCCTACAACAATAGTTACCAAGCAAGCATCAAGATGGCACCATATGAGGCGTTGTATGGTAGGAAGTGTCGCTCACCTACTTGTTGGACGGAGTTGGGTGAACGTCAGATGTTGGGACCAGAGATGGTTGCAGAGACTGAAGACAAAGTTAAGTTGATTCAGGCTCGATTAAAGAAAGCTTCGGACAGGCAGAAGTCTTATGCCGATCTCAAGCGGAGAGATATAGAGTTTGCGGTGGGGGATAAGGTCTTTCTGAAGGTCTCGCCATGGAAGAAGGTACTGAGGTTCGGAAGAAAAGGCAAGTTAAATCCAAGGTTTATTGGGCCGTATAAGGTACTGAGACGAATGGGACCAGTAGCTTATCAGCTAGAGTTGCCAGCAGAGCTAAGTCATATTCACGACGTATTCCACGTTTCCATGCTTAGACGTTATCGTTCAGACCCATCGCATGTGGTAGCAGTGGAAGAAATAGAGGTGAATCCGAATTTGACTATGGAAGAGGAACCAGTGCAGATCCTAGATCGAGATGTGAAAGTTTTGCGTAAGAAGTCAGTTCCTTTAGTGAAGGTGTTATGGCGAAATCATGACGTGGAAGAAGCTACGTGGGAACCAGGGGATGTGATGAGACAACAATACCCTCAACTCTTTTGACCAGCTAATTTCGGGGCCGAAATTATTTTTAAGGGGGGTAGAACTATAATATCCTGAAATAGGGGGTAATTTTTATTGAATTGTTTTGCTTGTGTTTGGACTGTGGTGTTATTAATTGCGTTGTTTTGAGACTTAGTTGTAAGCCTAGAGCAAGCCTGAGTAGTAAGAAAATTTTTGTTTTAAAGCTTTAAGTGAAAGGAGCTGAAGGAGCTAGGGGTTATAAGTATTTCAAGTGGGTTTTTAGCACAAGATTGGGCTTGGCAAAGTGGCAAGGAGGCGCCACTTAGAGCCCTGTGATTGACGCCACTTGCAAGGGAAGGAGGTCTCAGGTTCGAGCAGAGGAAATCCCACCTTTTGCTTATCATTTTGACGCCAAGGAAGGGGAGGAGTTGTGCTCAGCACAAACTCTGTCAGATAAGGATGTACTGAGTCAAATATTCAATTGGTTGGCAGAGAGAAAATTTAGGTGGTTGACCAATTCAAATTTGTTTGAATTAGTGGCCAGGAGAAATTGTAGGAGGTGGCCGAATTTTGAACTCCTCTAGGGAGGGGTGGCCGGTTTTGGTAAGGTGAGTAGAGGGGAATGCCGAAACCTCCTTAGGTGTTAGAGTGCATTTTCGGTCAGCCTTTGTTTAGTGTACCAAAAGCCGAAATTCATTCTTTTTGTTTCTGTAGCTAGCCGAACCTTCAGGTGAGCATTTTCTCCTTTTTTCTTCTTTGAAACTAAAAGTCTCAAGCAATATATACCTTGTCGAAATTTGCACTTGTTCTCTCTTAATTTTATTATAGCCGAATGCTCCCTTGAGTTCTTAAACTTTTATTTCGTTTTGCTCCTTTTCTTCTTCTTGATCCTTGGCCGAATCACTTACCCTCTCATCTCTCTCTCTTTTCTTTTTCATTTGTGCTAAGCCGAAAGTACTCATCTTCTTCCTCTCATACTTTCATTTTCTTTTCTCTTCTCAAATTCTTTTGCCGAAATCCCCTATCTTTCTTTTCACTTCTTTTTTTTCTCTTCTTCCACTCTAGCCGAAGCATTCTATTCATTCTTCTAGTTGTTTGGCCGAATATCAACAAGGGGGGAATCTTCCTTAAGTTCTTCTCCAATCGGTTTGTAGAGGAAGGTAAGTGCTCAAGGCCGAATGCCTATTTCTTCTTCTCTCTTGTTCCCTGTCAACTTTTATAAGGGTAAGAGCCGATTTCGGCATTTGGTAGCAAGGGTGTTAATTACCTTTTTGAAACCGATTTATTGTAGGGCCTCCGGGATTTTGGAAACGATCAAGCAAAGCCTTCATCCTTGATTAATCAGTTGGTAGGTGGTGGTAAGGATTTATTTTAGTAAGCTATTCTTTTAGTATTCAAGAAAGCCGAAGGCTAGTGATGAGGGTGTTAATGATTGCCGATTGTAGGGAAGTGAAGCAGATTCACATAGTGTGTGGTGGCTAGTATTCAAAGGGCGTTTAAGTAAGGGTTTGGCTTTCAAGCGTTAACTCTTGGGGATTAGTTGGTGTGGCCGAATGGCCTTGTTACTAATCTTTATGTTTGGTCGAATGTAGGAGCAAGGAAATCTAGTGTGGTAGATCGACTCTTTGGGATTTAGGGCGTTCGTTAGTTACAGATGTGTAAACTTACACACTCTATTACTTAGTAATATGTTTTAATAACCTTATTGTAATAAAGCCGAAACAGTGGAGATTGATATGATACCCTATGGGTATGAACACGAATTCGGGTAAGTCCGTTTCAATGTGAGTTCTGCTATTCAATATATGATATTATGATTTATGACATATATGATATGTGTTTCGTAACAAAGCATGATGGCATGATTTGCATGATTTGCATGATTTACATGAGTATGGCATGATGATGGGTGATATGAGAGGAGGGGGAAGATGATATCCGTGACTTTCGGTCACCAGAGGTTTGGCACCTCCAGTGGTTTGGTACCACAGTTTGATATTCTGTAACTTTGGGTCACCAGAGGTTTGGCACCTCATAGCGACTTGTCCCAGTGGCTTAGCACCACAGTGGGTTGGCCCCACAGTTGACATATCGGGATCGTCGCCAGTGATTTGGTATCACACGTGGGTTGGCCCCACACTTGGATATTGATATTTTGTGACTTTGGGTCACCAGAGGTTTGGCACCTCATAGCGACTTGTCCCAGTGGCTTAGCACCACAGTGGGTTGGCCCCACAGTTGATATTCCGGGATTGTCGCCAGTGATTTGGTATCACACGTGGGTTGGCCCCACAGACGGCTTATTCATGACTTTGGGTCACCAGTGGTTTGGCACCATATTGTTGGATATCGTGACTTTGGGTCACCAGTGGTTTGGCACCACCAGTGGTTTGGTACCACACGGGGTAGAAAAGGAGTTATGGATGGCTAGGGTTGGGTGCATTAATTATATTGCTTGGTTATGGTGTGTAAGTATGTTGCATTAATCGGGAGGAGGATTTATGCACTGAGTCTTGATGACTCACCTTCTCCCTAATCATTTCAGGTGACACTTAGATCGCGGAGGAGGAGCCGGGTGGACTAGAGGTGGCCATGCATTAAAATAATTCGGTTTTCACGGATTTGATTTGGGTACTTTATTCTTATTTACTTGAGTTTCCATTTTTACCGAGGTTGTAATAAGGCCTTTAAAATTTTGTTTTATTATTTATGTGATTGGATTTGACTTCAAATATGGCTTAATGAATTACTTGGTTAACTTCATAAAATTCGAACGCAAGGTTTTCTAAACTACAAACAACATGTTTTAAACTTTACCATCGGGTAAAACATATCACTTGAAAATGACAACAACGTAAATGATTTCCAAACTCAAGGTTTTTCACACCCAATTCAAACGATTTATAAGTAGCTAAGGAAAAAAAAAACCGTTCGGATATAATATGATACATAGAATTGATTTCTAAACCTCTGAATTCGGCAAATGAGCTTTCAAAAAGAAAAATTCCCGGGTTTTCAAAATGGACTATTGTTTTTTTTAAATGATCATGCCCAAGATTTTTGCAAGTACAACGCGACCAGGAGTGTCTCGCCAAATTTTTAATTGGTAACCTACTTTAAACCTAAACCATTTTTCCTCTGTGACATGTCAAATTCGGTCGTGGTGTGTTGACCGGGTTTGGGGTGTTACAACACGATCGTGTCCTCACCCGTGAAACTCTTTAAGTAGGTCACACGTGTAACACCCCTAACCCTTATCCGTCGCTGGGACAAGATTATGGAGTATTACCGGACTTTTCAGATCAAATACGAACATTTAATTTCATTTAGCATACATCTAATAATTTAATCATATTGTCGCTTTTATGAGCCATCAAGTCCCAAAATATGTGTTAGAAACAAATCAAGACTAAACCGGATACTTAGAAAAAATTTTTGAAACATCAAAAAATTTTCAAAGAAACAGAGGACACACGTCCGTGTGTCCAGGCCGTGTGGCTCACACGGTCAAGAGACACGCCCATATCTCAGGCCGTCTGGGTATTCAAAATAGGGACACACGGTTGTGTGCCAGCCCGTGTCCATACCCGTGTAACTCTCTGACTTAGGTCACATGACCAAGCCACACGCCCGTGTCTCTGCCCATGTGAAAATACCTGGCATTCTGTTTTGAAATTCTAAGGTTGCAGGGGACACATGGCCAAATCACATGCCCATGTGTTAGCCGTGTGTCTCACACGGTCCAGTCATACGCCCGTGTGTCTAGCCGTGTGGACTTAAAATGAACCTTAAACAACAAGTTTACCATTCCCTGCAATCTTGAACACTAAGCAACTCAAAAACCATTCATTCAACCAGTTCAAAATATGATCAAATACCTTCAAATCATGTCAAATTACTCAACATAGATGTTTATCCAATGTTTCCTCATAAGTTCCACATTTATATTATCAAAACATAACATCAAAACTTCAATTTAATCCATATTATAAACATACCAATTTCAATCAAATATTATCCTATTCATGAACATTTCTACTCTAATATAAAACATGTCATGTTATAGTTTTAACATAACACATACTCATAAGTATATAACCAACCAATGTTAACTTATAATCTTATTTACAATCAATCCTCAAAATATTTAACGTTTAGACTCCCTAGGTACATGCCGACACAAAAAGAAATATACATCACCATGTTTGAGATCGGGACCATTGTTGGATGTTGAATCGACGATCACACTTAAGTACCTAATCTGCACACGGAAAACAAAACCGTATGCTGAGTATAAACATAATGGTATTTCTATAATCTGAATACTTAAAAGTAAAGTAATATAACATACATATTTAATCATACAATAACAATAGTCATTTAATTAATCAATTCATAAATGAATCATTTATAACATATTCAATTCGCATCATTCGCTATTTCAAATTGCTTTTCACAATAAACAATCCATGTGTCTCATTTCCATTTCACATTCAGTATTTTCAAATACCTTTCATAATATCACTTCTTTTAATTTCCCCTATTAACAAGACTCGGACTCGAACGGATACACGGATCCATCCAAAACACACCAGTTTGGCACCCAGTGCCTCATCAGATAATTCGAAGTAATAAGTTGACACCCAGTGTCTCATCGGTTAAATCGAAGTAAATTGGTGCCCAGTACCTTATCGAGTTAATTCAAAGTAATAGATTGACACCCAGTGTCTCATTAACTCGAGGTCGAAGTAATCCCTAAACTCTTCCAATCCTATGGCATGCTATCTATGTCTGACTCTGCTCGATACAGTTAATAGGGTTTCAATTCACTTTTCAAATGTCACAATCATCCAATATTCAAATATCACATTAATCATAAATTCACATACATTCAATTCAATATCATAATGCTAATTACTCACCTCATTTACTTACTATAAACATTAAGTCAAAAATTATAGCAATTAATATTTATATTCAGATTATAGAAATACAAACCAGAACTTCCGAGCTACTTCTCGTCAACTTTATCTTTTCCTTTCTTAGTCGAGGTTTCCGGCACAACGTTTGCTATGAAATTAAAACAATTAAAATTCATCAATACAATACAATTCAATTTCAAATTAAATATTTCAATTTTTATTCAACATTTGCCTAAATTCCAATTTAGTCCCTAAACTGAGACTAACTTTATTTCTTCACAATTAATTCTATATTTTTATTCAATTTCCACTTTAAACTAACTTTAACCCTCTAATTTCACTCAAATCCCTAAATTTCAAAAAATTTATAATTTATTCCTTAATACTCAAAATTTACAATTTATTCTACAATTCAATCCTTTTTCAATTCTAACTTAAAAATCTATCAATTTAGTCCCTAATACTCAAATTTTTCAACATGGACAACATCTAAAAACTCAATAATTTCAACATAGATTGAATAGTATTTAATACCGGGATTCTAAAAACATAAAAATTACAAGAACATGGACTAAATTGAATAATCGGTTGAGCATGGAACCTTGAAACCCTAATTTCTCCTTTCTCCTTTTCTTTTCTTTTTCTTTATTTCCTTCTTTGTTTCGTTTTTTTCTTTGTTCTTTCTATTTCTTTTTGGTTCTTTTATTTATTTTGTTTATTCTTTTAATTATTATAATAATATAATGTAATGTAATGTAATGTAATATAATATAATATAATATAATATAATATAATATAATATATATACTTAAATATTAAGTATACATATATTATTATATACATATGTATTTTATTTTTACACATGTATACACAATCACCATACATTTGTTAATTAAGGCTTAATTGCTTATTTAGTCCCTTCACTTTTTCTCTAATTTACAATTAAACTTTCACACTTTATGCAATTTAGTCCTTATATCTAATTACTCTTAATTCAAGCTAATTCACCTAACCAAAACCTAATTACCTACACAACTAACTTCTTAAATATTTTAAATAAATATTTACGAATCTGTTTTACAAAAATGGGGACCCAAAAATACACTTTTCGATACCCGTGACTAAAGCTGATCATGGGTCGGCCGGGTCGAGTTCGGGTCAGGCCCAAAAAAATCTAGGTCCATTTTCTAGGCCCGAGCCCGGCCCGACCAAAAATATGGGCCTAAAAAATTATCCAAGCCCGACCCAAAATAAAATTGTTAAGCCCGAGCCAGCCCGGCCCATATTAAATTTTTTTTAGCTTATTTTATTAAATAAAACACTTTTTAAAAGATATTAAATCAAATACATTTAAAAACATAAAAACAAATATTAAAACAAGAAACAAATAAAAAACTGATATTAGAACAATTATTAAAACAATACACAAATTGAAAGTGAAAGTGAAAATAGAAAAGTAAAGTTAAAATTTTAAAATCATTAGAAATAAAATAAAATATTTATTATATAATTCGGGTCGGGCCCGGGCCAAAAAAGTCTTGCTCGAGGCCCTGCCCGTTTAGATTTTTTTGTTCGAGCCTATTTTTCGGGCCTATATTTTTCCCGAACCCTCTCATTTATCGGGCGGGCCTTCGGGCTGGGACGGGTGGCCCGGCCCATGATCAGGTCTACTCGTGACTATCGGGTCGTTACAACACGGCCATGTCACACGCTTGTGTGCTCGTGTAACTCTTTAAGTTGCCCCACACGCTTATGTTTCAGGCCATGTGTTAGGCCATGTAACTCACTGACTTGCAACCTAAAGAACTCACCAGATGGCACATGACCATGTCGCTAGGCCGTGTGTCTCACACAGCTAAGTCACACGCCCGTGTCTCAGGCCGTGTACACCCAAATTTACCTAAAATCAAGTCATTTCCAACACCATTTCATGCTTAAACATTTGAATCATTTGTGCACACTTTCAAGACACTAAAAGCATACCTAAACATACATATGTATATGCCATTCCAAGACCCTAATTCAATTAACCAATATGCCATTCAAAGGTACCTCAAATGCATTCAATAACACTTACCTAAACATGTCAATTTTACCACTTTTCAATCATTAATTACTAGTTCAATACTTTCCAAAACATGTCATAACTTGACCTTAATCATACCAATTCAAAAAATACTATAGAAGTCATTCAAAACATGCATTATAAGATAACCAAAATGACACAATCTAGCAAGGCATCAAATGGTACCAACCAAGTTAACTTCCACAACATATACATGTCAAATCACCAACTAAACATTCAACAAAATGTCATTACAATTCAACCTATACATGCCAGTATAACATTTTCCAAAACATTAAAAAACTATCGATATAAATATACTGGATAGTGTGATAGATCTCCGACGAACTTCCAAACTGATTGAGCTTCTGATAATCTATAAAACATAGGAAAGAAACTACGTAAGCAATTGATGCTTAGTAAGCTCGTAGAAAATAAAACATAACTTACCATTTCATTTGCATAATATAAAGCATAAGTAATATAATCCAAACCATAAGCTTGGCATAAGCCTATACATCACCATCAATACACAAGTTAACATACTTGCACATAAGTCAAATGAGCCATCCATGATATAAGTCATTTTCCATATGAAATACATCAATTAGTTCATGCATTCTTTCTATAAGACCATGCTTTATTCCATTTGAATACTTACCTTTTCAATCTCTTTTCTTGTTCGTTGAACCATCTAGAATTTCATCAGATACTCGGGAAAGCTCACACAAAGTGTTCCTTTACATATAATTGTAGCCTTTCCTTTACATCATTGCTCACATGAGCTGTGAAATGGGCTTGCTCACACGAGCTGTGGGTCGCAATGTAAGCTACACTATACTGTTCACATGATCTGTGGAGTATTCGCAACAAATACAGGACCTCAGCCATCGGTAAGACATTCAAGACCAGCACCCGAAACATGAAATCCCTAATGACATGTCATTTGAATCCTACGAATTCTTAAAGTTCAACCGGGACCCGATATCTGTCAACTCATCATCGTATTGATAGGCTTATGCATTGATCATTTGTATTATAAATAACATAATAACATTCAATTTAAATACATAAAACACGATAATCATTCATACGAGCTTACCTCGACGACTAGGGGCATAGAAATTAAGTTGAACTAATCCGAAGCTTTTGCTTTGCCTCGATCTAGGTCCGTACGTCATTTATCTTGATCTAAATAGACAATTTAAATCGATCTAATACTTCTAGTATTCAATTTAATCCACATTTCCTATCTATGAAAAATTACCATTTTGCCCCTAACAGTTTAACTTTCCATAATTTGGTCATTAAGCTCATAAATTGAAAACTAATCATTTTAATCAATATCCATATTAATGAAACATGCAAGGGACCTTGAAAAAACTCATATTTACCATCATTTCACAATAAAACCCTAGAATTTATACCTTTAACAAACTAGTCCCTAATTCCAAAATTCAATAAAAATCACTTAACAAAATTTATTTATTTTTCAACAAAGATTCATAATCTACTATTTAACGTCAAGAACCATTCAAGAACATTCATGGCATAACTCTCAACCTTTAAAATTTTTACAAATTACCCTCATGCTAGCTAAATTAAGCTAAAACGATCTCAAAAACATTAAAAAAAACATTAAAAATGGGGTTGAAATCACATATCGCGCACCAATTTAGGCCTAACCGAAATAAGCTACCAACAATGGAGTCTCTCTTCTCTTAAAATTGGTCAAACATGAAGAAATAAAGATCATGCATGTTTTATTTTCTTTTGTTTTAAAGTTATTTACTCAATTACTATATTAACCTTATTGTTAAGCAAAAATTACATTAACAACTTTCCATGCATATCCACTGGCATTCATTATGATATATTTACCATTAAAGTCCACTTACTTCCATTCCCATAGTTATTTAGACCTTTTAACTATTATAACTCAACTTTTACACTTTTTACGATTTAGTCCTTTTCACTTAATTAACTAGGCAAACATTAAAATTTCTTAACAAAATTTTCATACGACCTTACTATAATCCTAAAGACATTAAAATAATAATAAAATAATAATTTACTCATCAAAATCTTGGTCCCAAAACCACTATTTTGATATCACCTTTAACGTCTTTATTACACAACCTTTTTGGCATTGATGACAATGTACGTATTTTGAATAGAGTTGGCCAAAAGAATCCGGCTTGTCATACTTTAGCCGTAGTACGTGAACCTTCGAAGTGTCCCCTACTTGGAGTTGTGTGATAATGATATAGAATTTCATGTACCTAGTTTTTTTGCCACACATCTTCTGATCATTTGATCTGCGCACCTTTTAAATAGATATGACTCTTCCTAGAAATAGCACTTCACATCATGAAGAAACTTTTTCTTTTGTTGATACGTTTTATCAATCGAAATCAAACCTCAAGCTAAATAGTTAGCAAAATCAGTAAACCAATGGGTGTTATGGATGTGATTTACCTTAAGTATGTGTTCATATGGGGATGTCTTCTGGATAGGTGTAAGCGGAGATGTTCCTTCTTGTGGTTTCAATATGGGTAAGTGATTTGCTACCTGGTTCTATACCCCTTTTCAATTTTAAATTTTTAGATCAAACTCTTGAAGTAGAAATACTCATCGGATCAATCTCGGCTTAGCACCTTTTTTGGCAAGTATTTAATTGCCGAATGATCTGTATAGACAGTTACTTTAGTACCTACAAGATAAAATCAAAACTTGTCAAAAGCAAATACAATAGCAAATAACTCTTTCTCTGTTATCGTATAATTTAGTTGAGCCCCCGTCAGAGTCTGACTTGCATAGTAGATGGGATGAAAAACTTTGTTCCTTCGCTGGCCCATCATAGCTCCTACTACAAAGTCAATTGCATCACACGTTAATTCAAATGGAAAATCCCAACTCGATGTGACGATCATTAGTGCCAAAACTAACCGATTCTTCAAATTGTTAAAAGCTTTCAAACATTCTTCATCAAAGTTGAATGGTGTGTCCTTCTCCAATAATTTGCATTAGGGTCTAGCAATTTTGAAAAAGTCTTTGATGAATCTTCGATAGAATCTAGCATGTCCTAAAAAGCTCCTAACACCCTTTACAGATGTTGAAGGTTGGAGTTTCTTAATGGCATCTACCTTTATTTTTCTACCTTGATCCATTGTCTCGTTATTCGGTGCCCCAAAATAATACCTTCTCGTACCATGAAATGACACTTTTCCCAGTTTAGTACAAGGTTTGTTTCTTCACACTGCCTTAGTACCTTGGCTAAATTGGCTAAGCAATTGTCATAAGTATCTCCAGACATTGAAAAATCATCCATAAAAATTTTTAAAAACTTTTCCACCATGTCAGTAAAAATAGCCATTGTAAATCTCTGAAATGTAATAGGTGCATTACATAAACCAAATGACATGCGTCTAAATGCGAATGTACCATACGGGCATGTGAATGTTGTTTTCTGTTGACCCTCTGATGCTACTGTGATCTAATTGTACCTTGAATATCCATCTAGAAAATAGTAATAATCTCGCCCCACGAGTCTATCCAACATTTGATCCAAGAACGGTAAAGGAAAGTGATCTTTCCTTGTCGCCTTGTTCAATTTTTGGTAATCTATGCAAACTCTCCATCCCATAACTGTTCTGGTCGGCATTTACTCGTTATTTCTATTCTCTATTATCATAATACCTCATTTATTTGGCACACACTGGACCGAACTTACCCATGAACTATCTAAGATGAGATAAATTATACCCGCATCTAACCATTTGATGAGTTCTTTCTTTACCACGTCCTTCATAATAGGGTTTAGCCTCTATTGTCTATAAATTGTCCCTTTCTTGCCATCTTCTAGGATGATTTTGTGCATGCACACAAATGGAATAATACCATGGATATTGGCTATGGTCCATCCAATAACTGTAACACCCCAAACCCGGCCTAGAAGTTAGGCCCGAGTCCGGAATGTCACATTAAAGGCACAGTTCAAAATGATTTTACCATTTAAAAATTTAAGGCCCAAAAGCCCAAAACCCTTGTATCTTGTTAAGTTATGTTGAAAAGCCCATATTTTAGAAAACATTCATAGGTTAAGTTATTTCGAAAACCATGTTAACCTTAGAAATTTTATGAAATTTATTAAGCGGATAGTTGAAACAATAATAATAAAACCCAAAATCTAAAGTCAATTAGGAGTTACATGGCCTTATTACAATCCAATAAAAGAAAAAAAACAAAGTATTTAAAATAAATTCATTTGAACAAAATAAAACATTTGATCAGCTTGTAGTGTGGCCATCTCCAAGTCCTCTCCCACGTCGAGCCGTTTATTCAGGATCACCTGAAACATTAAATAAAAGGGTGTGAGTTTCAAAACTCAGTGTGTACAACCCTTGGCAATCGAATCACATACAAATATTCACATTGGGCCTAAGCCCTATCAAAATCGGTGGTCTTGGGCCTTAGCCCACAATGACTTCATATCGTATCATATCATATCATACCATATCATATCATATCATATCATATCATATCATATCATATCATATCATATCGTATCATATACAAACAAGATAATGCAAAAACCCTCCCCAAAAATCCATCCGCTACACACACCATTTCCCTTCCAACTATAACATACCTGTGGGGATTTCTAAATCAACCCACCCATCCTCTACACACCAAAGGTAGCCCGGTTGCGGTACTACCTAACGTTGCAGCAAAGCTGCTAATCATATAATGGGCTTAAAGCCTCCGGTGGATCCATGGTTGTCAAGCAACTATGCGACCCTCAAATCTTCCTCCGTGCCATAATTCCCACCCATATGCATCCTAAGAAGAATATTATATGAATGCATCAAACATGAGTAACATCCACAAACTCATATTCGTCACATAGGGGTATCTTCGTCATTTCACTACCCAGGGGTATTTTCGTAATCCTACCCTAAAGGGGCATTTTAGTAATTTGGCAAGATAGGTGTATCTTGGTAATTTCGCAAAATAGGGGTGTTTTGGTAATTTGTAAAATAGGGGTATTCTGGTAATTTTCAAAATTGGGGTATTCTGGTAATTTTACAAAACTAAGGGTATTTTAGTATTTTACAAATCTAGGGGTATTTTAGTAATTTTACAAATCTAAGGGTATTTGGTCACTCTCGGGTTTTAGTTATGAACTTTGGCTCGTCAACATCCTCGCGACTAAAGTGAACAGACACTACGCACCAGGTAGGATATCAAAGAAAAGGAGGTGGGCTGCTAGGGTTGCTTAAGTACCAAGCTCTCCCTAGATCCAATCCTAGACATGCGTATGTCCGTTGCCACACTCTAACCCAGCGACTTATGAAATTTAAGTCTTATGAAATTAGATTAAGTCTTATGAAATTTAAGAGTTGTTCAAACTAGGCCTTAAGTCCATAAACCTTAACCTACTTGTCTACGTCCCCATAAAGCCCATCAAACCCAAATTACATCTTTACGGCCTATTAGGCCCAAATCACATCCTTATGGCTCGTTAGGCCCGAAACAATTCTAGATCAAGGTTTATGCTTGACAGACTCAATTCATACACCAAACCAAACAAACTCAACAAACCTAGCCTTAGGGCCCACTGGGCCCATTTAGCCACTTTCGACTTTTCGGCATTGCCGATATCGTGTGTGTAATGTTTGTACACACTTGGTATACACGCGCGCTGCAAACCCTTTAGTTACAAACCTACAAGCGACATTACTAACGATTAACCAAGGCTTTAACACATACTTATCAAATATCGAAACCTCACTGTACCCTTACCGTGTGCCTCACGTTCTAGTAGCCATTCATTTGCTACTATTTGCGATTATCCTCTAGATCTGCACCCAAACACCTATATTGTCAAAACCAAGTGACCCATATGGTACATATGTCAACCCTATGAGCCACATTAGATTCGGCCATTTACTAATCCATGACTGAGTCGAGAACACTTACCACCTTGTTAGCAATCCTTACCTACCACATTTGCGATTGTTGAGCCTTACCCTTGTTAATACAAGTTAACGACAAGGATTGGGTTAGATAGCCCTTCGGCTTTTAACAAAACACACTAAAAAAAATTCAACAAAGCACTTACCGAAATTCTCCTTTTATCCAACGACTTAAATCCAGCTTTTGAGACTAGTAAGGTGATAGGGACAATTCGGCAACACTAGGGAGAATAAGAAAAGAGGTGATACGTCTAGAACCAAGTGGTGAACCAAAAAGGGAATTTGAGAAGTGAGAGTATGGAGGATTCGGCTTTTGAATACTTAGAGAGAAAAAGGGTGTTTGGGCATCTCACAAGTGAAGAAATTCGGCCGGAGGAAAAAAAATTTCGGCATTACTTTAGGAACTTAATTCGATACCCATATATATACTAAAATAAATAAATAAATAAAATAAACCTACACTCCCTAGTCGACTCAAACTTATCACCAATTAAATTCCTTTATTTTCTTCAAATTTTATCTTCATCCCCATCCAAAAATTCCTTTATTTAGCCAAAAATCCAATTTGAATTACCTTCAAACACCTTCCCCACGCCGGCAGCAAAATAGCAGGTTATTGCGCACAAGGCAACTCGAAACCAAGACCTTTAGGCACCACCACACGCTACCAGCCACTGCACCAAAACTTTTCTTGTGATATATTCCATTTCCAACTTCTTTTAAGGCCTATTTCCCAAGGACCGAATCATCCAAAGAAATCTAAAAATATTCGCCAACACCCAGCTTCGAACCTCCAGCCTCTTCACTATGATGCACGCCCCTTGCCACTGTACCGCCCTCTTTATTTGATTCATAATTCCTCCCCAATTAGTTATAAACCTTTCTTCCGTGCTCTAGGTTTACTTAAAAAAACCAACATTTAGCCCACACCGCGACTAGAACCCTTCTCCCCCTCCTGCTCCTAATGCCTCTGCCACTGGGCCAGACGTTTCTTTGTGTCATGAATCAGACCCAACTAATTATAAGGCATAAACCCTGGCCTTCATATTAACATATGCGAAATAAAATATTTTCTGCCAAGTCCAGGACTTGAACTTTTGACCACCAGCTTGTTCAAAATGCCCCAGGCCACCAGACCACCTACTTCCTTGTGCTATCTTCTAACCCAAAAATATTTTAAAAGCCTTCTGACTAACACCAACCACACTTAAGGGTAAAAACAATTTTTTTGATAAAGCCCTAGATCGAGCCCAAGACTTTTCCAACACTACCAACTTTTCCTAAATCACATAAAAATTAAACTAAACATAAAATCATAATTTTTTTAAACACCCTTAATTCATTATCCCCTTTTTTTCCGATCAACAAAATCCATTCTCTCGACACAGAAATCCATTTATTCTAGGCCCAAATTCGGGGCGTTACAATAACCTTCTTAAATTATTTAAGTTTCTCTTCCTACTCTTCAGTTAGCACTGCTGAAATAATCACATGCAAAGTCGAAGAGTTACCTAAATAGACATATTTTAAGTGCGAGGGATGTAACTTTAGTTCCAATTTAGGTGGCTCCTCGATTGATGCTTTTGGTTGAACATAAGCTCTGCTTTCTAATTCCAAAGATTCAAAATGGGATTATGGATTAAATCCCTTATGGTTAGCTTCTAGCAAAGCTAAGTATTCCTCCCTCTCTTCATTACTTTGAGGGCCTGACATCAAAATTTGTTGCAATGGGTCCTTAATAGAGTTGAGTTCCCATTCTACAGCTAAATCCTTTAACTCAGATTCTATAGAACACTCATCAATTACATCAAAAAATCGCATAGATTTAAAAACATTGAACGTTACTTGATCGTCTTGTACACACATAGTGAGCTCACCCTTTTGCACATTAATAAAGATCCTTCCAGTTGCTAGGAAAGGTCTTCCTAGGATTATTGGAACCTCTTTATCAACTTTAAAGTTTAAGATAACAAAGTTAGCAGGAAAAATAAATTTGTCTACACGTACCAATACAATATCTATTTTTCCTTCTAGATATGCTAAAGATCGGTCTCCTAACTGAAGTGTAATCATAATAGGTCTAACTTCACCTATCCTTAAATTTCTAAATATAGACATGGGCATCAGGTTCATGTTCGTACCCAAATCACATAATGCCTTACCACAATAAGTTACTCCAATGTTGCAAGGTATGGTAAAACATCTAGGATCCTTCAATTTTGGTGGTAGTTTATCTTGAAGATATGTGTTGCATTCTTTTGTTAGAGCTACCGTCTCAAATTCTTCAAGTTTTCATTTCTTTGACAGGACATCCTTCATGAATTTGACGTAGTTTAGCATCCGCTCAGGTGCTTCTACCAACGAAATGTTGATATGAAATTGCTTGAGTACGTCTAGGAATTTCTTGAACTGGACTTTCTTCTTCTGCTTCTAAAGTCTTTGAGGGTAGGGTGGTCGAGGATTCTTAACTGGAATTGATTGATTTGTTATCTTTGGTGCTTCTGCATCTAACAAAGTTGTTAGTTTATCAAAATTGACTGGTTTTGAAGTTATCCTTTCAAATTTTATAGATTCTGGTTCTGGTGAAACTGTCAACACTTGGTTAAACTTCCTCTTTATCTTGAGTATCAGCTACCTCTTCCTCAACTTCAACAGTGTTGGGCTCTAATGTCTTCCCGCTCCTTAAAGTTAATGCTTTATAATGCTCTTTCCGTGAATTTCTTGTATTCTCTGTAGCACTACTCAAAGCACCTTGTGGTCGGTTCCTGAGTTTTGATACAAGCTGGCCCATTTGGTTTTCCAGGTTTTTCGACGTGGCTACTTTGCTTTGGATTAAGGTATCATTTTTTGCTATGTATGCCTTCAACAGGTTTTCCAAACCATTGGAAGGATCAGCTTGAGGTTGTTTCTGAACTTGTTGGGTAAATATAGGTGGCTGGGTCGGTCTAGGTTGTGCATAAGTGTTACTAGGTCTAGCCCCTTGGTTACTCCAAGTAAAATTAGGGTGGTTTCACCAAGATGGGTTATAAAAATTGGATTACAGTCCTTGCCTTCCTCTGTTCTGGTTTTGGTTACCTATGTAATAAATAGATTTTGGGTTTGACAGACATTCTTCGAACAAGTGCCCTTCCCGAAAATAAACACATGCTACATTTTTGAATTGATTCGGTGGTTGAGCTGCAAAATTATTAAACCCATTAGTAGTAATTTTTTTAAGCATTGAGGATATCGAGGATACCTGAGATACGAATGAAGTGAGAGCGTCCACTTCATGTTCTCCTGCGACTCATCTTTCTAACGCTGCTCAATTTGTTGGCCATTGATAATTGTTGCTTGCAATCCTCTCAATGATTTCATAAGCCTCATTATAAGACTTCAAAAGGAGAGTGTCGTTAACAAAACCATCTACTACAATTCTCGTGTGAGCATTGAGACCATTGTAGAATGTCTTTGGTTGGATGCAATGCAGAATTCCATGATGAGGACACTTTTGTAACAATTCTTTAAACCTTTCCCACACCTCATATAAGGACTCGTCATCTATCTATTGGAAGGTAGTGATCTCATTCCACAACTTAGCATTCTTGCTAGATGGGAAATACTTCATAAGGAATCTTTCTGCTAACTCTTTCCATGTTGTAATGGAACCTGGTGGCAACGTGTTCAACTAAGCTCGAGCTTTGTCTCTTAGTGAATATGGGAACAACTTTAATTGTAATGCATCTTCAGGTACACCGACTAACTTAAAGGAGTCGCTCACCTTCATAAACAATCTTAGGTGAAAGTGAGGATCTTCGATAGGCATTCTACTGAATTGGCCCATTGTCTGAAGCATCTGGAACATGATTGGCTTTAGCTCTAATTGTTGTGCCTCAATTTCAGGTCTCTTAATACACGGATTAAGCTCATGAAACAATGGCACAACATACTGTCTTAGAGCTCTATCCCTATCATCAACAATAATGATAGGATTTTGAACATGATTCGCTCCATTTCCTTGATTTTGGTTCTCAAGGTTTATTTCTTCAGTCCTTCTCTAAATTGCTTATCTTCTTTATTGTCAAAAAGTTCTTTCAATCACAGAGTCTACAGGGAGTAAGTCGATAATTTTATCAATACGTATAAACACATGAAATAAACACAATAAAATATGATTAAATTAAAACTAAACAAAAAAAAAACCAAAATGCAAAATTAACAATTTCCCAAATAGTGTCTTTTAAAACAGTCCCCGGCAACGGTGCCAAAAACTTGGAACGAGGGAAATTTGCAAGTGTACACATTCGTTATCAAGTAATAAAGTGACAAGTAAATGTCAAGTTATCGTACCCACATGGACTGTGAAAGAAAATATTTATGAAATGCAAAATAAAACAAGTTGGTGGTGAAAACAATAGTTGATTTGAAGAAGTTATCTAAAACTAAAACTAAGTAAACTAAGTAAATTAGCTAAGAAAAAGAAAAGTAAAAATTCTATTGCACGATTTCTAAAAAGATGAGTTCAAATCAAGATGAAATAAATGTGTTAGATCAATTACATTCCTTAACTTAAAATTACTAAACTCATGTTCATGCTGTTACGAATAATTTCACAACAACTTGGTATTTTGCTAACTAATGCACATACAAACTTACTAAACCAATTAATCTCTTGAACATATTACTATATCAATTCAAATAATTAATCAATTCTCATAAACATGTATAAGATTAAGTGAAGTAACAACATAGTCCTATATCGAAACAATTTAATCACAATAATCTTGTAAGTTATGAAAGGCTAATGTACCATTTAATATCGTCACTAATTTAACCTTCAGCTACCTTAGAAGATTAAACATGCATCAATTAGATATTGTGTCTATTAATTACAATTTCAAAATGATTTTTAATTAATTCATTTGTTACCTACCAATTATAATGCAAGTATAACATAGGCATGATTTTTATTTAATTGAACAAATTACCATGGCCTAATAACAAAACGAACACGATTATAATAATTTAAGTGGAAAAAATGCAATCAATCTAACTAGAATTAAATTTTAGTTCTTATAATTAAATCAAGAATAACAACACAAAAAATATCCATGTTCATGATCACAACATAAACAAGAAAATTAAAGAGAAGGGAACTAGGAAGCAAATCCAGTATTTCTCTGAAGCCAGACTAGTGCGCTCTTCTCCTTTCTCTACTTGTTCTGTTGATCTGAGGCCTTCACGAACACTTGAATTCTGCTACACCAAGGTGGGTGAAATCTCTTTTTCAAGAGGGAAATCAGTAAAGGAATGAAACAAGGGAAAATAGGAAAGTAAGAAGGGAATGGTAGAGAGAAAATGAGTGAAAGAGAGAGATTTATGGGAATAAATGGTGTGTGAATTGAGGAAGGGAAGAGGGGTATTTATAGGTGGGAATGGTCACTGAAAAGATCAAGTAAATTTCAGCCACTCCTCTTACCTTGGCCGGCCATGCATGGTGCAAGTTTGAATGATTCAAACTTCGCTATATTTAACCTAAGGTAAAAAGTGAAAGGCATAAAAAGTGGAGGGGTTTGAATAGCATTTAGGAGAAGCTCACAGAATATTTTGCAAGTATGAAAATCAGCTAAAATCAGCTGATTGGATCAGCTATAGGGACGGATTTGGGCTGCCTAATTGCTTGGCAGTTCAGTCTTCTATACTTAGCACACTGGACCACTTTCTTCTTCCGACTTTATATCAATTTTTAACCCAATTAATATTGGATAAAAATTAAATATAAAGTATGTATAATAATCAATATTGGACCATCCTTGGCCGGAAAATAATTTAGCCATGCTTTTCATTCACATTATGCAAAAATTACCCCAACGATTCAGGCCTTTCGAGGTGTCTGCCAAGTCAATTTTCACTTTTTTGTGCAAAACTATCGAAAATAAACCAGATTTGTGAAAAATTATTATAAAAATAATTAAAATTAAATTTGTTAATAATCTAAGTGCAAATTAATTATTTTATAATTAAAGTGTGAATTTCAACAAAAAATACTACGAAACTACATGAATTAAAGCTCAAAAGGTGCTGAAAAAAGTCTATATTTTTGTGTTTCCAATTATCTATCTTCAATACTAGATCTGTTAAAAAAGAAAAAAAAATTAATACAATTTCAATCAAAAAATTATTGTAATGTAAAAAAATGAATTCCACATCTACTAACCTTGTGAATTCTTCTCTATCTGTTTATTCTTCTTCTACATAAAATTTCTTTTCATGCTCTCAAATTTTCAAAAATTTCTTCCCAAACATTACTTAAATACTTTTTGGGGTAGAACTGGTGCCTCCTACAAGATTGGCACCACTGGTTCTACCTATGATATGGCCACCATTAGTGTTGCCTTTCCCATGGGCACCACCACCTAAACCTGTATTTAACCCATGTATCGGAACTGTATGTGAAAAATACTTTGTTGCCGTCTATTCACAAGGCTGTACCATTAAAAAAATTATTTTTTAACTGAATCTGATGGGTGTTAGAAAATAGGGGTCATGCCGCCTATGCACCACCCTCCACCACCCCTGATATACCATTTTCGTAAATAATTAAGCTGGTATACCATGTAACAACCCTAACTCGTCTTCGTCGTCGATTTAGGGTTACAGAGCATTATCATACAAAATAAAATATTTAACTTCAAAACTGAAATAATTATGCAATTTAATATTAACCTTTTGATACATCAATTTATTGATGGTAAAAATAATCTTACAGGCCTCAATCGGGTTTACAGGGCCCTAAAAACAGCTTAGGAATGTTCAGGGGTCAATTTGAACATTTGCTAAGGGAAAGAAAACAAATCCAATGATGGAAACAACATAGTAAGCCCTAAGGCATGCAATACATGCCACTTTAGTTTATCATTGGGTAGGCTATGGACCCTAAACCTCTCTCTATCTCTTTATGATTGTGTCTATGATAAATCGTAATTTACACATATTTTAACCCCATGCTTGGCTTAATTTTGGATGATTTTCCATTGAATTTGATGAATTCGATACTCCTAATCTCTTAATTTCATGTTTTATACTCAGGAGAGCTTAGGACGTCGAAAAGGACGAGAAACGGGCCAAAAAGGGGCAAAATGGGCCTACCTAGGAAATCAACACGACCTAGACCATTGGACACGATCGTGCGTTACGAGCAGGATCAACTACAGCCTAGACTATCAACCACGGGCAGATCACATGGCCATGTGTGGCGGGCAAGATCGACCACGACCGAAGGAGTCCACCACGGGCGTGTCACACGGGCGTGTCCCAACCAAAACTAGGATGAAATCTATTCGGAATAGGATACTTGTAGGCCAAGTAAGGCATCTCAAAGCCTATATAAACACCCTAGGGGGAAACCAAAAAGGGGAGCTCGACAGGTCGTCAAATAGATGCCGAGTAGAAGGTAGAAAATACTCCAAGACAGTCGTCGGGAGCAGCTTAGGAGAAGGATCTCCATCAAGACGGAGGATCTCCCATCAAGTTCTTTAGAAGTTTTTGGGTTTCTTATGTTTTGTTGTTTTCTCTATTCTAATATGTTTCCCTCTATCAGTATGAACTAAATCCCTTAAATACCTAAGGGGATGAAACCTAAGACGAATCTTATTATTGTTTGATTTATAAGATAAATACTTATTCTTATTCTTAATTGTGAGTTCTTATTCTTGTTTTGATAATTCAGGTTATTAACTCAAAGTCGAATGTGCTTATTCAGTGGAGCAAAAGTCCCTGTTTAAGAGAAGATCAAGACAATTAAGCGGAGTTGATTGCAACCCTAGAAATAGGGGGATGAAAATCTGCCGGATTAGAGTCAAATCTAATAAGGGGATCCATAGATTGAGTTAATGCTACAATAGGGGTTTTAATTAGAAAGAGATTTCAATTAATCAACCTAGAGTCAGTTGTTTTTAGTCTTGAAAGAGATATTAACATAAATCAGGGATTATTACGGATTAAGTCAAGTGAATAAATCATATGAGTCAAAAGTAAGAAGTTAAGTCTAGGTGGATTCTTCCTTAGGTATTGGCTATATCATATAAATTGTCCAAAAGTATTTTCCCAATTCACTCTCTGTCACGTTCATAGTTATTTAGTTAGTTAATTTTAGATAAAAAAAAATAAATCCCCTTAATTATTAGGCTAGATAATAAAAAGATAGTTAATACTAGTACTCTTGGTCCTTGAGGATACGATATTCTGGACTCACCATAACTATATTACTGTTCGATAGGTGCGCTTGCCTTTGTCAAAATAATAGTTAGTTTCGAGCCCATCAAGTTTTTGGTGCCGTTGCCGAGGACTAAGATATTAGGAACACTAAATTTTTATTACTTTAGCCATTTTGTTTCTTTGCAATTTAATTTTTTTTATTTTTATACTTTTCTAATTTTTCTTTTATTTGCTTTTGACAGGTAATTCTAGTTTATGACTAGAAGGAACCCGTCAGGACTATTACTTTTTTACAGTGATATAGAAGGTACCATTCGCAGAAATCGTAGGGATATAAGGCGAAGCCTACAATACATAGAAGAAGAGCAAGAGGATGATACTAATACTATCGAGGAGATGGCCGACAATAATCCGCTACCTCTTGTGGTTGCCACAAACCCGGTGAATCAAAATCCTTCTCCCCGTATTATGTATGATTATGCTAAACCTAACTTTACAAGAACTGAGTCAAGTATTGTTAGACCTGTTATTGCTGCAAATAATTTTGAACTGAAACCTAACACTATTCAGATGATTCAACAATTTGTTAGTTTGATGGTTTACAGGATTAGGATCCAAACAATCACTTAGCAAACTTTCTAGAATTATGTGATACCTTCAAAATCAATGATGATGCCATTTGCCTTCGGTTGTTTCCCTTCTCATTGAGAAACAAAGCTAAACAGTGGTTGAACTCGTTACCACGAGGATCAATCACTACATGGGATCAAATGACCGAAAAATTTTTACTTAAATATTTTCCGTTGGCTAAAACGGCTAAGTTGAGGAATGATATTTCTTCTTTTGTGCAGATGGATCTAGAAACACTCTACGATGCATGGGAGAGATATAAGGATCTATTAAGGAGGTGCCCTCACCATGGGTTACCCTTGTGGCTACAGGTTCAAACCTTTTACAATGGTGTGAACCCCTCAACTAGGCAGTTGATTGATTCAGCCACCGGCAGAACCCTAAATAACAAGACCCCTGAAGCGGCTTATGAGTTTATAGAGGAGATGGCACTAAATAACTATCAGTGGCAAGTTATGATGATAAAGCCAACAAAAGCCGCTAGTGTTTTCAACCTCGACGCAGTTACAATGCTATCAAATCAGGTAGAGCTTTTAAATAAAAAGATTGATGGTTTGTATGGTTCTTCGCAGGTACATCCAGTAATGCAGTGCGATACAAATGGAGGAGGGATGAACAATACAGAATATCCACCCTACAACCATGGCATAGAAAATGAACAGATGAACTATATGGGTAATAATTCTAGACCTTAAAATAACCCTTATAGTAATACTTATAATCCAGGTTGGAGGAACCACCCCAATTTCACATGGGGTGGCCAAGGAAATCAAAGACAACAACCCCCTCCAGGCTTCCAACAACAACCTTAACCACAAGAGAAAAAACAGAACCTTGAAGATATGCTAGCAAAGTTTATTTCAGTGTCAGAAACTCATTTTCAGAATACTGAAATGGTGTTTAAAAATTAGCAAACATTAATTCAAGGGCTTAAAAATCAAATAGAACAGCTGACCAAGTTAGTTTCTGAAAGGCAACCAGGTAGTTTACCGAATAATACTGAACCTAAACCAAAAGAACAAGTGAAGGCAGTAACATTAAGGAATGGGAAGGTATTGGTTGAAGTGGAAAAGAAGATGCCAAAAGAAACTAATAAGAAAAAAGGTGAGGAGGTCGAGAATATAACATCGGTACGTGAAGAATATAAACCACAGATCTCATATCCGACAAAGCTGAAGAAAGATCGCTTAGACGCATAATATGGTAAATTTCTTGAACTTTTTAAACAATTACATATTCACTTACCTTTTGTTGAAGCTATTTTGCAGATGCCAACATACGCAAAATTCCTAAAAGAGCTTCTAACAAATAAAAGGAAGTTTGAAGAGATATCAATCGTGGAACTTAACGAGGAACGTTCAGCTACTCTCCAAAATAAGCTACCAACCAAATTGAAAGATCTAGGAAGTTTCACTATTCCCTATTTAATTGGTAGTTTAAATATTGAGAAAGCTACCAACTTAACGAGGAATGTCATATAAAATGCTTAAGCAACTTGGTTTTGGGGAACCAAAACCCACTAGGATGAGTATTCAATTAGCTGAAAGATCAATTAAATATCCTAGGGGAATTATTGAAGATATTCTGGTAAAAGTTGATAAATTTATATTCCCTGTTGATTTTGTTGTGCTTGACATGGATGAGGACGTTAAGGTGCCTTTAATTTTAGGACGCCCCTTTTTAGCTACTGTTAGGGCTGTTATTTATGTAGGTGAAGGTAAACTTGTGCTAAGGGTAGGCGACGAGGAAATTATTTTTAAAATTTACGATGATATGCGATATTCTAGAGAGCAAGATGATTCTTGTTATTTTATTGATGCCATTGATCATTTTATTCAAGATTCTTCTCAGAAAATCATACATGACGGCACGTTGGAACTGTCTCTTACCCAAAGTGAGGGGGCAGATGACTATACCAATGAGTTAAATTCTAATACGTCTTCCTCTAGACAAAAGAAAGACGAGGGCATTGAAATAAACGACGAACTAAAACAAAAACCCTCTATTGAATAACAGCCCAAATTGTAATTGAAATAGTTACCAAATCACTTAGAATATGCATTCCTCGGAGATAATTCTACACTACCAGTAACCATCTCTTCAGAACTGGAACCCAAAGAGAAAGACGAGTTGCTACAGGTACTAAAGGAGCATAAAAGAGCCATAGCTTGGAAGATTTCTGACATTAAAGGGATAAGTTCATCGTTTTACACCCACAAAATTTTAATGGAAGATGCATATAAACCATGTGTGCAACCTCAAAGACGATTGAATCCCAACATGAAGAAAGTTTTTAAAGCTGAGGTAATTAAGCTTCTAGAAGCTGGAGTTATATATCCTATTTCTGACAGTACTTGGGTAAATCCTGTGCAGGTTGTCCCAAAGAAAGGAGGCATGACTGTTGTAGCTAACGAAAAAAATGAATTGATTCCTACAAGAACAGTCGCAGGGTGGAGAGTCTGCATTGACTATAGGAAGTTGAACGATGCCACGAGAAGAGATCACTTTCCTTTTACACTTTATTGATCAGATGTTACAAAGATTATCTGGGCATATGTACTACTACTTCCTAGACGGACTCTCTGGCTACTTCCAAATCCCAATAGCTCCTAAGGATCAAGAAAAAACAACATTTACGTGTCCATATGGTACGTTTGCTTATCGTAGAATGCCTTTTGGATTATGTAATGCTCCTGCGACTTTTCAGCACTGCATGCTAGCCATCTTTGATGAACTCGTGGAAGATATTATGGAGGTATTTATGGATGACTTTTCGGTATTTGGTAATTCTTTCTATCTTTGCCTTAAAAATTTAAAACAAATTCTAATGAGATGTGAGGAAACGAACCTTGTGCTTGATTGGGAAAAGTGTCACTTTATGGTTCGAGAAGGGATTGTGTTAGACCACAAAATTTCTAGTCAAGAGATTGAGGTTGATGAAGCAAAAATTGAACCATAGAAAAATTACCTCCTCCTAGTTCAGTTAAGGTTATTAGAAGCTTTTTAAGACATGCTGGATTTTATAGAAGATTTATTAATGATTTTTCTAAATTAGCTAAGCCTTTAACAAAACTACTAGAGAAAGATGTACCTTTCGATTTTGATCAAGAATGTTTAGAAGCATTTAATACCCTTAAAAATAAATTAATAAATGTTCCAATTATAATTGCACCTGACTGGAATTTACCCTTTGAATTAATGTGTGATGCGAGTGACTTTGCAGTAGGTGCAGTTTTGGGACAACGAAGAGACAAACATTTTCAGCCGATTTATTATGCTAGTAAAACATTGACAGTCGTACAAGAAAATTACACCACCACAGAAAAGGAATTGCTAGCTGTGGTTTTTGCATTTGATAAATTTAGATAGTATTTGATATTGTCTAAAGTTGTCGTTACACTGACCATTCAGCTCTTTGTTATCTTTTAACTAAATCTGATGCAAAACCTCGACTAATAAGATGGATTTTACTCTTACAGGAATTTGATTTGGAGATTCAAGATAAGAAAGGAGCTGAAAATCTTGCGGAAGACCATCTTTCTATGCTTGAAAATCTATATATCAAAGAACTCGATGAGAGTGAGATAAACGACTCGTTTCCTGAAGAACAACTATTTGCTATATCTAACTCTGAGGTACCTTGGTTTGTAGACATTGCAAACTACTTAGCTGCTAACATCCTACCAAAAAGGTTAACACATCATCAAAAGAAGCGATTCTTTGCTGATACGAAAAATTATTTTTGGGAGGACCCATTTCTTTTCTGTATATGTGTAGATCAAGTAATTCAGAGATGTGTTACAAAGGCAGAAGCAAGTAAAATCCTAGAACATTGTCATTCAAGACCATCATGGGGTATTGATTTTATGGGTCCATTCCCTAGCTCATTTGGGAATAAATACATCTTAGTAGCAGTAGATTATATGTCAAAATGGGTGGAAGCCCAAGCTTTACCTACTAATGATGCTAGAGTAGTAGTGAGATTTCTTAAGAAACTCTTCTCTCGATTTGGAAGACCCAGAGCAATTATTAGTGATAGCGGTACTCATTTTTGTAATACTCAATTTGATAAAATCCTAAAGAAATATGGAGTATATCGCAGAACAGCTACCCCTTATCACCCTCAAACCAGTCGACAAGTGGAAGTAGCAAATCGAGAGCTTAAGCATATTTTAGAGAAAACAGTAGAATCAAACAGAAAAGATTGGGCATTAAAAGTAGACGATGCTTTATGGGCCTATAGAACCACTTTTAAATCTCCCATAGGAACATCCCCATACAGACTTGTCTACGGAAAGAGTTGTCATCTACCATTTGAATTAGAGCACAAAGCATTTTGGGCTATAAAATTCTTAAATTACGATCTTAAACTTGTAGGTGAGAAAAGAATGTGCAGTTGAACGAGCTACATGAGTGGCGAGATAATGCCTACGAGAACTCACGTCTATATAAGGAGGTGATAAACCGTAAAAGTAACATATTTTAAGCCCACCTTTAGCATGCTTTTGGATGATTTAAGCCTCGATTTATGTAATTTGGTGCTCTTAATCCCTTCTTTTCATGTTTTATACCTAGGAGAGCACCCAATGACGAAAAGAACAGAAAACAGGCCCAAAACGGAGTAAATAGGCCATATATCCACACGGCCTGGGCCAAGGACCTCACGACTATGCCTCACTAAAAGTCTGAACATGGCCTGGCCACGATTCACACGGGCGTGTGCCATGACCGTGTCCCTGTCGTAGGAAAGAGGAATTTCATTCGGAAAAGGATATTTAGGGGCAAAGAAACCCGTTGCAAAAGCCTATATGAACCCCTAAGTATAACCTTCAAGGGGACGGTTAGCTAGGCCAAGGAGTCGAGTCGGAAAGGTCAGATTTGTGGAAATCACTCGAAGAAAGCCAGTTGATCCATCTCAAGAAGCTGGAATTATACTCAAGAGGAGGATTTCACCTTCAATTCCTTCAGGGGGTTTTAGGGATTTCTTATGTTTTATTTTATCTTTTCTTTTGAGATATTTTCTTTTATTGTTATGAACTAAACCCTTAGATACCTAAGGGGATGAAACCTAAGATGAATCTTGTTACCGTTTGTTGAACTATACGATAAATATTTGAATTGTTCTTAATTATGTATTCTTAATTCTTCTATTGATATTTCACGAATATTAATTCAAGTATGATGTGCTTAGGTGGAGGAGCAAAAGTCCCTGTCTAAGAGTAGATCTAGCATAATTAAGCGGAGTTGATCACGTGCCTAGTGATAGGGTCACGAGATTTTACCGGATTAGGGTGAAACCTAATATGGGAGTCCATAGATCGGGTTAATGCGATTCTATGGGTTTTAATTAGAAAGAGATTTCAATTAATCAACCTAGGGTTAGACGTTATTCGCTTCGAGAAAGGGTTTAATATACACTAGGGAATCTTACGGATCAAGTCAAATGAATAAATCGTCTGGTTCAGAGTTAGATAACAAGTGAAGTCTAGGTGGATTCTTCCTTGGGTGTTGTCTTAAATCAATTGGTTTTTCCTCGAGTTATTTTCCCAATTTCATCCTTTTTGTCTTTGCATCATTAGTTTAGTTGATAGTTAATTTTAGATTAGATAAGAATCACTTTAATTTTAGGCTAAATAATAGAAAGAGAGTTAGTATTACTACTTTTGGTTCCTTTAGGATTCGACATTCCGGTCTTGCCTAAACTATACTACTGTTCGATAGGTGCGCTTACCTCAAATCGTTGTCATAGTTAGTTTCCAGGTTCGATCATTCTTTTATATAAATTTTAAGACTTTGACATCGCGAAAACAACGATCAAGTTTTTGGCAGCGTTGCCGGGGATCTAAAATATTAAGAAAGCTCTATTTTTATTACTTTAGCCTTTTTTATTTATTTTCTGCAATTTATTTTATTTTTTTATTATTTTTTTTACAAAGGAAGAATTCAGTGAACTCACACTTCGTGTAGACGACGAAACAATCACTCTTCAAGCTCTTGACTCGGCTAGGACATCGAGTAATAAAGGTACAAACGTTAATTCTATTGATAACCATTTGGTTCAACCTTCTTTACAGGAAGCTTCACGAAATCACCTAGCTGAGCTAGATCTTAGACCTCGTACCCATAAAGAAATAATTCATGAAGAACTAAGGCTTCAGGTCGATAAACTAGACGAGTGGAAAACACACTTTAAAGAGAAACTAGAATACACGAAGTGAAACCGAAGGATACCCCAGACGAGCTGATAGGAACAACAAATCACTTAAAAATAGGGGATCAGGTATTGTTGAATAAGGAAGACCCTCGAATCACCATGTTAGACCTAAAAGCAAACGAAGAAATCACTTTTGAGGTACTTAATGTCTTCCTATATGGCACAATCGAGGTAAGCAATCCTAAATTCAACACTTTTGAGGTAAACACTACTCGACTTGAACTATTTATCCATAACCGAATTGATCGCATGAGAAAGGATTTTCACCTCCTCAAACCACCATGACCATATGAATGAGAGGTAAAGTCTAACTTAAGACTATAAACGAGCATTTCTCGGGAGGCAACCCGAGTACTAACCCCATTAACTTCTATATTTTTATCTTATCTATTTTATTTTATTCTTTCTTTCTATCACCTAACTTAAACTAATCAAAGGTACAGATTTCTTGGCCACACGGCCTTGCACACGGCCGTGGCCGTGGCCGTGTGGCAACCCAGAATCTTCATACTAACATGGTAGAAATGGTACGTTTCAGAGTAAATAAAATCTTCGAGTCACGAACTCCAACCACCCCACCACGGGCACCGACAAAACCCCACGGCCGTGCGATGCGGCCGTGGTCGACACTATTAGATCACACACGGGCGTGGCGACTAGAGCACGGGTGTGGAAGAAATGAACGCAGCCCATCACGGCCATGCGATATGGCCATGTGAATCAACACGCCCACGAGACACGGGCATGTGAATGTACCTGACTTGAAAATTCTATTCAAACCACCCACCAATCCCTCTTTTCACCCATTCAACCCATTCAGTTTTTATTTTCTTTCTCAACCTTCTCCCTACTTTCCATCCCTAATCTCTTCACACAACCACCGAGCTACACCATACCAATGTTGAAGAAACGGCAGAATCCAAGCATAGTCTTCCTTAGGGAGACCAATTTTCATAAGTTCATGCCGGCCGCTTCATCCACTCGACAAGCCAAGAGTCTTTGGGACCATTTATATTTTGCTTTACTTTTACCTTCACCTTTATTTTCCTTTTTTTTTAGTTTTCTTTTGCTTAATTTAATTCACCTTATTTTAGTTTCTAAGTGCCAGGTTCAAAAGGTTGCTAGGGAATCACACCTTGGGAACCACGACCACCACCACCGCAACCTTCGAAGTTCTAAAGGCTGTTTGGGAATCACGCCACTTCCACCACCGCTAGCACCTTCGCAGCCTTAGAGGTCACACCCACCTCGCGAACCATCCAACAATAAGGACTCTTCGGTCCATTCATCTTTTCTTCTAATTTTGTTTTTACCTTCTATTTTCTTTCTATTTATCTTTCTTGTCTTTAATTATATATTTAGTTATTTTAAATGTGTTTTAATAATTCTTGGCTAATTCTCTACGAGCTCCCCAATTTCTTCAACTAAACACAGAGCTCGGAAGCAAGTTTCCACACCTCGGGACTCCCAACTCAAAGATTTCATCCATAATTCAGGAAGTTTCACCTCTCTCCCTATCTTATGATTTTATTATCATGTTATTATCTATCTTTGTACATTGAGGGCAATGTACAACTTAAGTGTGGGGGATTAACTATAGTACTATTTGAAAATCCCTGAATTATGCCTTGTTCAAAAGAAACTTTCTCGTATTATGATTAGAATGAAATTTCCCTGATTTATGATTTCTATTGATATGTTTTAGATTAAGTCATTGATAATTGTGCATTGATGATTAAATTTGAAGAATACTACAGAATCAAGCATGATAAGTCTATCTTTCAGAATAAAATTTTTTTTAGGTTGTCTACCTAAATCTGAATGTTACCTTGAAATTTGAATTTTACAAGGTTGATATCAAACACCCATAATTTTTTGTGAGACTTTGAGCCTTATAGAGCATATATTCTTTTTCGTGCTCATTTTTTGATTATGAGTGTGTCAACATTGATTTGTTATTCTAGAACTTGCATTGATTATACATGTCGAGACCACACCTATGATTTTATATGCAGAGATGATAAAGGCACCTAGGATTTAACCCACTTTCACCACTAAAAGGCCTACCTTCATAATTAACCCCTAGTGAACCCATTTGATTCTAACGACCCTTTTTATTGACTTACCCACTAATATTAACCCAAAAACCCTTTGTATTTGTTATCACCATTCCTTGACTACCTTTTTGTCGAGATTTGATTTTGAACAATTTCATGACAATGTTCTATATTTCAGTTGTAAAAGTTCTTTCCTATTATTATTTGACTTGTTCTTAAAAAAAGAAGAAGTATATTCATTATTAGTTCTATAATTAAGTGAGCTTAGATCTTTGAAGTGCAAATCTTGAAGAAAAAGCTCGTATTATTAGTTTTCAATTAATGTAATTATTTGAGATTAGTTCATTTTTTTCTAGTTAGGTATCTTGTCAGGTCAATCTTGATTCTAACCTTCTAATTTAGCCTTTATCCATACCCTTAACCTAAGCCCCGTTACAACCCTGTTAAAGACCTTTTGATTTGTGTATCATCTCATATTATAGTGGTGGAGATTTGATTTTAATGCAAGCCTATGGGATTAACTCTTTATGTTCGACTTTTGAGTGCTTAATTTTGAACCTTAAACACTTCGAGTGATTTGAGTGAATCTTTAGTGAGGATGTCAATTCTTGTGGATTTTGAATCAAAGGTAATTATTTAGATAAGGGGAAACACCTATGTTTTGTGCTATAAATGTATGACTTTGATTGTTTGAATCTTTAGGACTCTTTGAGTTGAATTATCCATGTATGAATTATCTTTGAATTATGATGAAACATTATTGATGAATATTATGAATCGATGAAGCTCATTTTAATTATAAGTTGAGATTTTTTCTTGAGGACAAGCAAAAGCTTAAGTGTGGGGGTATTTGATAAACCGTAAAAGTAACATATTTTAAGCCCACCTTTAGCATGCTTTTGGATGATTTAAACCTCGATTTATGTAATTTGGTGCTCTTAATCCTTTCTTTTCATGCTTTATACCCAGGAGAGTGCCCAATGACGAAAAGAACGGAAAACGGACCCAAAACGGAGTAAATAGGCCATATCACAAAATCCACATGTCCTGGGCCCATGACCACATGGCCGGGCCTCACTAAAAGTCTGAACATGGCCTGGAAACGATTCACACGGGTGTGTGCCATGGCTGTGTCCCTGTCATAGGAAAGAGGAATTTCATTCGGAAAAGGATACTTAGGGGCAAAGAAACCCGTTGCAAAAGCCTATATAAACCTCCTAAGTATAACCTTCAAGAGGACAGTTAGCTAGGCCAAGGACCCGAGCCGGAAAGGTCAGATTTGTGGAAATCACTCGAAGATAGCCACTTGATCCATCTCAAGAAGCCGGAATTATACTCAAGACGGAGGATTTCTCCTTCAATTCCTTAAGGGGGTTTTAGGGATTTCTTATGTTTTGTTTTACCTTTTCTTTTGAGATGTTTTCTTTTATTGTTATGAACTAAACCCTCAGATACCTAAGGGGGATGAAACCTAAGATGAATCTTGTTATCGTTTGTTGAACTATATGATAAATATTTGACTTGTTCTTAATAATGTGTTCTTAATTCTTGTGTTGATATTTTGCGGATATTAATTCAAGAATGATGTGCTTAGGTGGAGGAGCAAAAGTCCCTGCCTAAGAGTAGATCTAGCATAATTAAGCAGAGTTGATCGCGCGCCTAGAGATAGGGTGACGAGATTTTTTTGGATTAGGGTGAAACCTAATATGGGAGTCCATAGATCGAGTTAATGCGATTCTAAGGGTTTTAATTAGAAAGATATTTCAATTAATCAACCTAGGGTTAGATGTTATTCGCTTCGAGAAAGGGTTTAATATACACTAGGGAATCTTACGGATCAAGTCAAATGAATAAATCGTCTGGTTCAGAGTTAGATAACAAGTGAAGTCTAGGTGGATTCTTCCTTGGGTGTCGTCTTAAATCAATTGGTTTTTCCTCGAGTTATTTTCCCAATTTCATCCTTTTTGTCTTTGCATCATTAGTTTAGTTGATAGTTAATTTTAGATTAGATAAGAATCACTTTAATTCTTAGGCTAAATAATAGAAAGAGAGTTAGTATTAGTACTTTTGGTTCCTTTGGGATTCGACATTTCGGTCTTGCCTAAACTATACTACTGTTCAATAGGTGCGCTTGCCTCAAATCGTTGTCATTGTTAGTTTCCAAGTTCAATCATTCTTTTATATAAATTTTAAGACTTTGACATCGCAAAAACAACGATCATGAGGCAACAAAGCAATGCCATGATGCTCGTTTGAAGCAACCGAAGCAATTCGAAGTGGGAGATCTTGTCCTACTATACAATTCAAAGCTGAAATTGTTTCTTGGAAAGCTAAAATCAAGATGGTTAGGTCCATTCGTAATAAAAACTAATTTTCCCTATGGCACAATCGAGGTAACTCATCCGACTTATGGCACATTCAAGGTAAACGGTCAGCGACTTAAAATATATAATGGTGAAGACTTTAAGGATATTAGAGAGGAGCTTCAGCTCTGTGAACCTTCATGTAGAAATGAAAACAGGGTAAGTCTAGCTTAAGACTTTAAACGAACGCTTCTCGGGAGGCAACCCGAGCACTAACTTCTCTAACATCCATATTTTTCATTTTAGCGTCTAATTAAGAACCAACCAATTTATTAGGTGTAGAATTTCCTACCCACATGACCTAGCACACGGATGTGATCATGGCCGTGTGGACACCACGAGAAGAGACATCGGCGTAGCAGAGACCATGCGGGCCAAGAAAGAAAAAGTTTTCCCAACACGGGCTATGATAAAACACCATGGCCGTGCGATGTGGCCGTGGTCGAAACTGACTCAAAAACACGGGCTGAGATAAAAATGCCTTGGTCGTGTGATATTGCCATGGGCAATACTAAGTAAATAACACGGGTGTGTGACATGCCCGTTCCTAGAAGCCGTGGTTGAAATTAAGTAATGCACACGAGCATGCGACATGCTCGTGCCTAGAGGCTGTGGTCTACACTGATTGACTACCACGGATGTGTGCCATTCTATATGGGCGTGGGAGAAGCGAACAAAGTAGGACACGGCCGTGCTATCATTATCTTCATTATTATTATTTTTAGCATTATTAGATTTTCCTTCATAAACTATGTTAATTTCTATTCTATTATATTTATATGTTTTTTTGAATTCTTAATGCTAAGTATTCTGATTTTTCTAATTGTTAGACAAGTCATTAATTAGCTGATTTCTCCTTTCGTCATCAATATTGCCTTCTCATTATTCACTAGACTTATGTGTTCTTAGTTTTCAATATTAGGATTATAGCAAGAATATAATAACTAGTAGGATCTTACATCATTGGTTGATTAAATGATACTTAGTTATTATACGTCTTTTGCAGGTACGTAATGACTCCCCTACGAGGGAAGAAGACCACTATTCCCGCTTCAAAAAAGTGAAAAGGTGTCGGTGCAACCTCCTCAAGCACTTCAACTGAAGTACACCACCCATTCCTACAGTTCCCCTCGAAACCCCAGGAGGAACTCTTTCGATTACTTCGTGCACGACCCCTTGGTGTGGGGAGGTGTATTGATTGGGCCGCCCTAGAATAGATCCAGCTAGCCGACACTATTCCAGCCCTATTATCCACCGACCCGTGAGGGCATTTCATTGATACAGTCGAGCCTACGTACCTAGAGCTCACTTTGGAGTTCTGTTCCATTTTCACCCTCCAGATGGTCATGACAAACTTTGACGACTCCAGTACAATCCAATTCCGTCTCGGAGGCCTCATGCGTGAGCTGAGTGTCCCACAGTTCGAAGCCGCTTTGGGCCTTTACATCAAAGAATTCATGGAGGAAGACGAATTCGAAAATCTCCATCGCCACATCCATCACTCCCTTTCTAAATGTTGGAATGACTTAGCCCCCAGCTCGGCTACCTATGAACCCAGCCGTTCCAAAGCATCAGTTCTCGCCCCCTCATTGAGGTATTTTCATGCTATCTTTACTCATACTTTGACAGGTAGGCGAGAGAGCACTAGCATTGTCAACACTCACGACGCCTATTTTTTATGGTGCATGGAGAATGGGCACGTCTTCGATTTAGCATACTTCATCGCCCGCGCCATTCAGCATCAGACGGAGCGGCATAGGAGAGAGGTCATCTCCATGGGCCCATACATCACGCGTTTAGCACGATATTTTGGGCTTCTCAACACCACAGCTCAAGCCTCCTCGTTCACCCTTATCGGGCAAATGTCCCCACAGGGCATTCAGACTATGCTTCACATGAGGATGATTGAGCGCCGACGTGGGTTTCATCCTCCCCAGTATCAGCTCTCACAACTCACCTAGCAGGACGACCCAGAGGACATTACTAATGATGTCCCTCACAGCACGAGGAGCCACCGGCTGCACCACCGCCACCACGCTGACCAGCTCATGCGACAGCTTCACTTACTGACATTTCTGAGCGCCTCACTAGGTTCGAGCAGTATTGTACGTAGCAATTTAACGAAGACGCTTAATGATTCGACGGCATCGAGGTGACTCTTCAACAGATTTGTCAGCACTTCCACATATCACCGCCACCCCCACCTCACAATCCATCTGGGGATGAGGACCTTTGGGTCCTTTTATTTTCATTTTTCTTTTCATTTTCTTTATTTTAGTTAAATTTTTGAACTATTAAACTATTTCCTTTTCTTTTTTCTAAATTATATTAATTATGTTGATTTCTTTTTGTTTCTTTGGCTGTTTATTATCGAGTAATCATAACGATATACATTTAATACAACCCCCTAAAACTTTACTGATGACTCCAAAGTTTAAAAGGTTCAAGGTGCTACTAAGGAACTAGAAAACTCTCACCCACCTTCACCTCTGCCTAGTTCATCATGCGTTTCATTTGTTCCATTTCTACAAGTTTCATTTTCAAGGACTTCACCCATGATTCAGGAAGTTTCACTCCTCTCCCTCTCTTATGATTTTCGTAATATATTATCAATCTTGGTACATTGAGGACAATTTACATCTTAATTGTGGGGAGGTTAACTATGATACTATTTGAAAATCCCTGAATTATGTCTTATTCTTAAGTAATTTTCTTATATTACTATTAGAATAAAACTTCCATTGATTTATGATTTGCATTGATATGTTTCGGATTAAGTCATAGATAATTGTGCATTGATGGTTTAAACTTTAAAGATATTAGAGAATCAAGCAGGATAAGTCTATTTTCAGAATTAAAAATTTAATTAGGTTGTTTCCCTAATTTTAAATATTACTTTGAAGTTTGAAATTTACAAGGTTGACATCTAAAACCATAATTTCTGTGAGATTTTGAGCCTTTTAGAACATTTAATTTTTCTTGCTCACGTTTTTTATTATGAGTGTGTCAACATTGATTTGTTATTCTAGAACTTGCTTCTATTATACATGCCAAGACCACACTTTTGATTTGATATACTGAGATGATAAAGGCACCTAGGATTTAACCCACTTAATCTACCAAAAAAGCCTACCGTCATAATTATCCCCTAGTGAACCCTTTTTAGCCTAATAAACCATTTCTTGACTCACCCATTAATATTAACCCAAAACCAAATTTTTAATTCCCCTAATCTTTTGACTTCCCTTTTGTCGAGATTTGAATTGAGCAGCGACCTAACTATGTTCTCTATTTCAGTTGTTAAAGTTCTTTCTTTTCATTACTTGTTCTTACTCTTAAAAAAAAGGTTGAAAGTATATTCATTATTAGTTCCATGTTTTATGAGCATAAATAGTTAAATTCACATAATTAGAAGAAGCTCTTGTTATTAATGTAATTATTCATTATTAGATTGTTTCTAGTTAGGTAATTTGTCAATTCAATCTTAATTCTAACCTTTTTAATTCAGCCTATATCCACACCTTTAACTTGAGCCCCATTACAACCCTTTAAAGACCTTTTGATTTTTGTATCATCTCATTTTATAGTGGTGGAGGTTTGATTTTCATGCAAGCCTATGGGATTAACTCTTCATGTTTGATTTTTGAGTGCTTAATTTGAACCTTAAACACCTTGAGTGATTTGAGTAAATCTTTAGTGAGGATGTCAATTCTTGTCGATTTTGAATTAGAGGTAATTATTTAGGTAAGGAGAAACACCTATGTTTTCGTGTTATAAAAATTTATGACTTAGATTGTTTGAATCTTTAGGAATTCTTTATTTAAATTATCAATGTATGAATTATCTATGAATTGTGATGAAACATTATTGATAAGGATTATAAATTAAGGAAGTTAATTTTTATTGTGAGTTGAGAAATTTGCTTGAGGACAAGCAAAAGCTTAAGTGTGGGGATATTTGATAAAACGTAATTTACACATATTTTAACCCCATGCTTGGCTTAATTTTGGATGATTTTCCATTGAATTTGATGAATTCGATGCTCCTAATCTCTTAATTTCATGTTTTATACTCAAGAGAGCTTAGGAAGTCAAAAAGGACGAGAAACGGACCAAAAAGGGGCAAAATGGGCCTACCTAGGAAATCAACACGATCTGGACCATTGGACACGGCCATGTGTTACGAGCAGGATCAACCACGGCCTAGACTATCAACCACGGGCAGATCACACGGCCTTGTGTAGCGGGCAGGATCGACCACGGCCGAAGGAGTCCACCATGGGCGTGTCACACGGGCGTGTCCCTGTCGAAACTAGGATGAATTCTATTCGGAATAAGATACTTGTGGGCCAAGTAAAGTAACTCAAAGCCTATATAAACACCCTAGGGGGCAACCTAAAAGGGGAGGTCGACAAGACGTTGAATAGACGCCGAGTAGAAGGTAGAAAATACTCCAAGACAGCCGTCGGGAGCAGTTTAGGAGAAGGATCTCCATCAAGACGGAGGATCTCTCATCAAGTTCTTTAGAAGTTTTTGGGTTTTCTTATGTTTTGTTGTTTTCCCTATTCTAATATGTTTCCCTCTATCCGTATGAACTAAATCCCTTAAATACCTAAGGGGATGAAACCTAAGACGAATCTTATTATTGTTTGATTTATAAGATAAATACTTGTTCTTATTCTTAATTGTGAGTTCTTATTCTTGTTTTGATAATTCAGGTTATTAACTCAAAGTCAAATATTCTTATTCAGTAGAGCAAAAGTCCCTGTTTAAGAGAAGATCAACACAATTAAGCGGAGTTGATTGTAACCCTAGAAATAGGGTGACGAAAATCTACCGGAGTAGAGTCAAATCTAATAAGAGGATCCATAAATCGAGTTAATGCGACAATAGGGGTTTTAATTAGAAACAGATTTCAATTAATCAACCCAGAGTCAGTTGTTTTTAGTCTTGAAAGAGATATTAACATAAAACAGGGATTTCTACGGATTAAGTCAAGTGAATAAATCATATGAATCAAAAGTAATAAGTGAAGTCTAGGTGGATTCTTCCTTAGGTATTGCCTATCTCATATAAATTGTCCAAAAGTATTTTCCCAATTCACTCTCTGTCACGTTCATAGTTATTTAGTTAATTAAATTAGTTAGTTAATTTTAGATGAAAAAAATCCTCTTAATTATTAGGCTAGATAATAAAAAGATAGTTAATACTAGTACTCTTGGTCCTTGAGGATACGATGACTCACCATAACTATATTACTGTTTGATAGGTGCGCTTGCCTTTGTCGAAATAATAGTTAGCTTCGAGCCCATCAGTCTACCTTTGGGGATTTGCAAACTTTTTAAATTTTGAAAGATAAAAAATTAAAAGAATAAAATAAAATATGCAAGTTTCAAAGTTGAGCATTATGCATGGGAGGATCATTCACGGAGGATAACTAGAGCCAGGATGAGAGAGAGTGTGTGAGCCAATATTTATGTAACAGCCCGATTTTGGGGCTAGTCAGAATAGTGGTTTCGAAACCACAAATTCAAGGTCAAAGAAAATTATTTTAATATTATTTTATGTATTATAGCATGATTATATGAGTGCATGAAAATTTTGGTGAATTAATTTTAGCGATTGCATGCTTAATTTTGAAAAGGGACTAAATCGCATAAAGTGCAAAAGTTTTGTTGTACAAGCTAAAAGTGTCAAATAGCTATATAACCTTAAATTGGAGGTCCGTAATGAGCAATTAGGCCCTTAGAAGAGTGTTGGCTGGCAATAGAGACAAGAAAATACAAATTGGTCAAAGTTGGTAGAATTAGGTGACTAAATTGATGAATAAAATAAAACAAAAAAAGAAAAGGCCATCATTTTTTCTTCTCTCCACCGATTTTTCTCCAAGAAAACAGCCATGGAAAATTTTTAGCAACTTACAACCCTTGCAAGTAAGTCTTTTTGATGGTCATTTTTATATTTTTTTTACTTTTGAGACCCTTGTAGCATAATCTAGCTAATGAGGGGACTATTTTACAAAATGATTGAGAGTCTAGGATTTTTCCATGTGAGTATTCATGTGTTTGCTGAAATTTTATGGAATAAAATGAATCTTGGTTGTTTAATAAACAACTTTTGTGAAAGGAATTTTCATGAAAACACCTAAAAAGGACCTTTTTGTAAAAGTTGTAAAATAGGTGGTAAATGAATAAAATAATTGGAATTGTGAGTTGTTATAAAAGTAATAAAGGTTTGGCTAGGCCTGGTTAATGAGGAAATTTGATAAAAATCATTTTACGAGCCTAGGGGTAAAATTGTAATTTTGTGAAAGTATTAGAGCAAAAAGTTAATTCTGTCAAAATAGGAAGTTCGGAATGATTTGATTTATGTGGTGATTAAATAAGTAAATTTTATCATTATAGATCAAGAAAAACGGAATTTAGAACTAGACCGAGGGAAGACCAAGCTAGTAGACTAATTCAATCTAGTTGCCCACTTTTTGTATACCGAGGTAAGTTGTCCGTAAATAATGCAATGTTATCGTATTTATGCATTAAAAAATTATTATTGCATAAAATGTTTGATTATTTCTCGAAAAATGCATGACGAAAGTTGATGTGATATTCTCCCGGTTGAACCTTAGGAATAGATTGGATACCTAAGCCTTGACATTTGAGCGATATGTGTGCTAGTGTAAGACCATGTTTGGAACAAGGCATCGGCCACATTATGAGAGCCAGTGTAAGACCACGTCTAGGACATGGCATCGGCGTTAATGTGTGTGCTAGTGTAAGACCATGTTTGGAACATGGCATCGGCCACATTATGAGTGCCAGTGTAAGACCATGTCTAGGACATGGCATCGGTATTGGGATGAGAGCTAGTGTAAGACCATGTCTGGAACATGACGTCGGTCTTGATATGTGAACCAGTGTAAGACCATGTCTGGGACATGGCATCGACATTGAGACGAGAGCTAGTGTAAGACCATGTCTGGGACATGGTGTTGGCCTCGACATGTAAGCCAGTGTAAGACCATGTCTGGGACATAGCATTGGCATTGAGACTAGAGCTAGTGTAAGACCATGTCTAGGACATGGCATCGGCCTTAACATGTGAGCCAGTGTAAGACCATGTCTAGGATATGGTATCAGCATTTTACCCTCTTGTGTGAGACTTATTGGGTATCCTCTGGTATTCCAACTGGTTCAACGGGAAATTTAGAGACCATGTCTAGGACATGGCATCGACATTTTACCCTCTTGTGTGAGACTTGTCGAGTATCCTCTGGTATTTCAACTGGTTCAACGGGAAATTTAGCGACCATGTTTGGGACACGGCATCGGCATTTTACCCTCTTGTGTGAGACTTGTCGGGTATCCTCTGGTATTCCAACTGGTTCAACGGGAAATTTAGAGCTTGTGGTAAAAGTGAGAAATGTTACGACTATACTATAAGTGGTACAGGTACACACATGAAATGCATGAGAAATAAGCTCGAATTATGTTGTATGATTAGTAAGGGTGAAAATGAGTAAGTTATACCTTTAATAATTCGAGAGTTATGTGTACGTTTATAATATGTTATGAGTAAGATAATGCATGGTAATTGTTGTTGATTATTTACATGCGACTTACTAAGCTTTATGCTTACTCTCTCTCTTTTCCATTTTCTTATAGTGCCGCCAAGCTAGCTCGGGAATCAAAGAACATCGAAGGCCCGATCACACTATCAAACTGAACATTTGGTATAGTTAGATTTATCCTTTTTGAATATGCCATGTATAGGGACTAGTCTTTGTCAAGTGTCATATTGATTTGGCCAAATGTGTTAGCTTGCCTTGAAAATGAATTCATTTTGTATAAGGCCATGGATGATGGCTAATACTTGTTATTGATATTTGTAAATGATGGTGTTTTATTTTTTTATGAATGTGCAATTTGCATGGTGTTACTTGATGTGGCTTATGTTGGTGCAAGTATGGGTGACAAAAAGGGCTTGGTAAATAGCCTTGAATTTGTCCATACAGGTAGACACACGGTCTTGCGTCTAGGCCGTATGTGACACATGGTCTGCCACATGGGCGTGTAGTCCGGTCGTGTGTCCCCCTGTACCTTAAGTTGGCAAAACAAAATGCCCAGTAGTAACTACACGGGCGGAGACACAGTCGTGTGTCTCAACCGTGTGGAAGATACGGCCATAGGACATGGGCATGTGTCCAGGCCATATGAAGTCTGCACTTGATTTTAGGAATTTAGTTCGCCACACGGCCTAGCACATAGGTGTGTGCCTTGGCCGTGTTACCCTGAATGAATGATGTCGTCAGAAACAGAATGTTAAGGTTTTTACACACGGACGGAGACGCGAGCGTGTCATGGCCGTGAGGGACACGGGCCATGGACACAGGCGTGTGTCAGGTCTTGTGAAAACCCATGTAGGTTTGAATTAAAAAAAATAAATCCACACGGCTAGGGACATGGGCGTGTGTGACCACACGGTCTACCAACAGGGGCGTGTCCCTTGCCACACGGGCATGTGCCCTGTTTTAAGTGAAATTTTCCAAAGTTTTCTAAAGTGTCTGGTTTAGTACCGAACTATTTCTAAAGTATGTTTTAGGCCTCATAGGCCCATATTAAGGACGTTATGAGGAAGTTTGAAAAGTTTTAAATTTGAACAAACTTTTATGACCTAGAAATGTATGTTAATATGTGTTTTATTTAGGTAACGCCTCGTACCCTGTTCCGGTGTTAAACACGGGTAAGGGGTGTTACATTTAATGGTATCAGAGCTATGGTTTAGTCGATTTTGGACTAACCTAGCATGAGTATGAGTCTAGCTATACATGCCATATATGAATTATGATAGTGTGATGAATTTTGACAGGTTAAAATGTGTTCTTATATAGTAAATGGATTCCGACGGAGTAGTGGCGGATGAGGTTGAAAGTAATACGCTGGCTCCGGCAGAAGGGACTGCACCAGTCGATAGTGGGCCCGTAACACTGAGTTAGGGTGGAGAGGCTAGAGAAGCCTACCTCCAAATGATGAATACTTGGTATTTGGAGTTTGTTCGTGCAAATCTGAACACTCCACTTCCTCCACCCCATCCAATTCCCCAGTCTGCCCTTGTAGCTCCCCAAGTAGTGGAAATGACTAGAAGGAGAAAACCTCTGATAGACAGAATTCGAAAGCAAGGGGCGAAAATACCATTAGGGTATTCAATGAACTGTCTTGCACACCTGAGGAGTGCATAAAGTGTGTAGTGTCACTCCTACGAGACGCGGCCTACCAATAGTGGAACACCCTTGTGTCATTTGTATCGAGGGAGAGGATAACTTGAGAATTCTTCCAGGAAGAGTTTCGTAAAAAGTATATTAGCCAAAGGTTTATCGATCAAAAAAGAAAAGAATTCTTTGAGTTAAAACAAGGTCGAATGATGGTAACTGAGTATGAGCGTGAGTTTGTAAAGCTCAGCAAATATGCTTGGGACTGCATATCTACCGAAGCCATCATGTGCAAGATATTTGAAGACAGATTGAACGAAGACATCCGATTATTAGTTGGCATCTTAGAGTTAAGGAAATTTGTGGTCCTCGTTGAAAGAGCTGCAAGAGTATGCCCAAAGATCAATCATGAGATGGTTGTAATAACATACTTAATTTACCATGTTTATTAATATAAAGCGTCGTCATTATTATTTCAGTTTTTCTTTCTGTGTGTATATATAAACTGTTTTATAATAATGTCCTGAGAATAATATGATTATTCTTAAAAGATCCTTAGTCGAGTATTATTGTTGACTAGGACAACAATAATGCATTAAGACTAACATGTAGTTGATTAATGATAAAGAGTTGTCATTGATATGGAGTGTCAAAATCAATGCATGAATATGTGTGTTAGAGAGCAACATATTGGATTGACCCGCTATGAGTATGTTTCTTGGATTATTATGTAATTGTCACAACATTACTCATAGTGATTAATATGTATATGATCCTCAGGCTTGAGATCATTATTATCCCAACATAGTGAGTTGTATATTTTGATACAATCAAGCGTACCGTAACAAAGTTGTTCTATAAAGGCGATGTTGGATATACCACAATCTATGTAGAGGATATGGTTGATCAATAAAGGATAAGTCCCTCCTACATAATAGGAGTAATATCTTAGGCCACTTGATTGAGTGAGACTAGAAATGCATGGCCATGCTCAAATAAGTTGATATGAGATGTCATACTAATTTGTATATCATAGTCTACTCAAGATATCAAGAAACATGGGATGGACTATACAAGTGTGACTATCCCATGACTTGTATCCGTTCCAGATATAAAGGACTTAAGGATTAATGCATGAAAGGTTAATCACAAAAGGTTATGTCGAATCATGATTTCTTGTAACTTATGTAGCAATGATGCATTGCTAGATGCCACTCATTATGCGTGACAATAGAATCGTTCTAGTATTATCAATTAATGTTACAAGAACCTACGGTCACACACCCTATGGTTGAAAATGAACTAATAAAATATAGTTGGTATTGTGTTTGGTTGTCACATAAATTAAACTAATTAAAGAATTAATTTAATTGGGCAATCAAATATTGAACATATTTTATATACAAGGATGTTGTACACATAATGATAACATAATTTTATTAATATATGAATTTGATTCATATATAAATTTAAATAAATATAGTTTACCGAAATCCTTATTATAATTAATGTAATTATAAATTTAGATATAATTAATGTAATTATAATTTTCAGTTAAAAACTTTATTGTATTTAATTAATCTTATAATACATTAAAGGATACCAATTATAAAAGGCCCAATGAAAAAGACACCCATTATAAAAGGTATTAAAAGGAGACAAAGAACAATAAGAAAACCCTAAGTGATTGCTTGTTAGGTCTAGCAGCCGTCAAGCAAATAAACCTCCAAAAACAGTTTTGGAGATTTCTTCCATTCATAGTAAAACCGGGTGGATTGCGTAGAGGCCTACATCGAAAAAGGTTGTGGCTTGATTCGACAGTAGATCAAAACTCTTGTTGCCAAGGCGTCGCTGTCTACTCAAATTGAAGTTTTAGTAATTTCGAAACCTTTATTTCACCCCGATTCGTTCCTCACACATGGATTCATGGTTTGGATCGCCGGATCTAAGTTTATTCTGCTGCGCCAAGGGGTACCGGCGTTCCAACAGTGGTATCAGAGCCACTTGTGTGATACGAACTCGGGTTTAAATACTTGGGTAATGCAATTGTATGAGATGCATGCTTTAATTTTATTGTGTTTGTGATTGTTTAAATCGTTTAAGCATAACCTGATAACTGTTCCTTTCGATAAGTGATTAAATGCTAATCATGGTGTTGTGGCTTATTCAATTTTATGTTATTGCTGTTAACAAATCTGTAATGATGCAACGATGGTATTTACAGTTTCCAGTAAGAGTTAACTGGCTAGTGGAACAAGCATTGTTCCGATATGAAACCTCAAGGATTAAAATCCTAAAAACACGATTCTGTTGATAAAGGTTATCAAATCGTGAGGCTTCATTTGACTGGGATATGCGGTTTGTACCGCGGGGGCTCCGCCCCCGCACCCCTGGTCCATACCGCAGGCCTTCGGCCCACTTCTTCCGATCGCCTCAGCCCCCATTTTCTTATTATAGTATGTTTTGTTAATAAAAGACATTTATAAACTTGATAGGCCACAAAAAGTTTGAAAGGATATTTTATAATTCACCTTAGCAAAAAAGCATTGAATTATGTATGCTATTTTTTTTACATGCACGGTGTTTGAAAATGCATAGTTATAGCCCGATGACCCATTTGATAAAAAGGTTGTAATTTTATCTATATAAATACGGCCTGTGTGTCGTGCCTTACTACTATTCTCTTGTATTTCTCTTTCCATCTTACTCCCTCGTATGTAAAACGAGTTTCTACATTTGTAATTTGCAACAATTGCTGTGGACTAAACGAGAAGGAAGTTGGGACAACTATTGTTGATTGATAGCTTGTGAAACGGCTTACAACTTTAGGTTTCCTTTTGGTTCTCCCATTGGCTTGGGTTGAACCACCTTAGTTTATGGGCTATAACTATTGCATTTATTTATTGCTTTATTTATTCATGTATGAGATGCTATGGATGTCTAAAGCATGCCAATTTTTTTTATATATTAAAATTTGAAAATAATAAACCCCGTTAATTGATGAGATCAATTAAAAGACTAAATGGACTAATGTAGACCATAATTGGTGAGATGGAACAATCTTAATAAAATCCCTCTATTAAAATATTAAGTCAACATGGCCTTCCAATTTTGCCCTCGTTAAAGCCTCGATCAATACTATGTAGGTTCTGCCAAAGCAAAGTGCTAGTATTTATCTTGGTTAAACGCGAAGAATAAACAAGTGATATTCGCTGGTTAAAAATTGGTTAATGACTTAACTAGGTTACTCTAATAGGATTAGAAACCTAGAGGCAAGTTAATTGGATAAATCATAAGATGATTAGAACAAGGGTTGTTCACCAAATATTAGGAGTTACATATGATGTAATTAGCAAATATTGCTTACCTAAATAACCATAATCTTAAGAGTAAAGCCAAAGCTGACTTAAGAGGTGGTGAAATATGGATCCTTAACCTACTAGAAATACTTTAGAGAAAGTTTTTTCGAAATTAATATACGAGGCTTATTAATTGTGAAATAAAATAGTGGGAACATCATTTAATAAAGTCTTTTTAATGATTGATATAAAATTGGTAAATTTACTCACATGCATATATAATTGTTGTAGATATATTATGGCTGCAAACACTAGCACACTCTCATTGCGATCGGTCCTTGAGAAGGACAAATTGAATGGTTTGAATTTTCTTGATTGGTTCCGTAACTTGAGGATTGTCCTTAAACAAGAACGGAAATTATATGTCATCGAACAACCACTTCCTAATGAACCACCCGCTAATGCCTCGAGGACTGATAGAGATGCTTACAAGAAGTACCTCAATGACATGATATATGTTGGATGTCTTATGCTTGCCACTATGAATCTCGAACTTGGAAGCAACATGAGGACATGGTTGCTTATGATATGATCGAGCACCAAAGAACTTTATCGAGGGACAAGCACGGCAAGAGAGGTTTGATATCTCTAAGGCCCTATTCCAATGTAAGTTGGTGAAGGAAGCCAGTAGGACCTCATGTCCTTAAGATGATTGGCTATATTGAAAGCTTTGTCTAAGCTTGGGTTTCCATTGAGCCAAGAGTTGGCCACTGATGTTATTTTACAATCGTTGCCGGATAGCTACAGCCAGTTTGTCCTCAATTTCAATATGAATGAAATTGACAAGACTCTACCACAATTGCTCAAGATGTTACTGAATCAAGAAGGCAACTTGAAAAAGGTTAGACCCAAGCCCATACCGATGGTCCGTAATAACAAGGGCAAGGGAAAGGCCAAAGTTGAAACAAAGCCCAAGGGCAAAGGTAAGCCCAAATTTGGAAAAGGAAAGGTCGACCAAAACCTAAAGGTGGGGTGTCTAAGGAAGGAAATCTGTTTTCATTGTGGTGTGATGGACATTGGAAACGGAATCGCTCGTCTATCTTGAAGAAGTCAAGAAGGCTAAAGCAAGCGGAATGTCCGCTTGGTATTTATGTTATTGATATTAATTTATCAACTACTACTTCTTGGGTATTAGATACTGGTTGTGGTTCTCATATTTGTACTTCATGCAGGGGACTACAAAGGAGTAGGACTTTGGCTAGAGGAGATGTGGACCTATGAGTTGGAAATGGAGCAAAAGTTGCTTGCATTAGTTTGGGAACATATACTTTATCTTTGCCTAGTGGACTTGATTTATGTTTAGAGGATTGTTATTTTGTACCCAGTTTGACTAAAAACATTATTTCAATTTCTTGTTTAGACAAAATTGGTTTTGAGATAATTATTAAGAATAATTGTTGTTCATTTTATCTCAATAATGTTTTTATGGTTCTAAGACAATTGATTAATGGACTCTATATTTTAGATCAAACGAATCCTATTTACAACATAAATACTAAAAGATCTAAAATAAATGACTCAAATCAAACTTATCTTTGGCATTGTCGTTTGGGCCACATAAGTGAGAAACACATATCCAAACTCCATAAAGATGTTCTCTTGAATTCATTTGTTTTTGAACAATTTGAAGTATGTGAATCTTGCTTATTGGGAAAAATGACTAAATCTCCTTTTTCTGGTAAAAGTGAACGAGCTAGTGATTTATTGGACCTAATACATTCTGATGTATGTGGACCAATAAATACACAGGCCAGAGGAGGATTTCACTACTTCATTACTTTCACTGATGATTTCAATAGATATGGGTATGTTTATCTCATGCGCCATAAGTCTGAGTCCCTTGAAAAGTTCAAGGAATTCAAAAATGAAGTACAAAATCAACTAGGAAAAACTATCAAGTCACTCCGATCTGATCGAGGTGGAGAGTATTTGAGCCTAGAGTTTGATGATCTTTTGAAAGAATGTGGGATTGTCTCACAACTTACTCCTCCTGGTACTCCTCAATGGAATGGAGTATCTGAGAGAAGAAATCGAACTTTGTTAGACATGGTTCGATCCATGATGAGTCATACTGATCTACCGACTTCCTTTTGGGGACATGCACTTGAGACAGCTGCTTTCACACTAAATCAAGTTCCATCTAAATCGATTCAAAAGACGCCATATGAGATGTGGACTGGGAAACGTGCTAGTATGTCTTTTATGAAAATTTGGGGCTGTGAAGCTTATGTTAAATGTCAGACGTCAACTAAGCTTGAACCCAAATCTGAAAGGTGTATTTTTGTGGGGTATCCAAAAGAAACCAAAGGATATTATTTCTTTAATCCCACTGAGAACAAAACGTTTGTTGCTCGGACTGGTGTCTTCCTAGAGAGAGAATTTACTTCTAGAAAAGGAAGTAGGAGAAAGATTGAACTTGAAGAAATTCGAGAATCACAAGATACCACTGAACCAGAGATTGAACAACAGCAAATTCCACAAGAGATTGAGGAACAAACAACTACTGTAGAAACACAACCACCGCGCAGATCTTTAAGAGAACGCCGTGTACCTGAGAGATATGGATTTCTCATTACAACGCATGGTGACGTTCTTTTTATATATGAGATGTGGACTGGGAAATGTCCTAGTATGTCTTTTATGAAAATTTGGGGCTGTGAAGCTTATGTTAAACGTCAGACATCTACTAAGCTTGAACCCAAATCTGAAAGGTGTATTTTTGTGGGGTATCCAAAAGAAACCAAAGGATATTATTTCTTTAATCCCACTGAGAACAAAATGTTTGTTGCTCTGGATTTGGTGTCTTCCTAGAGAGAGAATTTACTTCTAGAAAAGGAAGTGGGAGAAAGATTGAACTTGAAGAAATTCGAGAATCACAAGATACCACTGAACCAGAGATTGAACAATAGCAAATTCCACAAGAAATTGAGGAACAAACAACTGCTGTAGAAACACAACCACAGCGCAGATCTTTAAGAAAACGCCGTACACCTAAGAGATATGGATTTCTCATTACAATGCATGCTGACGTTCTTCTTATAGATCAAGATGAGCCTAGGACTTATCAAGAAGCGGTGACAAGCCTGTAGTTTCGAGAAATGGCTTGAGGCCATGAGATCTCGAGATGGATTCCATGTATGAAAACCAAGTATGGACCTTGATTGACCCACCGAAGGGTTAAACCTATAGGGTGCAAATGGGTTTTCAAAAAAAAGCAGAACATGGATGGTAATGTACAAACATACAAAGGGCGATTAGTCGCTAAAGGTTTTCGCCAAATTCATGGTGTTGACTATGATGAAACCTTTTCTCCTGTAGCTATGTTTAAATCCATCAGGATCTTGCTCGCCATAGCTGCATTTCATGATTAAGAAATCTGGCAGATGGACGTCAAAATAGCTTTCCTTAACGGGAAACTTGAAGAGGATGTGTACATGACACAACCTGAAGGTTTCATAAATCCAAAGGATGCTAGAAAGATATGTAAGCTACAAAGATCCATTTATGGATTAAAGCAAGCTTCTCGAAGTTGGAATCTTCATTTTAACGATGCAATCAAAGAGTTTGGTTTTATAAAAAATGAAGATGAACCATGTGTTTACAAGAAAGTTAGTGGGAGCACTATCACATTCTTGGTACCATATGTGGATGACATACTTATCATGGGAAATGACATACCTACCTTGCAGTCTATTAAGACTTTGTTAAGAAGTTGTTTTTCTATGAAGGACTTGGGCGAAGCCACTTATATCTTAGGAGTCAAGATCTATAGAGATAGATCAAGACGACTACTAGGTCTAAGCCAAAGTACATACATAGATAAAGTACTGAAAAGGTTCAGTATGGAAGAATCTAAAAGAGGATTCCTACCTATGAGACATGGTATTTCACTCTCGAAGGAAATGTGTCATTCAACTCTACAAGAGAGACAACGTATGAGTAAAATTCCATATGCTTCCGCTATAGGATCTATCATGTATGCTATGTTATGTACCCGTCCAGATGTCTCGTATGCCTTAAGTATGACGAGTAGGTATCAAGTAGATCCCGATGAAGGTCACTGGACCACAGTCAAAAGTATCCTTAAGTACTTAAGAAGAACAAAGGATACATTCCTATTATATGGAGGTGAGGAAGAGTTAAGTTTAAAAGGTTACACTGATGCCAGCTTCCAAATCGACAAGGACGATTCTCGATCGCAATCAGGTTTTGTGTTTTACCTTAATGGTGGTCTTGTGAGTGGAAAAGTTCAAAGCAAAGTGCGATGTTCGATTCTACAACGAGGTGAGTATCTGCGACCAGGTGAGGCGACAAAGGAAGCGGTTTGGATCAAGAAGTTCATTCTTGGACTAGGGGTTGTGCCTAGCATATCGGATGCTATAGAACTCCATTGTGATAACAATGGAGCTATTGCACAAGCTAAAGAACCCGGATCTCACCAATCCAAACATATACTTAGACGCTACCATCTTATTTGAGAGATTATCGATCGAGGGGATGTAGAGATATGCGAGTACCCTTGAGATGATAACATTGCTGATCCTCGACCAAGCCTCGACACAGTGAGCAGGCATGATCATCACACTAAGTCACTTGGTATTAGATATATGAGTGACTGGTCTTAGTGCTAGCGGGAGATTGTAGAGTATGCCCAAAGATCAATCATGAGATGGTTGTAATAACATACTTAATTTACCATGTTTATTAATATAAAGCATTGTCATTATTATTTCAGTTTTTCTTTATGTGTGTATATATAAACTGTTTTATAATAATGTCCTGAGAATAATATGATTATTCTTAAAAGATCCTTAGTCGAGTATTATTGTTGACTAGGACAACAATAATGCATTAAGACTAACATGTAGTTGATTGATGATAAAGAGTTGTCATTAATATGGAGTGTCAAAATCAATGCATGAATATGTGTGTTAGAGAATAACATATTGGATTGACCCGCTATGAGTATGTTTCTTGGATTATTATGTAATTGTCACAATATTACTCATAGTGATTAATATGTATATGATCCTCAGACTTGAGATCATTATTATCCCAAAGATAGTGAGTTGTATATTTTGATACTGATCAAACGTATAACCGTAACGAGTTGTTCTATAAAGGTGATGTTGGATATACCACAATCTATGTAGAGGGATATGGTTGATCAATAAAGGATAAGTCCCTCCTACATAATAGGAGTAATATCTTAGGCCACTTGATTGAGTGAGACTAGAAATGCATGGCCATGCTCAAATAAGTTGATATGAGATGTCATACTAATTTGTATATCATAGTCTACTCAAGATATCAAGAAACATGGGATGGACTATACAAGTGTGACTATCCCATGACTTGTATCCGTTCCAGATATAAAGGACTTAAGGATTAATGCATGAAAGGTTAATCATAAAAGGTTATGTCGAATCATGATTTCTTGTAACTTAGGTAGCAATGATGCATTGCTAGATGCCACTCATTGTCTGTGACAATAGAATCGTTCTAGTATTACTGCTAATGTTACAAGAACCTCTGTGGTCACACCCTATGGTTGAAATGAACGGAATAAAATATAGTTGGTATTGTGTTTGGTTGTCACATAAATTAAATTAATTAAAGAATTAATTTAATTGGGCAATCAAATATTGAACATATTATATGTACAAGGATGTTGTACACATAATGATAACAGTAGATCAAAACTCTTGTTGCCAAGGCGTCGCTGTCTACTCAAATTGAAGTTTTGGTAATTTCGAAACCTTTATTTCACCCCGATTCGTTCCTCACACATGGATTCATGGTTTGGATCGCCGGATCTAATTTTATTCTGCTGCGCCATGGGGTACCAGCGTTCCAACAAGAGCTTGTAAGGCTGAGGAATTGGCAAAAGAGAAAAGGAAAGTTGATACTAAGTCTCGTGACTCAAAGAAAAGATAGTTGGGGAAATCATTTCAGTCCTCATCCAAGAAATCGAGAGAATTCACTACCCGATCAAATGCTTCAGCAGAATTCTTGAGTAGAAATAGGAGTAAGCAGTACCCGGTTTCTAAAGCTCAGACCACTTCTATTGCGAGTGTTGGTAGTGCTTGACCAAATAAACCGGAGTGTTCGCAATGTGGTAGACGACATTTCAGTGAGTGTCGAGGAAACGAGAGAGGCTGTTTCAAGTGCGGTTCATTAGACCACAAAAGAACCCAGGAAGTGGAGTTAGTAGTAAAGGTGTACCTAGAGAGTCCATCGTGAAGTCCGAGGGTCGAGCGCGTGCAAAGACTTATGCCATTCGCGCTTACGAAGAGGCATCGTCACCGGATGTGATTACAGGTACTTTTTCTCTTCACGATATTTCTGTTGTTGCTTTGATTCATCCAGGGTTTACCTATTCTTATATTTGTATGAATTTGGTGTCTAGTATGAATATGCTTATTGAGGCCACAGAAATTATCATAAAAGTGTCAAACCCTTCAGACAAGCATATGCTAGTTGACCAAGTGTGTAGAAATTGTCCCTTGACAATTAGAGGTCATTGTTTTCTGGCTAATCTTATGCTGCTACCGTTTGATGAATTTGACGTGATTCTTAGTATGGACTGGCTAGTAGCTCATGATGTGATAGTAAATTGTGGGAGAAAATTTATTGAACTGAAATGTGAAAATGGGGATATCCTTCGGGTTGAATCAGGTGAATCGGATAGCTTGCCTGTATTGATTTCTTCTATGACTATTGAGAAATACATGAGGAAAGGGTATGAGTCCTATCTTGCATTTGTGTTGAATACACAAAATTTGAAAGTAAACATTGAGTCAGTTCCTGTAGTATGTGAGTATCCAGATGTGTTTCCGGAAGAGTTGCCTGGATTGCCTCCAGCTAGAGAAGTTGAGTTTGGTATTGTGTTGGCCCCTGGTACGACACCTATTTCAATTGCCCCATATAGGATGGCACGGTTGGAATTAAAAGAATTGAAGGCTCAGTTACAAGAGTTGACGGATAAAGGTTTCACAAGACCGAGTTATTCTCCGTGGGGTGCTCCCGTACTTTTTGTGAAAAAGAAAGACGGGTCGATGAGATTATGTATAGACTATCGACAGCTCAACAAGGTTACATTTAAGAATAAGTATCCTTTTGCTAAGGATCGATGATTTATTTGACCAATTGAAGGGAGCCACGGTGTTTTCTAAGATAGACCTGAGGTCCGGTTATTACCAGCTAAGTGTAACACCCCAAACCCGGCCTATACGTTATGGCCGAATCTGGCGACGTCACATGATAGTGCTTTGAAAAACTTAATTGCGTTAAACCATTTTTAAATATCTTAGGCTTTCGTCAAAACATGTCATTTAACTATTCATTTCCAAAACGTTTATAAATTGTGGAAGCTTTTTAAAAGTAATTTGCGAGTTCGTGTGTTTTTGATAAAACATTTGTTTACTTTGAAAACTCAAGTATTGTCCTACTGCTAGCAGTTCATAAAATAATAATCCCAAATTTAAAACAAAAAAAACTGTAAAGGCCTTATTACATAAAAGTTACCCAGATATAATCAAACCATAATTAATAATTAAAAATAAAACTATAGTAGAATGTCCAGAACTGTGGTCAACGCCAAGTCCTCTGTCGTATCGATCTGTCTACTATTGGGGATTACCTGGACAGATTAAACAGAAAAGGGTGAGTTTTCGCAAACTCAGTGTGTAATCCCTATAGAAAACATTCATACATAAATACCAGATAACAGACATGATTTCCACAATTCGGGTCTAAGCCCATTACAGAAACGATATGGACCTTAGCCCACTCAGATACAGAATCAAACATATTTCTGGGCCTTGCCCATTTCGAACAGAATATGCAGAAACAAAGTTCTACCCACCAGCCTCTACACACCAACTCCGTCCAGCCCTACACACCATGTTGCACCGAATGCGGCACATAAATCAGAAATTTGCAACTGAGTTGCCAAATAACAGGCTTAAAATCCTTTCAAATACTTCCTCCGAATATTATCAACCCACCCCAATGCAATGCAATATACATAATATGACATGCTTTCATGCAAATACAGTCCATACACTCAATTATCAAAACTCATGCTCAGTACAGAAATCAAAAAGTCAAGTCACATAATTAGGGGTCTAGGTAAAGCTTACCGACCCTACAGGAGGTCCACAGTTGACTAGGGCAACCCGTGTAACCTTACAGAACATAACAAAAAAATGGGCTCACACGCCCACGTGGCCTGCCTGTGTTGTCCACACGGCCCAAATTGGTCTTGGCCGTGTGGATTACACAACTTCGCTCCCGGGCTCGTCGACCACACGGCCTGGCCCAGAATCCCACAAGCACGTGAGGTTCACCCGTGTAGGCCCACACGGCCCAATTGATCTAGCCCGTGTGTCGCACACGGCCTCGCCCAGTCATCACACGGCCGTGTTGTCGCGCACGACTTGGCTCATCAATCACATGGCCATGTGGTAACTAACAGTCTCTCACACGGACTACTATACAGGCGACCACACACCTGTGTGGCTCGACAGAAAGGTTTTCGACTTTCGCTAAAACCTCGTTTTTTGTGCTTTTGGGTACACACCTGGTATCAAATTGATGCTAGTGCAATCCCGAGCAATCCCAAACTATAATTGATTTTTCAACGCCCAAAATCTGAATTTAAAACAGAACTAAATCGAGATGCTAAGCTCGATATCTTTCAAAAACCTCACCTTCGAGAAGGGAAAAGTTCTTAAGAAACACGAGAATCTGATTACAACCCTTAAGCAGCACCTAGCATCAGTAAAATGATTCTTCTGTTAGTCGCTTAATCAAATTAACGCTAGAACTTAAAGTAAACCACTTACTAAATAAGGGCAGCGACAGCTGTAGAACATAACCCGATTGAACGCGAAATGACAAACAAAAACACAAAAAGAAAGATGGGTTTTCGGCAGCCAATGGGGAGGGGAAAAACGGAAGCCAAAAAGAAAGAGGGAAAAATGAGGAAGGTTAGCCAAAATTTTCAAACAGAGGAAGAAGTTCTGAACAGAAACTGCTAACCCCCAAACTTTTCCCTTAATTCTCTCCCTACTATCAGACTTTTAGTCCATCACAACCTCTTTCCACGGCACAAGCAGGAAAAAAAATCCCTTGTTTGCACAGGGATTCGAACTCATGACCTCAAACATAATAACACACCACTTAACCACTAGAACAGTAGGCCCATTCTGCTAGTTACTTACACACTTTAGCTTATAAGCCTATTAACCAAAGTTTGGGCTTTATTCATAAAAATACCAAAATTTACCCGAGTTGAGACTTGAACTTAGGACCTCTCAAACACACCCAAATCACTCAACCACTAAAGCAGATAGGTATTTGTGTCTTGAAATTACAAAAACTAAAATTCACGAAAAACCAAGGCGTTATACTAAGAGTTAAGGAACAAGATGTACTGAAAACTGCATTTCGGACAAGCACTACGAGTTCCTAGTCATGCCTTTTGGCTTAACAAATGCTCTTGCAGTATTTATGGATTTAATGAACTGTATTTTTTATCGTACTTGGATAAGTTTGTAATTGCTTTTATTGATGACATACTAATTTATTCTCGTGATGAAAATGAGCATGAGGAGCATTTGAGAACTGTCTTACAAACTTTAAGAGATAAGCAGTTATATGCTAAGTTTAGCAAAAGTGAATTTTGGCTTCGAGAAGTCAGATTCTTGGGCCACGTCGTGTCGGGCGATGAAATTAGAGTTGACTCGAGTAAAATATCGGCTATCGATCATTGGAAACCGCCGAGGAATGTATCAGAGATTAGAAGCTTTTTGGGCTTAGCGGGATACTACAAACGGTTTGTTAAAGGATTTTCCATAATTGCTACAACAATGACGAGGTTGCTACAGAAAGATGTCAAGTTCGAATAGACAGAAAAGTGCCAACAGAGTTTTGAGAAACTAAAAGCATTGTTGACTGAAGGTCCAGTTTTAGTGCAACCGGAACCGGGAAAGGAATTTGTGGTGTATAGCGATACGTCCTTAAATGGATTGGGGTGTGTACTTATGCAAGAAGGTAAGGTAATAGCTTATGATTCGAGACAACTAAAGCCACATGAGAAAAATTATCCGACTCATGATTTAGAAATTTGTGACCATAGTGTTCGCTTCAAGATTTAGAGACACTATCTGTATGGCGAGAAATGTCGAGTATTAACTGACCATAAAAATCTAAAGTATTTGATGACACAAAAGGAGTTAAACCTACGGTAGTGGAGATGGTTAAAACTAATAAAGGATTATGAGTTGATAATTAATGTGGTCGCCGATGCTTTGAGTAGAAAGCCATTGTTTGCCTTGAGGGCTATGAACACTCAATTGTTAGTAACCGAAGATGGTTCGATTTTAGCCAAGTTGAGAGCGAAACCAGTGTTTTTACAAGAGATCTGCGAAGCTGAGAAAGATGATAAAGAATTGCAAGCTAAGATAACTCAGTGCGAGACGGGTATAGAATTGGACTTTCGGATTAGTGCAGATGACTGTTTAATATTTCAAGATAGAATTTGTATACCCAAAGACGACGAGCTTATTTAGAAAACTTTGCATGAGGCACATAACAGTTGTATGTCTATCCATCCGGGTAATGTGAAAATGTACAATGACTTGAAGAAGATGTATTAGTGGTCGGGAATGAAAAGAGACATATCAGAGTTTGTCTCTAAGTATTTAATTTGTCAGCAAGTGAAAGTCGAACACCATGTACCTTTGGGTTTACTTCAGCTCGTGAAGTTTCCCAAGTGGAAATGGGACCGTATTACCATGGATTTTGTGTCTGGATTACCGTGGACGCCAAATAAGAAAGATGTTGTATGGGATGTGGTTGATAGGTTAACTAAGTCGACTCATTTTATACTGGTGCGTACCAATTATCTGCTTGAGAAATCGACCTATCTATACGTTTCTGAAATTGTGAGACTTCACGGGGTACCTTTATTGATAATTTTGGATAGAGATCCGAGGTTCACATCATGGTTTTGGAAAAAGTTGTAAGAAGCGTTAGGGACGAAACTAAATTTTAGTACTACTTTCCACCCACAAATCGACTGTCAGTCGGAGAGAGTAATTTAGATTCTTGAAGATATGTTGCAATGTTGTGTTCTCGAGTTTCAATGCAGTTGGGAAAGGTACTTACCATTGGTAGAGTTTGCCTATAACAATAGCTATAAATCGAGTTTGAAAATGGCGCCTTATGAGGCTTTGTATGGGTGTAAGTGCCGAATGCCCTTATATTAGTCCGAACTCCAGAAAAATCAAATACACGGGGTTGACTTAGTCAGAGAAATAGAAAAGAAAGTAAAAGTGATTCGTGGTTGTTTAAAGGCCGCTTCGGATAGACAAAATCCTACGTGGACTTGAAACGAAAAGAGATTGAGTTTCAAGTCAGTGATAAGGTATTTTTGAAAGTATCCCCGTCGAAGAAAGTCCTCAGATGCGTTAGGAAAGGCAAATTAAGTCCACATTTTATTGGACCTTATGAGGTGACTAAGAGGATTGGACCGATAGCTTATCGACTACCCTTGCCATCCGAGTTAGAGAAGATCCATGATGTATTTCATGTGTCTATGTTGCGTCATTATCGTCCTGACCCATCACATGTGATTTCACCAACAAAGGTTGAGATTTGTTCAGATATAACCTATGGTGAAGAACCGATTAAAATTTTAGATCGAGAGGTCAAGCAATTGAAGAATAAGAGTATAACATTGGTAAATGTATTATGGCATAGGCATGGGGTTTAAGAGGCCACATGTAATCCCGAGGAGACCATGAGAGACCAATACCCGAACCTTTTTCCTGGTAAGAATTTCGGGGACGAAAATCCCTAAGGGGGAGAATTGTAATAGCCCGATTTTGGGTCTAGTCAGAATAGTGGTTTCGAAGCAACTAATCTGAGGTCAGAGAAAATTATTTTAATATTATTTTATGTATTATAACATGATTATATGAGTGTATGAAAATTTTGGTGAATTAATTTTAGCGATTGCATGCTTAATTTTGAAAAAAGGACTAAATCGCATAAAGTGCGAAAGTTTTGTTCTACAAGCTAAAAGTGTCAAATAGCTATATAACCTTAAGTTGGAGGTCCTTAATGTGCAATTAGGCCCTTAGAAGAGTGTTGGCCGGCCATAGGGGATAAGAAAATACAAATTGGTCAAAGTTGGTGGAATTAGGTGACTAAATTGATGAATAAAATAAAACAAAAAAAGAAAAGGCTATCATCTTTTCTTCTCTACACTGATTTTTCTCCAAGAAAACAGCCATGGAAGCTTGAAAATTTTTAGCAACTTACAACCCTTGCAAGTAAGTCTTTTTTATTGTCATTTTTGATAATTTTTATACTTTTGGAACCCTTATAGCATAATCTAGCTAATGAGGGGACTATTCTACAAAATGGTTGAGATTATAGGGTTTTTCCATGTGATTATTCATGTGTTTGCTAAAATTTTATGGAAGAAAATGAATCTTGGTTGTTTAATAAACAAATTTTGTGAAAGGATTTTTCATGAAAACACCTAAAAAGGAACTTTTTGTAAATATTGTAAAATAGGTGGCAAATGTATGAAATAATTGGAATTGTGAGTTGTTATAAGAGTAATAAAGGTTTGGCTAGATCTTATTAATGAGGAATTTTGATGAAAATCGTTTTACGAGCCTAGAGGCAAAATAATAATTTTGTGAAAGTCTAGGGGTAAAACGGAAATTTTACCAAATAGGAAAATTGGAATGATTTGATTTATGTGGTGATTAAATAAGTAAATGTTGTCATTATAGATTAAGAAAAACAGAATTCAGACCTAGGCCGAGGGAACACCAAGCTAGTAGACTAATTTAATCTAGTTGCCCACTTTTTGTATACCGAGGTAAGTTGTACGTAAATAATGCAATGTTATTGTATTTATGCATTAAACAATTGATATTGCATAAAATGTTTGATTATTGCTACGAAAATGCATGACGAAAGTTGATGTGATATGCTCTAGGTTAAACCTTAGGAGTAGATTGGATACCCAAGCCTTGACATTTGAGCGATATGTGTGCTAGTGTAAGACCATGTTTGGAACATGGCATCGACCACATTACGAGAGCCAGTGTAAGACCATGTCTAGGACATGGCATCAGTGTTGATGTGTGTGCTCGTGTAAGACCATGTTTGGAACATGGCATCGACCATATTATGAGAGCCAGTGTAAGACTATGTCTGGGACATGGCATCAGCATTGAGACGAGAGCTAGTGTAAGACCATGTTTGGGACATGGCGTCGGCCTCGACATGTAAGCCAGTATAAGACCATGTTTTGGACATGGCATCGACATTGAGACGAGAGCTAGTTTAAGACCATGTCTGGGACATGGAGTCGGTCTCGACATGTGAGCCAGTGTAAGATCATGTTTGGGACATGGCATCGGTATTGAGACGAGAGCTAGTGTAAGACCATGTCTGGGACATGGCGTCAACCCCGACATGTGAGCTAGTGTAAGACCATGTCTGGGACATGGCATTGGCATTTTACCCTCTTGTGTGAGACTTGTCGGGTATCCTCTAGTATTCCAACTGGTTCGACGGGAAATTTAGCGACCATGTCTGGGACATGGCATCGGCATTTTACCCTTTTGTGTGAGACTTGTCAGGTATCCTCTGGTATTCCAAATGGTTCAACGGGAAATTTAGAGCTTGTGGTAAAAGTGAGAAAAGTTATGACTATACTATAAATGGTACAGGTACACACATGAAATTCATGAGAAATGAGCTCAAATTACGTTGTATGATTAGTAAGGGTGAAAACGAGTAAGTTATACCTTTAATCATTCGAGAGTTATGTGTAAGTTTATAATATGTTATGAGTAAGATAGTGTGTGGTAATTGTTGTTGATTATTTACATGCGACTTACTAAGCTTTATGCTTACTCTCTCTCTTTTCCATTTTCTTATAGTGCCGCCAAGCTAGCTCGGGGATCAAAGAACATCGAAGACTCGATCACACTATCAAACTGAACATTTTGTATAGTTAGATTTATCCTTTTTGAGTTGGCATGTATAGGGACTAGTCTTTTGTCAAGTGTCATATTGATTTGGCCAAATGTGTTGGCTTGCCTTGAAAATGAATTCATTTTGTAGAAGGCCATGGATGATGGCTAATACTTGTTATTGATATTTGTAAATGATGATTTTTTTTTAATGAATGTGCAATTTGTATGGTGTTACTTGATGTGGCTCATGTTGGTGCAAGTATGGGTGACAAAAAGGGCTTGGCAAATAGCCTTGAATTTGTCCACACGGGTAGACACATAGGTTTTGTGTCTAGGCCGTGTGTGACATACGGTCTGCGACATGGGCGTGTAGTCTGGCCATGTATCCCCCTGCACCCTAAGTTGGCAAAACAGAATGCCCAGTAGTAACCACACGGGCTGAGACATAGCCGTGTGTCTCAACCGTGTGGAAGACACGGCCATAGGACTTGGGCATGTGTCCAGGCCGTATGAAGTCTGCACTTGATTTTAGGAATTTGATTCGCCACACGACCTAGCACACAAGCGTGTGCCTTGGCCGTGTGACCCTGAATGAATGATGATGTCAGAAACAGAATGTCAAGGTTTTTACGCACGAGCGAAGACACAGCGTGTCATGGCCATGTGAGGGACACGAGCGTGTTATGACCGTGTAAGGGACACGAGCCATGGACACGGGTGTGTGTAAGGCCGTGTGAAAACCCCTGTAGATTTGAATTGAAAACAAATAAATACACATGGCTAGGGACATAGGCATTTGTGACCACACCGTCTACCCACACAGGCGTGTGCCCTGTTTTTAGTGAAATTTTCCAAAGTTTTCTAAAGTGACTGGTTTAGTACCGAACTATTTCTAAAGTATGTTTTGGGCCTCATAGGCCCATATTAAGGACGTTATGAGGAAGTTTGAAAAGTTTTAAATTTGAACGAATTTTTATGACCCAGAAATGTATGTTAATATGTGTTTGAGTTAGGTAACGCCTCGTACCCTGTTCCGGCTTTAAACACGGGTAAGGGGTGTTACAATTTATATATATGTACCCATCACCATAGAGTAGGAAAGAGATGTATTAATTGCCATCGTTTTGAGCAAGCCAAGTCGAAATGAGGCCGTTGACATGCACATCCAAAGTCTTAACAGCCATGCCTAGTGGATGAAGAACTTCCCTAATTTGGACAATTTCCTGGTGAACATGTTGAACCCAATTCAACCATTGCCTGACCTCCTCTCTGGCTTCTGCTATCCAGGCTTTCCACTTTTTCACTTTATTCTCCTTTTTTTCTATTTTTCATCAAAGAAAATAGAAAATTGAGGAAATAAATAAAGAAGAAATTATCTTTTGGCCATGGCGCCTCCTTCCAAGCTCCAACACTAATAATACACTACATTATATCAGTTCAAGTATTGAGCATAAAAATAAAACATAATTCAAGTTGGAAAAGGAGTTCAGAACAAGAAGATGGAGTGAAAGTTAGAAATTTAGCTCTAAAGGGTAACCAGAAAATATGTTGGAATTATAAAATAAATCAGAAATAAAAACTTAATAGACTAGGATCTATCATGTCAAATCATCAAGAATAAAACTAAAAGTGGAAGTGTACCTGAATCCATGAATTCCTTGAAGTTTATTTCTACAAAAATCCATGTTTTAGTCTATAACAGACTGCAATTTGCACCTTAGTGACAAAATATTGTATCCATATTCCATCAAAATCGGAGTTCTGTATACCTGATGATCTCTAACTGATTAGATCTCCGATATGTGAGCATGTAATATTTTGTTCTCTAAAAATACCTCATAACCCTTTTGGATGCTATCCAATAGTCCAAACCAGGGTTGTTTAAAATATCTACCTAGCATCCCAATAATGTTGGAAACACGAAAATTTATATACTTTTTCATGCCCTTTTTGACCCAAATTATTGTCGGAAAATAATTAAATATTATAAAATAATTAATTTGTGCTAAAAATATGAACATGATGAATTTTAATTAATTTTATAGTTAATTTTGTTTAATTTTGACTATTTTCGACAGAATCGCAAAAAGGGAAAAAATTGACTCGACAGACACTACTCGAAGAATAAAATCGAGAAGCGATTTGAAGTGTCAAGGCGACTCTATTTCCAGCCCAAGACGGTCCAATTATAAAGATTTAATCATAATATAATTAATTTTAATTTACTCCCAATTTAATTTGGGCTAAATAAATTATTTTTAATTAATTATGAAAAAAGGTTCAATAAAACCACACTGGTTGAACCAAACCAATTGAACCGGACCAGCCACCAATTGGGCAGCCAAAATCATCCACAATGAAGGCCCAAATTAGCTTATTTGTTGATTAATTGAGTTGCAAAGAAGCCCTTGAAGACTTCTCAAAATCCCATTCAAACCCCTCCAAAATTCATGGGTTTAAAGATTTGTCCAAGCTAATTTTAGCAAAGTTGAATCCATCAACTTTGCCACATAGGATGGCCGGCCAAGAGGGACTCTTTTGCTGCTGATTTTTTGCTATTTTTAGCAGCCCCTAACACCTATAAATACAGCCCCTAGCTGCTCATTCAAATCATCCCTCAATTCTCCAACATTCTCTCATTCTCTCTTATTTTCTCTCAACTTTTCTCCCTTCATTTTCATTCCATTTTCCCCTTGTTCTTGTGCCGATTTCCCCTTTTGGAAAAGAGGTGTTTTCCAGCCATTTGAAGTAGCACTTGAAGTGTTCATAAGCCCCCTTGATAGCCGAGGACAACGAAGAACGAAGGAGGAATCAATCAGACAAGTCACGGAGAGCCACCAAATTTGTTTCTCGTTTCCTATCTCTTTAAATTATTTGTTGTTGTTTTGAAGAACATGTTTATGAATATTCATGCTTTTGAAATGTTTAATTTAATTGATTTAGCTTGAATTTAATTCGTGTTGGTTTGATTTCATTTCGCCCTCTTAGATTATTAAAATTATGTTTATGTTGTTAAAGGCCTCGGTGAAATGTTTGATTAAGTAAAATTATGCTAAGTTATCTGGCATTATATTTGTTTAGATAGCTAATGAATTAATTATTTAAACGCATTGAAATTGTAATTAATGGACACAATACTTAATCTGTGCATGTTTAATTCTTCTAAGGTAGCTGAAGATTAAATTAGCATTGTATTTGAAAATATGTATGCCTTGCATAACATGCAGGATTTTTGTGATTAAATTGTTTCACGGTAAAAATACCTTGTTATTTCACATGATCTTTTATATGCTTGTTAGGTTGAATTAATCGTTTGCATCGACATAGGAATATGCGAGAGATTGTTTAATTTAATGAGTATGTATGTGCAATAACATGTTTACTTTTTGCAGTCTGTTTAATCGGTCGAATTGGCATAGAAATATTTATAAGAGATAGATGGATTTTTTATTTGTAAAAATGTTCATAAGTTAGCAAATTACCGAGTTGCCATATTTTAACAAGTATAAACATAAGTTTAATAATTCTAAGGTAAGAAATGTGATTAAACCAACACAATCATGTCATCTTGATGAAAATTAGTTTTTGAAATCACACACTTGAACTTTGTTTTATTTTAATTTACTTTGTTTTTCTTTTAGTTTTCAAATAGTTTTCAAAAATCAAATATTTTTCTATCACCAAAGTGTTTGAAATCATTTTCATAAATAATTCTTTTACAGTCCCTGTGGGTACGATAACTCGACATTTACTTGTCACTTTATTACTTGTTACGATTGTGTACACTTGCACATTTCCACCGTTCCATGTTTTTGGCGCCGTTGCCGGGGACTGTTTTTCAAAATCATTATTTGTGAATCTATTTTACATTTTGTTTATTTATTTTCCTATTTAAATTTTAACTTAATTAATTTTTCTGTGAATATTTCAGGTGTTTATGAGTATTGACCAGATTATTGACTTACTCCCTTTAGACCCTGAAATAGAACGAACCTTTCGCCAACGAAGAAGACAAGCAAACCAGAGAAGGACAGAAGGAATGAATCACGAGAATATAAACCAAGGGAACAGAGCAAATCCTGCTCAGAATCCTATCCTTATTGCTGATGATAGGGATAAGCCTTAAGACAATATGCTGTGCCAGTATTCAACGATCTAAATCCGGGTATTAGGAGACCCGAAATCAAGGCACAACAATTCAAGCTGAAGCCAGTCATGTTCCAGATGCTTCAGACAGTGGGCCAATTCAACGGGATGCGTACTGAAGATCCTCACCTTCACTTAAAGACTATTCATGGAAGTGAGCGATTCTTTCAAGTTAGCCAGAGTACCCGAAAATGCCTTGAGAATGAAGTTGTTCCCATATTCGTTAAGGGACAGAGCTCGTGCCTGGTTAAATTCATTGCCATCGAACTCCATTTCTACATGGCAAGAGTTAGCCGAGAGATTCCTCATGAAGTATTTTTCGCCAAGCAAGAATGCTAAATTGAGGAATGAGATCACTGCTTTCCACCAAATGGATGACGAGTCCTTGTATGAGGCATCGGAAAGATTTAAGGAGCTATTAAGAAAATGCCCTCAGCATGGAATTCCTCATTGCATTCAACTTGAGACATTCTATAATGGTCTCAACGCTCACACAAGGATGGTAGTGGATGCCTCTGCTAATGGTGCTCTCTTTTCTAAGTCTTGTAATGAGGCTTATGAAATTATTGAGAGGATTGCTAGCAATAATTATCAGTGACCAACCAACCGAGCAGCGTCAGGAAGACGAGTCGCCGGAATTCATAAAGTAGACACTCTTACTTCATTCGCATCTCAGGTATCATCGATATCCTCAATGCTTAAAAATCTTACTGCTAATGGGTCTAATAGTTTTGCAGCACAGCCGACTAATCAATTTGAGAATATAGCCTGTGTTTATTGTAGGGAGGGACATTTGTTCGAAGAATGTCCATCGAACCCTGAATCTGTGTACTACATGGGCAATTAAAACCAAAATCGAGGAAGGCAAGAGCTGCAATCCAAGTTTTATAACCCATCGTAGAGAAACCACCCGAATTTTTCCTGGAGTAACCAAGGGGCTGGAACCAGTTACACCCAACCAAGACCGACCCAGCCGCCAAATTTTCCATAACAAGTCCAGAAACCAGTTCAAGTTGAAGCATCCAATAGCCTAGAAAGTTTGCTAAAGGCATACCCAGCAAAGAATGATGCTTTAATCCAGAGCCAAGCAGCTACGTTGAAGAATTTGGAGAATCAAGTGCACCAGCTTGCAACTGAGCTTCGGAACCGACCACAAGGTGCTTTACCTAGTGACACGGAAAATTCGAGAAATCCAGGGAAAGAACACTGCAAAGTATTGCAATTGAGGAGCGGAAAGACAGTAGAGCCCAACACTATCGAAGTTGAAAAGGAGCAAGCTGATGCTCAAGAAGAAGTTCAACCAAGTGTTGACACACCAGTTTATTCTAATTGTTTCACGGTAAAAATACCTTGTTACTTCACATGATCTTTTATATGCTTGTTAGGTTGAATTAGTCGTTTGCATCGACATAGGAATATGCGAGAGATTGTTTAATTTAATGAGTATGTATGTGCAATAACATGTTTACTTTTTGCAGTCTGTTTAATCGGTCGAATTGGCATAGAAATATTTACAAGAGATAGATGGATTTTTGATTTGTAAAAATGTTCATAAGTTAGCAAATTACTGAGTTGCCATGTTTTAACAAGTATAAACATAAGTTTAATAATTCTAAGGTAAGAAATGTGATTAAACCAACACAATCATGTCATCTTGATTAAAATCAGTTTTTGAAATCGCACACTTGAACTTTGTTTTATTTTAATTTACTTTGTTTTTCTTTTAGTTTTCAAATAGTTTTCAAAAATCAAATATTTTTCTATCACCAAAGTGTTTGAAATCATTTTCATAAATAATTCTTTTACAGTCCCTGTGGGTACGATAACTCGACATTTACTTGTCACTTTATTACTTGTTACGATTGTGTACACTTGCACATTTCCACCGTTCCAAATGTACACAATATTCCAATGTATACAATCTTGAATGTACATTGGACTTTCCACTGCTAAAATGTAAAAAATCTTATGCATTTTTGTAATCTCAAAATCATTCTTAGGGCATTTATTGAAGCTATACTTATTATTGACAAGCTTAATGGGGCTAATTTCAATGAATGGAAAAGACACTTACTTATAGTGTTTGGTTCTTTTAGAATTATAAAATAAATCAGAAATAAAAACTTAATAAACTAGGATCTATCATGTCAAATCATCAAGAATAAATTAAGAATAAAACTAAAAGCAGGAGCGTGCCTGAATCCATGAATTCCTTGAAGTTTTTCTTGATATTAGGGATTTGATCTTCCAAATTAGCACACAAGAAATTCAAAGAATATTTACTCTTTCTTAAGGATGGGATATTAGAAAAGATATCTTCTGTGTAATTTGGGTACTATAACCCTAATATTTATAACATTAGCATATTAGTTCTAATTCCTAATTAGCCCATCATTAATTAGAATTTGATTAGAACTCATTTATTAGAGTATCTACACATATTTGACCCAAACATTATTTAATAATTAAAGCCCAATAAAATTTTAACTAAATTAAATCACTTTTAATTTGGGCTAACCTATGATGATAGTAAATAATAACATGTAATTACCCTTATTATATATGTGATGTCCATATTTTTCAACAAAATAGGCTTTGATTGAAATATTTGCAAAAAAATGAAGAATGAAAAAGGAGGAAATTGTAAACTAAGCTGAGGAAGAGAAATTGATGAAGAAGGAGGAGGTGTGGAAATTTTGGCTCCTTAAATCTTAATTTATAGTAGGATTTTCATGGAAAAATCGTAAAACGCTCGATCGCTTTTTAGTAGGATTTTCAAACGCGAAAGTTAAATTAAAACCGGAAAAATCGCTTGTACTAGCTCGATCGCTTTTTAATAGGATTTTCAAAGGCGAAAGTTAAATTAAAACTAGAAAAATTTGCGCGTACCAAATCGTAATAGGCTCGATCGCTCGTTCGACTAGGTTGGGCGCACAATAGACCAGCATCATTTCTCACTCAAAATGGGCCAAAACTTATAAAGATGGAAAAGAAATAGCCCGAGGCTATGCCCAAATCCAAGATCCGGCATTTGTTCACTGCAAACCAAGCCTCTTGGGGAGCCACATTCCACGCACCCAACAGACGTTCTATTTATATGGATAAAATATTTTTTAAGGATTTATTAATAAATTAAGGTACCGTTTGGAGCTTCTTCATATCATGATTTCAATTGGATGTAATTGCTGAAAATTTTATTTTACAATATTATATTAATACGTTTAGTTCATTAAATACCTTTTTAATAATATAATGGTAATTTATAAAATAAGTGATTTCAACTCAGTATATCACATATACGACTTCGCACATTATATAAGTGTGAAGATAGATATTACAAAATCCTTTAAGATAAGTCTTCCTTTAACTAATGATATTTTCCATTCAATAGGCTTGATTCAATCTTCCCCTTAAATTAGAGGATAGTGATTGTTTTGATCCAATCCCATTTAATCTTCAAGAGTGTTGCTATAGGTAGATTGGATATCAAGCATGGACTAACAATAATCTCAATCTTCCAATGAAATCTTAATTCAAGCATATTTGTTGTCAAAATTTATCAATCCAAACATGACAGTTTTTCAGACCAACTAGTGCTAAAGGCAGTTGGCACTGAATAAGACACTAAATAAAAACACCTTTTTTTATATTTAAATTTAAATAACTTACAAAATTAAAATTAAAAAATTAATTTTAATTAAAAATATAAATTTTTCTAATAAATAAGAAAAATTATTTGACTTACAACTTTAGTAACTAATACTAATTCATGTTTTATTATAAAATTGTTTAACTTGTAAAAAAAAAAAATCTACGTAGCCATTATACAACACTTATGGTTGGGTTTGAATGGATGGTGAGGTGCGGTGCAATGCGTTTAGTTTGCTTTTTGTCTCACGCTATAGTATCGTTACAATATCTAATCTCACCGCCATCGCAATATTTATACTAATTGTAGATAAATGCACCGTCCATCCAAACTCACCCTATGTCTTGTTATTTTAAGATAAAAAAATTTATTAGTTAAAAAGTTTTAGTAACTAATTTTTTTAATACAATTGTATAACACTTATGTGTTATTTCAAGACATGAAATTATTTTAGATGAGTATTGTGTACATTACTAGTAGAGGTGTTCATGAGTCGGGCCGGGCCAGGCTCAACTAAAAATTTAGGCCCATTCATCAGGCTCGGGTCGGGCCCAAAAAATGGGCCTAAATTTTCTCCTAAGCCTGACTCATATAAAAATGCTAAAACTCGGGCCCGGCCTAGCCTGCCCGTATTAAATTTTTATATTATTTTATATAATTTTTAAATATATATAATACATCAAAAATACTAAAAAAATCAAAATAAATATTTCCCAACAAATTGAAAATAAATTTTTTAAAAATTATATATACTTAAATAACACTAAGATTAGATGTAACTTAACAAGCAAATACCTCTAAAATAATAATAAAATTAACAAATGCCTTTAAAATAATAATAAAATTAACAATAAAATAAGTTTTATACAATATTCAATCAATAACAACAAAATAGTAGCAACATAATAGTAATATGGTAGCAAAATAGGGAGAAAAAAAATAAGAAAATAACATTAAAAAAAAAGCAGATTTTTTTTTTGTCATTTAGTGAATTCGAGCCAAGTCGGGCCTGAGCTTGGGCCAAAAATACCTTACCCGAGGCCTGGCCCATTTTTTAAACTGGCCTTATTTTTTGTCCAAGCCCATTTTTCGGGCTTATATTTTTGCCCAAACCTTCCCAAATTTCGGTCGGGCCTTCGGGCCAGGCCGGGCCGCCCGGCCCATGAACACCTCTAATTACTAGTGGAGCTTAAAAATTTAGTAAGCAGTGTTACAAATTTGTCATGTATCTCAATTTTTTATATATAATTATTTTTTTACTATACCTTATATACATTTGTTATCACCTCAACCTTATTTGTAAAAATTTTAAATTCCAGCTAATATACCAAATATTTTTCGACATACTATTAGTTAAAAAAATTCTACAAAGTCATTGTATAACTAAAATTTCCTTTAGTAACTAATACTAATTCAAGGTAGTACTAATTTAGCTAATTAAGAGGGGCATTTGATAAGTGCGGCGGCAATAACCACGACAGATGCAAGGGAGGGGTGGATCAGGTAGTGTTGGGAAAGCAAATGAGAACCAACGATAATGTTTTTTGAACTAGAACAGATTTGTTGATTGAGTCGATTGGACTGAAAAGTAATCTATATTTGATTCTAGTATGTCTCGAAACTTGTAAAAGATGGAAGCCAAGTAAAAGAAAAAACATGGTTGAACCTGTTTTATAAATTTTAATATTTTTAACATTTATGAATTTTTAAAGTAAATATTTAATTGAGAATAGATGGTCTAATTCGTTCAATTATTAGTTCGGTTATCGAAATCATGATGAATGATAGAGAGGTTTGAGTTTATGAACCATTATTGTTGGAACTGGATGGAACCCATTTATTGAACTGAGAACTGGTGGCCTAATTGGTTCAACTAATACCAAAATGTCGAAGGAAGATTGAATTGATACAAAACCAATTTAAAATCTGTGTAAAATTGGTTTAAATTAGTTTAGATATTTAATTTATTTTTTATAATTTATAAACATGATCATTTATGTGTATTTTTCCTAATTATTTTTTATGAACATTGAATTTTAAAATTTTAAAATTTTAAAATTTTAAAATTTAAATTGGTCATTAAATAATTTGTGGAGCATTAATTAAATGAAACCAGTAATTCATATGTTGAATACGAGCTTTAAATCATTCTTTGACGATTTATTAGTATTGCGAATTATTGATAAGTAAAGAATATATAATTAATTAATTTTTTTTTCATTTGAACTTAATAAAAATAAAATATTAATTTAAATTTTAAAAAAATTAAATAATATTTAATGGAGAAAAATCCCACTTTTTTGTCTGTTTGGAATTATCACTACCACCCAAAAAGAAAAGAACAGGAATATTCTATTCGACTTGTAAACGCTAGTGACACATTTTGAAAGAAATATCTGTTTTGTTTTTGGACACAATTAAGTTTGTGTTTTATCGGACAGAATGATAATTTGGCTGGAGTTAGGGCCACTAACTTCAAGTCTTTTTCTTTTTCTTTTTATTCATAAATAGTGTATAATTCATATCCTTATCCTACCAATTATGCAGCACCGTGCTTCGTATTATAATGATCGTCATGAATTTTTCTTTTATAAAGCATGGACCAATTTTAGAGACAAATTTATAGTTATCGAATGAAACCAATTTTATATGAGTTATAAAGCATGGACCGACAATGTAGTGTTAAAATATAATGCATTCTCGATAAAAGAATGAAGGATTAGGCCATTTGTTGAACTATAAATTGATGATGCACTGAAATTAATAACATTTTCAAAGTCAGCCACCTGCTATATCAAAAACTTATAATAATCTTATAACTTTGTTTAATTTCAAAATATTTTTATAGTTGAAAAAGGAAGGTTATAAATTTAGTTAATTTTTTTTAATAAGAGAGACTCAACACATTTTGGAATGTGTGATTTTAGATTTGGTTCGTGGTTTGAAGAAAGTAATAGAATACCTAAACTCTTTGTGGAACCCAAAGTTCAAAAGGAGGGTCCTATAAGATTGGTTGTGGCAGGCGTATGTATATACAAACAACATTGTAAGACCTAAAGCATGCTCCTCTTTTAGTTGGTCATTGCAAAGTTGGTTTGTTTTATATCCTCCTCTTTCTCCTCCTCCTCATCATCATTAAGAATAATCAAATTGGTTTGTTTTATATCCTCCTCTTTCTCCTCCTCATCATCATCATTAAGAATAATCAAAGGGAATGTAAGAAAAGGAAGGGCAACAAACAAAAATAAAACCAAAACTTCAATATCTGCCATTGATTCCACACTGAAAGGTTATCCAAACCATACATACTTGAAACACCCCACACCCGGCCCACGAGCCTGAACCGGATCTGGTATGTTCCTTAAGAAAATCGATTTTCAATGTCCTGATTAACTTAGAGAAAATTTGTGTAATTAAGAAAAATTCGTTTGGGTTGGACTTAAATTGGAATCCATTTAATAAATTTTGAAAATCCAACTTAAATAAGGTGACAAAATAAATTTTAAAAGAAATAAATTTACTTAACTTTATTCAAAAAAAATAATTTGTATCTTAATCAAATAAAATAAACAGAAATAAAGAAAATCCAACTAGGCCTTATGGCCTTATTACATCATTCAAACCCAAAATAAAATTTAAAGTACTAAATTTAAATAGAGTCTAAATTCTAATAAATTCTTCAAGTGTTGCATGGCCACCTTTAGCTCCTCGCCGACCCTGGTCCATTACCGCTCATCACCGAAAAGTAATTCCCCAACGGGTGAGTCCACGGACTCAATGTGTACACAAGACTAATTTTCAACAAATCGTGCATACAAGTCATATCAAGCATATTCAAATCAAATAATGATGCAACCCAAACCCAAACCTATTTGTCCATCCGCTACACACCACCCGTACCAACTCAGTACACCGTGGGGACTACTAAGTCGACCCTCCATCCGCTACACACCATCGAAGGCGCGTCGCAGCTTGCAATCGGCGTGCTCATCGCCCACTTATGTTGTGTCATTAGACATCAGTATTCACTTTGATGTAACCGGTTACCACTTTTCACTTTATGTGACCGTAGTCACCACTTTACGTTGGTGAGACCGTAGTCATCACCTTCACTTTCTTCCTCCACAAATATCCCGAATGCCCCAATTATTTCATAACATATTTCACATACTAAATTTTCATTCATGTTACTAATCACATGTTCAAAATATATCACATTCACAATCCTATCATAAGTAGGAAACGTGCACTGGTACTCCTTACCACATTTGTGGTGCTTAGCCACATTCACATACTTTGTTACATATTTACATATCTAATGATTGCCATGCAATTTATTGAAAGTTAGTAAGAGTACACACCTTTTTCGCTTAATAGATTCCGTGAATTCCCAAGAGCGATCTACCGGTCTAAATCTTTCACTCCTATATTCGGCCATTAATTAAAACATATAAATGACCCTTTTATTCTAAAAAAACCAAATCCTACTAGAAGTAGAATTTACTACCACTTACCTTGTTTTGCCGATTTGATTGCTAATCAAATCCCGAAGGTTTGTGTTCCTCCCTTGAAATCGGCTAACCACTATATTTCTCCATAGATTAGTTTTCGCTTTTGAAATAATGGAAAAATAATCCCAAATATTTAACAAGTTAGCCTTGGCCGAATATCACTTACCTTATGATGGGATTCTAAATCAGAGGATTCCTTTATAATCTGTCGAAATCCTATAACTTCGTGTTAGATTAAATCTAACTTTGAAAACGTGAATCATAATCTTTAACCAAATATTTATATTATAATCCTTACCTTAGATCCTTAGATTTCCCGAAAGATCCCCTTTTTATGTTGTGGATGATTGCCCTCTTCCTTAGAATCCACAAAGATCCGGCTTGACAAAGAGAAACGGAGAAGAAATAGAAGAGAAAGAGAGGGATTTTTGCTTAATGAAAATTTCGGCAGAGAGGGGTTTTGCTTTGGGAGAATTTTGGCAGAGAGGAAAAAGAAGTAAACTGAGGAGTAGCCCTCCTCCTTTCCTTTTATAGACAAAGTTATCAGCCAAAGAGTCCCTTACTTGGCCACCACTCCTCTTTTTGATAATATTATCTCTTTTATTTAAAAGATAAAAGCCCTTAATCCATCAATTATCTCCTCAATTTTCTTAAAAGAAAATCCTTTATTTATTCACATATTTATGCGAGTAAAACTCCTTTATTTATCCCCTAATTAATCAAATATTTATGGAAATAAAACACTTCTATTTCTAGAAGGCTTGTGCCGTCCACCTTGGGGTGTCTAGAAGCAAAAATAAAATTTATTTATTTGCTTCCCAAGTGACTCGAACCCAGGCCCATGCTTCCTTCACATGGTGCCATTTCCATAGACCCTAAGTGGCATCTTCAGACCACATTTCCAAGCCTGTTTGTTTGTCAACTTTCCCCAACTTTTTCTTTTAAGGCCCTCTTGCCTTTATTTCCTATTTTAAACTTTAAAACTCATCATTTTGGGGTCATTTCTAAGTTTCCTAAAATTTTCGATCGGCTCTGTAACTTGCCATTTTTCTTACATTCCAAGTTTCCAAAAATGTTCAGGTTTCCATTTTTGGATCATTTCCAAAAATGTTCAAGTTTCCAAAAATGTGTACTTTCCATTTTTGAACCATTTCCTTACATTTCCTAGTTTCCATAAATGTTCACTTTCCTCTTTATTCCTTTACATTTTCAGGACATTTCCCTACATTTCCAAGACAAGACATTTCCTTACATTTCCTTGCATTTCCTTACATTTCCTCACATTTCCTTACATCTCCATACATTTCCATACATTTCCATACATTTCCTTACATTTCCTTACATTTTCTTACATTTCCCTACATTGCCTTACATTTCCATACATTTCCACACATTTCCACACATTTCCATACACTTCCATACATTTCCATATATTTCCTTACATTTCCATACATTTCCTTACATTTCCTTACATTTCCATACATTTCCTTACATTTCCTCACATTTCCATACGTTTCCTGACATTTCCTTACATTTCCATATTTCCTTACATTTCCATACATTTCATTATTTCTAGAATTCACATAACACATTCATAATTCATAAAACATGCCATTTTACCACATGGTTCCTTGTGTCATGCTTCACACGGAGTTTCTTTTAAAGCCTCATTTACCTAGCTCCCCTTTTTACTTAAAAACCAATAATTTTCCAAAGCTTTCTTCTTCCATCCTAGAAGTCTAAAAACTCTTAATACACTTCCAAACACTGCCAAAACCTACTAACTCATGAATTATGCACAAATGCATACCCCTAATCTAGGATGTTACAATACTTCTTTGTTTCCACTAAGAAACTAAAAGAAAGACAAACCATAAGAGAATCTTTTCACAGTTCCACATGACCAGTTGATCCTCTAACACCCCATCATCTCAGTAAACACAACAATAATATATATACATGAATGAAAAAAGGGAATCAATGGATAAAACCCAATCAGCTACCTAACACAAAAAGCAAGAAAAGTGATTAATCCCCATTGTTTTTAGCAATCCAAGCAGAAATGAGCTCGAGGAGTTGAACTGCTTCCCCAATTTGGACGATTCCCTGATTTATTTTTCATCCAAGTTTATTTAATAGGTCATTTCATCTCTCATATATGCTGTCGAAGCTTTCAACTTTTTCACCTTCTTCTTAGCTTTCTGTTTAGGATCATAATTACAACACCACAACTTATTATATATTCAAAAGAAGAAAGTGGGAAAATGAGGAAAGAATCAAAGAGAATAAGAAAACAAGAGCTATTTTAAAGCATTAAAATTGAAGTACCTTATTTCTTCTTTCAATCATATACAACTCTCTTCTTGCCACGATGGATCAATCCTCTTTCTTTCTAAACTCCAACACTCTAAAAACTATATTTTCTTATATTATATCAATTGAAGGATTCCGCATAAAGGAATAAAATTCAACAAGGACAATGAAAGAGCATAATTTCTTTCAAAACAAGAAGATGAAAGTTCGAGAAAACCTAAAAGAAAAAAGCTCTTGATTGAAAACAAGAAGAATATATGGAGAAATTTAAGTATCGAATGTAAACTAAACTCACAGTCAAAGAAGAATATATGGATAGGTTCAAGTCTATAAAAAAAGTGATCTCTCGATCAATCCTAGGCCAATAACCTTTCTCTCTCGACGTAAATCCCTAAGATTCATGACTAGATTTGAAACCGACTGACAATGATATTCTTAAATAAGCGAGAAAGAAACTTGGCGGTGAAGCTCTTACAACGACTAGATTGATAAGTGCTAAAAGTAATATGTTTTAACCTCATTTTTCATGCGTTTTTGGGTGATTATTTGATGCTAATTGTCAATTTTATGCTCCTAACCCTTTAAATTCATGTTTTTGTGCTTAATAGAGCATTTGGGAGCAAAATGAGCGAAAAATGGAAAATCGGAGCAAACTACAGGAGCCACACAAGCTGACTCATTCCACACAATCTGGACACACGACCATGTGAGCCACATGGTGTGCCATACGACCATATGGTAGGTCGTGTTGATTTCACGAATTTACACCATAAACTATGGGAAATCACATTTTTTAAGTTTTTCGGGCATTTTAAGACGTTTATATGACAAAAATAAGAAGATAGGAGAGAGCCATCATAAAATACTCAAGAAAAAACTCGAAAAACACCATTGAAGCCAATTATGAAGCAAATTTTTGTCAAGATTGAAGATTCACATTTGATTTCTTAGGAGATTATCATGAGTTTATTTGTTTCTTTTAGTTATACTGTATTTTAGATGTTTTTATTTTCAAGCATGAACTAATTTTCTAAATACCTAGGGGAGATGAACCCTATGATAAAATTTTGTCTTTTGATTTTTATTTTATGCAATAAATACTTAGATCTTATTCTCAATTATGTGTGCTTAATTCTTGGTTTGATATTTCTAAATTATTGATCAATGTTTGATGTGCTTAAATCAGGGGAGGAATAAACTCTGTTTAAGTGTAGATCTTGTGTAATTGAGTGGAGTTACATGCAATCCTAAAAATAGGACGACATAAATCTACCAAATTAGAGTCAAATCTAATAAGGGAATCCATAGCACGAGTTAATGAGATAATAGAGGTTTTAATTAGAAAGAAATTTCAATTAATTAATCTAGATTCAGTTGCTCTTACTCTCGAAAGAGATATTAGCATAATTTAGGGATTTCTATGGATCAAGTTACGAAGTAAAGTGTAATTTAGATTGATAGTGACAGATGAAACCTAGGTGAATTCTTTCTGGCATATTGTTTTGCTTTTTAGTTGTTAATTGGTTATTCGTGATTTGTTCTTTGTCATGTTCGTTATTAATTTAGTTAATTTTAGTTTTTAATCAATCACTCGATTTATTCAGTTAAATAATAGAAAAAAATAATTACTAGTTCTTCTAGCCTTCGTGGGAAAGATCTATTTGCTCACTGTAACTATACTATTAATTGATAGGTGCACTTGCCTTAGTCAAAATTTTAATTAGTTTTGCGACACATCATAGATTTTGGGATATACGCCAACATCCCATTCCCATCTACCTATAAATAAGAATCACCAGTATGCAAATTAGTAACGGGTCATCATCTATCTAAGCTTTTCAGAATCCTTTCTTTTGTCTTTTGTTTTTAATTTCTTGTGCTTTGATTTTCGTATTCAATCTGATTCACTAAACAATGGAATCAAATTCACTCCTCAATCGAAAGAGAAAGGGTTATCTCAACCTTTTGAGGAATCCAATTTCCAACACTAATGAATGGAAAACTTTAAAGATCCAAGAAAACACTCAGTTGAAACCTGTCTCTAATAGGAGCGAATGGAGAGATTTAATTAGGGATGATTATCAGATACCAAGTCTCAACCAGTTTAACCAAGAAATAGATTCTGAGCGTCTACTTCTCCTCCTCAAATACAAGTTGCAGATTTTGTACAGATTTTGTTGGAGATGGAATCAAATTCACTCCTCAATAGAAAGAGAAAAAGGTTATTTCAACCCTTTAAGAAATTTGATTTCCAAATTTAGTGAATGGAAAGCTTTGAGGATCTAAGAAAACCCTCTGTTGAAACCCGTCTCTAATAGGGATGAATAGAGAGATTTAATTAGGGATGATGATCAGCTACCAAGTCTCAACCAATTTATTCAAGAAATAGATTCTGAGCTGCTGCTTCTTCTCCTTAAATACAAGTTGCAGATTATGTGCAGACTTTGTTAGAGATGGAATCAAACTCACTCCTCAATAAAAAGAGAAAAGGTTATCTCAACCCTTTGAGAAATCTGATTTCATAATCTAGTGAATGGAAAGCTTTAAAGATCCCAGAAAACCATCTGTCGAAACCCAACTCTAATGCGAATGAATGGAGAGATTTAATTAAGGATGATGATCGGCTACCAAATCTCAACTAGTTTATCCAAGAAATAGACTCTGAGCTGTTACTTCTTCTCATCAAATATAGGTTGTAGATTTTGTTGGAGATTGAATCAAATTCACTTCTCAATCGAAAGAAAAAAGGTTATCTCAACCCTTTGGGAATCCGATGAATGGAAAGTTTTGAACATCCAAGAAAGTCATCTATTGAAACTCGTCTCTAATAGGGGTGAATGGAGAGATTTAATTAGGGATGATGATCGGCTGTGAAGTCTCAACCAGCTTCACTAAGAAATAGATTCTCAATTGCTACTTCTTCTCTTCAAATACAAGTTGTAATTTTTGTTGATGATTGAATCAAATTCATTTATCAATCGAAAGAGAAAGGGTTATCTCAACCCATTAATAAATCTTATTTCCAACTCTGGTGAATGGAAAGCTTTGAAAATCCAAGAAAACTGATAAATCGTAATAGTAACATATTTTAACCCCACATTTAGCATACTTTCGAATGATTTAGCCCTTGATTTATGTAAAAAGGTGCTCTTAATCCTTTCTTTTCATGTCTTATACTCAGGAAAGCACCCGATGATAAAAAGAATGAGAAACGGGCCTAAAACAAAGCAAATTGGGCTAAGGAGGAAATCGAAATGGCCTGGACTTTAGCCCACACGGTCGTGCCTCATCAAGCAACTAGAACACGGCCTGACCCCGATTTACACGGCCGTGCCTCAGTAAAGAAATCCAAACACGGTTTGAAGACTAGTCACACAAGCGTGTGATATGGCCGTGTCCCTATCGTGGCAAAGAGCAATTTCATTCGAAAAAGGATACTTTAGGGGCAAAGAAACCTATTTCGAAAGCCTATATATACCCCCTAAGTACAACCTTGAAGAAGAGCGGTTAGCTAGGCCAAGGAGCCAAGCCAAAAAGGTCAGATTTGTGGGAATTCACTCGAAGATAGCTAGTTGATCCATCTCAAGAAGCCGAAATTCTACTCAAGACGGAGGATCTCTCCTTCAATTCCTTCAGGGAGTTTTAGGGATTTCTTATATTTTGTTTTATCTTTTCTTCTAAGATGTTTTCTTTTATAGTTATGAACTAAACCCTTCAGATACCTGAAGGGATGAACCCTAAGATGGATCTTGTTATTGTTTTCTGAACTATATGATAAATACTTGATTTATTCTTAATTATGTGTGCTTAATCCTTGTGTTAATATTTCCGGGATATTGATTCAAGTATGATGTGCTTAGGTGGTGGAGCAAAAGTCCCTGCTTAAGAGTAGATCTAGCATAATTAAGCGGAGTTGAACGCAGGCCTAGAGATAGGGTGACGAGATTTTGCCGGATTAGGGTGAAACCTAATATGGGAGTCCATAGATCGAGTTAATGCTATTCTAGGGGTTGTAATTAGAAAGAGATTTCAATTAATCAACCTAGGGTTAGACGTCATTTGTCTCGAGAGAGGGTTTAATATAAATTAGGGAATCTTACGGATCAAGTCAAGTGAATAAATCGTCTGGTTCAGTGTTAGATAACAAATGAAGTCTAGGTGGATTCTTCCTAAGGGTATTGTCTTAATCAACTGAGTTTTCCCAATAGTATTTCCCCAATTCATTCTTTTTGTCTTTCTGTCCTTAGCTTAGTAGTTAGTTAAATTTAGATTAAACAACAACTTCGCTTATTTTAGGCTAGATAATAAAAAGAAAGTTAGTATTAGTACTTTTAGTTCTTTTGGGTTCGACAATCTGGTCTTGCCTAAGCTATACTACTGTTCGATAGGTGCACTTGCCTCAATTCATTGTCATAGTTAGTTTCTAGGTTCGATCATTCTTATTCATTATAAATTTAAAACTTTGACAACACCGATCAAGTTTTTGGCGCCGTTGCCGGGGAACTAGAATATTAAGAAAGCTCTATTTTTATTACTTTAGCCATTATTTTTATTTTTCGCAATTTACTTTTATTTTTATTTTAGGTTAAATTTTAATTTTGCTAAATTTTCTTTCTTTCTTTCTTTCTCAACAGGCACCTCTAGTTTATGACCAGAAGGAACCCGAGAGGCTTTAGTATACGACAGTGATATTGAAGCTACCGCTCGAAAGAATCGCAGAGAAATTAGGGAGCCCTAAATTACACAGAAAAAGAACAAGAAAGCGAATCCAATCCTACTGAAGGGATTGACGAGAATAATCCACCACCACAAGATGTGGCAAAAAATAATGCTCCATGTACTATGTATGATTATGCTAAACCTCATTTAACAAGAGCAGAATCAAGTATTGTTAGGCTCGCTATAGCTGCTAATAATTTTGAATTAAAGCCTAACACTATACAAATGATTCAACAATCTGTTCAATTTGATGGTTTGCAGGACGAAGACCCAAATACTCATATAGCTAATTTTTTAGAGTTATGTGTGTAACACCCCCTACCCGTATTCGTTGTCAGAATAAGGTACGGGGCATTACCGGAGTTTAATTTTTTTTTTTTTTGAAACCGAAACCATTCTAATTCAACATATTTTCAAAATAAAATTCATGCATATTTATAAGATAACTTTAACAGATAAGCCATACCAATGGCTGACCTTACATTCATTTCATACTAGCATTTATTTTATTAGCTTATACATGCCATTCATTTCCAAACTAAAGTTTCTTTAAATACCGAAATACTGGGGTTGATAGTGTGATGAGTCTCCCACCGATCCGACCTCCGAGCTAGTAACACTACAAAACAGGGAAAAAGGAAATAGGGTAAGCACTTTGTGCTTAGTAAGCCCATGTAACAAGAATTATACTTACCTAGTATAATCAATACAAGCAATAAACATTCATATACTCACTCAATGCATTATTTCCCTAGTATTCACAAACTCAACATCCAAGTTAGTCGATTAATTTCCATATATCAATAGTATACACGCCATGATTGATGAGCTCATCAATATCATGATTTCCATTTCCTTGTTATTTTTCCATATTTATCCCGTTAAATTACTCGAATTTCGATGGATTTTCAGAGGTACACTTTAGTGTACAAATCCGTCCGCTAATTCATATTCATGTGCGCACATTTTCATTTCGAGAGCACACTCCGCGAACCTCATCTTTACAAATGGGATTACGATCCAAGCTAAATCACAGAATATAAACTCATAGAGTATTGTCGGGATTACCATCCAAAGCTAAATCCCTGCAACGACAATTACTCTAATGAGCTTGGATCTGAATTACCACCCAAGCTAAATTCGAACTTAATTCGGATTACCCGTCCAAGGCTAAATCCATTTTCCACATATTCTTCCGGAGGGCTATATCGGATAGGATCACCCGTCCGGCTAGATCCTTTTACCGTCAATTCCTTTTCGAGATCCATCGAATTTTCCTTTCATTCAACCGGGATTTCTTTCCCTTTTTATCAAATATACCAATGTTTCATCAAATTTCATACAATGGACATTCAAATCATATTCATATCAATAACATACATTTCAAACATTTAAGAATATAATTCAAGTTACACGAACTTACCTCGATACTAGTTCGTTTATAAAATCTACTAATCCGGGACCTTTTTCCTTTCCTCGATCTAGCTTTGTATTTGAGTTTTCCGGATCTAAATAAATAAATTCAATCATCAATTCAATACATTTCATGTTCGCATGTAGCATTTTCTATAATTCTATTATTATTTTTAGCTTATTCAAAGCTGTCTACTTGAGTCACAGTCACTAAATTATTTATTTCTCGAGCTACAGAGCTCCAAATGAAGAACAGTTAATTTTCCCTGAAACTAGACTCACATATCTTCTTTCCATAACATTTTCAGAATTTTTGGTATGGCCAATCAATACCAGATTATTCTTAAAGTTTCCCCTGTTTTACTGTTTGACTGTTCTGACCTCTCTTCACTACGAATCAAATTACTATTCATACAGAATTCATATGACCTTATTATTTATTTCATTTGAAAATAGACTCATTCAGGATTCTAAACATATAAAGTTAAGCCTCTAATTATTTTTCTCCAATTTTTTATGATTTTTCAAAGTCAGAACAGGGGATCCCGAAATCCCTCTGAACCAGTCTTAAAAAAATATAAATATCTCAAATTACAGAATTCCTTTGCTTTCCATGTTTCTTTCATATGAAAATAGACTCAATAAGCTTTAATTCCATATCTCATTCAACTTCTAATTCCACTTCTACGATTTTTAGTGATTTTTCAAATTTACTCTACTGCTGCTGTCCAAAACAGTTTTGTTATAGCTTATTTTACAATTAAATCCTTTACCCAATTCTAACTTCAAATTCTTTCAATTAAACCACTAACTCATCATTTTATTCATCATATGCTATATTCAAAAACTCTGAAACTTCAAAAATTTCAACTTAAATTCATCAAAACTTTGTTCTAAAACTTATAAAGCATCAAAATTAAAAGAAAAAGGACTAAATTAACTTACCAAATTAAACTCCAAGCTTCAAACTTTTAATTTTCCTTTTCTTCTTTCTTTTCTCTTTTCTTTCTTCTTTCACGTTTGCTCTCTGTTTCTTTTTTCTGTTTCTATCTCTCCTTTCTTTATATATATAATAATATAATAATATAATAATAATATAATATAATATAATAATAAACTAAAAATCTCAGATTTTCTTCAATTAACTCATTCAATCTAGACAAAATGGCTTAATTGCCATTTTGGTCTTTTATACTTTCTTTTAATCTATAATTAAACTTTTACTTTCATTTCAATTTAGTCCTTTTCATTTAATTACCTACCCAAACGTTAAAATTTTCTAACGAAAGTTTAATACCACATTACTAACATTTTATAAATATTTATAAAAATATTTCCTATCATATAAAGACTCATGCAAACATATTGAAATAAATTTCTATTTAAATCGGATTTATGGTTGCGAAACCATTATTCCGATAATCTTGAATTTAGGCCATTACAATGTGATTCCTTCAAAATAAATGGCGTTTCTGATGATGCCATACGTCTTCGGTTATTTCCCTTTTCATTAAGGAATAGAGCCAAACAGTGGTTAAACTCGTTACCACGTGGGTCAATCACTACATGGGATCAAATGACCGAAAATTTTTTATTAAAATACTTCTCACTTACGGAATGATATCTCTTCTTTTGTGCAGATGGATTTAGAGACATTATACGACGCATGGGAGAGATACAAGGATCTCTTGAGAAGGTGTCCGCACCATGGTTTACCCTTGTGGCTACAAGTCCAAACTTTCTATAACGGTGTAGACCCCTCAACGAGGCAATTAATTAATTCAGCCGCCGGTGGAACCCTGAACAACAGAACTTCGAAAGCAGCCTACGAGTTTATTGAAGAGATGTCACTGAATAACTATCAGTGGCAGGTTACCAGGACAAAACCAACAAAATCAGCCGGAGTCTACAACATCAATATAGTAACCATGCTATCAACACAGATGGAGATGATGAATAAAAAGCTTGATAGTTTTTGTTCTTCGTAGGTACACCCAGTCATGTAGTGCGACACAAGTGGAATTGTGGCGAATCCTGAGTACCCACCCTACCAACCGGGCACAGAAAGCGAACAGATGAACTATATAGGTAATAATTTCAGATCTAATAATAACCGTTGTAGTAACAATTATAATCCAGGTTGGAGGAACCACCCAAATTTTTCATGGAGAGGTCAAGGAAATCAAGGAAATCAAAGACAACAACCTCCTCAAAATTTTCAAAATCAGCCCTATCCATAGGAAAAGAGGCCGAACCTCGAAGAGACGCTGGCAAAATTCATGGCAGCCATGGAAACCCGACTACAAAAAATAGAGGCAATGCTCGATAATCAACAAGCATCAATCAAAGGGGTCGAGAGCCAAGTTGGGGAAATCACAAAGTCAATTGAACAGCTCACCAAGTCAGTTGGACAACTTACTGAGATGGTTTCCGAAATTCAAACAGTGAGTTTTTTCTAAGGGAATAGAACATGTAAAGGCAGTTACACTAAGAAGTGGAAAGAAGTTAGTCGAACCAAAGAAAAAATTACCACACGAAGATAGCAAAGCAAATGAGGAATGAGTTGAGGATGTAATTCCAGTACGCAAAGAAAATAAACCATCAATTCTATATCCAGCAAAATTGAAGAAAGAACGATTAGATGCCCAATACGGTAAGTTTCTTGAACTCTTTAAACAAATACATATTAACTTACCTTTCGTTGAAGCCATTTCACAGATGCTGACGTACGCAAAATTCTTAAAGGAACTCTTGACGAATGAAAGGAAGCTTGAAGAAGTATCGACAGTAGAGCTTAATGAAGAATGTTCAGCCATCCTCCAAAATAAGTTACCAACGAAATTAAAAGACCCAAGAAGTTTTACTATTCCTTGTCTAATTGGTAATTTAAATATTAAGAAAGCATTAGCTGATCTAGGTGCCAGTATTAACTTAATGCCTTATAAAATGTTTACATAGCTAGGTATTGGGGAACCAAAACCCATTAGGATGAGTATTCAGTTAGCCGATAGATCTATTAAATATCCTAGAGGGTTATTGAAGATGTCTTGGTAAAAATTGATAAATTTATTTTCCCTGTTGATTTTTTTGTGCTTGACATGGATGAGGACATTGAGGTTCCCTTAATTTTAAGGTGCCCCTTTTTAGCTACTACTAGGGCTGTCATCGATGTAGGTGATGGTAAACTTGCATTAAGGATAGGTGATGAAGAAATTATTTTTCAAATCTATGATGCAATATGATATTCTAGAGAACAAGATGCTTCCTGTTACTTTGTTGATACTACTGATCGTATTATTTAGAATTCATTACAGAAAATCATACATGACGACATGATGGAACTGTGCCTAACTCAAGAAGAGGGGGAAGAAGATGAAGTTGACGAGCTGAATTTGAATACATCTTCATCTAAACATACGGGAGAAGAGAGCATTAAAGTTAATGACGAACTAAAACAAAAACCCTCCATTGATGAGCCACCCAAATTAGAATTAAAACAGTTGCCGAAACACTTAGAATATGCATTCCTTGGGGACAATTCTATGCTACCGGTAATGATCTCTTCAGAGCTAGAACCCAAGGAAAAAGAAGAGTTGATACAGGTACTAAGAGAACATAAAAGAGCCATAGCTTGGAAAATTTTTGACATTAAGGGAATAAGCCCATCATTTTGCACCCACAAAATTTTAATGGAAGAAGAATAGAAGCCATGCGTGCAACCTCAAAGACGATTGAATCCCAACGTAAAAGAAGTTGTGAAAGCTGAGGTAATTAAACTTCTAGATACTGGAATAATTTATCCAATTTCTGACAGTAATTGGGTAAGTCCTGTGCAGGTTGTCCCAAAGAAAGGAGGCATGACGGTGGTAGCCAACGAAAAGAATGAACTAATTCCCACCAGAACAGTCACAGGTTGGAGAGTTTGCATTGATTATAGGAAGCGGAACGGTGCCACTAGGAAAGATCACTTTCCTTTGCCCTTTATTGATCAAATGCTAGAAAGGTTATTTGGGCACAAGTACTACTGCTTCCTAGATGGACTCTCCAACTATTTCCAAATCTCAATAGCACCCGAAGATCAAGAGAAGACAACATTCACATGCCCATACGGTACATTTGCTTATCGTAGAATGCCTTTTGGATTATGTACTGTTCTTGCTACTTTTCAACGTTGCATGTTGGCAATCTTTGATGAACTTGTGGAAGATATTATGGAGGTATTTATGGACGATTTCTTAGTATACGGTAATTCTTTCCATATTTGCCTTAAAAATTTAAAATGAGTTCTAATGAGATATGAGGAAACAAACCTTGTTTTAAACTGGGAAAAATGTCACTTTATGGTACAAGAGGGAATTATATTAGGACATAAAATTTCTGGTAAAGGGATTGAGGTAGATAAAGCAAAGATTGAAACCATAGAAAAATTACCACCCCCTAGTTCAGTTAAGGCTATTAGAAGCTTTTTAGGACATGCAGGATTTTATAGAAGATTCATTAAAGATTTTTCTAAAATACCTAATCCTTTAACAAAATTACTAAAAAAAGATGTCCCTTTCAATTTTGATCAGGAATGTTTAGATGCATTCAATATCCTTAAGGATAAACTAATAAATGCTTCGGTCATAATTGCACCTGATTGGAATCTACCCTTTGAACTAATATGTGATGCAAGTGATTTCGCAGTAGGTGCAGTTCTGGGACAACGAAGAGACAAGCATTTTCAGCCAACCTATTATGCTAGCGGAACTTTGACACCCTTACAGAAGAACTACACCACCACGGAGAAAGAACTACTAGCTGTAGTTTTTGCTTTTGACAAATTTAGACAGTATTTATTATTATCTAAAGTTGTCGTTTACACTGACCACTCCGCTCTTCGTTATCTTTTAACTAAACGTGATGCAAAACCTCGACTCATAAGATGGATTTTACTTTTACAAGAATTTGATTTAGAAATACAGGATAAGAAAGGAGCTGAAAACCTTGTAGCAGATCACCTCTCTAGGCTTGAAAACCCACATATCGAAGAGCTCGATGAAAGTGAGATAAACGACTCGTTTCCCGAAGAACAACTCTTTTCTATAACCCACTCTGAGGAACCATGGTTTGCAGATATTACAAATTATTTAGCTACTAACATCTTTCCAAAAAGACTAACACATCACCAAAAGAAGCGATTCTTTTCTGATGCAAAAAACTATTTTTGGGAAGATCCCTTTCGTTTCCGCATATGTGCAGATTAGGTAATTCGAAGATGCGTTACAAAGGCTGAGGCCAGCAAAATCATGGAAAATTGCCATTCACGACCTTCAGGAGGACACTACGGTGGCATTAAGACAGCACATAAAATACTCGAATCAGGTTTTTATTGGCCCACTCTATTCAGAGATGCCAACAGGTATGTCGCTTCATGTGATAAATGCCAACGAATAGGTAATGTTTCTAAACGTAATGAAATGCCTCAAACATATATGCTATCATGTGAAATATTTGATGTATGGGGTATTGATTTTGTGGGTCCATTCCCTAGTTCATTTGGAAATAAATACATCCTAGTGGCAGTCGATTACATGTCAAAATGGGTGGAAGCCGAAGCTTTACCTACCAATAATGCTAAAGTAGTAGTTAAGTTTCCCAAGAAAATGTTCTCTCGATTTGGAACACTTAGAGCCATTATTAGTGATAGGGGCACTCATTTCTGTAATACTCAATTTGACAAAATCTTAAAAAAATATGGAGTACACCATAGGATAACTACCCCATATCACCCTCAAACCAGTGAGTAAGTTGAAGTAGCAAACCGGGAACTTAAACGCATCCTAGAAAAAATGGTTGAATCAAACAGAAATGATTGGGCATTAAAAGTAGATGATGCACTATGGGCTTATAGAACAGCGTTTAAAACCCCTCTAGGGACATCACCATACAAACTTGTATACGGGAAAAGCTGTCATCTACCATTCGAATTAGAGCACAAAACTTTTTGGGCTATAAAATTTTTAAATTTCGATCTTAAAGCTGCAGGAAAGAAGAGAATGATGTAGATAAATGAGCTAGACGAATGGAGAGCTGAGGCCTACGAGAACTCAAAACTATACAAGGAGGCAACGAAGCAACGCCATGATGCTCGTTTAAAGAAATCAAAACAATTCGAAGTAGGGGACTTGGTCCTGCTATACAACTCAAGGCTTAAACTATTTCCTGGGAAGCTGAAATCAAGATGGTCGGGCCCATTAATGATCAAAACAATCTTTCCCTATGGCACAATCGAGGCATCCAAGGCACATTCAAGGTAAATGGTCACCGACTCAAAATTTATAATGGTGAAGATTTTAGGGATATGAGAGAGGAGCTTCAGCTCCGTGAACCTTCTTTTAGAACCAGGGGACGAACCATGGGCGTGCCAATAGCCGTGTACGACAGAGAAAGATTTCTTTTCCCAACACGCGCTGCGATAATAGTCCACGCCCGTGCCGACTTCCCGTGCGAGGTTACTGACTTATTGAGCATGGGATAAACACGCCCGTGCCTTCTAACCGTGCCAACATTCTGACTTGTCGAACACGGGAGGAGCACGCCCGTATGAAATGACCGTGTGAAGAAGAACACGAGCGTGCCATCTTAACCACGACCGTGGCCAAATACCTTGAACACGCTCAAAATTTAAAATCACGAAAAGCACGGGCTCATTAAAATCGAGCACAGGCGTGGCTCTTGCCCGTGCCTCCACCCCTACTTAAGCAACTTAAACCGCTCATCTTCCCCAAATCAACCCTAAAACAATTTCTCAGCCTTTTCTTTCCCCAAATTCGGCCACACCCACATCCTCAACCTTCCCTCAACCCCTCAACCTTCCCTTTTCTACAAAAACCTTACAAAAAACTACACCCACGCCCTCGCCACCGCCGTGCTATAGCAACCCACACTCTCGCCACAACCGTGCACCTACAGAAAAATCTCAGTACCACTGTGCTCAGCCCGTGCCTAGTCGATTCACACCAACATAACCCCTGGTTCCCTCCATTACTTCATTTTCTTAACTGATTATTTGATAAATTTCATAATAAATTGTTTTGTTGGTTTATTTTTAGTATTAAGTATTGGTTATGTTCTTTTAGGATAATTCATTACATGCTTAAATTTTTCGTGATAGCTAGTTTCTTTCTCAAATTTAAGTATTATTTACTCTACTTTGCAAACACATATTGATTCTTTTGTTGCTTTAGATAGAATTGGTTGCCTATAGTCAAAATAATTGTATTTAGCCTTTGAATATCTAGGGTCTAGATGAAAACATTACTTGAATACTCTCTATTTTCAGGTACAATGTCATCATTGCGAGGAAAATGAACTACGGCCGCCCCGACTAAGAAAAGAAAGGGAGCCGACTCGTCCTCAGCCAGTGCCTCTTCTAAAATATGACATCGCTTCCTCCAATTTACTCAGGAAGCCCAGGAAGAATGATACAAGGTACTTTGAGAAAGACCTCTCGGTACCGGTAAATACATTGACTGGGACGTCGTGGAACAAGTCGGGTTAGCAAATGATATTCAAGCACTTCTCTCGACAGAGCCGTGGGAATAATTTTTCTCCATCATCGAGCCCACATATTTGGAACTTACCCTCAAGTTTTGCGCCACCTTTACCCTACAGACAGTGATGGCACAATACGACGACCCGGGCACAATTCAATTTCGTTAGGAAGCACAGTACATCGCCTGAGTGTACCGCAATTTGGGACGGCACTCAGACTCTATGCAAATGAGTTCATAGAAGAAAATCCACTCTCCGAGCTCAACCGTCAGCTCCACTGTACCCCCATCAGCTGCTGGCAAAGCTTACACCCCAACACGGGCGTCTATGACCCCAATCGCTCCAAGGTGACAGCCCTTGCCCCATCTCTGCAGTACATCTATGCCCTTCTAGCTCACACTATCACAGGTCGACGTGAGAGCACCGACATGGTGAATATACACGATGTTTACTACTTATCGTACATGTCAGGAGGGTACATTTTTGACCTCGCATACTTTATAGCCCGTGTGATTTAGCACCAGACAGAGCCGTACAGAAGGAGGATTTTATCGATGGGGCCATACATCACACGGTTCGCTCGACACTTTGGTCTCCTCAACATCGAGGCTCAAATTTCCTCGCTCACACTGATCGGGCATATGATACTTCAGGGCATTCAGACGATGTTGCACATAAGGATGGTCAAATACCATCGTGGGACCGACCCACCTCAGTACCAATTAGCCACAGATGAGGCAGAGCCAGAGGACATTATTGATGATGTCTCACAGGAAGCACCAGTCCCGAGCCAACAGCACTTCCACATAGCACCTTCTTTGTCGGATATCTCTACACGCCTAACCCAGTTCGAGCAGTACTGTACCCAGCAGTTCACTGACACCGCTCGACGTTTTGATGGGATCGAGGCCACCCTTCAGCAGATATGCAATCACTTCCATATCTCATCACCGACACCTCCGCAGGACCCAGCGGATGATGAAGACATCTGAGTCCTTTTATTCTCTTTATTTTTAGTTTTCTTTTCTTTATTTTTAGTTCTTAGTTTTAATTTTTATTTTTATTAAAACTTGTTGCACTTTAAACTTTTATTTCATCCATGATATCATTGGCTATTTAACACTCGAGTATTGCTAACACTTGCTTAAATTATGCCTCCGAGACATTTAACTGATAACTTTGCAGTTTCAATTACACACTCCAAATAATGAACAACTCAATAGGAGTAATTCAATATTACATAAGTCATCCTCCTTTCAGCCATCCCTCCGATAATCCATCCAAAATTCAGGAAGTATTCTTTTCCCCTTCTCTTTTGATTATCTCTTAACTGTTATTATCTATCTTTGTACATTGAAGGCAATGTACATCTTAAGTGTGGGGGGTGAATAGTTATTTCGAAAAAAATGCCTAACTTTCTGCATTATTCTCAATCCCTGAGGATAAAATTGCCTAACTTTTTTCATTATTCTCAAACCCCTGAATTATGTCTTGTTTTTGAGCAATTTTCTCATATTACTAATTAGTATGAATTTTCTAATGATTTATGATTTCTATTGATATGTTCTAGATTAAGTCATTGATAATTGTGCATTGATGAATACTAGAGAATCAAGCATGATAAGTCTATTTTTCAAAAATTAAAAAAAAATTGTTAGGTCGTCTAACTGAATATAATTATTACTTTGAAGTTTGAAATTTACGAGGTTGATATCAAATACCCATAATTTTTGTGAGACTTTGAGCCTTGTAGAGCATATATTCTTTTTCGTGCTCATTTTTTGATTATGAGTGTGTCAGCTTTGAACTGTTATTCTAGAACTTGCCTTGATTATACATGTTAAGACCACCTCTATGATTTGATATACAAAGATGATAAAGGCACCTAGGTTTTAACCCACTTACTTCACTAAAAAGTCTACCTTCATAATTAACCCCTAGTGAACCCCGTTGATCCTAACACCCCTTTTTATTGACTTACCAGCTAATATTAACCCAAAACCATTTGTATTTATTATCACCATTCCTTTTTGACTACCCTTATATCGAATTTGATTTGACTAGTTACCTAATTATATTATTTCAGCAGTTGATTCATCTTTTATTATTGATTTACTTTAAAAAAATAGAAGTATATTCATTATTAGTTCTATGTTAGCTGAGCTTATATTTGTAAATTCCAAATCTCAAAGAGAAAAGCTCGTATTATTTGGATTATTAATTTTCGGTTGATGTAATTGGTTATATCACCTCTAGATAGGTAACTTGTCAATTCAGTCTCGATTTTAACCTTCCAATTCAGCCTTTATCCACACCTTTAACCCTAGCCCCGTTACAACCCTGTTAAAGACCTTTTGATTTGTGTATCGTCTCATATTATAGTGGTGGAGATTTGATTTTCAAGCAAGCCTATGGGATTAACTTTTCAGGTTCGACTTATGAGTGCTCTTTTCCTGAACCTTAGACACTTCGAGTGATTTGAGTGGATCTTTTGAGAGGATGTCAATCCTTGTCAATTTTGAATTAAATGTAATTATTCAGATAAGGGGAGACACCTACATTTTCAAAATACAAATGCATGACTTATCTTGTTTGAATCTTTAGGACTCTTTGAGTTGAATTATCCATGTATAAATTATCTATGAATTATGATAAGACAATGTTGATAGGAATTACGAATTATGGAAAGCTCGTTTTAATTGTAAGTTGAGAATTTTGCTTGAGGACAAGCAAAAGCTTAAGTGTGGGGGTATTTGATAAACCGTAATAGTAACATATTTTAATCCCACATTAGCATACTTTTGGATGATTTAGCCCTTGATTTATGTAAAAAGGTGATATTAATCCTTTCTTTTCATGTCTTATACTTAGGAAAGCACCCGAGGATAAAAAGAACGAGAAACGGGCCTAAAACGAAGCAAATTAGGCCAAGGAAGAAATTGACACGGCCTGGAATTTAGCCCACACGGTCGTGCCTCATCAAGCAACTAGAGCACTGCCTAACCCTGATTTACACGGTCGTGCCTCAGTAAAGAAATCCGAACACGGTTTGAAGACTAGTCACACGGGCGTGTGACATGGCCGTGTCTCTGTCGTGGCAAAGAGCAATTTCATTCGGAAAAGGATACTTAGGGGAAAAGAAACCTATTTCGAAAGCCTATATATACCCCCTAAGTACAACCTTGAAGAAGGGCAGTTAGCTAGGCCAAGGAGCCGAGCCAAAAAGGTCAGATTTGTGGGAATTCACTCGAAGATAGCTAGTTGATCCATCTCAAGAAGCCGAAATTCTACTCAAGACGGAGGATCTCTCCTTCAATTCCTTCAGGGAGTTTTAGGGATTTCTTATATTTTGTTTTATCTTTTCTTCTTAGATGTTTTCTTTACTTGTTATGAACTAAACCCTTCAGATACCTGAAGGGGATGAAACCTATGATGGATCTTGTTATTGTTTTCTGAACTATATGATAAATACTTGATTTGTTCTTAATTATGTGTGCTTAATTCTTGTGTTAATATTTCCAGGATATTGATTCAAGTATGATGTGCTTAGGTGGAGGAGAAAAAGTCCCTGCTTAAGAGTAGATCTAGCATAATTAAGCGGAGTTGATCGCACGCCTAGAGATAGGGTGAAGAGATTTTGCCGGATTAGGGTGAAACCTAATATGGGAGTCCATAGATCGAGTTAATGCAATTCTAGGGGTTTTAATTAGAAAGAGATTTCAATTAATCAACCTAGGGTTAGACGTTATTCGCCTCGAGAGAGGGTTTAATATAAATTAGGGAATCTTACGAATCAGGTCAAGTGAATAAATCGTCTGGTTCAGTGTTAGATAACAAGTGAAGTCTAGGTAGATTCTTCCTAAGGGTATCGTCTTAATCAACTGAGTGTTCCCAGCAGTATTTCCCCAATTCGTTCTTTTTGTCTTTGTGTCCTTAGGTTAGTAGTTAGTTAAATTTAGATTAAACAACAACTTCACTTATTTTAGGCTAGATAATAAAAAGAAAGTTAGTATTAGTACTTTTAGTTCCTTTGGGTTCGACAATTCGGTCTTGCCTAAGCTTACTACTGTTCGATAGGTGCACTTACCTCAATTCATTGTCATAGTTAGTTTCTAGGTTCAATCATTCTTATTCATTATAAATTTAAAACTCTGACAACACTGATCAAAAACCCTCTATTGAAAGTCATCTTTAATAAGGATGAAAGGAGAGATTTAATTAGGGATAATGATCGGCTACCAAGTCTTAACTAGTTTGATAAGAAATATATTCTAAGCAAGTACTACTCCTCAAATACAAGTTGTGGATTTTGTTGGAGGTGGAACCAAATTCACTCATCAATAGAAAGTGAAAGGGTTATCTTAACCCTTCGAAAAATTTGTTTTCCAACTCAGGTGAATGGAAAGATTTGAAAATCCAAGAAAACCCTCTGTTGAAACCTGTCTCTAGTAGGGATGAATGGAAAGATTTAATTAGAGATGGTGATAAGCTACCAAGTCTCAACCAGTTTAACCCAAAAATATATTATGAATGCCTACTTCTCCTCAAATACAAGTTGCAGATTTTATGCAGATTTTTTGCGATATGGAATCAAATTCACTCCTCAATAGAAAGAGCAAAGGTTATCTTAACCCTTTGAGAAATCTGATTTCCAAATCAAATAAATAAAAAGCTTTTAAGATCCAAGAAAATCTTCTGTTGAAACCCATCTCTAGAGATGAATAGAGATATTTAGTTAGGGATGATTATCGGTTGCCAGGGCTCAACCAGTTTTTCCAAGAAATAAATTTTGAACTGCTACTTCTCCTGAAATATAAGTTATAGATTTTGTTGGAGATTCAATCAAATTCACACCTTAATCGAAAGAGAAAAGGTTTATCTCAACCTTTTGAGAAATATGATTTCCAGCTCCGACGAATGGAAAACTTTGAAAATCCAAAAAACCCTTAGTTGAATCTCGTCTCTAATAGGGATGAATAAAGAGATTTAATTAGGGATGATGATCGGCTGCCTAGTCTCAACCAGTTTGACAAGAAACAGATTCTAAGCGGTTACTTCTTCTCCACAAATACAAGTTGTAGATTTTTTTATAGATAAAATCAAATTCACTTCTCAATCGAAAGAGAAAGGCTTATCTCAACCCTTTGAAAAATTTGTTTTCCAACTCCGGTTGAATGGAAAGCTTTGAAGATCTAAGAAAACCCTATGTTGAACCTATCTCTAATAGGGATGAATGGAGAGATTTAATCAAGGATAATGATCGACATCCAATCTCAACTAGTTTAACCAAGAAATAGATTCTAAGCTACTACTTCTCTTCAATTACAAGTTATAGATTTTGTGCAGATTTTCTATGAGATGGAATCAAATTCACTCTTAAATAAAAAGAGAAATGGTTATCCCAACCATTTAAGAAATTTTATTTCCAAATCTGGTGAATGGAAAGCTTTGAAGATAAAAGAAAACCCTCTATTGAAACTCATCTCTAATAGAGATGAATGGAGAGATTTAATTAAGGATGTTGATCGGGTGCTAAGTCTCAACCAGTTTGTCCAAGAAATAGATTTTGAGCTACTACTTTTTCTCCTCAAATGCAACCTGCAGGTTTTGTGTAGATTTTGTTGGAGATAGAATCAAATTCACTCATCAGTAGAGAGAGAAAGGGTTATCTCAACCATTGAAGAAATTTGATTCCAAATCCAATGAATAGAAAGCTTTAAAAATCCAAGAAAGCCCTCTATTGAAACCTGTCTCTGATAAGGATAAATGAAAAAATTCTACTAGGGATGATGATTAATTGCCAAGTCTCAACCAGTTTGAGAAGAAATAGAATCTGAGTGGCTACATCTTCTCCACAAATACAATTTGCAGATTATGTTGGAGATGGAATCAATTTCACTCCTCAATCGAAAGAGAGGACCTCCTTAAAAAATCCATTTTCCAACTCCAGTGAATTGAAAGCTTTGAAGGTCCAAGAAAACCCTATGTTAAACCCATTTCTTAAATGGAAGATTGGAGAGATTTAGTTAGGGATGATGATCGACTACCAAGTTTCAACCAATTTAACCAAGAAATAGATTCTGAGCTGCTACTTCTCTTGAAATGCAAGTTGCAGATTTTGTATAGATTTTGCGTGAGATGAAATCAAGTTCACTCCACAATAGAAAGAGAAAAGAGTATCTCAATCTTTCAAGAAATCTGATTTCCTAATCCGGTGAATGAAAAGCTTTGAAGATCAAAGAAAACCCTCTGTTGAAACCCATCTCTAATAGGGATGAAAGGAAAGATTTAATTAGGGATGATAACTGACTACCAAGTGTGCTAACATATAACTGTAATCTTTCAATTCCTTTACATATATGCTCACATGAGCTGTGAAAATGGGCCTGCTCACACGAGCTGTGGGTCGAAACGTAGCTATACGATACTGCTCACACGAGCTATAGAGTATTCACAATACATGCAGGAACTCAACCACCGGTAGGACATTCAAGACTAGCACTGTAACATCCTGGAAATGGGCCTATGCATTTTTGATTTAATTATAGGAAATGGCATGTCTTATGTGTTATGAATGTATGGTGAACATTTTTGGAAACTTGGAAATGTAAGGAAATGCTTCAGAAATGTTAAGTTTCAAAAGAGGAAAGTAAACATTTTTGGAAACTTGAAAATGTAAGGAAATGCTAAGTTGAAAAGAGGAAACTAAAACAGGGTGGCCTTAAGAAAATTAATAGAGGAAATTTGATACAAGAACGGGCTTGGAAAAGTGGCAAGGAGGCGCCACTTAAAGTCCAGTAAGTGACGCCACAAACTATGCAAATGGGCTTAAGTTCGAGTCGAATGGGAAGCAAATAAAAGAATTTTATTTTTGCTACAAGGAGTAGAGAGGTGGACGGCACTAAGGAACTCAAGGGAGGAGTTTAATCCCTTTTAAAATTCGGCTAAATAGATGGATAAATGATGGATAATTATTGGTATTTTTAATTGAGAAATAAGAGATAATTAAAGGATTATTTCTTTAATTTTAAATAAAGTGATAAGGATATGAGAGTGTTGGCCAAGTAAGGGAGTCTTGGCCTAGTAATTTCAGCAAAAGGAGGAAAATAAGGCCATTCATCATTCTTCCCTTCTCCTTTTTCTCTCTGCCGAATTTTCTAGTGTAACTCCTCTTTTCTCTCTTCTTTTCTTTAGCCAAAAATATCCTCTCCCTAATCCACCATTAACGATTTTCTCTAAGCCTCATACACTCTCTTCTCTTCTCCTTTTTGATTCTCCAAAAGCCGAAACCAAGATCCTTTAGCCATAGCCGAATCTTTGAGGGGCTTCTAGCAAAGGTGCTGTCGATTTCTTCAAGTAAGGGTAAGATCCAAATTTGGTTTCCATTCCTTATATTTTTGATTTATCGAAATTTAGGGACTAATCCCTATTACTAATCTTGGCCGAACTATGGAAGGGAGGTTTCGGGATTTAAGTGTTGTCGACCTCAAGAGAAGATCTTTCGGGATTTTTAAGATTCAAGGTAAGATGATATTCGGCCATAGGCCATTCTTAATGTGTTTAAATGTTAGGAATTGATCTAACATATATCCATGGGGATTTCGACAGACACCTAAGGCAAGGGATACTTTTCGGGATTTGAGAATTTCAAGGTAAGTGTACTCACACATTCGGCCAAGGGCCTATTTTAGTATTTAGACTTGTTTCTCATTATCTTAAAAGCCGGAAACTAACCTATGAAGAGATCTAGTGCTTGGCCGAATACAAGAAGAAGCATAGCAAAGATGTTGGGACTTGATTAGTAGTGAAATCGGCACCAAGGTAAGTTTTAAGTTACTACAATCCTAATAGGATTTGGTTTTATGGCCGAATGGTCTTCATTAAATTTTTGAGTGATGGCCGAATGTAGGGAGTTAAGGATCTAAGGCAGTAGATCAGATTTCGGGATTTCAGTGAATTTGTTAAGCGAATCAGGTGTGTACCCCACACTATCTTTTAATACGATTTATGGCAATATTTAATATAAGTATGTATAAAAATGTGAACATGGCTAAGGTACCATATTGTGGTACAAAGTACTCAGGTACGTTTCCTACTCCTACTAGGATTATGAATATATGTTATGACTCATATGTGAACAGAGACAAGAATGTGAAATTTGGCATGTTAATGCATAATATGTATGATATGGGGCATATGGGTTATTGAAAAAGGGGAAGTGAATGTGGTGATCTAAGACCACAATATCTAAATATGGTGACTTCGGTCACATTATCTGAATGTGGTGATTTAAGACCACGATATCTGAATGTGGTAACTTCGTTCACAATTATTTAATCTGGTGGCTATGCCACGAATATTTATAAGGGCAATGAGCGTGTCGATCGCAAATGATCGCCGATGGTGTGTAGCGGATGGAGGGTTGACTTAGTAGTCCCCACGGTGTGCAGGTTGGTACGGGTGATATGTAGCGGATGGCATATAGGTTTGGGTTCGGGTTGCACCACTTTTTCCTATCTGATATATGAATATGTATGTGATATGATAATGAATGCCTGAGTTATTAAATTTTAGTGTTGGTTACACAATGAGTCTGTTGACTCACCCCGTTGTGGAAACATTTTTCAGGTGATGATCCGTAATGGACCGGGTCGGCAGGAGCTTAGTGGTGGCCATGCCCAGCAAGGAAATCATTATGTGGACTCTTTATTTTTTTTTCTAAGTACTTTAAATTTCATTTTGGGTTTTTATTTGATGTAATAAGGCCATAGTGAACTATGTTATTTTCTGTTTTAGTTACTATGTTACGAAATTTTAGTTATTAGAGATTAAGTCAATTTAATTTAAAATAAACTTTAAATATTTTGTCACTTGAAATTAAATGGGTTTCAATATAAAATAAATTTGTTTTCAACTCGAGCCCAACCCACCAGCAAACTATCTTCAAAACACACAGATTTCCAAAGTAATAAAAGAATTTTTAATCGGTTTACTTCGAGGAACATACGGATCCGGTCGGTGCTCGTGGGCCGGGTATGGGGTGTTTCAATTTGGTATCAGAGCCTGTTTCAAACTCTCGTCCTGAGGTTTAAGGCCCAAAACGTTTTCAAAGCGAGCCTAAATAAGTTTTATGAAGACATTTTTTTGAAATAAGCAGGTTTTGGCATCGCACCCAAGTCTCCGACCCGCAGTCCACCAGGTAAGTACCCCTATCCTCTGTGTGAATTCTGGTATGAATTATAGAAGGGTAGAAATGGAACGTAGATTAGACTGTTAAGTATGTGAACCCTAGGACTAGTTTACCCCAACAAACACATAAGACTTAAGTGCCCAACTTAAACAAACCTGTGGTTAAGTCGCCGAGTTAGCGTGTGGCAACCATTGTGCACATGTCTAGGATTGGTTTTGGTGGGAGTTTGGTACTTAAGCAGTCCGCGTGACTCACCTCTTCTCCACTCGAATCCTACTTGGTGCGTAGCTACGGTTCACCCTAACCAACAGGACTCGCTAAGGTGTGGTAACCATGGTGCGCATGTCTAGGAATGGATCCGGAAGAGCCTGGTACTTAAGCAATCCTAGTGACTCGCCTTCTCTTCGTAGGAATCCTACCTGGTGCGTAGCTACGGTTCACCCTAACCAAGAGGACTCAGTCGCAGGCTAAACTCAATAACTAAAACCCGAAAGGGACTAGCCATGTTTTTATGGAAACCTTAGTTTTAAAATCCCCAAATTTACCCCTTTAAATAGTAACAAAAACTTATTTTTTTGAAAGTTTTCAAAATATTCCCAATTTACAAAAAATTACCAAAATGCCCCTAGTGGCGGAATTACCAAAATGCCGCTGGTTTCAAAAAAAAAATTACCGTACTACCCCAATTTCAATAAAATTTTCCTTACTTTATAAAATGACCAAAAATTCTAGATCACAAAATATCAAAATATCCTGATTTTGGAAAATTACGAAATTGCCCCTAACGTACAAAATTACCAAAATGACCCTAATTCCCAAATTTTTTGCAACATCACCATTTTGGAAAACAAATTCTCCAAAATAACCCTAAAGTTTTGTAAAATCTGCAATACGCCTGATTTATTGAGCTTTACAAATTTACCCTGGTTTATTACCAAAATACCCCTGAGTTTCAAAATTACCAAAATGCCCTCGAATTTCAAAATTTCCAAAAATACCCCGGGAACACAAAATTACCAAAATACCCTTATTGACAAAATCACCAAGGAACCCTATTTTGAAAAATTACGAAAATACCCCTGTAGGACAATTTACGAAAATACACTTGGGGTAGGAATAGACAAAATTATAGAAATAGTGAATGTGTGTCATGGATGTCACTGAATGAATGTTTGAATGAATATGCTTCTCTGAATTAGGATAGAAAACCTGAATGAAAAGAGTGATCGAAAGAACTACTTCTGAACTTCATTCGTAAAACTTCTTCGCGAATAATAAGTGGAACAAGGACTAATTCATAAAACTTCTTAATCAGATCGCGACGTTAGAAATGAGCTCTAGAGGACGTGGCCGTTGTGGACGCGTAGAGGCAGAATAACTGTGTCAGAACCCGTTAGATCGGATCAAGGGTCTGAAAATGAGGTACCACCGCCACCACCACCCCCCGCTTTTGGTGCTGAGCAGCAGGATCAGACGGGGGGTGATGCGGTATTGCAGGCTGTGTTGCGAGTTCTTGAGATGGTGGCGAGAGCAAGTGGAGGCACCGGAGCTCAGAAGTCTGTACCCGAGCGACTCCGAGCCAACAGAGCTGAGGTGTTCCGTGGAGTGTCGAGAGGGCACCCGATCTTCGCTGAGTATTGGTTGGAATCAACTGAGCGGATTATGGATGAACTGGATCTGACCCCTGAAGAGAAGCTGAAAGGAATGGTGGCATTCCTACATGATGAAGCGTACCAATGGTGGCTCATAGTTCGTGATGGTGCCACAGCTGAGGATCTGACGTGGGACTATGTTAAGATAGCTTATCAGAAGAAATATGTTGGCACGCGTTCTACTGATGAGCAAAGGAAAGCTTTTCTGGGATTGGTTCAAGGGAATAAGTCTATAGAGGAATATGAAGCTGAGTTTCTGAGGTTGAGCCAATATGCTCGAGGAGTAGTGGCTACGAAGCATGAGCGGTGTGTCCGGTTTGAGGATGGACTAAGGGATGATCTGAGGTTGTTGATAGCTCCACATCAGGAACGGGAGTTTTCTGCTTTAGTAGAGAAAGCTAAGGTAGCTGAAGGAATTAAGAACTCTACAAGGCAGAACTCTGATCGAAATAGGCAGAAAAGAGGTTTTGGATCATCTGGATCAGCTGGGAATGTTCAGAAGAGGCCTAGAGTTGAGAGGCCGCGAGGTCAGCAAGTTGGTACAGGAGGGCAGTATCGTCCTTGTGACCAGTGTGGGAAGAAACACTTAGGAGAGTGTTGGAAGAGGACAGGAGGATGTTTCAGGTGTGGGTCCAAGGACCATATGATTAAGGACTGTCCAATGAAACCGGATGGGAATCAACCAGCAGCTCAGAATGTTAGTCAGGCTGGTAGAGGCAGACAACAGCCTCAATAAGGTCGTGGTCCGAACAACCGAGGAAATGGTACTGGCAGAGGATGTGGAGCACCGGCCAGAGGTGTTGCTGAGGCTAGACAACCGGGTTTGGTTTATGCGGTTCACTGGAGGGAGAATGGAGACGCACCGGACGTCATAATCGGTACGTTCCTTATTCATGGCAAGCCTTATTTTGCTCTTATTGATGTGGGCTCGACCCATTCTTATGTTGCATGTAGTATAGTGGAAACACTAGGCCTAGACTCTGAACTCTCTGATAGGTAGATGACTGTAGTGAGCCCATTAGGCCAAACTGTAGTGGTGGATAAGATCTTTCGGAGTGTACCCCTAGAAACTCAGGGAGTGAACTTTCGGGCTGACTTAATGGAGTTACCCTTCGGAGAATCTGACCTCATACTTGGTATGGATTGGTTAGTGGAGCATCGGGCCGTGTAAGATTGTGTAGCTAAACGGATGGAATTAAAGACCCCGGAGGATGAGGTGGTCATTATGATAGGAGAAAGAAGAAACTACTTGTCTAATGTAGTTTCTGCACTAAAGGCTAAAAAGATGGTTCGGAAAGGGTGCAAGGCGTTCTTAGCCTTCGAAAGCGCGTTAGGTGGAAAGGAAGAAGGTGTCAATGGAGTTAGAACCATAAGGGATTTTGAAGATGTGTTCCCAGAGGAATTACCAGGAATACCCCCAGATATGGAGGTGGAATTTGGAATAGACTTGCTACTGGGAACAGCTCCTGTGTCAATCGCTCCATACTGAATGGCGCCGAAAGAGTTAGTTGAGCTCAAGGCTCAAATCCAAGAGTTGCTTGACCATGGGTTTATCCGGCCCAGTGTGTCTTCGTGGGGGAGCACCGGTCCTGTTTGTGAAGAAGAAGGACGGAACTATGCGTATGTGCATAGATTATCGTCAGTTGAATAAGCTGACCATTAAGAACAAGTATCCTTTGCCAAGGATAGATGACTTGTTCGATCAGCTTAAAGAGGCCGCGGTATTCTCAAAGATAGACTTAAGGTCAGGATATCATCAGTTGAAGGTGAAGGAGGCAGATATCCATAAGACTTCCTTTAGGACAAGATACGGCCATTATGAGTTTGTAGAAATGCCGTTTGGATTGATGAACGCACCAGCCGCGTTCATAGATATGATGAACCGGGTTTTCCAACCCTACTTGGATAGGTTTGTCGTTGTGTTTATCGATGACATCCTTGTGTATTCGAAGTCGGAGGAAGAGCAAGATGAGCACCTACGGATAGTGTTACAAGTATTAAGGGAGAAGAAGCTCTATGCCAAATTCAGCAAGTGTGAATTTTGGCTTAAGGAGGTGGCATTCTTAGGACACGTAGTATCCGCAGAAGGTATAAGGGTGGATCCTAGGAAGATTGAAGCAGTGTTGGATTGGAAACCACCTAAGTCAGTGGCTGAGATCCGTAGTTTCTTAGGTTTGGCAGGCTATTATAGAAGATTCATGGAAGGGTTTTCGTCAATAGCCGCGCCTTTGACAAAGTTGTTGAGGAAGGAAGTACCCTTTGTATGGACGGATAAGCAGCAGGAGAGCTTTGAAAAGCTCAAGAGGGTTTTGACTGAAGCTCCGGTGTTAATTCAGCTGGAGGCAGGAAAGAATTTTGTGGTGTACTGTGACGCTTCGCAAACGGGATTAGGGTGTGTTCTAACGCAAGATGGAAAAGTAGTCGCTTATGCGTCTCGACAGTTAAGGCCGCATGAGGTTAACTATCCGACTCATGACTTGGAATTGGCGGTAGTGGTCTTCGCTCTCAAGGTATGGAGGCATTACCTTTATGGAGAAAAGTCGATAATTTACACGGATCACAAGAGCCTAAAGTATTTGCTGACTCAGAAGGAGTTAAACCTGAGACAGCGAAGGTGGGTGGAATTACTGAAGAATTACGATTGTTCGATAGAGTATCACCCGGGCAAGGCGAAAATGGTGGTGGATGCTCTAAGTCAGAAGGTGGTGTTGGATCTGAGGGCGATGTTCGCACACTTGAGTTTGTATGATGATGGCAGCCTGTTGGCAGAATTGCAAGTTAAGCCGACATGGTTAAATGAGGTAAAAGGAAGTCAGTTGGTGGATGAGGATCTAAGTGCTAAGTTACAACAAGTACGGAACGGAGAGTTAGAGGATTATGGTGTTAATGATGAGGGAGTATTGTGCTTCAAGGGAAAGGTCTGTATGCCAAGGGATGAGGAGTTAAGACAAAAGATTCTTCGGGAGGCGCATAGTAGCCCTTATGCTATGCATCCCGGAGGCACTAAGCTGTACAGAGATCTAAGGGAACTATTTTGGTGGCCTGATCTTAAGCGGGAAGTTACTAAATTTGTGGGGAAATGTCTAACGTGTCAGCAAGTTAAGACTAAACACAAAGTTCCGTCAGGATTACTTCAGCCAATCGAGATTCCGCAGTGGAAGTGGGAAAGAATTACCATGGACTTCGTTAGTGGGCTTCCCCTTACGCCTACTAAGAAGGACTTGGTATGGGTAATAGTGGACCGTTTGACTAAGTCCGCACACTTCATCCCAGTAAGAGTTGATTATTCTCTTCAGAAGTTGGCCAAGCTATATGTGGCGGAGATTGTGAGGTTACATGGAGTGCCGGTGTCAATCATTTCGGATAGAGACCCAAGGTTTACTTCTCGGTTCTGGAAGGTACTTCATCAGGCTTTAGGCACTAGGTTGGACTTCACTACGGCTTTTCATCCACAGTCGGACGGGCAGTCTGAGCGAGTGATCCAAGTATTAGAAGATATGTTGAGGGGCTGTGTGATGGATTTCAGAGGAAGTTGGGAGGAATATTTGCCTTTAGCAGAGTTCGCCTACAACAACAGCTATCAGGCTAGTATTCGGATGGCACCATATGAAGCGTTGTATGGTCGGAAGTGTCGAACTCCTACTTGTTGGACGGAATTGGGAGAACGTCGAGTTTTGGGTCCTGAGTTCTCAATGGGTTCACCGTGATGTGGATGAAGATATTTATGAATTATAATGTAGTAAGATTTTACGATTTTTTAATTATATGTAATATAGTGGTAGAATCCGAAGAGAAAGTTGAGGTAATTCGTGCACGGTTGAAGGAAGCCTCGGATAGACAAAATTCGTATCCAGACCTCAAACGGAAGGAAATAGAGTTTGAAGTGGGGGACCAAGTGTTTCTGAAAGTCTCGCCTTGGAAGAAGGTGATGAGGTTTGGTCGGAAAGGGAAGTTAAGCCCAAGGTTTATAGGGCCCTATCGAGTGTTGAAGCGAGTTGGACCAGTGGCATATCGGTTAGAGTTGCCACCGGAGTTGAAGCAGATGCACGACGTATTCCATGTTTCCATGCTACGTCGATATCGATCGGATCCATCTCACGTAGTACCGGTTGAAGAGGTGGAGCTAAGGCCAGATTTGTCCTACGAAGAAGAGCCGATTCAGATCTTGGAACGAGACGTGAAAGTGTTACGGAGGAAGTCAGTTCCTCTAGTCAAAGTGTTATGGCACAACCATGGATCGGAGGAAGCTTCGTGGGAGCCAGAAGAGGCAATGCGACAGCAATACCCTCATTTATTTTAGCCAGGCAATTTCAAGGACGAAATTAATTTAAGGGGGGTAGAACTGTAACATCCTGGAAATGGGCCTATGCATTTTTGATTTAATTATACGAAATGGCATGTCTTATGTGTTATGAATGTATGGTGAACATTTTTGGAAACTTGGAAATGTAAGGAAATGCTTCAGAAATGTTAAGTTTCAAAAGAGGAAAGTAAACATTTTTGGAAACTTGAAAATGTAAGGAAATGCTAAGTTGAAAAGAGGAAACTAAAACAGGGTGGCCTTAAGAAAATTAATAGAGGAAATTTGACACAAGAACGGGCTTGGAAAAGTGGCAAGGAGGCGCCACTTAAAGCCCAGTAAGTGACGCCACAAGCTATGCAAATGGGCCTAAGTTCGAGTCGAATGGGAAGCAAATAAAAGAATTTTATTTTTGCTACAAGGAGCAGAGAGGTGGACGACACTAAGGAACTCAAGGGAGGAGTTTAATCCCTTTTAAAATTCGGCTAAATAGATGGATAAATGATAGATAATTATTGGTATTTTTAATTAAGAAATAAGAGATAATTAAAGGATTATTTCTTTAATTTTAAATAAAGTGATAAGGATATGAGAGTGTTGGCCAAGTAAAGGAGTCTTGGCCTAGTAATTTCGGCAAAAGGAGGATAATAAGGCCATTCATCATTCTTCCCTTCTCCTTTTTCTCTCTGCCGAATTTTCTAGTGCAACTCCTCTTTTCTCTCTTCTTTTTCTTTAGCCGAAATATCCCTCTCCCTAATCCACCATTAACGATTTTCTCTAAGCCTCATACACTCTCTTCTCTTCTCCTTTTTGATTCTCCAAAAGCCGAAACTAAGATCCTTTAGCCATAGCCGAATCTTTGAGGGGCTTCTAGCAAAGGTGCTGTCGATTTCTTCAAGTAAGGGTAAGATCCAAATTTGGTTTCCATTCCTTATATTTTTGATTTATCAAAATTTAGGGACTAATCTCTATTATTAATCTTGGCCGAACTATGGAAGGGAGGTTTCGGGATTTAGGTGTTGTCGACCTCAAGAGAAGATCTTTCGGGATTTTTAAGATTCAAGGTAAGATGATATTCGGCCATAGGCCATTCTTAATGTGTTTAAATGTTAGGAATTGATCTAACATATATCCATGGGGATTTCGACAGACACCTAAGGCAAGGGATACTTTTCGGGATTTGAGAATTTCAAGGTAAGTGTACTTATACATTCGGCCAAGGGCCTATTTTAGTATTTAGGCTTGTTTCCATTATCTTAAAAGCCAGAAACTAACCTATGAAGAGATCTAGTGCTTGGCCGAATACAAGAAGAAGCATAGCAAAGATTTCGGGAGTTGATTAGTAGTGAAATCGGTACCAAGATTAGTTTTGAGTTACTACAATCCTAATAGGATTTGGTTTTATGGCCGAATGGTCTTCATTAAATTTTTGAGTGATGGCCGAATGTAGGGAGTTAAGGATCTAAGGCAGTAGATTGGATTTCGGGATTTCAGTGAATTTGTTAAGCGAATCAGGTGTGTACCCCACACTATCTTTTAATACGATTTATGGCAATATTTAATATAAGTATGTATAAGAATGTGAACATGGCTAAGGTACCATATTGTGGTACAAAGTACTCAAGTACGTTTCCTACTCCTACTAGGATTATGAATATATGTTATGACTCATATGTGAACAGAGATAAGAATGTGAAATTTGGCATGTTAATGCATAATATGTATGATATGGGGCATATGGGTTATTGAAAAAGGGGAAGTGAATGTGTTGATCTAAGACCACGATATCTGAATGTGGTGACTTCGGTCACATTATCTGAATGTGGTGATTTAAGACCACGATATCTGAATGTGGTGACTTTGGTCACAATTATTTAATCTGATGGCTATGCCACGAATATTTATAAGGGCGATGAGCACGCCGTACCGCAATGATCGCCTTCTTCGATGGTGTGTAGCGGATGGAGGGTTGACTTAGTAGTCCCCACGGTGTGCAGGTTGGTACGGGTGATGTGTAGCGGATGGCATATAGGTTTGGGTTCGGGTTGCATCACTTTTTCCTATCTGATATATGAATATGTATGTGATATGATAATGAATGCCTGAGTTATTAAATTTTAGTGTTGGTTACACAATGAGTCTGTTGACTCACCCCGTTGTGGGAACATTTTTCAGGTGATGATCCGTAATGGACCGGGTCGGCAGGAGCTTAGCGGTGGCCATGCCCAGCAAGGAAATCATTATGTGGACTCTTTATTTTTTTTTCTAAGTACTTTAAATTTCATTTTGGGTTTTAATTTGATGTAATAAGGCCATAGTGAACTATGTTATTTTCTGTTTTATTTACTATATTACGAAATTTTAGTTATTAGAGATTAAGTCAATTTAATTTAAAATAAACTTCAAATATTTTGTCACTTGAAATTAAATGGGTTTCAATATAAAATAAATTTGTTTTCAACTCGAGCCTAACCCACCAGCAAACTATCTTCAAAACACACAGATTTCCAAAGTAATAAAAGAATTTTTAACCGGTTTACTTCGAGGAACATACCAGATCCGGTCCAGGCTCGTGGGCTGGGTATGGGGTGTTTCAAGCACCCAAAACATGTAAACCCTAATGGCATGTCATTTATATCCTATGAATTCCTAAGGTTTAGAAGGGGCTTGGTAGTCGTTGTACGTAGTTGGATTTACGTCGTTTCATAACATGATAAATTGTATAATAACATATATGTATTGATTCATTTTCAATAAAATCATATAATAACATTCAATTTAATCAAAAGTATACATAATACAGTTCATACGAACTTACCTGGCAAAATTACAGAAATGTCAAAGTACAGTGGCATTTTGGTAATTTTCTATTCTCCTCGATTTTCCACCCGATCTTGATCTAAATTAATAATTTCATTCAATCTATTAATTTAGACAGTAAAAAATGTATTTTATGCAATTTAGTCATTTTTGACAATTTTACAGAATTGCCCCTAAAGTTTTACTTTTATTCAATTTAGTCCTTGAGCCTAAAACATGCAATTTAACCTCTCTTTTTTTTTTCCAAAATTCAAGCTTAGCTGAATGCTCATGGAATCAAATACAACCCACCTTTGTAATAATTTCACAAAAAATCCTTGTATTTTTACTATTTTAACAATTTAGTCCATAATCGACAAATTCTTCAAAAATTACTTAACAAAATACTTTTAAATAACAATTAATATTTCAAATTCATCATTTAATATCAAAATTAACTAAATTCATCAATGGAAACACTCAAAAATCTTTAACAGTTTCAAAATCGAAGGTATGAGCTAGTTGGACCTAGTTGCAATGATATCAAAAACACAAAAAATATTAAAAACAGGGCTAAATTGGACTTACATGCGTCATCCACAGCATGGCTGAAGCTTGAAGGTATAACCATGGTTTCCTTATTCTTTCAATTCGTGAAGAAGACATGAAAATGATGATATAATATTGTGGTTTTTATTTAATTTAATTTAATTATCAAATTACCATTTTGTCATTTAATAATCATCAAATTTCATGCTTTTAGTTGCCCAAAACCATCCACTACATTCTTAAATGGTCTAATTAGCATTTAAGCCCTTTTCCCTTTATTCAATTAACCCTTTAATCACTAAAATCAAATAGTGATCAATTTTTACATTTTTTACGATTTATTCCTTTTTAGTTAATTAACTATAGAAACGTTAAAATTTTTCAATGAAACTTTAATACCACTTTAATAACACTCTGTAAATATTTATAAAAATATATACGACTCAGTTCATAGAAACAAGGTCCCGATACCTCATTTTTTAAAACCACATAACTTTAGGGTATTACCATTTGGACTTAAAAATCGCTTATATAACATAAATTTCAAATAGAAAACCTTTTTAAAACCATATTTTACTTGTAAATATTAAATAATAATATTTACAAAGTTACTCGTTGGGTTTGTGGTCCCAAAACCACTGTTTCTGACACTACTAAAAAATAGGCTGTTACAAAGCCTGTGAATATTCTGTCGTACAAGGCTTTGAGAACAAGAGGTGGAGGTCGTTGAGCCACACGTTTGACTCTCATATACACGTTAAACATATCATTCATCATATTAAAAAGGGTACTGTAAGCCTCTTCTTTAGGCCCTTGAGACTCAGATACCTTATTAGTAGCCCTTAGATCGATGGCTGGAACATAACTCTGTACTTCGTCAGAATCTATTCGATTGGATTTAGTTGACATCTTTAATCTATAATGAAAGAAGTCAAACTGATTGGGATCCATCACAGTATCACAGGTTATAAAGTGACATGTATTTTTAGACTCAATACATGCTACGTTCAGTCCTAGAATCGATTAAATCGTAGCTCTGATACCACTAAATGTAACACTTCTAACCCGTCTCTGTCACCGGATTATGATTACTGAGTATTACGACGAATAACAAATCTAATATTATTTAAAAATAATTCAAAATTAATTTAAATATCATAAATCAATATTCAATTATTAATTATAGCATTCATATAAAAACAAATCTTAAATCGAGCCTACAAAACCTTAAAATCAATTTGGAAACAAATAAGGACTAATAGAATAATTTGGGAAAAAAATTGAAAACAGGGGTCACACGGCTGTGTGACAAAGGCCAGCCTGTGTGGCCCCAAGCGTGGCCGTGTGGCTACTACACACACTCGTGTGCTCAAATCATGTAACTAACAGTGCCCGTGTGAAAGATTCTGCACCAAAAATCAAACAACCACATGGCCGTGTCATACAACCATGTGGGACACACGACCATGTGGTAGACTGTGTCACAGGCTGTGTGTACCTAAATAACTTCAAAACAAAGTTACTTCAAACACCATTTCTTAGGTACCAAGCCATATCATTTCTAACTATTTTCACATATTCCCAATGCATTCAAACATGATAAAAACATATAAAATCATTCAACCTAATTACCTTACCAATGTACCCTTATTGGTACCACATTATAAACATAAACATCAACCATTTAAACATAAACAAATTAGCATACATGCTTATACATTAACCAAATTAACATATATCACCAAATGCCCAAAATCATTACTTGAATTTCATTAATTAATCTACCATGTATGTACCAATTCAAGAATCCAACAATGTATTATATTTCAAACACACTTTTATGCTATCAAATATTAAACCAACCAAAATATCATTGAGGATTTACATCAAAACACATATTACATATTTCAAATGACATAAAATATAACCAAATAATCATAACCTACATATACCAAAATCCTATTTACATACCACTTATTACCGGACCAAAATGAACAATTAATTACCAAAAAAGTTGTTGGATAGTGTGTGATCGTGTTAGGAAGTCTTAAAATTTATATAACGAATGATCGAGCCTAGAAACTAACTGTGCCAACGACTTGAGGCAAGCGCACCTATCAAACAGTAGTATAGTTTAGTGGCAAGACCGGAATGTCAAACCCAAGGGAACCAAAAGTACTAATACTGACTTTCTTTTTACTATTTAGCCTAAGAATTAAAGGAATTGTTATTGAATCTAAAATTAACTAACTACTAAGCTAAAGATGCTAAGACACAGAGAATGAATTGGGGAAAATACTTTTGGGAAAACCAATTGATTTAAGACAATACCCGAGGAAGAATCCACCTAGACTTCACTTATTATTTAACTCTGAACCAGACAATTTATTCACTTGACTTGATCCGTAGGATTCCCTAATTTATATACTAACGTCTAACCCTAGGTTGACTAATTGAAATCTCTTTCTAATTAAAACCACTAGAATTACATTAACTCGATCTGTGGACTCCCATATTAGATTTGACCCAAATCCGGCAGATTTTCGTCATCCTATCTCTAGGATTGTGATCAACTCCGCTTAACTATGCTAGATCTACTATTAAACAGGGAATATTCCTCCACTGCCTAAGCACATCAATACTTGAATCAATATCCTGAAATATCAAAACAAGAATTAAGAACACATAATTAAGAACAAATCAAGTATTTATCATATAGTTCAGAAAAAAAAATAACAAGATCCGTCTTAGGTTTCCTCCCCCTTAGGTATTTAAGGGGTTTAGTTCATGTTTAATAAAGAATACATCTCAAAAGAAAGTATAAAACAAAACATAAGAAAAACCCTAAAACCCCTTGAAAGAAATTGAAGGGAAGATCTTTCGTCTTGAGTATGATTCCGGCTTCTTGAGATGAATCAACTGGCTGTCTTCGAGTAAATCCCACAATTCGACCCTCTCTGGCTTGGCTCTTCGGCCTACCTAAACCGCCCCTTTTAGGTCACACTTAGGGCGTTTATATAGGCTTTCAAAATATCTTTCTTTGCCCCTAAGTATCCTAATCCGAATGGAATTCAAACAGGTCACGTTAGGGACACGCCCGTATGGTACGCCCGTGTAAGTTGAATCCAGGCCGTGTTTGGGTCTGCTAAGGAGGCACGACGGTGTGGCTTGGGCCCAGGCAGTGTGAATTTCGTACTTTGGCCCATTTTCTCTTTTTTGGTCCATTTTTCGTTCTTTTCATCCTCCGATGCTTCCCTAAGTATAAAACATGAAATTAAAGGATTAGGAGCACCAAATTCCACAATTCGGGGGATAAATCATCCAAAAGTATGCTAAATGTGGGACTAAAATATGAACATATTACGGTTTATCAAATACCCCCACACTTAAACATTTGCTTGTCCTCAAGCAAAATTCTCAACTCACAATTAAAATGAACTTCCTCAATTCATAATATTCATCAATAGTGTTTCATCATAATTCATAGGTAATTCATACATTGATAATTTAACCAAAAAGGGTTCTAAAGATTCAAACAATCAGAGTCATAGTTTTTGTAGCATGAAAAATATAGGCGTTTCCTCTTACCTAAATAATCAACTTTGATTCAAAATCGACAAGAGTTGACATCCTCACTAAAGATTCACTCAAATCACTCAAAGTGTTTAAGGTTCAAAATTAAGCACTCAAAAGTCAAACATGAAAAGTTAATCCCATAGGCTTGCATGAAAATCAAATCTCCACCATTGTAAAATGAAATGATACACAGATCAAAAGGTCTTTTAAGGGTTGTAACGGGGCTTTGGTTAAATGTGTGGATAAAGGCTGAATTAGAGGGTTAGAATCAAGATTGAATTGACAAATTACCTGTAATATCTTGGATTTGGGCTTATGCATTTGTGCGTAAATATATGTGAAAGCATGCCTTTGTGTGTTATGAATGTGTTGTATGAATTTTGTGAACTTTAGAAAATAGGAGAGTGCTTTAGAAATTATCAGATTTTAAGTTTAAAAGAGGAAGCTGGGCAGAGGAGGCCTTAAGAAAATATGTAGGTGAAATTAGACACAAAAATGGGCTTGGTACAGTGGCTTGGAGGCGCCACTTAAAGCCCAGTAAGTGACGCCACAAGGAGTGTCAGAGGGGCTAGGTTCGAGCTGCAAGGAAAGCAAATAAAAGAGTTTTATTTTGCTGCAGGAGTGAGCAGTAGTGGACGGCACTAAGGCACTAAAGGGATGAGTCTAATCCTTTTTTAAAATTCGGCTAGATAAGGGATAAATGATGGATTAATTTTATTAATTTGAATAAGGTGATAAAGAGAAAATTTAGGGATTAGATAGGGGAAGAGTGTGGCCGGCCTAGGGACTCTCTTGAAGGGATTTTCGACCAAGCTAGTAAAGGGGGATAGCCAAATTTCATTAAACATTTTAGGCCTCTCTTTCAATTACTCTCTTTTCTCTCCAAAATCGTCATCTTTTCTTCTTTTTCTTGTTCTAGCTGAAACTTCTCCCTAAAGGCCATTATTGCCGATTCTTCCTAAGCTCTACACCTTTCTTTTCTTTCCCTTGTTGAAGCTGAAACCCTCTAGTATTCATCAAAGGCCGAAATCAATTGATTAAGATCTAGGCTATAGCCGAATAGCTCTGTGGGTGCAAGTAAAGGTGTTGCCGATTTCAATTTTAAGGGTAAGGATTCTTCTATCATCGTTTTATTTCTTTTTCTTTTGGCCAAAATCAAAGTGCTAATCCCCTTAATGTCTTTGGCCGAAACTGTGAATGATTCTTTCGGGATTTTGCTATAGTCGACTATAAAGGAGGAGATCTTTGGGATTTCAATATCTAAGGTAAGGCATGTATTCGGCCAAGGGCCATTCATTATGATTAATTTGGATCTAAGATATGCCATAGTGGTTTCGACAGATACCAGAATCAAGTAGCTATTTTGGGATTTAGATCCACGAGGTAAGTGTACATGTACATTCGGCCAAGGCCACAAACAGTGATTTAGGTATGTTTCTTAATTATGCAAAAGCCGAAACTAACTAGTTCAGTGATTTAGTGTCTAGCCGATTGCAAGGAAGAAACACTACAAAGATTCGGGATTTGATTAGTAATCAAATAGGCAACAAGGTAAGAATTGTGGTGGCAAAAATCCTTCGGGATTTGACTATTTGGCCGAATAGCCTTTAGCTAAAATACTAAGTGTTGGCCAAATGTAGGAACTCGAGATCTAAAGCGTTAGATCGAGATTTTTAGGATTTCAGGGAAAGCGTTAAGTAAACCAGGTGTGTAGCCTTCCCTAAGTCTTAATAGATCTACGGCATTAAATTTAATAAATGTATTTATAATAATGTGCAAAGTGGGCTAAGGTACCATGCAATGGTACAAAATACTCAGGTACGTTTACCTACTCCTACTATGAGTATAATATGATCTGTACAGCACATATGTGAAATTATAAGAATGTGAATAAGAAATATGACATGGTTTATGCATAATTGTATGACATGGGGCATATGGGTTATATGGAAAGGGGAAGTGATCTGGTGGTTTATACCACAAATATCTGAATGTGGTGACTTCGGTCACATAATCTGAATGTGGTGACTCATGTCACAAAATTTTATCTGGTGGCAATGCCACAATATAAATAAGGGCGATGAGCATGTCGTCTGCAGCGACTGCCTTCGATGATGTGTAGCGGATGGAGGGTTGACTTAGTAGTCCCCACGGTGTGATGGTTGGTACGGGTGATGTGTAGCGGATGGTTATCTAGGTTTGGGTTCGGGATTGCATCATTATCTCTATTTGTTATGTATGTATGATATGTTATGATATGCCTAAATCATTTGGGACTTAGTGTTGGTTATACATACTGAGTCTGTTTGACTCACCCCGTTGTGGGATATTTTTTAGGTGACACTCAGTGATGGACCGGGTCGGCAGGAGCTTAGTGGTGGCCATGCTCAGCTTAGGACTTAATTTATTTTGGACTTTCTATTTTTCTTTTTTTCGTATTTGGATTAATTCGGGTTTTGTTTATTGTAATAAGGCCATAGCTATAAACTGATTATGCATGCATTTTTATTTATTTTACTATGATACAATTTTTATCAATTAAAAGTTTAAGCAACTCTTTTAAAAAATATATATAAATCTCTAAATGTTTTGACACCTAACACTTATGATTTACAATCTAAAGGTAAACTCTAAATCAAATCGGCAAATCTTTTAACTTAAGGTTTTGAACATGAAAACGAGGTTTCATAAAATCCAAACTTCAAGCCAAACATTGTTTTCGATTTTCAAACCCAACACAAATACATTTTCCTTCAAAGTCACCCAAGATTTTCTAATTAAACAAACCAGTTTTTGAACCGTTTTACTCGAGGAACATACCAGATCCGGTCAAGGCTTGTGGGCCGGGTTTGGGGTGTTTCATTACCTAACTAGAAATAATGAACTGATAATGAATAATTAATGATACGAGCTTCTTCTGAAGATGTGAATTTAACTGTTAAGCTCATGAACATAGAACTAATGATGAATATAATATCCAACGTTTTTTTTAGAACAAATCCAATAAATAGATTTTAAGAGTGTAGTTAGGCAATTGATCAAGTCAAATCTCAATATAAGGGTAGTCAAGAGAAATGGTGATAACAAATACAAGATGGGTTTTGGGTTAATATTAGTGGGTGAGTCAATAAACAGTTTGTTAAAGATCAAAGGGGTTTACTAGGGGTTAAGCATGAAGGTGAGCTTTTTTGGGAATAAGTGGGTTAGTACCTAGGTGCCTTTATCATTTCAGTATATCAAATCAAAAGTGTGGTCTCGACATGTATAATCGGAGCAAGTTCTAGAATAACTAATCAATGTTGACACACTCATAATTAATAAAGTGAGCAAGAAAAGAATGTATGCTCTAAAAGGCTCAATATCTCACAAAAATTATGGGTTTTTGATATCAACCTTGTAAATTTCAAACTTCAAGGTAATAATTAGATTCAGGTAGACAACCTAACAAAATTTTATTTTTTGAAAACAGACTCATCATGCTTGATTCTCTAGTCTCCTAAAGTTTAAATCATCATGCACAATTATCAATGACTTAATCCAAAACATATCAATAAAAATCATGAATTAAAGGAAATTTCATTCTAATAGTAATATGAGAAAATTACTTAAGAATAAGACATAATTCAGGGATTTGAGAATAATACAAAAAGTTAGGAACTTTTCAAAATAAAATTCACCCCCCACACTTAAGATGTACATTGCCCTCAATGTACCAAGATCTATATGAAATCATAAGAGATAGGGAGAAGTGAAACTTCCTGAATTTTGGATGGATTCATTGAGTTGGCAGTGGTCGTAGTGTGGCGATTCCCAAGCAGCTTTTAGAACCTAAAACCAAGAAACTAAAATAAAATAAATTAAATTAAGCATAAGAGAAATAAAGATAAGGAAAATAAAAGAGAAGAGAAAAGAAAAAGAAAAATTAAATGGACTCAAATGTCCTTGGCTAGGCGAATCAATGAAGCACCCAGCATGAACTTATGTAATTCGGTCTCGCACGGGGAGACTGTGTTATGGTCCTTTCGCTTCTTTGACATGAGAATGATAGTGTTGGCCTTGCCTTTAGGTATTGAGTGATATTAGTATGGATGGTGGAGAGAAATTATGGTGGTTAGGGTTGAGAGGAAAGGGGTTTGGTGAGGAAAGGAGTGAGTAGAAAACGGGGGTTTATATAAAAATAGGGGTCTGGTGATTTCCCACCCCCGTGTACCTTAGGCGTGTTGGATCACACGGCCATATCGCACGGCCGTGTTATGCTACATTCGTTTCTCCCACGTCCGTGTAGTGTTCACGACGCCCATGTTGATAAAATAGTGTCTACCACGGCTGTATCGCACGGCCGTGGTGTTTAGTCGGAACCTGTTGCTTGGATGTAACATTCGGGATTTAGGGCTTATGCATTATGGTTTAATTATATGAAGTAGCATGCCTTTGTGTGTTATGAATGTGTTTTATGAATTTTGTGAACCTTAAAATGTAGGAAAAATGCCTTAGAAAATATTAAGTTTTAAGTTTAAAAGAGGAAGCTAGGCAGAGGAGGCCTTAAGAGAAATTGTAGGTGAAATTAGACACAAGAATGGGCTTGTTAAAATGGAAAGGAGGCGCCACTTAAAGCCCTAGTAGGTTACGCCACAAGTATGGTGCAGGTCTTAAGTTCGAGCAGCAAGGGAAGCAACATTTTGGGACTTTTATTTTCGGCAAAAAAAGGGAGAGAAGTGGACGGCATAGAGACTTCATTTAGATGAACTTTAGATGTGGTCAAATCCTTTTAAATTTTGACTAAGGTGGAGGATAAATGATGATTTATTTTGAATTATTTTGAATGGGTAAAAAGAGAGAAAAGAGGAGGAAAAGGAGGAAGTTGATAAGGGAAGTAGAGTTGGCCGGCCTAGGGACTTTCTTGATAACATTTTCGGCTAAAGATAGCTTAGGGGTGCCGAAACCTAACTCTCTCTTCACTTATCTCAGTTGTGCCGAAAATCCTTAGGATATCAACTAGTTTTCCCTGCTTTCTTCTTCCTTTTCTCTTCAAGTGATCAAAAGCCGAATACTCCTTTCTCAAAATTCATCATTGCCGATTCGCTCTAAGCCTCAATACTCTCTCCTTTCTTTTCCTTGTTAAAGCCGAATCCCATATGTTGGTAGCCATAGCTGAATGCTCCCCTATCCTTTAGGAGCCGAGTTGATCATTTAAGCAAGAGCCGAATCTCTCTGCTTCAAGGAAGGACAGTTGATTAAATTGGCAAGGAATCTCACCTATATCGATTTACTTCCTTTATTCTTCTTCTGACTGTTGAAATCGAAACCTAATCTCTCCTATTCTTGTTGGCCGAAACTTAGAAGGTGAGTTTTGGGATTTCCATTGTAGCTGATTTTTAGGGAGACCATTCGGGATTGCAGATCTAAGGTAAGCAAGGTGTAAGATTAGGCTGAAGGCCATCTATTTGAATGTTAGAATTGGATCTAACATGTACCCTGTAGGATTTCGACATCTCCTTGGTCAAAGGACTACTTTCGGGATTTTAAAAATCGCAAGGTAAGTGTACATGTACATTCGGCCAAGGCCATAACTAGTGACTAGATCTATTTCTTATTTATTCAAAAGCCGAAAACTAACTAGTTAAAGGATTTAGTGTCTAGCCGATTGCAAGAAGAGGCATCACAAAGTTTTCGGGATTTGATTAGTAGTCAGATCGGCAGCAAGCAACTTGAGATCTAAAGCATTAGATCGAATTTTCAGGATTTGGAGTGAACTCAATAAGTATACCAGGTGTGTACCCTGCACTAAGCCTTAATAGATTTATGGTTATGTTTTATTAAATGTGTTAAGAATAAATAAGATGTGGCTAACGGTACCATGCAATGGTACAAAGTACTCAGGTACGTTAACTTACTACTACTGTAGTTATGATATCATGAATATCTGTTATGACACATATGTGATATTGATAAGAATGTGAATTAAGGCATAAGGCATAGTAATTGTATGATTTGTATGACATGGGGCATATGGGTGGTATTTTAAGGGGAAGTGATCTGGTGGTTTATACCATAAAATCTGAATGTGGTGACTTATGTCACGAAATATTATCTGGTGGCTATGCCACAAAATTATAAGGGCGATGAGCATGTCGTCTGCAGTGACTGCCTTCGATGATGTATAGCAGATGGAGGGTCAACTTAGTAGTCCCCATGGTGTGATGGTTGGTACAGGTGATGTGTAGCGGATGGTTATCTAGGTTTGGGTTCGGGATCGCATCATTATCTCTATTTGTTATGTATGTATGATATGTTATGATATGCCTAAATCATTTGGGACTTAGTGTTGGTTATACACACTAAGTCTGTTGACTCACCCCGTTGTGGGATATGTTTTCAGGTGACGCTCAGTAATGGACCGGGTCGGCAGGAGCTTAGCCGTGGCCATGCTCAGCTCAGGATTTAATTTATTTTGGACTTTCTTTTTTTTAGTACTTTGGTTTTATTTCGGGTTTTCTTGACGTAATAAGCTCACTAATATGAAACTGTTTATGCATGCATTTTAATTACTTAGCATGATACGAATTTTATTAAATTAAAGCTTAAGTAATTTTTCTTAAACACAAATCTTTAAAGGTTTGATCCTTATCCCAAGTGATTTTCAATGTAAATAGTAAACTCTAAGAACTTGGCAAATGTTTTAACTTATTGTTTTTGAAAATAAAGTTTTATTAAAATCTAGACTTCAAAAAAAAATAAATCCGTTTACAACTCGAACACAACAGGAATCATATTTTTCTAAAATCCCCAAAAGTTTTCCAAAGAAACAAACGAATTTTGAACCGTTTTACTCGAGGAACATACCGGATCTGGTCAAGTCTCGTGAGCCGAGTTTGGGGTGTTTTAGCTTGGTATCAGAGCCCAGTTTTAAACTCTCAGCCTTGGGTTTAAAGCCTACAACATTTTTAAAATAAGGTCCAAACAAGTTTTGTGAACAATTTTGTGAATAAGCAGGTTTTTCTGGCATGGCACCTAAGTCTCCGACCCGAAGTCCACCAGGTAAGTACCCCTAATTGTTGTGTGAATTATAGTATGACTTGTATAAGGTTAGAATGGGAACGTAGATTAGTATATGAAGTACTTGAACCCTAGGATTAGTTTACCCCAACATAGAAATTCATAAAACTTAAAGCCTAATTAAACAAACCTGTGACTAAGTCGTCGAGTTAGGGTGTGGCAACCATTGTGCGCATGTCTAGGATTGGATTCAGGAAGAGCCTGGTACTTAAGTAGTCCTCGTGACTCACCTCCTCTTCGCTCGAATCTTACCTAGTGCGTAGTAACGGTTCACTCTAACCAAGAGGACTTACTCACGGGCTAAACTCAGTAACTAAAACCACGAAAGGGACTAGCCATATTTTATAAAAGCCCTTGTTCTAAAATAACCAAACTACCCCTTTGATTTGTGGAAAAGCTATTTTTAAAATTTTTCCAAAATATTCCCAAGTTACAAAAATTACTTAAAGACCCCTGGTTGTAAAATTACTAAAATGCCCTTGGTTTGAAAATTTTTAAATTACCATACTACCCTCGACTTTTTACTAAGATATTTTTTTTCAAAATACCAGAAACCCCTATTTTGCAAAATATTAAAATACCCTGATTTGGAAAATTTACGAAATTACCCCTGATTTACAAAATTACCAAAATGACCCCGATTTCTAAAATTTTTGTCATACCTTTGATTTGAGAAAATTTTCAAAAGTACCCTCGAGTTTTGAAAATTTCAAAGTGCCCTGATTTATTAAGATTTTCAAATTGACCCCGATTTATTACCAAAATACCCCTGTAGGACAAATCACGAAAATACCCCTGGGGTAGGAACAGACAACAGTGGTTGACTGATGAATGTGTGTGCTACTGAATGGATGTACTTCTCTGAATTAGGATAGAAGACTTGAAACTCTGAATGATCAAAAGAACTACTATTAAACTTCTTTTCATAAAATTGTTCGCGGATAATCGCGGAACAAAGGCTAATACATAAAACTTTGTAATCGTTAAAGCGCGATCGTAGAAATGAGCTCTCAGGGACGTGGTCGTAATGTGCGCGGGACGTGGTAGAGCGCGGATGATCGTGTCGAACCCGCTAGGTCGGGTCAAGGGTCCGAAAATGAGGTACCACCACCCCACCACCACCAAATTATTGGTGTTGGCGAGCAAGACAGACCAGACGGGGGGATGATGCGATGTCGCGCGCGGTCGCGAGTTCTTGAGATGGTGGTTGGAGCAGGTGGAAATATAGCAGCTCAGAAATCTATACCCGAGCGACTCCGAGCCAATGGAGTTGAGGTGTTCCGTGGTGTATCCGGCGTGGCACCCAGTACAGCTGAGTATTGGTTGGAGGCGACAGAGCGAATTATGGATGAGCTGGATCTGACCCCTGAGGAGAAACTGAAAGGAATGGTAGCGCTGCTACGCGATGAAGCATATCAATGGTGGCTCACAGTTCGAGATGGTGCCACAGCTGAGGATCTCACTTGGGAGTATGTTAAGGCGGCGTATCAGAAGAAGTATGTCGGCACGTATTACATTGATGCGCAGAGGAAGGCATTTCTGGGGCTGGTTCAAGGGAATAAGTCCGTAGCGGAGTACGAAGCTGAATTCCTAAGGTTGAGCCGGTATGCTCGAGGAGTAGTGGCTACGGAGCATGAGCGATGTGTTCGTTTTGAGGATGGACTAAGGGATGACCTGAGGTTGTTAATAGCTCCACATCAGGAGCGGGAGTTTGCTGCGTTGGTAGAGAAGGCTAAGGTAGCCGAGGGAATTAAGGACTCGGTAAGGCAGAACACTGATCGAAACAGGTAGAAAAGAGGTTTTGGATCGTCAAGATTGTCTGAGAATGTGCAACAGAGGCCTAGAGTTGATGGGCCGCGGGGTCAGTAAGCTGGTACAGGAGGGCAATATCGTACTTGTACCCAGTGTGGGAAGATGCATCTAGGAGAGTGTTGGAAGAAGACGGGAGGATGTTTCAAGTGTGGATCTAAAGATCACATGATTAAGGACTGTCCTATTAAGATAGACGGGAGCCGCCCAACAGGTCAGGGTGTTAATCAGGCTGGTAGGGGTGGACAACAGCCTTAGAGAGGTCGTGGTTCGAATGGTAGAGGTAACGGTGCTGGAAGAGGATGGGGAGCACCTAGCAGAGGTGTTGGTAACACAAAGGTAAGACAGCCGGGTCTAGTGTATGCAGTTCGCCGGAGGGAGGATGGAGACGCACTAGACGTCATAACCGGTACGTTCTTTGTATTTGGCAAGCCTTACTTTACTTTGGTTGATGTGGGCTCGACCCATTCTTATGTTGCATGTAGTGTAGTTGAAACATTAGGCATAGCCTCTGAACTATCTGATAGGGAGATGACTGTAGTAAGCCCATTAGGCCAAACTGTAGTGGTGAACAAGATCTTTTGGAGTGTACCTCTAGAGACTCAGGGAGTGATATTTTCTGCCGATTTAATGGAACTACCCTTTGGAGAATTTAATCTTATACTTGGTATGGACTGGCTAGTGGAGCATTGGGCTGTATTGGATGGTGCAGCTAATCGAATGGAGTTAAGAACCCCGGAGGATGAGGTGATAATTATGATAGGAGAAAGAAGAAACTACTTGTCTAACATAGTTTCAGCATTAAAGGCTGATAAGATGGTTCGGAAAGGGTGCAAGGCATTTTTGGCCTTCGTAAGTGCGTTGGATGGAAAAGAAGGGAGAGTTGGTGGAGTTAGAACAGTAAGAGAATCTGTGGATGTCTTTCCGGAGGAATTACCTGGAATACCCCCGAACAGGGAGGTGGAGTTTGGAATTGACTTGCTGTCGGGAACAGCTCCTGTGTCAATTGCCCCGTACAGAATGGCACCAAAGGAGTTGGTTGAGCTCAAGGCTCAAATCCAAAAATTTCTTGATCGTGGGTTTATCTGACCCAGTGTGTCTCCGTGGGGAGCACCGGTCTTGTTTGTGAAGAAGAAGGACGAAACTATGCGTATGTGCATAGATTATCGTCAGTTGAATAAGCTGACCATCAAGAACAAGTACCCTTTGCCAAGGATAGACGACTTGTTCGATCAGCTTAAGGGAGCAGCAGTTTTCTCAAAGATAGATTTAAGGTCTGGATATCATCAATTGAAGGTGAAGAAGCAGATATCCATAAGACAGCTTTCCGGATAAGATACGACCATTATGAGTTTCTAGTAATGCCGTTTGGATTGACGAACGCCCCAGCCGCGTTCATGGATATGATGAACCGGGTTTTTCAACCGTACTTGGATCGGTTCATTGTTGTATTCATCGACGATATCCTAGTATACTCCAAGTCTGAGGAGGAGCATGATGAGTATCTTCGGGTTGTGTTACAAGTGTTGAGGGAGAAGAAGCTTTATGCCAAATTCAGCAAGTGTGAATTTTGGCTTAAGGAGGTTGCATTCTTAGGGCATGTGGTGTCTGCAGAAGGAATAAGGGTGGATCCTCGAAAAATTGAGGCAGTATTAGATTGGAAACCACCTAAGTCTGTGGCTGAGGTTCGTAGTTTCTTGGGATTGGCAGGCTACTACAGAAGGTTTGTAGAAGGGTTCTCATCAATAGCCGCACCTTTGACGAAGTTTTTGAGGAAGGAGGTACCTTTCGTATGGACAGATAAGCAACAGGAGAGCTTTGAGAAGCTCAAGAGGGTTCTGACTGAAGCTCCGGTGTTGATTCAACCGGAGGTAGGGAAGGATTTCGTGGTGTACTGTGATGCTTCTCGCACAGGATTAAGAGGTGTTCTGATGCAAGACGGGAAGGTAGTAGCTTATGCGTCTCGACAGTTAAGGCCTCATGAGATTAACTACCCGACGCCTGATTTGGAATTGGTGGTAGTGGTCTTTGCTCTTAAGGTATGGAGGCACTATTTGTATGGAGAAAAGTCGGTAATCTACACAGACCACAAGAGCCTTAAGTATCTGTTGACTCAGAAAGAACTGAATTTGAGACAGCAAAGGTGGGTGGAATTGTTGAAGGACTACGATTATTCCATAGAGTATCATCCGGGCAAGGCGAATGTAGTGGCAGATGCCCTAAGTCAGAAAGTGGTGTCGGATCTGAGGGCGATATTTGCACATCTAAGCTTGTATGACGACGGAAGTTTGTTAGCAGAGTTGCAAGTCAAGCCGACATGGCTGAATGAGGTGAAGGAAAGTCAGTTAGTGGGTGAAGATTTAAGCGCTAAGTTACGACAATTGCAAAGTGTGGAGTTGGAAGATTATTGTATTAATGACGAGGGAGTGATGTGTTTCAAGGGAAAAATCTGTATGCCGAAGAACGATGAGTTAAGGCGGAGGATACTTCAGGAATCGCATAGTAGCCCTTATGCTATGCATCCTGGAGGTACCAAGTTGTACAGGGATCTAAGGGAATAGTTTTGGTGGCCTGGTCTTAAGAGGGAAGTTACTGAATTTGTAGGAAAGTGCTTAACGTGTCAGCAGGTTAAGGCTGAACACCAAGTACTGTCAGGATTACTTCAGCCAATCAAGATTCCACAGTGGAAGTGGGAGAGAATCACCATGGACTTCGTTAAGTGGGCTTCCCCTCACGCCTACTAAGAAGGACTCGGTATGGGTGATAGTGGACCGGTTGACAAAGTCCGCGTATTTCTTGCCAGTGCGAGTTGACTATTCCTTGCAGAAGTTAGCGAAATTGTATGTGGCAGAGATTGTAAGGTTGCATGGAGTGCCAGTGTCGATTATTTCAGATAGGGATCCAAGGTTTACGTCTCGGTTTTGGAAAGCTCTACATCAAGCTTTAGGCACCAGATTGGATTTCACTACGGTATTTCATCCACAGTCAGACGGCCAGTCTGAATGAGTGATCCAAGTGTTAGAGGATATGCTGAGGGGCTGTGTGATAGACTTCAGAGGAAGTTGGGAAGATTATTTGCCATTAGCGGAATTTGCATACAACAACAGCTATCAGGCTAGTATTCAGATGGCACCGTATGAAGCGTTGTATGGACGGAAGTGTCGCACTCCTACATGTTGGACGGAATTAGGGGAATGTCGAGTTTTGAGTCCAGAGATTGTGGCGGAATCTGAGGAGAAGGTTGAGGTAATTCGACACGCAGTTAAAGAGGCATCCGACAGCGAAGTCGATGCGCAGATCTTAAGCGAAAGGAAATACAATTTGATGTGGGAGATCAAGTATTTTTAAAAGTCTCACCTTCGAAGAAGGTGATGTGATTTGGTCGCAAAGGGAAGTTAAGTCCCAGGTTTATAGGACCTTATCGGGTATTGAAGCGAGTTGGACTAGTGGCATACCAGTTAGAGTTGCCTTCGAAATTAAAGCAGATGCATGATGTATTCCATATATCTATGCTACGTCGTTATCGATCAGATCCATCTCATGTAGTACCAGTTGAAGAGGTAGAGTTAAGGCCAGATTTATCCTACGAGGAAGAGCCGATTCAGATTTTGGAACGAGATGTGAAAGTGCTACGAAGGAAATCAGTTCCTTTAGTCAAAGTGTTATGGCGTAACCATGGATCGGAGGAAGCTTCGTGGGAACCGAAAGAAGCAATACGACAAGAATACCCTCACTTATTTCAGCCAGGTAATTTCGAGGACGAAATTATTTTAAGGGGGTAGAACTGTAACATCTGGGATTTAAGGCTTGTGCATTATGGTTTAATTATATGAAGTAGCATGCCTTTGTGTGTTATGAATGTGTTTTATGAATTTTGTGAACCTTAAAATGTAGGAAAAATGCCTTAGAAAATATTAAGTTTTAAGTTTAAAAGAGGAAGCTAGGCAGAGGAGGCCTTAAGAGAAATTGTAGGTGAAATTAGACACAAGAATGGGCTTGTTAAAATGGCAAGGAGGCGCCACTTAAAGCCCTAGTAGGTGACGCCACAAGCATGGTGCAGGTCTTAAGTTCGAGCAGCAAGGGAAGCAACATTTTGGGACTTTTATTTTCGGCAAAAAAATGGAGAGAAGTGGACGGCATAGGGACTTCATTTAGATGAACTTTAGATGTGGTCAAATCCTTTTAAATTTCGGCTAAGGTGGAGGATAAATGATGATTTATTTTGAATTATTTTGAATGGGTAAAAAGAGAGAAAAGAGGAGGAAAAGGAGGAAGCTGATAAGGGAAGTAGAGTTGGCCGGCCTAGGGACTTTCTTGATAACATTTTCGGCTAAAGATAGCTTAGGGGTGCCGAAACCTAACTCTCTCTTCACTTATCTCAGTTGTGCCGAAAATCCTTAGGAGATCAACTAGTTTTCTCTGCTTTCTTCTTCCTTTTCTCTTCAAGTGATCAAAAGTCGAATACTCCTTTCTCAAAATCCATCATTGCCGATTCTCTCTAAGCCTCAATACTCTCTCCTTTCTTTTCCTTGTTAAAGCCGAATCCCATATGTTGGTAGACATAGCCGAACCCTATCCTTTAGGAGCCGAGTTGATATTTAAGCAAGTGCCGAATCTCTCTGCTTCAAGGAAGGACAGTTGATTAAATTGGTAAGGAATCTCACCTATGTCGATTTACTTCCTTTATTCTTCTTCTGACTGTTGAAATCGAAACCTAATCTCTCCTATTCTTGTTGGCCGAAACTTGGAAGGTAAGTTTCGGGATTTCCATTGTAGCCGATTTTTAGGGAGACCATTCGAGATTGCAGATCTAATGTAAGCAAGGTGTAAGATTAGGCCGAAGGCCATCTATTTGAATGTTAGAATTGGATCTAACATGTACCCTGTAGGATTTCGACATCTCCTTGGTCAAAGGACTACTTTCGGGATTTAAAAAATCGCAAGGTAAGTGTACATGTACATTCGACCAAGGCCATAATTAGTGACTAGATCTATTTCTTATTTATTCAAAAGCCGAAAACTAACTAGTTAAAGGATTTAGTGTCTAGCCGATTACAAGAAGAGGCATCACAAAATTTTCGGGATTTGATTAGTAGTCAGATCGGCAGCAAGGAACTTGAGATCTAAAGCATTAGATCAAATTTTTAGGATTTGCAGTGAACTCGATAAGTATACCAGGTGTGTACCCCGCACTAAGCCTTAATAGATTTATGGTTATGGTTTATTAAATGTGTTAATAAGAGTAAATAAGATGTGGCAAAGGGTACCATGCAATGGTACAAAGTACTCAGGTACATTAACTTACTACTACTGTAGTTATGATATCATGAATATCTGTTATGACACATATGTGAATATTGATAAGAATGTGAATTAAGGCATAAGGCATAGTAATTGTATGATTTGTATGACATGGAGCATATGGGTGATATTTTAAGGGGAAGTGATCAGGTGGTTTATACCACAAAATCTGAATGTGGTGACTTATGTCACGAAATATTATCTGGTGGGTATTCCACAAAATTATAAGGGCGATGAGCATGTCGTCTGCAGCGACTATCTTCGATGATGTGTAGTGGATGGAGGGTCGACTTAGTAGTCCCCACGGTGTGATGGTTGGTACGGGTGATGTGTAGCGGATGGCTATCTAGGTTTGGGTTCGGGATCGCATCATTATCTCTATTTGTTATGTATGTATGATATGTTATGATATGCCTAAATCATTTGGGACTTAGTGTTGGTTATACACACTAAGTCTGTTGACTCACCCCGTTGTGGGATATGTTTTCAGGTGACGCTCAGTAATGGACCGGGTCGGCAGGAGCTTAGTGGTGGCCATGCTCAGCTCAGGATTTAATTTATTTTGGACTTTCTATTTTTTTAGTACTTTGGTTTTATTTCGGGTTTTCTTGATGTAATAAGGTCACTAATAGGAAACTGTTTATGCATGCATTTTAATTACTTAGCATGATAAGTATTTTATTAAATTAAAGCTTAAGTAATTTTTCTTAAACACAAATCTTTAAAGGTTTGACCCTTAACCCAAGTGATTTTCAATGTAAACAGTAAACTCTAAGAACTTGGCAAATGTTTTAACTTATTGTTTTGAAAATAAAGTTTTATTAAAATCTAGACTTCAAAAAAAAAAATCCGTTTACAACTCGAACACAACACAAATCATATTTTTCTAAAATCCCCAAAAGTTTTCCAAAGAAACAAACAAATTTTGAACCATTTTACTCAAGGAACATACCGGATCCGATCAAGTCTCGTGGGCCGGGTTCGGGGTGTTTCATTGGAGATATTTTTTGTCCTGTTTTGTACTATCTCTGCCACGCTGGTATAGAAATCCGTAGTGTCCACACGGCCATGGCCACACCCGTGTGCAAGGCCATGTGGGATGGAAATCTATGTGGTTAGTTTGTAGTCCGATGCTGAAAGTAAAAATGAAAAGAAAACAAAACAATAAAATAAAATATGTGAAAATTAATGGGGTTAGTGTTCAGGTTGCCTCCTGAGAAGCGCTCGTTTAAAGTCTTAAGCTAGACTTACCTCTCATTCGCACATTCATGGTGGTTTGAGGAGTTGAAAATCCTTTTTCATGCTATCAATTCTATTATCAGTATACAGTTCGGGTCGAGTAGCGTTTACTTTAAAAGTGCTGAATAGAGGATTACTTACCTCGACAGTCCCGTACCGGAAGACATTGAGTACCTTAAAAGGGATTTCTTCGTTTGTATCAAGGTCTGAAGTGGCGATTCGAGGGTCTGTTTTATTCAACAATACCTGATCTCCGATCTTAAATTTGTTTGGCTCATCCTTAAGTTTGACATGGTTTTGCTTTGGTTCTGCTTCGTGTGTTCCTAATTTCTCTTTGAAATGCGTCTTCTACTCGTCTAGTTCATCGACTGAAGCCTTCGTTCCTCATGAGTTATTTCCTTGTTAGCATGAGGTCTAGGATCTGGCTCAGTTGTGTAGTTCCGTGGTGCTTCCTGAAAAGAAGGTTTAACTGAATGGTCATTAATAGAATTTATGTTCTGACCTTGATTACTCGATGTCCTAGCCGAATCAAGAGCCTGAAGAGTAATTACTTCGTCACCTACACAAAGTATGAGTTCACCTGCGCCGACATCAATTTTACTCATGGCAGTTGCTAAAAAGGGTCTTCCTTAAATTAAAGGAATATTATTGTCCTCATCCATGTCTAAAACGACAAAGTCTACCGGGAATATGAATTTATCAATTTTCACGAGAACATCTTCAATTATACCCCTAAGAATTCTAATAGTTTTATCAGCTAATTGAATGCTTATCCTAGTTTGTTTGGGTTTCCCTAGACCAGCTGTTTAAACATTTTAGAAGGCATAACATTTATGCTTGCCCCTAAATCAGCTAAAGCATCATCAACAGATAAACTACCAATTAAGCATGAAATTGTAAAACTCACTGGATCTTTTAATTTTTGTGGTAGTTTATTTTGCAACATTGCTGAGCACACTGCATTTAGTTCCACATGGGACTCCTCGTCTAACTTTCGTTTATTTGTCAAAAGCTCTTTTAAAAATTTCCTTGAATCTGGCATCTACGAAAGAGCTTCAAGAAATGGTAAGTTAATATGTAATTTCTTTAGAAGTTTAAGGAATTTACCGAATTGTTCATCTGTGTTGTCTTTCTTTATCGCATTGGGGTATGGCACACAAGGTTGGTACTCTTTAATTACCGGTTTTGGCTTGTCATGGCTTACCTCAACCTTACCTTCCTCTATCACATTCTCTTGCCTTAATTTGGGCTCATCTAAACCTTCACTATCATGGGCTGTTATGGCTTGAAGTTGTTCCTTTGGGTTTGTTTCTGTGTTCCTTGGTAGGATTCCTTGTGGTTGTTCTGAGATCAACTTAGCAAGCTGGCCCAATTGGTTCTCAATCCCTTGAATCGATGCTTGTTGATTTTTAAGTGTTTTCTCAGTGTTTTGGAAACAAGTTTTTGACACCGCAATGAATTTTGTCAGCATCTCCTCAAGGTTCTGCTTCTTCTCTTGTGGGTAGGGTTGTTGCTAGAAGCCTAGGGGGTTGTTGTCTTTGGTTTCCTTGACCATCCCATGAGAAATTGGGGTGGTTCCTCCAACCTGGATTATAAGTATTACTATAAAGGTTATTTTGAGGTCTAAAATTGTTACCCATATAGTGAACTTGCTCATTTTTAGCGCTCAAGTTGTAAGGTGGATATTCTGTATTGCTCATCCCTCCTCCATTCATATCGTACTGCATAACTGGATGTACCTGCGAAAAACCACATAAACCATCAATCTTTTTATTCAACATCTCTACCTAATTTGATAGCATGGTTACTACTTCGAGGTTGAAAACACTGGCGGCTTTTGTTGGCTTTGTCCTCGTGACTTGCCATTGATAGTTATTCAGTGACATCTCTTCAATGAATTCTTAGGCAGCCTCAGGTGTTTTATTATTCAGGGTTCCGCCGGCGGCTGAATCAATTAACTACCTGGCTGAGGGGTTTACACCATTGTAAAAGGTTTGGACTTGTAACCACAAGGGTAAACCGTGGTGAAGGAACCTTCTTAATAGATCCTTGTATCTCTCCCATGCATCGTAAAGTGTCTCTAAATCCATCTGCACAAAAGAAGAGATACCATTCCTCAACTTTGCCGTTTTAGCCGGCAGAAAATATTTTAACAAAAAATTTTCGGTCATTTGTTCCCATGTAGTGATTGATCCTCATGGTAACAAGTTCAACCACTGTTTAGCCTTGTTCTTCAATGAAAAGGGAAACAACCGAAGACGAATGGCATCATCAGAAACGCCTTTTATTTTGAAAGTATCGCAAAATTCTAGGAAATTTGCCAAGTGATTATTTGGATCTTCATCCTCCAAACCATCAAACTGAACACATTGCTGTATCATCTGAATTGTGTTAGGTTTCAGTTCAAAATTATTTGCAGCAACAGCATGTCTAACAATACTTGACTCAGTTCCTGATAAATTAGGTTTAGAATAATCATACATAGTACGAGGAGCATGATTTTCGGCCACTACCGCAGGTAGCAGATTATTATCAGCCATCCCTTCGGTAGTATTGTTATCGTCATCTTACTCTTCTTCTATGTATTGTAAGCTTCGCCTTATTTCTATTCTATTTTTGTGAACGGTACCTTCTATATTGCTGTAAAAAATCAAGGGTTCTGACGAGTTTCTTCTAGTCATAAATTAGAAAAACCTATTAGAAACAAAGAAAAGTAAAATTAGAAAAGTAAAAATAAAAGAAATTGCAAATAGATAAAAAATAATGGCTAAAGTAATAAAAATCAAGTGTTCCTAATATCTTAGTTCCCCTGCAACGGCGCCAAAAACTTGATCGTGTCAGGAAGTCTTAAAATTTATATAACGAATGATCAAGCCTAGAAACTAACTATGACAACGACTTGAGGAAAGCGCACCTATCAAACAGTAGTATAGTTTAGTGGCAAGACCGGAATGTCAAACCCAAGGGAACCAAAAGTACTAATACTGACTTTCTTTTTATTATTTAGCCTAAGAATTAAAGGAATTGTTATTTAATCTAAAATTAACTAACTACTAAGCTAAAGATGCTAAGACACAGAGAATGAATTGGGAAAAATACTTTTGGGAAAACCAATTGATTTAAGACAATACCCGAGGAAGAATCCACCTAGACTTCACTTGTTATTTAACTCTAAACTAGACGATTTATTCACTTGACTTGATCCGTAGGATTCCCTAATTTATATTAATACCTCTCTCGAGGCTACTAACGTCTAACCCTAGGTTGATTAATTGAAATCTCTTTCTAATTAAAACCCCTAGAATTGCATTACCTCGATCTGTGGACTCCCATATTAGGTTTAACCCTAATTCGGTAGATTTTTGTCATCCTATCTCTAGGGTTGCGATTAACTCCGCTTAACTATGCTAGATCTACTCTTAAACAGGGAATATTCCTCCACTACCTAAGCACATAAATACTTGAATCAATATCCTTAAATATCAAAAAAAGAATTAAGAACAAATCAAGTATTTATCATATAGTTCAGAAAACAATAACAAGATCCGTCTTAGGTATTATCCCCCTCAGGTATTGAAGGGGTTTAGTTCATGTTTAATAAAGAATACATCTCAGAAGAAAGTATAAAACAAAACATAAGAAAAACCCTAAAACCCCCTGAAGGAAATTGAAGGGAAGATCTTCTATCTTGAGTATGATTCCGACTTCTTGAGATGAATCAATTTGCTGTCATCGAGTAAATCCCACAATTCGGCCATCTCTGGCTTGGCTCTTCGGCCTACCTGAACTGCCCCCTTTTATGTCACACTTAGGGTGTTTATATAGGCTTTCAGAATATCTTTCTTTGCCCCTAAGTATCCTAATCCAAGTGGAATTCAAACAGGTCAGGTCAAGGACACGCCCGTGTAAGTTGAATCCAGGCCGTGTTTGGGTCTGCTAATGAGGCACGGCCTTATGGCTTGGGCCCAGGCCATGTGAATTTCGTACTTTGGCCTATTTTCTCTGTTTTTGGCCCGTTTCTCGTTCTTTGCATCCTCCGGTGCTTCCCTAAGTATAAAACATGAAATTAAAGGATTAAGAGTACCAAATTCCACAATTCGAGGGATAAATCATCCAAAAGTATGCTAAATGTGGGATTAAAATATGAACATATTACGGTTTATCAGTGTGATTTTCAAAAGCAATCCAATCGACAGCTGGAATCCGACGATCTACAAGGAAGAAAAATCAACACAAGGTAAGTTTACGTAAAGCTTAGTAAGTTCGTATTAAATATAAATTTTAACATACCGTGATGGTTGTAACTTAAACATATCTCAACTAAATACCATAACAAGATCACGAGTTCATTATTAACCTATTGACATCACAAGTCTCACAAGGTTAGTGAATTCATATAAACATAACTTGAAATTTTCTTATCATGTCATAGAACATTACAATTGAACACATTTAAAACTTAATTCAACCATCACCTATTCAATTAACAACTCACATTTCATTTCAAATATTCATATCCAATGTCCCAATTCATACATCTATTTCCATATAACAAATTCATATAATCATTTCATGTAGTCATTTTATATAACCATTTCGTATAACTATTTTGTATAACCATTTCATCTAAACATTTTATTTTATCGTTTCATTTACACATTTAACACATAATCATTTTGTATATCACATTTCATTTCAATATTTCATATAAATTTCTTCATTCAATGCCTAATTACATATAACTATTTCATATATTCTATTTCATTTTATACATTTAAATCCCAATGAACCAAATGAAATAATGTCGAATACACGAGAATAATGCTCACACAAAGTGGGCTTGTAACTGTCACTGTATATGCTCACACGAACTATGAAATGGGCATGCTCACACGAGCTATGGGTCGGGATGTTAAACTACATGATGCTACTCACATAAGCTGTGGAGAATTTGCAACAAATGTAAGACCTGAGCCATCGGTAAGACATCCAAGACCAGCACCCGAACTGTAATAACCCTAATGACATGTCATTTGTATCCTAAGTATTCACAAGGTTCATACAGGCTAGATTATGAATCCAAATAATATAACCTTATTCATATTATACAATTACAAGTACACATTCCTATAGTTCCCATTTTTCAGACATAATTATCAATTAATTAACACTGCAATTTAATCTAACTTTCTAATTATTATATATCAATAAATTTTACTCATTTCTATCATGAATAATAATTAACATATGACTAAAAACAACAATTAATAAGTTAAATCAACGTATGAACTTACCTAGTCAAAAATGATTACAAACGCAATGCCGACGACTATTCCGCTTATTTTGTTTTTCCACGATTTGTGTCCGGTTGATTTGTTTCTTGATCTATATAATAATTTAATTCAATTATCTAGTTTAAATACTTTTAAATACTAAAATTCATGTAATTGACCCTTTAATCAACATTTTAAGCTTTTGTCTTAAAATTTTACCTTTTATACAATTTAGTCCTTAAACCCAAAACTTTCAAATCTAAAACAATTTCCCTAATTTCATGCTAGCCAAATTTTCCATTACATCAAAACATCCCATATTTATTAAAATTTCACAAAGATTTTGATATCTAATTTAATATGATATCAGTTTAACCCTTTAACTAAAAATTAATCAAAATCACTTTACAAAATAATCTTATTTAACTATAAAGCTTAATAATATATCACAGAATTTCAAAAACATAAAAAATTCATCCATGAAAAAAATTTAAACATTTAACAATTTTGCAAATTAGTCTCTAAGTTAGCTAGATTAAGCTACAACGATCTCAAAAATATAAAAATTACTAAAACCGGAATCAAAATCGACTTACATGCAAGGGATAATAGTTATCCGAACCTCCAAGCTCACCAAAGATGGTGTTTTCTTCATTTAACAATAGTTGGTAATGGATTAATGAAGATGACAATATGTATTTCTTTCATTTGTTTTTTTTTTAATTATAAATTTATTATTTTACCCTTTAAAAGCCATTAAAATTTCCTATTTAACAAGTTGTCCACTTATTTAACTTATGGTCTAATTACCATTTAAAACCTTCAATTTATGATTTTATAGCTATTAAGCAAATAAACTAATAGCGATTAACTTTTATAAATTTTAAGATTTAATCTTTTTTACTAAATTAACTATCTAAACATTAAAATTTCTGGGCCAAATTTCAGTATACCAATATAATCACTCCGTATTTACGGGCTTGATTTACAGACACGAGGTGTCGAAACCTCATTTTTCAAAACCACTTGACTTTAGAGGCGAACTACTTGTACTTAACTATTAGTTCAATTAATAAAAATTATCAAATCAAAATTTAATATAATATATTTTACTCGTAAATATTAAATAATAATATTTACGAACTCATTCATCATATTTGTGGTCCTGAAATCACTATTTCTGATACCACTGAAAAGTAGGTTGTTACAGCCGATGCCTACCTCGAGTGTCAAATCCCAGTTATGTTTACTTTTGGTTCGATATAAATTGTCTTGATATTTCTTCAAATACAAAGCGTTGTGATGCCCCTAGTCTTATTCTCAACGTTGCCATTGGTACTTCACTTCGACATTTCTTTTACCTTTTGGTAGCCTTGTTGCTTTCTCGAACAAGTTTTGGCACACATGAGAAGGGTTTTTTTTTTTTGGAATCATTTGTTTATATTATTACAGACTTGAAATTAGCCTTACCCTCTTAAGCAATGATGTGTCTAGAATATTGGGATTTTGAAATTCTTGTCTTGCTACCAAGATTGATGCCAAATTTATAAATAACTTTAAGGGGGAATCCCAAATGCAATACGTGTATAGGTCAATCTATTTAGAAGGACGATTTGAAGGAATATTTGGTTGTAACAATGTTATTTCGAACTGAAAATATAGAGAAGATGGAAAAAAGACTAATTATGGCCAAGCTAAATTGCTTCATCAACAACCTGATATTTTAAGAAAAAATCGATGCATACCTCAAGTTTCAAATCCTAGTTATGTTTACCTTTGGTTTGATACAAATTGTCTTAATATTTCTTCAAATACGAAGTGTTGTGATGCCCCTAGTCTTGTTCTCAAGGCTGCCATTGGTACTTCACTTTGACATTTCTTATACCTTTTGGTAACCTTTGTTGCTTTCTTGAACAAGTGTAATAGCCCGGTTTGGACCTTAGTCAGAACAGTGGTTTCGGGACCACAAATTCGAGTCATAAAAATATTTTAATATTATTTTCTCTGTTTACAACATGATATGTCATATGTGTGAAAATTTCATGTGAAAATTTTATCGTTTGTGTGTTCGATTTGATAAAAGGACTTAATCGCGTAAAATGCAAAAGTGACTTGCTATTTGTTAAAGTGCTATATTGGTATGGCTTTTATAATGTGGGTTCCTTATGTTTATATTATACCGTTGAAATAATGAGTGGACTTTTATGGACATGGTTAGTTAATTATTAAAGTTATTTCATTAAGGTTTAAATGGTAAATGGTTTATTAATATGTATTAAATAAAAACAAAACATGAATTTAGTGTTTAGTTCATCTTTCTTTCATCAAAAAAATAAAATAAAAAGGGGTTTTAAAGCTTTTGTACATTCGGCCTTTGAAGGTTTTGATTGAGGTATGTTTTTTATTAGGTTCTTTATAATTTTTATGTTTTTGAGATCGTTGATTTGTCTTCTACCTAGACCAAGTCTCAATATCTGAATTTGATGAAGATTGTGAGTTATGCCTTTGATGATTTTGTAAGCTTTATGATGATAGTTGATGAAATAAGAAAGATATGTGATAGATTAATATGTTTTGTCTTTTAATTTTTGATGAATTTGACTATTTTGGGCTAAATTGTGAAAATGAGAAATTGAGAGACTAAAATGTGAAATAAATGAAATAAATGGGCTTATATGAAGTGTAGGAATAGTTAGCCAAGCATTGATTTAATTGAATTATGCATATTCTTTAATTTTGTGAAATAAGGACTAGTGTCAAAATGTGAAAATATGAGGGCTAATTTGCAAAATGCCCTAAATATGTGCATATTGATTGAATTGAATGATTTGGTGAATAAAAGAGTTAAATTTGTATTGAATTAGATCAAGAAAAGTGGAAATCAGATTTGGATTGGGAAAAATAGGAAGTTATCGATTAGTCGTTCCAGTCCGTTCGCGCCCGTACGAGATAAGTTCATAAGTAAATAAATGCTGTTAAATTTGAATGTATATATGTTATATGTGCTGAATTGATTTATAATAAATATATGTGTATATTACGAATTGATTTGAGAGTTGGAGAACTAGTTACAAGCTTGAATAGATAGAATTACGACATTCGAAAGCTCCATACGAACCATAGGAATAGTAGAGGTATATGTCATGACATAGGATTCTGAGATATGATTTCGTAAGACCACGTCTGGGACGTTGGCATCGACTTGAGATATCATGTAAGACCGTGTCTAGGACACTGGCATCGATTAGAGATTACGTGTAAGGCCATGTCTGGGACATTGGCATCGTATCTGATTTCGTGTAAGACCCTGTCTAGGACAGTGGCATCGATATTTGATTACATGTAAGACCACGTCTGGGATGTTGGCATTATACGAGCTTCCAGAACTATCCGAGTATCCTTATTGATTCTGAATGATTCAACGGGCATTCCGAGAAATAAATGAGTACATGAATGTGCATCCGAATCAGGTATGTTGCGATGTATATGAAATTGAGCAATGAAGGTGAGTATGATTATGATCAGTTTATATATGATCTATGTGAAAATGAGATGTGGATATTAGCAAGTGAAATATGATCAAATGAATTATATGAGAAAGGTGGAATGTTTTGCCATATATGATTCATGTATATGTGATTTGTATATGAAATTATGATATGAAATGTGAGTATGTTTCAAATGACGATATGTGAAATATATGATAATGAATGATGTGTTATATATGTTTGTTATATGAAATTGTGGTTCTATGTTTCGGATAGGAGAATTATGAAACACGAAACATGGTTTTGATGTGTGATTTGTTATGGTTATTCGGGTTTGGAAGTGCATAAAAAGAAATTGATATATTTTTATGCATATAATGTAATAAATGACCATGTTTCGGTTGGTTATGTAATGAAATTGTGCAAGCTTAATTTATATGAATGAGCTAATGGTTGTTATTTGAATTTGAAAGCATGGTTTATATGTTCATCGATAAACAAGTCTATTGAAGTTACTTAAAGTGGTCATAAGAATTTACAAATATGATGAATGTATATGTGATTGAGATTCGCTAAATTCGGCCTAGTTAAATTGAATTATAAATGTAACACCCCATACCCGAGTCCGAGGCTAAGACCAGATACGAGACATTACTATGCTTGAACTTTCTTAAACATGTACTTACGGGCTATAAAATTTCGTTCCAAAATAAAAAATTCTCTTTCTTAGTCAAATCCTGCATTTCATGGCCTACGAGGCCTTAGACTTTCGTCCCGAACTTTCGAAACCCATCTGGAAACTTTCTCTCGAAACAGGGGTCACACACCCGTGTAACTGGGACACGCCTGTGTATCCCTAAGACATACCCGTGTCTCCCACCCGTGGTGAATACTGACAAATCACACATGGCCTTGGCACGCCCGTGGCCCTAGCCCGTGTGTCATACTTTGATATGCTGACTTATTCCCACGGTCTGAAGCACAAGCCCATGTGCTAACTGTGTGTCTCACACGGCCTGAACAAATGCCCGTGTGCTTAGCTCGTGGTCTATTCTGACTTAAGACACTAAGGTGCAGAAGACACATGGCCTAGACACATGCCCATGTGTCTATCCGTGTTGGTACTTAGAGGTTATCTATCAAGCCTTTTACCACCCTCATATGCATACATTCATATATCATCACATAATTTCACATAGCTTCAATATAACTCTTGAATTAAAGACATTTAATCAAAGGATAAATAAAGCCTTCATCCCATACACTAAGGAGAACTATATCCAATACAATTACAACAACTTAAGCCATCATCGATGGCTATATACAACCAAACTATAAATTCACTTAGGCCAACACAATTTGGCTACATCAGTTAGAACTTAATCAACTTTAAAAAATTCCTATACATGCCATGACTCATAAGAACTCAAAACACCATACCAGGAGTCTACTCGATAGTGTGAAAACATCTCCAGTGGCCTCCAACCCAGAGCTAGTTAAAAACCTATAGTGGATGGGAAAGAGAAAAGGAGTAAGCAAATATGCTTAGTAAGTTCATCTGTATAAAACTGACAATTTGTAATATTCATTGAATATCCATGGCCACAAGGTATTATAATGAATTTTCTCATAAATTCATGGTTACTTACTCAACCACTTTTGAAGCTTATTCATTCTACCTTGATAAACCGTAAAAGTAACATATTTTAGGCCCACATTTAGCACGCTTTTGGATAATTTAAGCCTCGATTTATGTAAAAAGGTACTCTTAATTCTTTCTTTTCATGTCTTATACTCAGGAAAGCACCAAAAGATGAAAAGAACGTAAAACGGGCTTAAAACGGGCCAAATGGGCAATTCACGAAATCGACACGGCCTAGACTTCAAGCCACACGGTCGTGCCTCATTAAATTACTAGAACATGGCCTGGAGCCCGATAAACACGGCCGTGCCTTATTAAAAGTCCAAAAACACGGCCTGGCCATGATTCACACAGGCGTGTGCCATGGCCGTGTCCCTGTCGCTGGAAAGAGCAATTACATTCGGGAAAGGATACTTGGAGGCAAAGAAACACATTCCAAAGCATATTCAAACACCCTATTAGGAATTCTACTTCAATTAGGATACTTAGGGGCCAAGTAAGTCATCTCAAAGTCTATATAAACACCCAATGGGACAACTTGAAGGAGGAGTTCGACAGAAGCCGAAACCGGCGTCAAAGCTAGGCCAAGGAGCCAAGCCGAAAAGGTCAGAGTTAGGGAAAAACCGCAAAGATAGCCAATTGATTCATCCCAAGAAGCCAAAATTATACTCAAGACGGCGGAATTGTCCCTCAATTCCTTCAGGGAGTTTTAGGATTTTCTTATGTTTTGTTTTATCTTTTCTCTTGCGATGTTTTGTTTATTCATTATGAACTAAACCCCTCAGATACCTGAAGGGGATGAAACCTAGATGGATCCTTTTATTTGATTTTTAAGTTATATGATAATTAGTTTGTTCTTAATTATGTTGCTTAATCCAAATCTAATGTGCTTAGGTGGAAGAGGAATAGACCCTGCCTAAGAGTAGATCTAACATAATTAAGCGGAGTTGATCGAACGCCTAGAGATAGGGTTACGAGATTTTGCCGGATTAGGGTGAAACCTAATATGGGAGTCCATTGATCGATTTACTGCTATCCCAGGGGGTTATTATAAGCGAACGAGAGTTCCACTAATTAACCTAGGGTTAGACGTTATTCGCCTCGAGAGAGGGTTTAATATAGGTTAGGGAGTCTTACGGATCAAGCTAAGTAAAAGAAACCATATAATTTAGTGTTAATTAATAAGTGAAGTCTAGGTGGATTCTTCCTGACGGTATCGTCGCAATCAACTGAGTTTTCCTTCAAAGTTATTTTCCTATTCGTCCTTGTTTTCTTTGTGTCCTTAGTTTAGTCTTCGTCAAAAGCAACTTCACTCTAATTTTAAGGCTAAATAATAAAAAGAAAGTTAATATTAGTACTTTTAGTTCCTTTGGGTTCGATATCCGGTCTTGCCTAAGCTATACTACTGTTCGATAGGTACACTTGCCTTTAATCGTTGTTAGAGTTAGTTTTTAGGTTTTGATCATTCTTTTATAAATTTTAAAACTCTGATTTTTAGCGATCAAGTTTTTGGCGCCGTTGCTGGGGAACTAAAATATTAAGAAAGCTCTATTTTTATTACTTTAGCCATTTTTTTTATTATTGCAATTTATTTTCATTATTTTTTTATTTTTATTTTTATTTTTACTTTGCTAATTTTTCCTCTATTTGCTTTTAGCAGATAATTTTAGTCTATAGAGAAGATGGCACTAAATAATTATCAGTGGCAAGTCATGAGGACAATTCCTACTAAAGAAGCCAGTGCCTTCGACCTCGACGTGTTCACCAGGTTATCTACCCAGTTAGAGATGATGAATAAAAAGATCGATGGTTTGTGTAGTCTCTCGCAGGTACACCCAGTAATGCATTATGACTCGAATCTAGGAGGCATGGCGAATCCTGAGTACCCACCCTACGGATATGGCATGGAGAACGAACAAGTCCACTATATAGGTAACTACTCTAGACCTCAAAATAATTTTTACAATGACACTTATAATGCAGGTTGGAGGTACCATCCCAATTTCTCGTGGAATGATCAAAGTAGCTAAAGAAAGGAACTTCCTCCAAATTTTCAACAACCACCTCACCAATAAGAAGAGGAGTCAAACATTGAAGAGATGATGACAAAATTCATGGCAACCACATATACCCGTCTCTAAGACACTAAGAAAACATTTAAAAGTCAACAAACACTGGTTGAAGAGAACAAGAACTGATTAGAGGAAGTTACTAAGTCAGTAAGGGAAGTCACTAAGGCTGTCGAACAACTCGTAAAGCTCATGTCAGAACGACTGCAAGGACGTCTACTAAGTAACCCCGAGATTAATCCAAAGGAGAAAATTCAAGTCATAGCAGCTCAGAAAAATGCAGAGATAGGCGAACCCATCTTGCAATAAGAAAACAAGGTAGACAAAAGAAAAATAGAGGTAACGCAAGAAAAACCAAAACCGGTAATAAAGGAGTATCAACCTCGCATTCCTTATCGCGAAGCATTAAAAAGAGACGATTCAGAAGACCAGTTCAGTAAGTGTCTTAAACTTTGGTAGTTTACAAGAAAATGCGTTAGCGAATTTAGGGGCAAGCATAAATGTTATGCCTTATAAACTGTTTAAACAACTAGGTCTAGGGAAACCCAAACAAACTAGGATAAGCATTTAATTAACTAATAAAACTATCAGAATTCCTAGGGGTATAATAGAAAATGTTCTAATCAAAATTGATAAATTCGTATTCCCAGTAGACTTTGTCATTCTAGACATGGATGATGACAATAATATTCCTTTAATTTTAGGAAGACCCTTTTTAGCAACTACCAGAGCTAAAATTGATATCTATGCAGATGAACTCATATTTCGTGTAGGCGACGAGATAGTCACTCTTCAAGCTCTTGACTCGGCCAGAACATCAAGTGATAAAGAATACCAACCTCATGCGCCATATCCCGATGCAATAAAGAAAAACCACACAGAGGAAGAACTTGGTGAACTCACACTTCGTGAAGACGACGAACCAATCACTCTTCAAGCTCTTAACTCAACTAGGACATCAAGTAATGAAGGTACGAATGTTAATTCTATTGATAATTATTTGGTTCAACCTTCTTTACAGGAAGCATCGCGAAATCACTTAGATGAGCTAGATCTTAGACCTCGTGCCAACAAAGAAGAAATACCTAAGGAACAAAGCCTTAGGGTTGATAAACTAAAAGAGGAGGAATCACAAATCAAAGAGGCACAGAAACCTCATGAAGTGAAACCAAAGAAGCCCCCAGACGAGCTGATAGGAACAACGAATCACTACAAATTAGGGGATCAGGTATTGTTGAATAAGAAAGATCCTCGAATCACCAATTCAGACCTCAAGACAAATGAAGAAATCACTTTTGAGGTACTTAATGTCTTCCTATACGGCACAGCCGAGGTAAGCAATCCTAAATTCAACACTTTTGAGGTAAACATTACTCGACTTAAACTATGTATCCATAACCAAAGTGATCGCATGAGAAAGGATTTTCACCTCCTCAAACCACCATGACCATACGAATGGGAGGTAATGTAACACCCCAAACCTGGCCCAAATGCTACGACCAGATCTGGTATGCTACGGGTTAATGTTAGAAACTTTACTTTGATGGTTTTTGGAAATCTCAATTTATTTATTTAGGTATTCATTCAGAAAAACGATATTTGATGAAAACCTTTGCTTTTTCTTTAAACGCGTTTGAAAAACCCATTTTGTTACTCCTTATAACTTAAGTCCTTGAACATAAATTTATAAATTGTAAACATAAACAAATAGTAAATCGAAACCTAAGCCATGGGGCCTTATTACATAAATAATTCAAAAATTAAAACTTAAAGGAAAACCGGAAATAGCCTATGAAAATAAAAGAACTTGATGGCCCCTCGAGTCCACCTCGGCTCCCATGTCCACGATCTACTGCTCATCTGAAAAGTCAGGGAAAATAAAAGGGTGAGTCACCAAGACTCAGTGTGCAAATCCCGAAAACACTTAAAAGGCTTGAGGCCCACAAACACATTATGGGCCTTGGCCCATACACCATGGCAATGTATTTACATGCAACATGGCCCAACCCAACCTAAAAGTCCATCCTCTACACACCACCCCGCATTACCATCACACCTCGGGGATTTCTACAATCAACCCACCAACCGCTACACATCATATCGACAGTCATGCTGCCAGTTAAAATGCCGATCACCATGTGACCTTATAATCCACTGTGGCAGAGCCATCGATCACTGTGTGACCTTATAATCCAGTGTGGCAGAGCCATCGATCACTATTGTGACCTAAATGTACATATCGTGGTTTAACCACTGATCACTAAGTGACCTTTTAACATGCTCTTCCCCTTCATCATATCAACCCCATCCCATGCATACATCCATGCAAAAGCAAAGCAATATACTACCTAAAAGATCACAGACTATCACATACATCGATACACATAGAGAAGTTTCTATGGTTACGTACCTGGCATCCCTTGCCTACCCTTTCCGGGTAATACGATTGTCCATACAGCCTTTTTCCGGCTTTTAGCCCATAACATATATATATAGTACAGATAAATTACTGTGATAGAGATCTACACACCTGATTACAGTCAAGACGAGACCTTCTATGTCGACACTATTGGAAGTCGATACGACTGCTAACTGTCTAAGATTTTGTTCTGACGCCGGTCCACAACCCGGTGGCCAATCCCGAATTGCTGACACCACTCGTTTCTTAAACTTAGGGATTGAGTTTACAGATCCAATCCCCTCCTTCACCTGAACGACATGTGATTCCATCACAAGACCTTATCAGTTGCTACTATCACAACATGTGGTTGTTAATCCATATCATAGGGTTAAGATTACGGTTATGATAAACGAACTTAACGAAAATCTAAAGAGAACCCATTACCTTGAAATCCCAAAAGAGATGGAGTTTAGAGACTAGCAATTTTTGGCTTTTAGATCTAGACGATCTACTTCGATTCCCGATGTTGCCCAACACGTAAACACAAGAAACCAACAATCCATTAGCCTTTCGGCTTTGTCTTCTAAAAACTGAAAGTGAAAAAGAATAGATCAGAAGAAATCGACACCTACCTTTACAGAGAATTCGGCAACTCCTAGAAGATTAAAGCTTTTAATGAAGAGATTAGCAAAGAAATCCTGGAAGAACAATGAACATTCGGCTTATAGGTACAGAATGGAGAAGGGAATTGAAATTAAGGTTTTGGCTCTTTGATAAAGAAACAGTTGAGAAGAGAGGAGTAGAATAGAAGGAAAAGAAATAATCAAAATGGTAAAGAGAAAGGGGTTTCCGGTAGACTAGAGGTAGTTCGGCTTTAGCAGAATAATGAGAAAAGAGTTTGGGAGAATAAAGACCTAAATGCCGAAATTGAAGAAGAGAATGGAAGAATAAAACCCTAGTGCCGAAAATAAAAGATATTCCCCCTTACTTAACCTAAATTTCAGCAACTGCCTCTCAAAAACCGAAGGTGCCCCTTTTGATAACTTAAAATTGATCAACTATTAAGGGAAATTTCGGCACCCCTATTCCATAACAAAACCGATTTCTCCCCACTCTAAGAGATGGAAATTCAGCCACCACTGTTGCTTAGTAGATAACCCTTACTCTTGCTCCCTTATCTCTATAAACTCACACCTCCGAAAGAGGCTTAAATAACACCACCTCTTCCTTCCTTTATCTGCCATGTAATCAGCATTATCCACTTGAGTAAATCTTCCTATTTTTAAGCCTTATTGTGGTCCCTCTCTATCCATTTAGATGCCGAAAATTAACAAATCTTAATTAAAATAATTAGGCTTCATGCGACTTGAACTTGAGCCTCCTCAGCTGACGCCACCTCCCTGCTCTCTAAGTGGCGCCACTTTGCCACTGGGCCACAAGCCCATCTGTGTCTTATAATCACAGATAACATCTTTTAAGCCCTATCTTATCAGGCTTTCCACTAGAGTGCCCAAAAAGAAAATTCAATTAAGGCCTCGGCCCAACCCTGAGCCCATTCTTGACCCCTTAAACACCCTAACTAGCACATCAAGCATAACATAAACATCACAGCACATTAACCGCAAAGGGCCCATTAATTTAGGATGTTATAGTTCTACCCTCCTTAAAGAAAATTCTGGCCTCGAAATTACCTAATCAGAATAGATGCGGGTACTGCTGCCGCATTGCTTCCTCTGGTTCCCAAGTAGCCTCTCCAGAACCGTGATTCTGCCACAGAACTTTAACCAACGGCACCGCCTTCCTTCGCAGTACTTTGACATCCCATTCCAAGATTTCCATTGGTTCCTCTTCAAAGGATAGGTCGGGTCTTACTTCGATTTCTTCCACAGACACTACATGAGATGGATCCAACGGTAACGTCTTAACATAGGGACGTGGAATACATTGTGAATCTGGCTTAGCTCAGAGGGTAGCTCTAGCTGATAAGCTATGGATCCCACTCGTTTCAGCACCCGATAGGGTCCGATGAATCTGGGACTCAATTTACCCTTCCGTCCAAACCTCAGTACTTTCTTCCATGGCGACACCTTCAAGAACACCTTGTCACCCACAGCAAATTCTATGTCCTTACGCTTCAAATCAGCATAAGACTTCTGTCTGTCTGACGCTTCCTTTAGTCGAGCCTGAATCAACTCAACCTTCTCCTCTGTCTCGATAACCAACTCTGGACCCAACATCCGACATTCCCCTAACTCCGTCCAACAGGTAGGTGTACGATACCTCCGCCCATACAATGCTTCATAGGGCGCCATCTGAATACTTGACAGTAAGAACTCTTCCCAACTACCCCTGAAGTCAATAACACAACCTCTTAACATGTCCTCTAAGAACTGGATTACCCGCTCAGACTGTCCATCGGTCTGAGGATGAAATGTTGTACTGAAATCCAACTTCGTACCCAACGCTTGATGCAACGCCTTCCAAAATCGTGAGGTGAACCTAGGGTCTCTGTCCGATATGATTGATACTGGTACCCCATGCAACCTCACTACCTCCGCTATGTATAGCTTAGCCAATTTCTGCAAAGAGTAATCGACCCGTACTGGTATGAAATGAGCAGACTTCGTCAAGTGATCAATAATCACCCAGACCGAATCTTTCTTAGTAGGCGTGAGGGGTAGCCCACTAACAAAGTCCATCGTGATCCTTTCCCACTTCCATTGTGGAATCTTCACCGGCTACAACAACCCTGATGGTAACTGATGTTCTGCCTTTACCTGCTGATAGGTCAAACACTTCCCCACAAATTCGGTCACCTCTTGTTTTAGACCCAGCCACCAGAACTGTTCTCGCAAATCCTGATACATCTTACTCGCTCCAGGGTGCACAGCGTATGGACTACCATGCGCTTCTTGCAAAATCCTATGCCTCAACTCAGGATCTTTTGGCATGCACACTCTCCCTTGAAAACATAATGTCCCTTCCTCATTCACACTAAATTCTATTGATCCCTCGCTTGACCCTACCGGAAACTTCCCCTTTAGCAACTCATCAGTCAGCTGCTTCTCCTTAATCTAACTGACCCAAGAGGGTTTCACTTGAAGTTCAACTAATAAACTCCCATCATCATATAAACTAAGGTGAGCAAACATTGCTCTCAAATCAGAAATTACTTTACGACTCAGAGCATCCGCCACCACGTTGGCTTTACCCGGATGGTACTCGATCGAGCAGTCATAATCCTTTAACAACTCGATCCACCTCCTTTAGCTTAGATTCAACTCCTTCTGGGTCAAAAGGTATTTTAAGCTCTTATGATCGGTATAAATGATAGATTTCTCCCCGTATAGATAATGCCTCCAGATCTTCAAAGCGAAAACCACCGCCGCCAATTCCAAATCATGGGTGGGATAATTTGCTTCGTGTGGTCTTAACTGCTGTGATGCATATGCAATAACCTTTCCATCTTGCATCAACACACATCTTAGTAGTGTGAAGCATCACAGTAAATTACGAATTCCTTCTCAGCCTTTGGCTGAATCAATACCGGAGCCTCCGTTAAAATCCTTTTTAACTTCTCGAAACTCTCTTGCTCTTATTTGACCAAACAAACTGAACCCCTTTCCGTAACAACTTAGTCAATGGTGCCGCAATTAAAGAAAATCCTTTAACAAACCTTCGGTAGTACCCAGCCAGACCAAGAAAACTCTTAACTTCCGCCACAGACCTAGGTGGTTTCCAATCCAACACCGCTTCAATTTTTCGAGGGTCAACCCTAATCCCCTCTGCCGACACAATGTGACCTAGAAAAGTAACTTCCCTTAGCCAAAATTCGCACTTACTCAATTTGGCATAGAGCTGCTTCTCCCTCAGAATCTACAGAACCACCCGAAGATGTGAATCATGCTCCTCTTCCGATTTTGAATATACCAGAATATCATCCATAAATATCACGATAAACCGATCCAAGTAGGGTTGGAATACTCGGTTCATCATATCCATAAACGCTGCTGGTGCGTTAGTCAATGCAAATGGCGTTACTATGAATTCGTAGTAACCATATCGAGTCCTAAAAGCTATCTTATGAATATCCACCTCCTTGACCTTAAGCTGATGGTACCCTGACCTCAGATCTATCTTCGAAAAGACTGAGGCCCCCTTCAATTGATCGAACAAGTCGTCGACCCTCGGCAACGGGTATTTGTTCTTGATTGTTAACTTATTCAACTGACAATAGTCAATGCACATACGCATTGATCCATCCTTCTTCTTAATAAATAACACCAGCGTTCCCCAAGGCGACACACTTGGTCGAATAAACCCTCTATCCAGCAACTCCTGTATCTGCGCCTTTAACTCCACCAACTCCTTCGGCGCCATTCTGTATGGAGCGATAGATATTGGCGTTGTCCCCGAAAGAAGATCAATACCAAAATCCACTTCACGATCCAGGGGTTATCCCGGAAGCTCTTCTGGGAAAACATCAGGGTATTCCTTCACCGTCCTAACATCACCGACAGTCAATTCCTTACCTTCCAGAGCCCGAAAAAACATTAGAATTGCCTCACATCCTTTCCTCATCATCCTTTCTGCTCTTAAGGCAGACACTACATTTGTCAAACAGTTCCTTCTTTCACCTATCACCAACATTTCGCCACCCTCGGGAGTTTTCAACACCAAACGTTTGGCTGCACAGTCCAAATTTGCTTGATACTTCACTAACCAATCCATTCCTAAGATCAAATCGAACTCCCTAAACAGCAGTTCCATCAGATCAGCCCGAAAAATTACCCTTTGAACTTCCAGGGGTACATCCTTATATAGTTTGTTCACCACTACAGTTTGTCCTAAAGGACTTACTACAATCATCTCCCTAGAAGAAGTCTCATAATCTAAGTTCAAAGTTCCCGCTATAGCACTAGCAATATAAGAGTGCGTCCCAATGTCAATCAATGTAGTATAAGGCAAGCCAAAAATTAAAAACGTACCGGTTATGACATTCGGTGCGTCAGCCTCCTCTCGACGTCTGGCAGCATAGACTAAACCCGGCTGTCTCACCTCAGTGTTTCCTGCCTCTTGGCCTGGTGCTCCACGACCCCGACCGGAACCGTTACCACCTCTGGCTAGACCACGCCCTCTCTGTGGCTGCTGACCACCTCTTCCCGGTTGTGCGTTCCCTTGACCTGTGGGCCTTTCACTGCCCCGTTGCTGCGGACAGTTCCTAACTTGATGGTCCATAGATCTACACCTAAAGCACTTCCCACTGCCCGCCCAACACTCACCTACATGGAATTTACCATATCGAGCACACTTCTGTGTCTGGCTAGCAGCAGTAGGTCTCTCCTTCCGTCTCGACCCGTCTGACCTGGGTCTTTTCTGAATACGTCCAGCTGCCCCTGACGATCCAAAATTCCTCTTACATCCACCCCTATCTCTATCCCGATTCAGTTTCGCTGTCTGCTTTACCTCCTCAGCTATCTTAGCTTTTTCCACAAGCACAACAAATTCCCTCTCCCGCTGTGGAGCTATCAATACACGCAAATCATCCCTCAGACCATCCTCAAATCGAACACAACGTTCATGGTCTGTGGCTACCATTCCCCGAGCATAACGGCTAAGGCGTAGGAATTCCACTTCGTACGCAGCCACCGACCTACTTCCTTGCACCAGATTCAGAAATGCTCTACGCTGCACATCCACATAACTTGTCCCAATGTATTTACTCTGAAACGCCGTTTTGAAGAAATCCCAAGTGACACGGTCAGCCATCGTACCATCCTTAACCGTAAGCCATCATTGATAAGCTTCGTCTCGCAGGAGAGATACAACCCCTTTCAGTTTTTTCCTCTTCCGTAAAATCCAGATCATCCATTATACGCTCAACTGCCTCCAACCAATACTCAGCTGTACTTGGGGCTATACCGAAAATTCCCCAAAACATCTTTGCCCCATTGGCTCTAAGCCGCTCCGACACAGATTTTCGGGCTCCTGTGCCCATGCCTGCCCAAGCAACCCTCTCTAAAACCCTTAACATCGCCTGAGATACCGCATCATCTCTGGCCGTCTGGTCCTGAAATTCTGCCTCCACAGCTGGTGAAACTGGTATCTCGTTTCCAGACTCATGGCTAGATCCTACTGGTTCTGACACAGCCATCCTACCCCTACCACGACCACGCGGTGGATGTCCACGACCCCTTGTACTCATTCTACCGATTCGTGTTTATTTGATTAGAAATTTTATGAATTATTAATTTCTTCCACTGATTAACCACGAACAATCTTATGGACAGAGATTTTCAAAAGTAGTTCTTTCGAATTCGAAATTATATCTACGGGTTTCAGACTCAAGTCTGTATCTCCTAGTTCTAGGAACCACATACATTCAACCCTCATACATCAACACACAAGTAGCATCCATGAACCCACATTCATCACATAAGGGTATTTTCGTCATTCCACTACTAGGGGTATTTTCGTAGTTCTTCTCTACATGGTATTTTTTGTAATTTCACAAAATAGAGTATCTTGGTGATTTTTCGAAATAGAGATATTTTGGTGTATATATATATTTTTGTAAAGCAGGGGTATTTTGAAAATTTTAATTTTTTTAAATCGAGGGTATTTTGGTAATTTTACAAATTTTGATAATTTTGTAAACCGGGTGCTTTTGTAAATATAGGGGTTTTTGGGTAAATCTTCAAAACATAGGTATTTGGGTAATTTTGCCAACCGAGGGTGTTTCAGTAATTTCAAGAATTTTGGTAGTTTTACAAATCCAGGGTATTCTGGGAAATTTTCACAAATCAAGGGTATTTCAGAAATTTTACGAAACCAGGGGAAATATTTTAGTAATTTTGCGAAATAGGGTGGCTGGTCCGTTTCGGGTTTTAGTTATAAATTTTGGCATGTCAACTAGTCCTCGTGGCTACGGTGAATAGTCACTATGCACCAGGTAGGATTCCAGCGAAGAGAAGGTGGGTCACTAGGACCGCTTAAATACCAAGCTCTCCCTGAATCCAATCCTAGACATGCGCATGCCTGTTGCCACACCCTAAACCAGTGACTAGTTTACGGACATGTTTAGTTAGATTAAGTTTTATGAATTCACAGAGTTGTTTAAACTAGTCCTAGAGTCCATTAATTCCTAACATGCTAGTCTACGTCCACAAAGCCCATCAAACCAAACATGCATATCACATCAAGAGAATACTTACCTACGTGGATAAGGTGTTGGTAGACTCAAAGGCCATATCTCAACCCCAGCATTTTTACCAATTTATAAACTACTACTGGACTCATTTCACAGCCCGAGTTTTGCAACTAGGCTATGATACCAAAATTGTAACACCCCAAACCCGGCCCAAACGCTACGACCAGATCTGGTATTCTACGGGTTAATGTTAGAAACTTTGCTTTGATGGTTTTTAGAAATCTCAATTTATTTATTTAGGTATTTATTCAGAAAAACGATATTTGATGAAAACCTTTGCTTTTTCTTTGAACATGTTTGAAAATCCCATTTTGTTACTCCTTATGACTTAAGTCCTTGAACATAAATTTATAAATTATAAACATAAACAAATAGTAAATCGAAACCTAAGCCATGGGGCCTTATTACATAAATAATCCAAAAATTAAAACTTAAAGGAAAACCGAAAATAGCCTATGAAAATAAGCCATGGCGCCATTTTGCCACTGGGACACGAGCCCATCTGTGTCTTATAATCACAGATAACATCTTTTAAGCCCTATCTTATCAGGCTTTCCACTAAAGTGCCCAAACAGAAAATTCAATTAAGGCCTCAGCCCAGCCCTGAGCCTATTCTTGACCCCTTAAACACCCTAACTAGCACATCAAGCATAACATAAACATCACAGCACATTAACCGCAAAGGGCCCATTAATTTAGGATGTTACAGGTAAAGTCTAGCTTAAGACTATAAAGAGCACTACTCGGGAGGCAACCCGAGCACTAACCCCATTTTTACATTTTTTTATTTTTTATTTTTTATTTTATTTTTCCTTTTAGCACCTAACCATACACAGAGCATATTTCTAGGCCACACGGCCCTACACACGGGCGTGCCCATGGCCATGTGGAAGCCAAGGGATAAACCATGGGCGTGCTAGTAGCCATGTACGACATAGAAAAAATTCTTTTCCCAACACGGGTTACGATAATAGTCCATGCCCGTGCCGACGCCCCGTGCGAGGTTACTAACTTATTAAGCACGGGCTAAACACGGCCATGCCTACCAACTGTGCCAACATTCTGACTTATCGAACACGGGAGGAGCACGTCCGTATTAAATGACCGTGTGAAGACAGAGATGGGTGTGCCACTACATCCACGGCCGTGCCCGAACACCCTGAACGCGCCCAAAATTCAAAATCCCAAAACATAGGCTACATCTTTATATCCTTTTTTCTAGTTGCCTTTTTATTTTCCATTATTTAATTTTATTTTTATTTTATTATTATTATTTTTCTTTCTTCTTCTTATTCTTTATGATATTTAGATTTAGCTTAGGATACAATAAAATTAGACCGGCTACTTCGAGGATTCAATTTCAAACGGTTCAAGACGCTTCCCCACGTTCACCTCTAATCCTATCCGGATTCTTTTCATTGACTTCATCTAAAAATCAGGAAGTTTCACTTCTCTCCCTCTCTTTTTTTGGTTCTCCTACTATATGCTATTATCTATCTTTGTACATTGAGGGCAATGTACAACTTAAGTGTGGGGGGGTTAATTATAGTATTATCTGAAAATCCCTGAATTATGCCATGACCTTAAAGTAAGTTTCTCATATTACGATTTGAATGAAATTTCTTTGGTTTATGATTTTTATTGATATGTTTTGGATTAAGTCATAGTTAATTATGCATTGATGGTTAAATTTAAAAAATACTAGAGAATCAAGCATGATAAGTCTATTTTTCAAAACTATTTTCCAAAACAAAATTTTTTTAGTTGTTAACCTAAATTTGAATGATATCTTGAAGTTTGAAATTTATAAGGTTGATGTCAAAAACACCCATAGTTTTTGTGAGTTTTTGGGCATTATAGAGCATACATTCTTTTTCATGCTCACTTTTTGATTATGAGTGTGTCAACTATGAACTCTTATTCTAGAACTTGCCTTGATTATACATGTTGAGACCACAGTTATGATTTGTTATACCGAGATGATAAAGGCACCTAGGTTTTAACCCACTTACACCACTAAAAAGCCTACCCTCATAATTAACCCCTAGTGAACCCCGTTTAAGCCTAACAACCCTTTTCATGGACTTACCTACTAACATTAACCCAAAACTCTTTGTATTTGTTATCACCGTTCTTTTTAACTACCCTTTTTGTCGAGATTTGATTTTGAACAGTTACCTAACTATGTTCTTTATTTCAGTTGTTAAAGTTCGTTATTATTATTGATTTGTTCAAAAAAAAAATGAAGTATATTCATTATTAGTGAGCTTACATGTTTAAATCTCAAGTCTTGAAAAAAGAAATAAAAAAAAGCTTGTATTATTAGTTTTCAATTGATGTAATTATTTAGGATTAGTTCATTTTTCTAGTTAGGTAATTTATTAGGTCAATCTCGATTCTAACCTTCTAATTCAGCCTTTATCCATGCCCCTAACCTCAGCCCCGTTACAACCCTGTCAAAGACCTTTTGATCTGCTTATCATCTCATTTTACAATAGTGGAGATATGATTTTCAGGCAAGCTATGAAATTAACTTTTCATGTACGACTTATGAGTGCTTAATTTTGACCCCTAAACACTTTTTGAGTGATTTGAGTGAATCATTTGTGAGGATGTCAATCCTTGTAGATTTTGAATTAAAGGTAATTATTTAGATGAATGGAAACACCTCTGTTTTCGTGCTACAAATGGATGACTTATCTTGTTTAAAACTTAGGACTCTTTGAATTGAATTATCCATGTATAAATTATCTATGAATTATGATAAGACATTGTTGATATGAATTATGAATCATGGAAAGTTCGTTTTAATTGTAAGTTGAGAATTTTGCTTGAGGACAAGCAAAAGCTTAAGTGTAGGGATATTTGATAAACCGTAAAAGTAACATATTTTAAGCCCACATTTAGCACGCTTTTGGAAAATTTAAGCCTCGATTTATGTAAAAAGGTGCTCTCAATCCTTTCTTTTCATGTCTTATACTCAGGAAAGCACCAAAGGATGAAAAGAACGTAAAACGGGCTTAAAACGGGCCAAATGGGCCAATTCACAAAATCGACACGGCCTGGACTTCAAGCCACAGGGCCGTGTCTCATTAAATTACTAAAACAAGGCCTGGACCCCGATAAACACGTCCGTGCCTCATTAAAAGTCCAAAAACACGGCCTGACCAAGTTTCACACGGACGTGTGCTGTGGCCATGTCCCTGTCGCTGGAAAGAGCAATTACATTCGGGAAAGGATACTTGGAGGCAAAGAAACACATTCCAAAGCCTATTCAAACACCCTATTAGGAATTCTACTTGAATTAGGATACTTAGGGGCCAAGTAAGGCATCTCAAAGTCTATATAAACACCCAATGGGACAACTTGAAAGAGGAGTTCGGCGTGCCACTGCCTTCGACCTTGACGTGTTCACCAGGTTATCTACCCAGTTAGAGATGATGAATAAAAAGATCGATGGTTTGTGTAGTCTCTCGCAGGTACACCGAGTAATGCATTATGACTTGAATCTAGGAGGCGTGGTGAATCCTGAGTACCCACCCTACGGATATGGCATGTAGAACGAACAAGTCCACTATATGGGTAACTACTCTAGACCTCAAAATAATTTTTATAATGACACTTATAATGCAGGTTGGAGGTACCATCCCAATTTCTCATGGAATGATCAAAGTAGCCAAAGAAATGAACTTCCTCCAAATTTTCAGCAACGACCTCACCAACAGGAAGAGGAGTCGAACATTGAAGAGATGATGACAAAATTCATGGCAACCATATATACCCGTCTCTAAGACACTGAGAAAACATTTAAAAGACAACAAACACCGGCTGAAGAGAACAAGAACCGATTAGAGGAAGTTACTAAGTCAGTAAGGAAACTCACTAAGGCAGTCGAACAACTCGCAAAGCTCATGTCACAACATATCAAGCATACATTCTTGCACTGATCACCACATGATCATATAAACAACATATCAAGCATTTTCAATGAGTCACTCATACTACTAATCTCTCGGTGGTTTCGCACTTAGCCCACCATTGAATCTCTAATAGGGTGGTATCGCACACAGCCCACCAATCATTCACACTTATGGTGATTTCGCACTTAGCTCACCAATCATTTATAAGCGATGGTATCGCACACAGCCCATCGATTACTAATTAATCAAGTGGTAACGCACATAGCCCACCGATATTAATATAATTGATGGTATCGCACTCAACCCATCACTATCATCAATAAGGTGATATCGCACATGGCTCACCGTTATTTTACATTCGTGGATAGTAATCCACAAGTATATCTCTATTTCAAATGTTCATCTGAGAACATCCTCACACACTTCTATTCTTACTTAACTATCTACGATACTCGTTCGCATTCACACAATGCATCAGTAAATCTATCTCATGCAACTAAGGTGCATTAATTACACATATCCCATTAGGGGTTCATCATATATTGAATTCATATCAATTCAGTTCTAACAAATACTTGTACTTCTTGTGGTACAACCACATACATTCAACATATCCGTTGAATCATTCAAATTGTTAAATAACTCTCTTGAGTCTCATACACATAGTTCTCATTGACATCATACCCCAATAGGGTCTTACATACATTAACATGTCGATGCCATGTCCCTGACAGGGTCTTATATGAACTCTTACACCGAGGCCATATTCCAATATGGTCTTACTCGAGACTTTAACCATCATCATATCATGCTATACACATTTCCCATTACTCTTAGATTCAATTCTATTGACATCTCATCAAACGATATTTCATACATTCATATAGTAAATATACATTCCAATCCACATTGGAATGTTAAATTAACTCATACGTAATTACAACGTTTGCACGTGAACTTACCTCGATGTCGAAAGGGCCGAAAGGGACTTTTTGCCCACCTTTATCTTTTCACCCGTTCTAGGTCCGAAACTCAATTTGTTTGATCTAGATCAACAAAATTTACTGATTTAATCACTTATTAATCATAAAACACCATAATCTACACTTTAGGCAAAAATGACTATTTTGCCCCTACACTTTGGCAAAATTACAATTTTGCCCCTAGGCTCATAAATAAATATTTATCACACTTTTCTGTTAAACAAGCCTAGCTAAACATTTAATCCTCTTACAACTATCCATAATTCCATCTATTTCATGCCTTAATGAACAAATTACAACTTTTGCATTTTAGTCCCAATTAGGTGTTTTCATCACAACACCTTTCACAAAAGTTGTTTATCAACATCCTATCATTCATTTTCTTCCATAAAAACTCTTCAAACAACATAAAATCTATCATGGTAAGTCCTTTTACTTTCAACCACATTGCAAACTATTCCTCTCATTAGCTAGCTTAAGCTTTGAGGACTCCAAATATACAAAAATCATCAAAAATAAACATCAAATTGACTTACTTGAATAGAGTAAAGCTTGCTGAAACTTTAAGCTTTCAAACCCCTCCCATGGCTGATATTTTCGGTTGGAGAAGAAAGACAAATAAAAAGATGATAACTTTTGCTTATATCATCGTATTTTATTTATTTGTTTTCAACTAATATCACCAACTATTCATCATAATAAATGCTCTTGTCCCCTATGTATTTTATGGCTGGTCAACTCACTTAAACAAGGCCAATTTTCACATTTGGGACCTCCAATTAAATATCCATAGCTATTTGGCACCTCTAGGAAATAAAATAGAACTTTCGCACTTTATACGATTTAGTCCTTTTTCACAATTTAACTAGAAATCGCTAAAATTAAGGCACCAAAAGTTTCATGCATCATTATAAACATGTTATAACACATAACATAACATGAAAACAATTTTCTCTAACCTTGAATTAGTGATTCCGATATCAGTGTTCCAACTAGCCCCTAAATCAGACTGTTACAATTCTCCCCCCTTAGGGATTTTCGTCCTCGAAAATCTTATCGGGAGGAGTTGCTACCTACATTCTTAAAACGCTACCATCAATTCTTCAAAATTACGAATCCACTTATCCTCAAGTTTCTTTTGCCAACAACTTCTAAGTTGTGATACACAAGGTCAGAATGTAACTTGAGACCAGTAATCCACCAATTTGGAACTTTGTATATGTCCAAATAATCGTTCGGACCTTTACTGTTTGATTCACTACAATTTGAATGACATTCCCCTTCTTGGAAATTTTGTCAAACCAAAATTTGGAATTTATAAGGTTTTATCTCACTTCCTCATTAAAGCATTCACCAACTGTAATAGTCTTGACTTGTACGCTTTGAAAACTTAGCTTTTAGTGGATCAACTACTTTTGACCATAACTCAATCATATCGTGAAATGTACTCTACTGTCAAAACATTTATGCACATAACTGCACTTCTTTATTCTGACATTAGTAGATATGCTACTACTAAATCTCATACCAAAACTTTTGTATAAGTTTTAGATTCATCATTATTCAAATTCTATCTCAAGGAAACATCGAAAATGGAAATCTTATCCAGTCTGGATTTTATCATCTTAAATACCATTTACTATCTCACTTCTGAACTCCCTTGTTCTAAAAGGGAGACTCGCTCTAGTCATTAACCTTGCTGAAACTAGGATATTACCAACTAAGGTCAACCGAGTGACTAACTTGCATTGCTTAACATGGATCTTTTCATAATATCTAACTTATTGCACAGACACAAAGGTGATTGTCTCTGGATCACTAATCTGGCAATTCTTTTTCTTGATTCAGACTGAACTCAGTACTAGAACTTTCAATTAATAGTTCCTTCAATAGCTTTCAACTCAACCATCACGGTTTGAACATTTCCATGAGCATATCTTTGTATCATGCTCCCTACTCACGAACACACAGAAATTTACTCTCTTTATTGATTTATGCGTCAATATACATAAAACTCGAATCATATCTCAATATATTAATCTACTCTTTTCTCTGCACCGAGAACATGTTTCAAGCACACTCTCATCTGAGTTCCTCTTGCTATGCTAATCTAAAACCTTTACTATCGTCATATCTCACGATAGCAGGGACATCTTGATCGAATTCATTAACTCTATTCGGCTTGTCCGAAAACACACCACACAACGTGAAACTCATGATTTCACTCCTTATACTAGAATCATCTCCAACTTCTCCCTCAAAGCACCAGAATAGGGTTACGAGGAGATAAAGGAATGTCGATTTCAATTTACTAAATCGACAACCGTTTTGTCTGATTTTTACAATCAGCTAACATTCTCATACAATCATGGTTTATGAAAAGAACAACTACATCAGCCCTGAAAGGCAACAGATATTTGTTCATAATACTCAAGAAGATTATTATAATCCATCCTTGGCATCAACTAACCATGCACAAACTACAGGCTTCGTGCCAACTTACTCATACTTGCCATTTATTTAGCACATATCGTGCCACACTTCGTACTCGTTTATTCTTTACTCGTTCACGAGTGCCTGTATTCACTCCTTCACATGACTCTAGTACTAATCTCATTTCTACTTCTAATTCATCTACCTGTCCCATTGATCACTAGGGATAATCAAGGATGCATATTCATCGTCATTCATGTAGGTATGAAACCAATGCCACATCCCCGAGGTAGTCTTACATGGAGTCACTTCTAAATGCCAATGTCATATTCGGATAAGGTCTTATATGGACTTCCACATCAGGTATCGATGCCATATTCTAAATATGGTCTTACACAAATCTCATATTTATTACTGATGCCATATTCTGGATATGGTCTTTTACAGAATCTCAACTCGGTGCCGAGGCCATGTCCCGGTTATGGTCTTATACGGGACCTTATCTATTTCATATCTCAATGATAACCTTTTCGTTTTAGTCCTCTAGGACTTTAACCTCATGTTCAACAACAATTACTCTATTTAGTAGAATATTATGTATCGATGTGATACAAGGCATTCTTAATCATGCTAACATATTTATTGCATTAATCAGATGCAAACTTACTCAACTTAACTTTCATAACATCTCATCATAACTCAACAATGGTAAAGAGGGTGAGGTCGTGGGGCCCCCTTAACTTGACTCTCATGACTACGTACATATGATTTACTATTCAATATCAATGAAATATCGTCATAGTCACACAACTCGCCTCAAGTGAGTTTTCACATTTATCATGCTACAATTGTTTCTATCACTTATACTTTCGAACTGTGACTTCACTTGTTCAAGTTCCACATTAAGGTCTACTTGAGTACTCAACATTTAACTCTAATTTCTCTTACTATTTCTTATTAATTAGAGAATGTCTTACGGGTTTGAGTATGTCGTCTACTTGATTTCCATAGTCCAACTATGGTTTTACTCGTATCACACATCATAGCCCAGCTATTTCCTTACATGTCATTACGATGCCATAGCCTTGCTACGGTCTTACACGAAATCTCATATCAATACCAATGCCATATCCCTGATACGGTCTTACATGGAACTCATGTCGATGTCGATGCCATATCCCAGATATGGTCTTACACGAAATCTTATATCGATATCGACGCCATATCCCAGATATGGTCTTACATGATTCATACTGAAGCCAAGTCCCAGACGTGGTCTCACACAGGATCACTATTTGGTGCCGATGCCATATCCCAGATATGGTCTTATACGGATCTCACAACAAATATAGGTGCTATATCCCGAACATGGTCTTATTCGACTATCTTATTCAATACCGAAGTCATATCTCAGATATGGTCTTATACGGGATCATGTATCGATGCCAATGCCATGTCCCAGACATGGTTTTATATGGGATCACATATACTGCCATGGTCCAACCATGGTCTTATTCATCATTTTACCATTGAACGACCGTACTCATCTCCTACATTCTACTTAGTCAAGCTTCTCAGTTTAAGTCCCACACTGACTTCTTAAAAGTATCATAAAACAAAACATTATACATTCTCTACTTTAACCATCACATATGAGATTTAACCATGTGGACAGATTTATCATAAACAATGGCATCACAAATCTCAAATGCTTACTTACTATTACTGCTTCTCACATATATCATGGTACTTACTAGTCTCATACTTGTAAGGTAAACAAGGTACCTGTAACACTTGATCACATAGATCAATATACTTTACTATAATAAGCATAATCTCAACATCATCATTCATAACATGAATTATACTTGTTAGTCAACCTTAACTAGCATGACATAATATCAACTTTACTACTAACTTTCTTGCTATCTCATTTAAGCTTTACTCTTTTGCCCGATGAATTACTATGAATGACTGAGGATACTGAATCTTATCTCACATTTAACTCGATGCCAAAGCCATATCCAAGATATGGTCTTACATGGAATCTCTCAACTTGGTATCTTTATTCATGAACTGGTCAATGCCGAGCCTTAGCTTGGACTTACATGAAATCTTCTTTGTTATTCACCAATGCCATGCCTTGGCTTGGGCTTATATGGGTCTTCATCTCATAATAACTCTTCAATGCCAAGACTTGTCTTGGTCTTACATGATAACTTGCTTGATTACCGATTCCATGTCTTGACTTAGTCTTATACGGACTTTCTCATTTCATGTGATAAATCGAGTATCCTAAGTAATTCATCTTCAATCGGGACTTTCATATACGTGCTCTTAGTAACTTCTTTGTTATAAATCATTAAACATTTTCATGGAAATAATGTGCATATAATAACATTACAAACAATTCAATGAAAATAATCATGAAGCTTGAAAATCATACAAACTAACTAAAATTAGCTCGACATCATCACTGTTTTAACAAAATAATTTCGTTAGAGCCGGGAGACATCACACTATCATGGTCCGCATATGGCATGTATAGCTAGACTCTAACTCACGCTAGGTTAGTCCTAGAACCGACTAAACCATAACTCTGATACCACTAAATGTAACACCTCATAACTGAGTCTGAGGTTAAGACCGGATACAAGACATTACTATGCTTGAACATTCTTAAACATGTACTTACGGGCTATAAAATTTCGTTCCAAAATAAAAACTTCTCTTTCTTAGTCAAATACTACATTTCATGGGCCTACGATGCCTCAAACTTTCGTCCTGAACGTTCGAAACCCATCTGGAAACTTTCTCTCGAAATAGGGGTCACACGCCCGTGTATCCCAAATACATGCCCGTGTCTCCCACCCGTGATGGATACTGACAAATCACACACGGCTTTGGCACGCCCGTGTGTCATCCTTTGATATGCTGACTTATTCCCACGGTCTAAAGCACACGCCCATGTGCTAACTGTGTGCCTCACACGGCCTAAACAAACGGCCGTGTGGTTAGCCCGTGGTCTATTCTGACTTAAGACACTAAGGTGCAGGGGATATACGGCCTAGACATAAGCCCGTGTGTCTGTCCGTGTGGGTACTTAGAGGCTATCTACCAATCCTTTTACCACCCTCATAAGCATACATTCATATATCATCACATAATTTAACATAGCTTCAATATAACTCTTGAATTAAAGACATTTAATCAAAGGAGAAATAAAGCCTTCATCCCATGCACTAAGGAGAACTATATCCAATACAATTACAACAACTTAAGCCATCATCGATGGCTATACACAACCAAACTATAAATTCTCTTAGGCCAACACAATTTGGCTACATCAGTTAGAACTTAATCAACTTTAAAAAAATTCCTATACATGCCATGACTCATAAGAACTCGAAACACCATACCAGGAGTCTACTCGATAGTGTGAAAACATCTCCAGCGGCCTCCAACCCTGAGCTAGTTAAAAACCTATAGTGGATGGGAAAGAGAAAAGGAGTAAGCAAATATGCTTAGTAAGTTCATCTGTATAAAACTGACAATTTCTAATATTCATTGAATATCAATGACCACAAGGTATTATAATGAATTTTCTCGTAAATTCTTGGTTACTTACTCAACCACTTTTGAAGCTTATTCATTCCACCTCTTACCACATTCTTACCTTGCCACAAGCTAATTGCTCGTTTAATTAGCATACATTCCTGCACTGATCACCACATGATCATATAAACAACATATCAAGCATTTTCAATGAGTCACTCATACTACTAATCTCTCGGTGGTTTCGCACTTAGCCCACCATTGAATCTCTAATAGGGTGGTATCGCACACAGCCCACCAATCATTCACACTTATGGTGATTTCGCACTTAGCTCACCAATCATTTATAAGCGATGGTATCGCACACAGCCCATCGATTACTAATTAATCAAGTGGTAACGCACATAGCCCACCGATATTAATATAATTGATGGTATCGCACTCAACCCATCACTATCATCAATAAGGTGATATCGCACATGGCTCACCGTTATTTTACATTCGTGGATAGTAATCCACAAGTATATCTCTATTTCAAATGTTCATCCGAGAACATCCTCACACACTTCTATTCTTACTTAACTATCGACGATACTCGTTCGCATTCACACAATGCATCAGTAAATCTATCTCATGCAACTAAGGTGCATTAATTACACATATCCCACTAGGGGTTCATCATATATTGAATTCATATCAATTCAGTTCTAACACATACTTGTACTTCTTGTGGTACAACCACATACATTCAACATATCCGTTGAATCATTCAAATTGTTAAATAACTCTCTTGAGTCTCATACATATAGTTCTCATTGACATCATACCCCAATAGGGTCTTACATACATTAACATGTCGATGCCATGTCCCAATATGGTCTTACTCGAGACTTTAACCATCATCATATCATGCTATACACATTTCCCATTACTCTTAGATTCAATTCTATTGACATCTCATCAAAAGATATTTCATACATTCATATAGTAATATACATTCCAATCCACATTGGAATGTTAAATTAACTCATACGTAACTACAATGTTTGCACGTCAACTTACCTTGATGTCGAAAGGGCCGAAAGGGACTTTTTGCCCACCTTTCTCTTTTCACCCGTTCTAGGTCCGAAACTCAATTTGTTTGATCTAGATCAACAAAATTTACTGATTTAATCACTTATTAATCATAAAACACCATAATCTACACTTTAGGCAAAAATGACTATTTTGCCCCTACACTTTGGCAAAATTACAATTTTGCCCCTAGGCTCGTAAATAAATTTTTATCACACTTTCCTTTTAAAAAAGCCTAATTAAACATTTAATCCTCTTAAAACTATCCATAATTCCATCTATTTCATGCCTTAATGATCAAATTACAACTTTTGCATTTTAGTCCCAATTAGGTGTTTTCATCACAACACCTTTCACAAAAGTTGTTTATCAACATCCTATCATTCATTTTCTTCCATAAAAACTCTTCAAACAACATAAACTCTATCATGGTAAGTCCTTTGACTTTCAACCACATTGCAAACTAGTCCTCTCATTAGCTAGCTTAAGCTTTTAGGACTCCAAATATACAAAAAGCATCAAAAATAAACATCAAATTGACTTACTTGAATAGAGTAAAGCTTGCTGAAATTTTAAGCTTTCAAATCCCTCCCATGGCTGATATTTTCGGTTGGAGAAGAAAGATAAATAAAAAGATGATAACTTTTGCTTATATCATCTTATTTTATTTTTTTTCCAACTAATATCACCAACTATTCATCATAATAAATACTCTTGTCCCCTATGTATTTTATGATCGGTCAACTCACTTAAACAAGGCAAATTTACACATTTGGGACCTCCAATTAAATATCCATAGCTATTTGGCACCTCTAGGAAATAAAATAGAACTTTTGCACTTTATGCAATTTAGTCCTTTTTCACAATTTAATTAGAAATCGCTAAAATTAAGGCACCAAAATTTTCATGCATCATTATAAACATGTTATAACACATAAAATAACAAGAAAATTATTTTCTCTAACCTCAAATTAGTGATTTCGATATCACTGTTCCAACTAGCCCCTAAATCGGACTGTTACAATAAATATCATTGAGATGATTTATTTGTTTATGGCTTACTAAGCTTTCAAAGCTTACTCTGTGTGTTTTTCCTATGTTTATAGAGTTTCGAAGGCTTGCTCGGGTTGGAAGTCGTCAGAGATTTCATAACACTATCCAGCTACGGTTTGGTACTTATAAGCTTTGTGATATTGGTTATATGGCATGTATAGGCTTGAGTCTTTTTTATAAAGATTTTGGTGATGTAATTGGCCATTTTATATAGATTTTAATGATTTATGTTTGATGTGTAATTTACCTTGTGTAGTGACATAATTTGGTATGGTTGGTGATGATTCAAGTTGATCATTTCGTCATATAGTATATGAGGAGTATTTACTTATGAAAAACATGATTTTGGACTTGATAAGCGAATGGCTAATAGATGATTTATAAGTCAAGCTTTGAGTATGATATTTACTTTGGTATATGATTGAATAGGTGAGTAATGAGGGATGAATCATGCTAGTTTGGTATGTGTTTGAATGTACAAGTAGTATTGATTTGAATGATGAAATGGATAGAATTGGTATTGTAAGTTTGGTGCATGAAATAGCATGGTTTGGCTGCTTATTAATGTCTTGAAATGGTATGAAATGTGGTGTTTTAGGTATGCTTGAGAAGGGTGAGAAATGTGGCTTTAACTAAGCCTATTTTCACTCCACACGGCCGAGCACATGGGCGTGTGGCTTGACCGTGTGTGACACATGGCTTTGGTACACGGCCGTGTGTCCCCTAGGGTAGCCCTTCGAATTAAGTCAGTGTACTCTACAGGTTTGGCACGGTCTAGACACACGAGCGTGTCTACTAGCTGTGTGTGGCACACGGGCTGGCACATGGGCGTCTGGCTAGCCGTGTGACCCAAGTCAGTAACCCCTCTAGATTTCACACGAGCTGGAACATGGGCGTGTCCTCAGCTGTGTGGTGCAAGTCAGAATGTATGCCCTGTTTTCACACGGCCAGTGACATGGACGTGTCTGGTGGCCGTGTGATACACACGGCTTGTTCACACGGGCGTGTGATCCCTGAATGCTTGAAAATTTTAAGTGATTCCTAAAGTTTTCTAATGTGGTTGGTTTCGTCTTGAACCATTTCTAAGCATGTTTTAAGGCCTCGATGAGCCTTGTAAGGGATGATATGGCTATGTTTGATGTTGATTATGTGATATTGAATTTTGAATAAGAATTATGTGTTAAGTTGAGTTTTGATCGGGAATACCTCGTAGCCCTATTCCGATGACGGACACGTGTTTAGGGGTGTTACAACAAGTTTTGGTACATATGGAAAGGATTTTCTTTTGATTCATTTGGTTATGTTATTACAGACTTGAAATTAGCCTTACCCTATTAAACAATGATGTGTCTAGAATATTGAGATTTTGAAATTCTTGTCTTGCTACCAGGATTGATGCAAAATTTATAAATAACCACTTCGTTGGTAGCATTGTGTGTAAACACTAAAGCCATTGCTTTCAATCTTACTCATGCCCTTAGTGCTGCAACAAGCACAAGACTATCAAATGAATAGGGAGCTGAAAAACCAGATAAAGCTAAGAATATTACGGTTGTCCATTCAAACTTATTGTCCTTCTTACTCTTATACCTGTCCTTGCTGTAGTGTTTGGTCATAATACTTGGGCTGGTTTCTTCAATGACCTTCAATAATTGAAAACTTTCCTTCAATGACATCATTTCTTGTTGTTAGAATTAAGTGACTCGAATTCTTATTTATATAAAATACAGTGGTAAAATAAAATAAAAGTAAAATCCATATAGAACTACACTTCTTTTATTTTATTTTAGAATAAGGTTTTTTAAACATTATTAAACTCCATCTATTTAATATTGATTAGAATAAGGTGTTTCAATCTTACTACACTCCTATTAGAATATGATTTTATAAGCATATAAATAGACATAGTCTACTCCTCTTGTATTCATTCGAATTCGACATAGTGAATTTTCTTCTCCTCTCCTTGTGGTTTTTTCCCAAAAGGGTTTCCACATAAAATCTGTGTGTTATTTATTTTTTATTTCCCTTTTCTTTGCTATATATATTGTCATTATCGACATTTTATTTTTTACAAATTGGTATCTGAGCTTCCGGCTCAATCACGGTAATGGCGTCTTTTAAGTATGAAATTTCACTGTTGGATCGCAACACCAAATTCGCGTTGTGGCAGATAAAGATACATGCAGTTTTTGCACAAATAGACTTAAAAGAAGCCCTGCTAGGGTAGATAAGATGCTTTCGATATTAAAAAAGGAAGAGAAGAAGCGTAAGGATCGAAAGGCATTAACACAGTTTCAACTCCATTTGTCTAATGAAATTTTGCAGGATATGATGAAGGAGAAGACCGCCACAGGATTATGGAAGAGGCTGGAACAAATATGTATGTCAAAACTCTAACCAGCAAGTTGTATATGAAGCAACGCCTTTATGGTCATCGTTTGGAGGAAGGTGCATCTATGCATGAACACTTAACAGTGTTTAAAGAAATTCTTTTGAACTTGGAGGCTATGGAGGTTCAATATGTAACGCCCCAAAATCTAGGTACTCATTTTTCACATGTTTGTAAAATAAATTCATGTTTGCTTCAGTGGTTAAGTGATTTGGGTGTGTCTGGGAGTGTCTGAGAAGTCCTGGGTTCAAGTCTGGGCTTGTGCAAAACTTTTTTTTTTTAGGGAATAAAACCCTTGCCTATAGTTAGTAGGCTTATAAATTATTATGGGTAAAGCATGACATAAAAAGCCTACTGGTCTAGGGGGTAAGTGGCATGTTACTTATACCAGTGGACTGAGGTTCGAATCCTAGTGGAGGCAATGGAGTATTTATTTTGTTGCTGTGCCGCGGGGGGAGTTGGAGTTTGACTGAAACACTGAAGTGGTTGAGGAGAATTTGAATTGAGTGGTTGAGGGGAGGTGTGACCAGGTGGAGAGATTTGAGGAGGGATTTTAGGAGAAAATCAAGGGAAATGAGGGGAAAGGGAGAGTTGTGCCAAAAATGGACACTGGCACTCAAGAAATTCAGCCAGAGAGGTATATTCCTCATTTTTGGGTTTTTCCTTGCATCTTTCTCTCCTTTTTTACTGTAGGCTGATTGTTGTAGGGGTTTCGGGTATTTTTTTCTGTTTTATGTTTTTGACAACCTTTCTTTAGCCGAAATTACTCTTAGTGCTCCCTTTCTATTTTCTCTCTTTTACCGACTCAGTTTTGTTCTGCCTTTTTCACAACAAACGCTTCTCCCTCCTTCATTACCGACTATTGGTTTGATTTCTTCTACTCTTTCTGTATAGTAAGCAAACGTTTTCCACATAGTTTTCCTTGGTCGAATCTCTCCTTTCTTTCATCTTTTCCTTTTTAATTCCTGGTTGCTGAACCTTTTCTTTCTCTTGGGACCGACCGTATGCCCTTCTCTGTTTTCTGGTAAGCATTCTATTTGCTGTTAAATCTTACACTGCGTAGTTGGTTCTCTTCCTCGCATTCTTGGTAAGTGTAATGGTATAATGTTATCTTGTTACTGGTCGATTAAGTACATACCCATTTTCAATTTGTGCTTAGGAACCTGTCAAAGGGTAGAAGGTTTGTAATCAACGGTTGGGTAGGCAAAACTTCCCTCTTTACTCAATCGAAGGTAATGTGGTGCGAGTTTAACGATTGGGATCTTGTCTGTATTCGATTAAGTAAATGTTTAAATGATTAATTGGGAATTGTTGATCAAGTGTAGGTTTTAAAGGTGTGGGCGGTTTTCTCAACAAACAAAAACAAGGTCTGTAAACACTGCCCAAATCGTAAACCAAAAAAAGTCAAAAAAATATGGCAATTGACGCTACACGAGCGTGCGATTGCTCGTGTGGTAAACCAAAAGCATGAAACATGAGGCCACATTATGGGCCTTAGGCCCATTTTTACTGTTTGACTGTTAAGGTTGCACTGGTCGTTCGAGACGATTGTGAATCTACTGATGGGTTGGTAAGTATACCTAGACCCCCAAACTGATATAAAATCACTGTTATGCCCCGATGTGGTAAAATGACTATTATGCCTCTATTTGGTAAAATGATTGTTATGACCCTATGTTATAAAATGACAGTTATGCCCCGATGTGGCAAAATAACTGTTATGCCCCTATGTAGTAAAATGACTATTATGCCCCTATGATATAAATGTATCATACATGTATGATATGTTGCATGGGATGGGATCACTATGATTGGAGGAAGTGTACTGTACTGGAAGCTCTGCTGCAAATACTGTTTAGTGCCGCAACTGGTGCTAATTTTGGAGTGAAGAGATGGATGGGCGATTTTATCCCCACATGGAGTGTTGGGCTAGAAGGAGTGGAGTGTAGAGGCTGGTTGGGTAGGATTTCTGATTGCATGTTTGAACTATTACTGATACTATATTGGGCTAAGGCCCATACTAATACTGATACTGTATTGGGCTCAGTCCCACACTGATACCGATACTGTAATGGGCTAAGGCCCAACAAAACTGAACTATTATTGATTTGGGCTTAGGCCAAGACTGCACTTGCATGATTGGTTATTTGCTTATTTGGGGTTACACACTGAGTTTTTGTAAACTCACCCCTCTGTTTATCTTACAAGAAATCCCCAATCTTAGGCTAATCGGTGCTACGAGGGACTCGGATATGGCCACACAACTACACCTGCTTCTATATTGGACTTTTAATTATAATAATTTGATTTGGGTATTTGTTTTGTAATAAGGCCTCTTTAAATTTTTAACTTTTTAATTTGGGATTTTAATTATTTAAATTCTTACTGATAGTAGTAGGACGTGGATTTTCAAAAGATGAATGCTTTTCAAAACACTATGTTTTTGTAAATTACTGTAAAAGCTTCCGCATCAATCATCGTTTTAAATATAGTAACAAACTAATATGATCGACAGATTGCTAAGATCAACTTGAGTTTTTAATGAACAAGATACCCTTAAATTTCTATTATGATCATAAATGAGTTTTAATATAGAACAGGATTTCCAATGAAATAATATTTTCGAAAAATAGTTCAACGTGATATCGCTAGATTCGGCCATAACGTCTAGGCCAGGTTTGGAGTGTTACATTTAGTGGTATTAGAGCCAGGTTACAAAACTTGGCTGTGGATAGTTAGAACATGAATTTCTAAAGAACTGTTTGCAAATGATTTGAAAAGTTTTGAAATGTTTTACCGAATGTTTGGAACACCATGTCTCCTGCGCCGATCCTGTAAGTCTTCTGAAACTATTGTTTGTTTTAAACTGAAATGCTATAAATAGAAAATACTGAGACTACTATAGGTAGAAGACTATATTGAAACACTCTAGTTAGTGTGAACTAAAAACTGTAGTAAGATTGCGATCTACGAAAACTAACTCTGAATTACTGATAATGATTTGCATAAAACTTTGCTAATAAATAACTGAAACTATAAACTGATCTGTATAAAACTGTTAATTCAGATAAAACGCAATTCGATAATGAGCACAAGATTTACTTGCGGAAGGTGTACAAGAGGCTGTGGCGGAGGCCGTAGAGGTGCTCAGACTGGGTCTTCTTCATCGAGCCATATGCCAAATGCTGAAGCTAGAGGGGCACCGGCTTCACTGTGACTGAGACTTGGTCTCACGATCGAGCGGTTGGGGATGAAGCATTGTCCCAAGCTATGTTGTGAATTTCTGAGAGGGTCGTTGGGCCCAATACTAGTATTGTGGGTCGTGGGTCGGTCACAGAGCGACTTTGGTCTAATGGGGCTGAGATTTTTAGGGGTATCACTGGAGTTGCCCCTAACGTGGATGAATATTGGATTGAGGCCACAGAGAAGATCATGAATGACCTCGACTGCACCCCCGAACAAAAACTAAAAAGTACAGTGTCACTGTTACGAGATTAAGCCTATCAGTGTTGGCTTACAGTTAAAGAGGGTATTCAGGCTGATCGATTGACATGGGAATTCTTCAAGACTGCTTTAGGGGAATATGTAGGCGCTAGTTATGTGGATACCCGTAGGAGAGAGTTTCTAAATTTGACTCAGGGGGATAAATCAGTGGCAGAATATGAAGTTGAATTTTTGCAATTAAGCCGCTATGCACGTGAGATGATGGCAACTGATTGTGAGCAGCCTGTATGTTTCGAGGACGGCCTCAGGGATAGTCTGAGAGTGTTGATAGCTCTGTAGAAGGAGCGAGATTTTTCCGCACTGATAGATAAGGTGAAGATCGCTGAGGAGGTAAAGCGTACTGAGTGTCTGAACAGAGAAAAGAGAAGGAATAAGAAGGATTCGGAGCCCTCAAGTTCCGTTCAAAGGCCAAATAAAAAGGCCAGAGTAGATGGGCAGGTAAATTTTGAGGCCAGAATTTTCTTTTAGGGCGGTAAAGTTGTAACACCCCAAAATCTAAGTATTCATTTTTTGTAAGTTTGTAAAATAAATTCATGTTTTCTTCAGTGGTTAAGTGATTTGGGTGTGTTTGGGAGTGTCTGAGAAGTCCTGGGTTCAAGTCTAGGCTTGTGCAAAAGTTTTGTTTTTAGGGAATAAAACCCTTATCTATAGTTAGTAGGCTTATAAATTATTTTGGGTAAAGCATAACATAAAAAGCCTACTGGTCTAGGGGGTAAGTGGTGTGTTACCTATGCCAATGGACTGAGGTTCAAATCCTGGTGGAGGCAATGGAGTATTTATTTTGCTGTTGTGGTGTAGGGGGAGTTGGAGTTTGACTGAAACACTAAAGTGATTGAGGAGAATTCGAATTGAGTTGTTGATGGGAGGTGTGATCAGGTGGAGATATTTGAGGAGGGATTTTAGGAGAAAATCAAGGGAGATGAGGGAAGAAGGAGATTTGTGTCGAAAATGGACTTTGGCACTCAAGAAATTCAGCCAAAGAGGTATATTCCTTATTTTCGAGTTTTGCCTTGCATCTGTTTCTCCTCTTTTGCTGTAGGCCGATTGTGGTAGGGGTTTCGGGTATTTTTTTCTGTTTCACGTTTCTTACAACCTTTCTTTGGCCGAAATTACTCTTAGTGCTCCCTCTCTGTTTTCTCTCTTTTACCGACTCAGTTTTGTTCTGCCTTTTTTACAAAACACTTCTCCCTCCTTCATTGTCCACTATCAGTTTGATTTCTTCTACTCTTTCTGTATAGTGAGCAAACATTTTCCACATAGTTTCCCTTGGTTGAATCTCTCATTTCTTTCATCTTTTCCTTTTTAACTCCTGGTTGCCGAATCTTTCCTTTCTCTTGGGATCGACCGTGTTCCCTTCTCTGTTTTCTTGTAAGCATTCTATTTGTTGTTAAGTCTTACACTGCGTAGTTGGTTCTCTTCCTCGCATTGTTGGTAAGTGTAATGGTATAATGTTATCTTCTTGCTGGTCGATTAAGTACTTACCCATTTGCGGTTTGTGGCTAGGAACCTCTTGAAAGGTAGAAGGTTTGTAATCAATGGTTGAGTAGGCGAAACTTCCCCCTCTTTACTCAATCGAAGGTAATGTGGTGTGATTTTAACGATTGGGATCTTGTGTGTATTAGATCAAGTAGATGTTTAAATGATTAATTGGGAATTGTTGATCAAGTGTAGGTTTCAAAGGTGTGGGCAGTTTTCTCAGTAAATAGAAACAAGGTGTGTAAACACTGCCCAAATCGTAAACTGGAAAAAGTTAGAAAATATGGCAATTGACACTACACGAGCGTGTGCTCGCTCGTGTCGTAAACCGAACGCATGAAACATGGGCCGCATTATGGGCCTTGGGCCCATTTTCACTATTTGACTATTAAGGTTGCACAGGTCGCCCGAGACGACTGTGATCTACTGATGGGTCGGTAAGTATACCTAGACCACCAAACTAATATAGAATGACTGTTATAACCCTATGTTATAAAAGGACTGTTATGCCCCGACGTGATAAAATGACTGTTATGCCCCTATGTTATAAAATGACAGTTATGCCTCGATGTGGTAAAATGATTGTTATGCCCCTATATGGTAAAATGACTGTTATGCTCGTATGTTATAAAATGACTGTATGTTTTATGTTATGTATGACTATATATGAGCATGCCACGATATATATGTTGCATACATGTATGATATGTTGCACGGGATGGGATTATTATGATTGGAGGAAGTGTACTGTACTGGCAGCTCTGCTCCAAATACTGTTTAGCGCCGCAACCGGTGCTAATTTTAGAGTGTAGAGATGGGTGGGCGATTTTATTCCCACATGGAGTGTTGGGCTAGAAGGAGTGGAGTGTAGAGGATGGTTGGGTAGGATTTCTGATTGCATGTTTGAACTGTTACTGATACTATATTGGGCTAAGGCCCACACTAATACTGATACTGTATTGGGCTCAGTCCCACACTGATATCGATACTATAATGGGCTAAGGCCCAACTGAAATGAACTTTTATTGATTTAGGCTTAGGCCCAAACTGCACTTGCATGATTGGTTATTTGCTTATATGGGGTTACACACTGAGTTTTTGTAAACTCACCCCTTTGTTTATCTTACAGGAATTCCCCAATCTTAGGATGATCGGTGCTGTGAGGGACTCGGAGATGGCCACACAACTACACCTGCTTCTATAGTGGACTTTTAATTATAATAATTTAATTTGGGTATTTGTTTTATAATAAGGCCTCTTTAAATTTTTAACTTTTTAATTTGGAATTTTAGTTATTTAAATTCTTACTAATAGTAGTAGGACGTGGATTTTCAAAAGATGAATGCTTTCCAAAACACCATGTTTTCGTAAATTATTGTAAAAGTTTCCGCATCAATCATCGTTTTAAATATAGTAACAAACTAATATGATCGACAAATTGCTAAGATCAACTTGAGTTTTCAATGAACAAGATACCCTTAAATTTTTATTATGATCATAAACGAGTTTTAATATAGAACAAGATTTCTAATGAAATGATGTTTTCGGAAAATAGTTCAATGTGATATCGTCGGATTCGGCCATAACTTCTAGGCCGAGTTTGGAGTGTTACATTTAGTGGTATCAAAGCCAGGTTACAAAACTCGGCTGTGGATGGCTAGAACTTGAATTTCTAAAGAACTATTTGCAAATGATTTGAAAAGTTTTGTACTATTTTACCGAATGTTTGGAACACCGAGTCTCCTGCGCCGATCCTGTAAGTCTTCTGAAACTGTTGTTTATTTTAAACTAAAATACTATAAATAGAAAATACTGAGACTACTATAGGTAGAAGACTATATTGAAACACTCTAGTTAGTGTGAACTAAAAACTGTAGTAAGACTGCGATCTATGAAAACTAACTCTGAATTACTGATAATGATTTGCATAAAACTTTGCTAATAAATAACTGAAACTATAAACTGGTATGTATAAAACTGTTAATTCAGATAATACGCAATTCGATAATGAGCACAAGATTTACTCGCGAAAGGGCTACAAGAGGCCGTGGCAGAGGCCGTAGAGGTGCTCAGACTGGGTCTTCGTCATCGAGCCACATGCCTAATGCTGAAGCTAGAGTGACACCGGCTTCACCTGTGACTGAGACTAGGTCTCATGATCGAGCGACTGGGGATGGCGCATTGTCCCAAGCTATATTGCGAATTTTGGAGAGGGTCGTTGGGCCCAATACTAGTACTGTGGACCGTGGGTCGGTCACAGAGCGACTTTGGTCTAATGGGGCTGAGATTTTTAGGGTTATCACTGGAGTTGCCCCTAACGTGGATGAATATTGGATTGAGTCCACAGAGAGGATCATGGATGACCTCGACTACACCCCTGAACAGAAACTAAAAAGTACAATGTCACTTTTACAAGATGAAGCCTATCAGTGTTGGCTTACAGTTAAAGAGGGTACTCAGGCTGATCGATTGAAATGAGAATTCTTCAAGACTGCTTTCCTAGGGAAATATGTGGGCTGAGGTTCAAATCCTGGTGGAGGCAAGGGAGTATTTATTTTACTGCTGTGCCATAGGGGGGTTGGAGTTTGACTGAAACACTGAAGTGGTTGAGGAGAATTCGAATTGAGTTGTTGAGGGGAGGTGTAACACCCCAAACCCGGTCAACACACCACGACCGAATCTGGCATGTCACGGAATGAAAACATTTTTAAGAAACAAGATCGCCGATTAATTTCTATTGAAAAACTCCTTTATCATTTTAAGGTTTAGAAACCCCATATAAAGTGATGTTGATATCGTTTTAGTGTTGCTTAAAACCCAAGAAACTCATGCTTGAAAAATCCATTTGTTGTTACTAGTTTTGGAAACCTCTCGATACATATTAAAATCCGAGTGAGTTAAGCATAGTCGAGAAAAACCATTTGTATTTGAAATTGTTGCAAATCTAGGATTGAGAAAAACACTTAGGTTAATTTGTTATTATCTTGTGAATATGGTTACCCGGTGGTAACGTTTGAAAATCCAGGAAGAGGTATAATTTTGAAAACGTTGCTTTTTACCGGTTATTTGAGCAAATCGAGTTTTTAAGCACATGCATAATATAACTAATTCAAAATCAAGTCATTAAAAACCCAAAATAATAGCTCAGCGGCCTTATTACAAATCCAAACCAAATTTAAAGAAAATAAATAAAACCGAAATAGTAATTTAAAGTCAAAACCTAAAATGTAGATGCATGGCCACCTCGAGTCCTCCCCGGCTCCATATCCGCGATCTATGCCTCATCTGCAAAATATAAGGGATGGGGTGAGTCATCGAGACTCAGTGTATAAATCCCCAACCCGATAGAATAGCACCTACACAAGTCATCAGTAAAACATGCAAATCATGCAACCCACCTAACCATCCGAGCTCCTTTATCTACCCCGTATGGTCAAAACCATTGGTGGTCAAAACCACTGGTGACCGAGGTCACAATATATATATAAGTGTGGTCAAAACCACTAGTGACCGTAGCCACAAATCAAGTGATGGGGCCAACACATCATGTAGTCAAAACCACTGATGACAATTCCGTAATCAATTATGTAGGGCCAACCTACTGTGGTACCAAACCACTGGGACCAGTCACAATATCCATATGTGGTCAAAACCACTGGTGACCGTAGTCACAAATAATATATGTGTGGTCAAAACCACTGGTGGTCAAAACCACTGAAACTTAGTCACGATTATAATATAGAAAGCGGGGCCAACCCACTGTGTGGTCAAAACCACTGGTGACAGTCTAGAATCATGCCTTCCCACTCCTCTCATTACACCCGTGCAATATGACATAATAATTCGTGTATGCAGTATGTCATGTATGTTAAACATATATCAAATATAACTATAACATGAATTACCATCATAATCAGATAGACATAAAACAACATAATCACGCTAATCAACCTCTAAGGGTATAACCGTAATTTTACCTACCAAAGGCATTTTCGTAATTTACCCACCAAGGGCATTTTCGTAATTTACCCACCAAGGGCATTTCCGTAATTTACCCACCAAGGGCATTTTCATAATTTACCCACCAAGGGTATATCGGTAATTTTGCACCTGTAATGGCCTTTCCCAAAGGCCCAAATGTAGCCCCAGCGACTTAGCTACCATTTCTGGTCGTACCGGACGATTGGGCCTAAAACTCGATTCCGGCCCATTCGGGCTCACACGCTCGTGTGGCCCACCTAACACAAATCTAGCCATGTATATAAGTTCCACCTAGTCTAGTTCACTATATACTACACAATCGCACAATTTACTCATAAGGGCCCACGGGCCTATTAGGCCCACTTCGGCCCATCGCGGCCCAAGCAGCCCCAACCCACAAGAATACTACTGATGGCCTCAACTATCGCGTCCCACACGTGCGCTCGCATGCTCATGTGGCTACTATTACCGTGACCGGCACTTCGGCATTTGCCGCTCTATAACTAGAGTAGAGAGAGTTACACACCTGATAGGAGTCTGGTGTTAAACCGCGCTGCGACCACTCCTGTGCCCAAACGCCCACCAAGGTATGTTAACTCTCCTCCTGGAATGCTCTTTATATAGCTAGCTCTCCACCTTCCTTCTTTGTATCTTTCCGATGTGGGATCCCTTCACAAGAGAGTTTAAATTCAATCAAACTTTTCCCGTCCGCATCATAAAATAAATACTCCTTGCTTCTCATGAGATTCGAACCCAGGCTCCCTTGCAACATAATCCACACCGCTAACCACTTGGCCACAAGCTCCTCTTGTGTCTTAAACCATGTGTAACTAAATTTGAATCTATAGCCAAATACTAAAGTCCATGTAAAAAGAAAACCAAAATGCAAGAGCCAAGACTTGAACCTTGGACCTCCTTCCTTACTTGTTGCGTCACTCCCTTGTTCCTTAAGTGGCGTCACTTTGCCACTACACCACACACTCCACTTGTGTCATTTTCCTCCACATTTTATTCTTAAGGCCTACCTGCCAACTTCCAGGGTTTTCTCACCTAAAACCAAAGTTTCCCCAAAGCCAAAGTTCGATCCCGGGACTTCACAGAAGCCCTCTAACCTTCCAAAAATCACTTATGTAATAGGCCCAACTTGCATTTAAGCTGATCTCTTGTTCTCCAAAAATTTAAATGCTACTACGCTCAAGGCCTATTGGGCCCAATCCTACTAGGCCCAATTTCGAGATGTTACAGGAGGTGTGATTAGGTGGACATATTTGAGGAGGGATTTTAGGAGGAAATCAAGGGAGATGAGGGGAGAGGGAGAGTTGTGCCAAAAATAGACTCTGGCACTCAAGAAATTCAACCAGAGAGCTATATTTCTCATTTTCGGGTTTTGCATTGCATCTGTTTCTCCTCTTTGCTGTAGGCCGATTGTGGTAGGGGTTTCGGGTTTTTTTTCAATTTCACGTTTCTTACAACCTTTCTTTGGCCGAAGTTACTCTTAGTGCTCCCTTTCTGTTTTCTCTCTTTTGCTGACTCACTTTTGTTCTGCCTTTGTCACAACAAACACTTCTCCCTCCTTCATTGTCGACTATCGGTTTGATTTCTTCTACTCTTTCTATATAGTGAGCAAACATTTTCCACATAGTTTACCTTGGCTGAATCTCTCATTTCTTTCATCTTTTCCTTTTTAATTCCTGGTTGCCGAACCTTTTCTTTCTCTTGGGACCGACTGTGTTCCCTTCTCTATTTTCTGGTAAGCATTCTGTTTGTTGTTAAGTCTTACACTGCGTAGTTGGTTCTCTTCCTCACGTTGTTGGTAAGTGTAATGGTATAATGTTATCTTCTTGCTGGTCGATTAAGTACTTACCCATTTTCAGTTTGTGGCTAGGAACCTATCGAAGGGTAGAAGGTTTTTAATCAACGTTGAGTAGGCGAAACTTCCCTCTTTACTCAATCAAAGGTAATGTGGTGTGATTTTAACGATTGGGATCTTGTGTGTATTCGATTAAGTAAATTTTTAAATGATTAATTGGGAATTTTTGATCAAGTGTAGGTTTCAAAAGTGTGGGCAGTTTTCTCAACAAATAGGAACAAGGCGTGCAAACAATGCCCAAATCGTAAACCCGCAAAAGTCAGAAAATATGGCAATTGACGCTACACGAGAGTGCACTCGCTCGTGTCGTAAACCGAACGTATGAAACATGGGCCGCATTATGGGCCTTGGGCCCATTTTCACTATTTGATCATATATTGCACAGTCGCCGAGAGACGATCGTGACCTCATCGATGGGTCGGTAAGTATACCTAGACCCCCAAACTAATATAGAATGATTGTTAGACCCCTATGTTATAAAATGACTGTTATGCCCCTATGTTATAGAATGACAGTTATGCCTCGATGTGGTAAAGTGATTGTTGTGCCCCTATGTGGTAAAATAACTGTTGTGCTCGTATGTTATAAAATGACTGTATGTTTTATGTTATGTATGACTATATATGAGCATGCCATGATATATATGTTGCATACATGTATGATATGTTGCATGGGATGGGATTATTATGATTGGAGGAAGTGTACTGTACTGGAAGCTCTGCTACAAATACTGTTTTGTGCCGCAACTAGTGCTAATTTTAGAGTGTAGAGATGGGTGGGCGATTTTATCCCCATATTGAGTGTTGGGCTGGACGGAGTGGAGTGTAGAGGCTGGTTGGGTATGATTTCTGATTGCATGTTTGAACTGTTACTGATACTATATTGGGCTAAGGCCCACACTGATACTGATACTGTATTAGGCTCAGTCCCACACTAATACCGATACTCTAATGGGCTAAGGCCCAACTGAACAGAACTGTTATTGATTTGAGCTTAGGCCCAGACTGCACTTGCATGATTGGTTATTTGCTTATATGGGGTTACACACTAAGTTTTCGTAAACTCACCCCTTTGTTTATCTTACAGGAAATTCCTAAACTTTGGTTGATCGGTGCTGCGAGGGACTCGGAGGTGGCCACGCAACCGCACCTGCTTCTATATTGGACGTTTAATTATAATAATTTAATTTGGGTATTTGTTTTGTAATAAGGCCTCTTTAAATTTTTAACTTTTTAATTTGGGATTTTAATTATTTAAATTCTTACTGATAGTTGTAGGACATGGATTTTCAAAAGATGAATGCTTTTCAAAACACCACGTTTGTTGTAAATTACTGTAAAAGCTTCCGCATCAATCATCGTTTTAAATATAGTAACAAACTAATATGATCGACAAACTGCTAAGATCAACTTGAGTTTTCAATGAACAAGATACCCTTAAATTTTTGTTATAATCATAAACGAGTTTTAATATAGCATGGGATTTTCAGTGAAATGATGTTTTCGAAAAACACTTCAATGTGATATCGCCAGATTCGGCCATAACGTCTAGGCTGGGTTCGGGGTGTTACACAATATGATAAGGAAAATCTAGGGTTGTTTCTAGTTTGTTCGTTGCCCCCGTCTTATTCAACCTTTAGAGACACGATTTTATATAGTCGCTAGTCTCTAATAGTTGATGAGGTTTATGATTCTTTGACCTCGTATGTTAAGATGAAACATCTTGTGGTTAAAACTGACTCTTAGGGAGAGGGTCTCATTGTTCGTGGGAGACAAGATTGGAATATTGATGATGATCATGGAAGGACATAGGAATGGAATTCTCGCTGTAAATCTAAGGGTAGATCGAAGTCTTCAAATAGAGATAAAGCTTGTAACTTCTGCAAGAAGAGAAGGCATAATAAATATGATTGCTATAAGCTACAGAACAAGATTAAAAGGGATGCTAATGTTGTAGAAGACTACAGCGATGGTGAACTTCTAGTTGCTTCTGTCAACAATTCTAAATTGAGTGAGGAGTGGATCCTTAATTGAAAATAATGCTCCGTGTAAAATCGCAGGTGTTGGAACAATTAAAGTTAAGATGTTTGATGGAGTTATAAGAAAACTTAGTGACGTACAACATGTTCTAGAATTGAAGAGAAATTTAATTTTGTTGAGTACTCTTGATTCAAAATGGTACAAATACACAGCTAAAAGTGGGGTCTTGAAAATTTCCAAAGATTTCCTCGTTGTGATGAAAGGGCAGAGAAAGACTGCCAAGTTATATCTTCTGCAGGGTTCTACTGTTACTGGTGATGTAGTTGTTGCTTCCTCTTCCTTGTTAGATGATGGTATTACTAAACTTTGGCATGTGCGTCTAGGGCATATGAGTGAGAACGACTTGGCAGAATTGAGCAAAAGAGGACTTTTTGATGGGTAAGGAATTTGCAAACTGAAGTTCTGTGAGCACTACATTTTTGGGAAATAAAAGAGAGTTCGATTCACTAGAGGAATCCATAAGGCGAAGGAAATGTTGGACTATATTCATTCAGATCTGTGGGGCCATCTAGAGTGCCTTCTAGAGGTAGAGCTAATTATATGCTAACTTTTATTGAAGATTTTTCCAGAAAAGTTTGGGCATTCTTTCTGAAGCAGAAAAGTGATGTGTTTTCTGCATTTAAGTCTTGGAAAACTATGATTGAAAAATAGATGGGAAAATAAATAAAATACCTTTGCACACATAATAATAAACTGTTAGAAGGGATCATGAGACATATGACAGTTTGTCATACTCCACAGCAAAATGGCATTACAGAATGTTTTTAAAACCTTCTTGGTTATAAAAATTGGAGCCGAGATCCATTAAATGTGTTTTTCTTGGTTATAAAGCTGGTGTAAAAGGGTATAAGTTATGGTTTCCTAAAAATAGAAAAGTTGTGATTAACAGAGATGTTGTTTTTTATGAAACTGCTATGCTACCTAACTTATCTCTCAAAGACTCTTCCAATAAAGAAAATCAAAAGCAAGTGGAGCATCAGATTAATCTAGAATCTACAACAAAGTTGACTCCTCAAGCCAATACAAAAATTTTGAATAGAGTTGCCTCCTCATCACCATACTCTATCGCCAAAAACAAAACTAGAAGAGAAATTAAACCTCTAAAGAAGTATGTCAGTGCTGATCTAGTTTCTTCTATTTTAAATGTGGCTGAAGATATAGATGCAAACCAAGAGCCATCTAATTATTCTGAGGCGTTTAGCTATGAAGACTCAGAAAAGTGGATGTTTGCTATGTAAGAGGATATGTAATCACTCCACAAAAAAAAACATGGGATCTTGTGAAACTTCCTAAAGGTAAAAAGGTTGTTCGTTGTAAATGGGTATTTAAAAAGAAAGAAGGCACTCTAGGAGTTGAAGAACCCAGATATAAAGCAAGGCTTGTTGCAAAAGGGTTACAGTCAAATTGCAAGAGTAGACTTTACAGATGTGTTCTCTACAGTTGTGAAGCATAGTTTGATTTGAGTTTTGCTTGGTATTGTGGCCATGCATGATTTGGAGCTTGATCAGTTAGATGTAAAAACTGCATTTTTGCATAAAGAACTTGAGGAGGATACTTACATGCAACAACCAGAGGGTTTTACAATCTCAGAAAAAGAGGACTATGTTTGCTTCCTAAAAAAGGCCCTTTACGGTTTGAAACAATCACCAAGAAAGTGGTACAAGAGGTTTGATTCCTTTATGACTTCTCCGATTTCAAAAGAAGTAGCTTTGATCATTTTGTTTACTTTAAGAAAAATAGTGATGGTTCTTTTGTGTATATACTCCTTTTATGTTGATGACATGTTGATAGCAGCGAAAAATAAAGGAGAGATAAGAAAGGTCAAAGCCCAACTAAGTGAAGAATTTGAGATGAAAGATTTGGGACTAGCAAAGAAAATACTTGGTATGGAGATTCTCAGAAATAGAAAAGCAAGTAAATTGTACCTAAGTCAGAAGGGGTACATTGAGAAAGTTCTTTGCAGGTTCAATATGCAGAGTGCTAAGCCTGTTAGTGCTCATTTAGCAACTCATTCAGACTTTCATCGGCTTTGTCTCCATAATCAAATGATGAGATTGAGTACATGTCACATGTTCCATACCCTAGTGTAGTGGGATCTCTCATGTATGCTATGGTTTGTTCAAGTCCAGATTTATCATATGCAGTCAGTGCAGTTAGCAGATACATGGCGAATCCCGGTAATGAACATTGGAAAGGGGTTTAGTGGGTTTTAAAATACTTACGAGGTACTACTGATGTTTGCATATAGTTTGGAAGAACTAGAGATGAAGTCATTGAGTATGTTGATGCTGATTTTGCTGGAGACCTTGATAGAAGAAGATCTCTCATAGGTAATGTCTTTACAATTGAAGATTGTGCAATCAATTGGAAAGCCACTTTGCAAACTAAAGTCGCTTTGTCTACCACTGAAGTTGAGTACATGACGATTACTGAGGCTTGTAAAAGAAGCTATTTGGTTGAAAGGATTCTTTAGTGAACTTAATGAAGACCTTCAAATTAGTACAGTATTTTGTGACAGTCAGAGTGTCATCTTCCTTACAAAAGATCAAAAGTTTCATGAGAGAACAAAATACATTGATGTTCAGTATCATTTTGTTTGTGATATTATTGCTCGTAGTAATATTGTTGTGAGAAAAGTTAGTACTCATGAAAATCCTGCAGATATGATGACTAAGTCACTTCCTATAACCAAGTTTGAGCATTGTTTAGACTTGGCTGGTGTTTATTGTTGAAGTTAAACCCTTAAGGGTTTTATGGAATAGGTGGATAACTTGTTCGTTAAGAGTTCGCGATGAAGAACTTGTTTATTTTGAATTCGTGTCAAGGTGGGGATTGTTAGAATTAAGTGACTCGAATCCTTACTAATATAAAATACAGTGGTAAAATAAAATAAAAGTAAAATCCATATAGAATTACAATTCTTTTATTTTATTTTAGAATAAGGTTTTTTAAACCTTATTAGACTCCATCTATTTTATATTGATTAGAATTGTAACACCCTTACCCGTATTCGATACCAGAACAGGGTACGAGGCATTACTGGACTTACAAGCAAGCAATCATACAAACCGATACATAACTTTCCACTCAAATTTAAAACTTTCCATAAGCATTCATATCACCCCTTAAACGAGCCTACGAGGCCCAAAACATACATAAGGAGTAGTTTGGAACTAATCCGGAAATCTTACGTACACTTAGAAATTTTTTTACTCAAAACAGGGCCACACGCCCGTGTGGAAAAGGACACGCCCGTGTGGGCAGGCCGTGTTATCACACAAGCCCATGTACCTAGTCTGTGCGGATTTATTTCTCAATTCGAACCTATAGGGGTTTTCACACGGCCTGGCACACGCCCGTGTCTACGGCCTATGTCCCTCACACAGCCACGACACGCTCGTGTCTTAACCCGTGTGTGAAACTTTGACATTCAGTTTATGACGTCATCAACTCAATAAGTCACACGACCAAGGCACACGCCCGTGTCCTTAGGCCAGGTGGCGAATTAAATTCCTAAAATCAGGTGTAGACTTCACACGGCCTGACCACATGCCCATATCTTATCGCCGTGTCTCTCACACAATCGAGACACACGGCCGTGTCTCGTGCCCGTGTGTTTACTACTAGGCATTCTATTTTGCCAACTTATGGTGCAGGGGGACACACGGCCGGACTACACGCCCATGAGGCAAGCCGTGTGTCACACAAGGCCTAGAAACACTCCCGTGTGTCTACCCGTGTGGACAAAATAAGGCTATCTCCCAAGCCTTTTTACCACCTATACTTGCACCAAACTACATATCATCATAACCACACCAATCCAAGTACATATATATATTCAAGACACTTAATATAACATAACTAAGTGCTTCACCATCATCAAACATCCATAATCATATGCAACATATCATCATTCTTATATATTGATAATAAGTATTAGCCATCATCCATGGCTTTATACAAAATGAATTCATCTTCAAAAACAAGTCAACACATTTAGCCAAAACAATATGACACTTGACAAAGACTAAGTCCCTATACATGCCATACTCAAAAAGAATGATCTAACTATACCAAATGCGTAGATAGTGTGGGTGATCCTCCGACAGTATCCGTGTCTCGAGCTGGCTTGACGATACTATAAAACAAGGGAAAAGAGAAGGGAGTAAACTTTAAGCTTCGTAAGTCTATGTGTAAACAATGAACATCAGACACATACTTATCCATCAAGAACATTTCATACAAATCAAGAACAATTCAACACCTTGTAGTTATACTTACTCATTTCAAATCTTATCACATCCCAAATACATACCATAACTATTGCTCGCATTTACATGCACTTATACCCTACACTTGTCATCACGTAACCATACGTAATTTCACTTAGTTAAAGTTTCTCAATAAGCACTTTGGAATAATACTGAATACAGGGTGGTTTCGCACACAGCCCACCACTAACACATAACACGGTGGTATCACACACAACCCACCAATAATAATAAATACAGTAGTATTGCACACAGCCCACCAATACTCACATATTTACGATGTTCATCCGTAATTTTCCTCACTTTCTATCAATTTTAGCAGATATCAACAATATTCATCCACATTTCACATAATACATGAATATGTAAAAACATAAGTAAGAAGGATGTATCACTTACATATAAACTTACCTCGATACAAAATATGTCAATTTGCAATTTAGTCCAAAACCTTGCTTTTCCTCGGTCAAGGTTGATTCCACGCTCTTATTGATCTATAATGGCATATTTAGCTTATTAGATAACCACATTAATCAAATCACTCCAAAATTCCTATTTTAGCAAAATTACCGTTTGCCCCTAGACTTTCACAAAATTACTATTTTGACCCTAGGCTTGTAAAATGAAATGTGTTCATTTTTCACACACCTAAGCCTAGCTGATTCATAGTCCCTCTTATAGCAACTCAAAGTTCCAAGTATTCACACAATGACCACCTATTTTACAACATTTACAAAAAGGTCCTTTTAGGTGTTTTCATGGAAAACCCCTTCACAAAAGTTGTTTATTAAACAACCAAGATTCATTTTTTTCCATAAAATTTCAGTAAACACATGAATGCTCACATGCAAAAACCCTAGAATCTCAACCATTTTGCTAAATAGTCCCTTCAATAGCTAAATTATGCTACAATTGTCCCAAAAGTACAAAAATTATTAAGAAAGACCACCAAAATCACTTACTTGCAAGGAGGATAAGTTGCTGAAAATTTCAAGCTTTCAACCCCCTATTTTTGTTGGTATTTTTGGTGGAGGAAGAAGGTGATAGAAAAAGATGATAACTTTCTCTGTTTTTATTTATTTTATTCAATTAAGTCACCTAATCCACCAAACCTTGACCAATTTAATTTCTTGTCCCCTATGGCCGGCTATCATCCCTAGAAAGGCCTAATTGCACATTAAGGACCTTCAATTTAAGATTCTATAGCTATTTAACACCTTTAGCTAGTAAAATAAAACTTTCGTACTTTATGCGATTTAGTCCTTTTTCGCAATTAAGCATGCAATCACTAAAATTAATTCAACAAAATTTTCATGCACTCATATAATCATGATATAACACATAACGTAACATTAAAAATAATTTCTTCGACCTCGGATTAGTGGTTCTGAAACCACTGTTCTAACTAACCCCAAAATCGGGTTGTTACAACTCTCCCCATTTAGAGATTTTCGTCCCCGAAAATCTTACCGATAAATAGGTTTGGGTATTGTTTTCTCATGGCTTTTTCCGGTTCCCATGTAGCCTCTTCTACACCATGTTTTTGCCACAACACTTTCACTAAGGTTATATTTTATTCCTCAACTGTTTAACCTCTCAAGCCAAAATTTTAATTGGTTCCTCATCATAGGTCATATCCAGTCGTATCTCAATTTCTGTCGGAGAAATTACATGTGAATGATCGGAACAATATCATCGCAACATCGACACATAGAACACACTGTGTATTCTCTCCAACTCTGCCTGCAAAGCTAACTAGTATGCTACTGGTCCAATCCTTTCAATAATCTCATACGGCCCATTGAAACGCGAACTCAATTTGCCCTTTCGACCAAGTCTCAATATTTTTTTCCATGGGGATACTTTCAAAAACACTTTATCACCCATCTGAAACTCAATTTCTTTTCTTTTCAAATCCGTGTATGACTTTTGTCTGTCTGAAGTAGCTTTCAGACTATCACGGATCACTTTCACTTTCTCTTCGGTTTCTCTAACTAAATCAACCCCGTGATTTTGCTTCTCACTATGCTCGGTCCAATACAAAGGAGTTCGACACTTGCGACCATATAATGCTTCGTACAGTGCCATCTGTATACTCAACTGATAACTGTTGTTGTAGGCAAATTCAACCAAAGGTAGATATTTTTCCCAACTACCTTCGAACTCTAAAACACAGCATTAGAGGATGTCTTCGAGAACTTGAATCACTCTTTCGGATTGACCATCAGTTTGCGAATGGAACGCTGTACTAAAATTCAATTTCGTGCCCAAGGCTTCTTGCAAATTTTTCAAAACCTCAAAGTAAACCTTGGATCTCTATCCGAAATAATGGACATAGGCACTCCCTGTAGTCTCACAATTTCGGCAATATACAACTCAGCCAAATTGTTAGATAGATTAACCCACATGGCATCTTTCTTTTTCGGAGTCGTAGGTAACCCTATTACAAAATCCATAGTGATTTGGTCCCATTTCCACTAGGGAACCATCACTGGCTGAAGTAAACCCGAAGGTACCTAATGCTCGGCTTTCACTTGTTGGCAGATCAAACACTTTGTCACAAACTCAGAGATGTCTCTTTTCATACCTGGCCACCAATACAACTTCTTCAAATCATTATACATTTTTGTACTGCTTGGATGTACTGACAAACAACCATTGTGTGCCTCATGTAAAATTTTCTAAATCAGCTCATCATCTTTCAGTACACATACCCCATCATGAAACATCAAGCAGTCATTTGGTCCGATTCGAAAATCTAAATCACTATCCGATTCACACTGAACTCTTTTAACTTGCAATTCCTTGTCTTTCTTTTGAGCTTCACAAATTTGTTGATGAAATAACGGTCTAGCCATTAACTCAGCCAAAATCAAATCATCGTCATACAAAGTCAAACTCGTACTATAGCTCTCAAAGTGTACAAGGATTTTATGCTCAAGGCATCTGCGACTACATTCATTTTCCCTGGATGATAATCAATCACTAGCTCATAATCTTTCAATAATTCGAGCCACCACCATTGTTGCAAATTCAAGTCCTTTTAGTTTATTAGGTACTTCAAACTTTTGTGATCGATAAAGATTCGACATTTCTCACCATACAAATAATGACGCCAAATCTTCAAAGCAAAGACGATGGCGGCCAATTCCAAATCGTGTGTCGGATAATTCTTTTCATGGGTTTTTAACTGTCTCGAGGCATAAGCTACTACTTTGCCATCTTGCATCAACACAAAACCAAGACCATTCAATGACGCATCACTATAGATCACAAACTCCTTTCCCGACTCAGGTTGTACCAAAATTGGTGCTTCAGTTAATCGTGCCTTCAACTTCTCGAAACTTTTTTGACATCTATCGGTCCATTCAAGCTTAACATTCTTTTGCAACAACTTAGTCATAGGAGAAGAAATCATTGAAAATCCCTTGACAAAACGTCGATAGTACCCGGCTAAGCCTAAAAAGCTTCTAACCTCGGATATATTCTTTGGTGGTTTCCAATCAATAATCTTCGAAATTTTGCTTGGATCAACCCGAATACCATCACCTGAAACTATATGTCCCAGAAATTTGACTTCACGAAGCCAAAATTCACTTTTACTGAACTTAGCAAATAATTTCTCCTCTTGTAAAATCTACAATACCGTTCTTAAGTGTTCAGCATGCTCGACCTCATCTCGGGAATAAATCAATATATGATCTATGAACACTACCACAAACTTGTCCAAATATAGCCGAAAAATTCAGTTCATCATAAACATAGCCGGTGCATTAGTTAAACCGAAAAGCATCATAAGAAATCCATAGGGTTCATACCTCGTTCTAAAAGCAGTTTTTGACACATCGGATTCCTTGAGTCTCAACTGATAGTAGCCCGATAAACCATAATTTACACATATTTTAACCCCATGCTTGGCTTAATTTTGGATTATTTCCTATTGAATTTGATGAATTCGATGCTCCTAATCTCTTAATTTCATGTATTATACTCAAGAGAGCTTAGGGAATAAAAAAGAATGAGAAACGGGCCAAAAAAGGGGCAAAATGGGCCTACACAGCCTGGACTGCCGCACACGGGCGGACCGTACGGCCGTGTATGGCAAGCCGAATCGAACACGGCCTGGGCTATCGACCACGAGTGTGTCACACGGTCGTGTCCCTACCGAGATTAGGATGAATTCTATTCGGATTGGGATACTTGTGGGCCAAGAAAGGCATCTCGAAGCCTATATACACACCCTAGGAGCCAACCTAAAAGGAGAGTTCGACAGGACGTTGAATAGACACCGAGTAGAAGGAGAAAATACTCTAAGACAGCTGTCGGGAATAGCTTAGGAGAAGGATCTCCATCAAGACTGAGGATCTCCCATCAAGTTCTTTAGAAGTTTTTGGGTTTTCTTATGTTTTGTTATTTTTCCTCTTTTATGATATTTCCCTCTTTTAGTATGAACTAAACTCCCCAAATATCTAAAGGGGATGAAGCCTAAGGCGAATTTTATTATTATTTGATTTATGAGATAAATACTTGTGCTTATTCTTAATTGTGAGTTCTTATTCTTGTTTGATAATTCAGGTTATTGATTCAAGTTTAATGTGCTTAGTCAGTGGAGCAAAAGTCCATGTCTAAGAGTAGATCAACACAATTAAGCAGAGTTGATTGGAACCCTAGAGATAGGGCGATGAAAATCTGCCAGATTAGGGTCAAACCTAATAAGGGAATTCATAGATCGAGTTAATGTGACAATAGGGCTTTTAATTAAAAAGAGATTTCAATTAATCAACCTAGAGTCAGTTGTTAGTAGCCTCGAGAGAGGTATTAATATAAATCAAGGATTTCTACGGATTAAGCCAAGTGAATAAATCGCATGAATCAAAAGTAATAAGTGAAGTCTAGGTGGATTCTTCCTTAGGTATTTCCGATCTCATATAAGTTGTCCAAAAGTATTTTCCCCAATTCGCTCTCCGTCACTTTCATAGTTAGTTAATTTTAGATTAAAACCAAATTCCCTTAAATATTAGGCTAGATAATAAAAAGATAGTTAATACTAGTGCTCTTGGTCCTTGAGGATACGATATTCTAGACTCACCACAGCTATACTACTATTCGATAGGTGCGCTTGCCTTTGTCAAAATAATAGTTAGTTTCGAGCTCCATCAAGTTTTTGGCGCCGTTTCCGGGGACTAAGAAATTAGGAAAACTAAATTTTTACTACTTTTGCCATTCTTATTTTACTAATTTTTCTTTCTTTACTTCTGGCAGGAACCTTCAATTTATGGCTAGAAGGAACCCGTCAGGACCCTTGATTTTTGACAGCGATATAGAAGGTACAGTTTGCAGAAACAGAAAAGAAATAAGGTGAAGCCTACAATACATAGAAGAAGAGTAAGAGGATGATACTAATACTACCGAAGAGATGGCTGATAACAATCCGCTACCTTCTGTGGTTGCCGCAAACCCGGTTAATCAAAATCCTACTCCTCGTACTATGTATGATTACGCTAAACCTAATTTAACAGGAATTGAGTCAACTATTGTTAGACTTACTGTTGCTGCAAATAATTTTGAACTGAAACCTAACACAATTCAGATGATACAGCAATTTGTTCAATTTGATAGTTTGCAGGATGAGGATACAAACAATCACTTGGAGAATTTTCTAGAATTTTGTGATACTTTCAAAATAAATGGCATTTCTGACGATGCCATTCGCCTTCGGTTGTTTCCCTTTTCATTGAGAAATAAAGCTAAACAGTGGTTGAACTCATTACCATGAGGATCAATCACTACATGGGAACAAATGACTAAAATTTTTTTGTTAAAATATTTTTCGCCGGCTAAAACGGCTAAGTTGAGGAATGATATCTCTTCTTTTGTGTAGATGGATTTAAAGACACTTTACGACGCATGGGAGAGATACAAGGATCTAATAAGGAGGTCCCCTCACTATGGGTTACCCTTGTGGTTACAGGTTCAAACCTTTTACAATGGTGTGAACCCCTCAACCAGACCGGTGAAACCCTGAAGAACAAAACCCCTAAAGCAGCTTATGAGTTTATAGAGGAGATGTCACTAAATAACTATCAGTGGCAAGTCACGAGGACAAAGCCAACAAAAGCCGCCAGTGTTTTCAACCCCGATGCAGTAACCATGCTATCAAATCAGGTAGAGATGTTAAATAAAAAGATTGATGGTTTGTATGGTTCTTCACAGGTACATCCGGTTATGCAATGTGATACAAATGAAGGAGGGATGAACAATACAGAATATTCGTCCTACAACCCTGGCATAGAAAGCGAACAGATGAACTATATGGGTAATAATTCTAGACCTCAGAATAACCCTTATAGTAACACTTACAATCCAGGTTGGAGGAACCATCCCAACTTCTCATGGGGTGGCCAAGGAAATCAGAGACAACAACCCCACCCAGGCTTTCAACAGCAACCCTACCCACAAGAGAAGAAACCAAACCTTGAAGAGATGCTAACAAAATTTATCGCGGTGTCAGAAACCCGTTTCCAAAACACCGAAACAGCACTCAAAAATCAAGAAGCATCGATTCAATGGATCAAGAACCAATTAGGACAACTTGCTAAGATCATATCTGAATGACCATAAGGTAGCTTGCCAAGTAACTTTGAAACTAACCCAAAGGAGCAACTTCAAACTGCTCATGATAGTGAAGGGTTAGATGAACTAAAATTGAGGCAAGAAAATGTGGTTGAGGAAGGTAAAGTGGAGGTAAGCCATGATAAACCAAAACTGATAATTACAGAGTACCAACCTCGTGTACCATACCCCAGTGCAATGAAGAAAGACCGCACAGATGAACAATTCGGTAAATTTCTTAAACTTCTAAAGAAATTACATATTAACTTACCGTTTCTTGAAGCTCTTTCGCAGATGCCAGATTCAAAGAAATTTTTAAAAGATCTTTTGACGAAAAAATGGAGGTTAGACGATACATTGCATGTTGAGCTAAATGTAGTGTGCTCAGCAATTTTGCAAAATAAACTACCACGAAAGTTAAAAGATCCATGGAGTTTTACAATTCCGTGCCTAATTGGTAGTTTATCTGTTGATAATGCTTTAGCTGATTTAGGGGCAAGCATCAATGTTATGCCTTATAAAATGATTAAACAGCTAGGTCTAAGGAAACCCAAACAAACTAGGATGAGCATTCAATTAGCTGATAAAACTACTAGAATTCCTAGGGGTATAATTAAAGATGTACTAGTGAAATTTGACAAATTCATATTCCCAGTAGACTTTGTTGTTTTAGACATGGTTGAGGACAACAATGTTCATTTAATTTTAGGAAGACCCTTTTTAGCAACTACTAGAACTAAAATTAACGTGGATACAGGTGAACTCATACTTCGTGTAGGTGACGAGACGATCACTCTTAAAGCTCTTGACTCGGCTAGGACATCAAGTAATAAAGGTGAGAACATAAATTGTATTAATGACCATTTGGTTCAAACTCATTTACAGGAAACACCACGAAACTACATAGCGGAGCCATATCCTAGACCTCGTGCCAACAAAGAAATTACTCACGAGGAACGACGACTTCAGATCGATGAACTAGATGAGTGGATGACATATTTCAATGAGAAACTATGAACACACGAAGCAGAAACAAAGTGACTCCATGAGACAGACCAATTTAAGATAGGAGATCAGCTATTGTTGGATAAAACAGACCCTCGGATCGCCACTTTAGACCTTGATACAAACGAAGAAATCCTTTTTGAGGTACTGAATATCTTCCCATATGGAACAATCGAGGTAACTAATCCCAAGTTTGGCACTTTTAAGGTAAACACTACTTGACTCGAACTATATAGTGATCATAAAACTGATAGCAGAGGTGAGGAGTTTCAACTCCTCAAACCACTATGAATACGCGAATAAGAGGTAAGTCTAGCTTAAGACTTTAAACGAGCGCTTCTCGGGAGGCAACCCGAACACTAACCCCGTTAATTTTATATTTATTTTTACTTTTAGCACCTAACTACAAACTAACTAAATTAATGAAAGGCAGGTTTCTCTATCCACACGGCCTTGCACACGAGCGTGGCCGTGGCTATGTGGACACTACGAAAAGATATATGAGCGTGGCAAAGACCATGCGAACCAAGGACGGAAATTTCCTCCAAACCACGGGTGAAGATACATTGCCACGACCGTGCGATACAGCAGTGGTCGACATTGAGAAATCTACACGGACAGGCAACACACCTGTGCTTTTAGGCCATGGCCGATACTGATTAATCAAACATGGGCATGGCAACATCTACACAAGCGTGGAAAAATGAACAAAGCACCACACGGCCGTGCAATACGATCATGTGACCTAACACACCCATGGCACAGAGGCGTAGGAAGCCACCAAATCCCTGTTTCCTATTTAAAACCCCCTTTTTCACCTTCTCCCCAATTTCTTCTTCTCCCAAACCCCAACCACCACACCCTTTCTCTATTATCTCCCCCCTTTATTTTCCTTTCCCCTTTCCCCTCATTCTTTCTTTACACCACCATTCCCATGTCAAAAAAGTGAAAAGACCTTAGCATAGTCTCCCCGTGCGAGACCGATCTACATGAGTTCATGCCGGCCGCTTCATTTATCCGACAAGCCAAGGATATTTGAGTCCATTTAATTTTTCTTTTTCTTTTCTCTTCTCCTTTATTTTCCTTCCCTTTATCTTTCTTGTCTTTAATTTTTATTATTATATTTTGATTTCTTTGATTTAGGATCAAAAGGCTGCTTGGGAATCACCACACCACGGCCATAGACACCACCGCCACCTTCCTCTATGCCCGAGCTACCATTTCTTCTCCTTGACTCCATCCAAAATTCAGAAAGTTCACTTCTCTCCTTATCTTATGATTTTATATTATAGATATCTATCTTTGTACATTGAAGACAATGTACATCTTAAGTGTGGGGAGGTTATTGATTTCATTACCAGAAAATCCTTGAATTATGTCTTGTTCTCAAGTAACTTTCTCATATTTACTATTAAAATGAAACTTCTATTGATGTATGATTTTCATTGATATGTTTCGCATTAAGTCATATATAATTGTGCAGTGATGGTTTAAACTTTAAGATATTAAAGAATCAAGCATGATAAGTCTATTTTCAGAATTAAAATTTTATTAGGTTGTTTCCCTAAACTTAAATGTTACTTTGAAATTTGAAATTTACAAGGTTGACATCAAAAACCATAATTTCTGTGAGATTTTTGAGCCTTTTAGAGCATATATTTTTCTTGCTCACTTTATTGATTATGAGTGTGTCAACATTGATCTATTATTCTAGAACTTGCTTCGATTATACATGTCGAGAACACATTTTTGATTTGATATACTAAGATGATAAAGGCACCTAGGTTTTAACCCACTTACTCCATAAAAAGCCTACCTTCATAATTAACCCCTAGTAAACCCTTTTTTTCTTGACTCACCCATTAATATTAACTCAAAACCAAAATTTTTACTTCTCCTAATCTTTTGACGTCCCTTTTTGTCGAGATTTGATTTGAGCAGTTACCTAACTATGTTCTCTATTTTCGTTGTTAAATTTTATCTTATTATTGTATATTCTTATTCTTAAAAAAAATTGTAAGTTTATTCATCATTAGTTCTATGTTCTTGAGCTTAAACAGTTAAATTCACATCTTTAGAAGAAGCTCGTGGTATTAATGTAATTTTTCATTATTAGTTCATTCTTTCTAGTTAAGTAATTTGTCAATTCAATCTCGATTATAACCTTCTAATTCAGCCTATATCCACACCTTTAACCCAAGCCCTATTACAACCCTTTAAAGACCTTTTGATTTGTGTATCATCTCATTTTCTAGTGGTGAAGATTTGACTTTCATGCAAGCTTATGGTATTAACTTTTCATGTTCGACTTTTTGAGTGCTTAATTTGAACCTTAAAAACCTTGAGTGATTTGAGTGAATCTTTAGTGAGGATGTCAATTCTTGTCGGTTTTGAATTAGAAGTAATTATTTAGGTAAGGGAAAACACCTATATTTTCGTGCTATAAAAGTTTATGACTTAGAGTGTTTGAATCTTTAGGACTCTTTTAGTTAAATTATCAATGTATGAATTACCTATTAATTATGATGAAACATTATTGATAAGGATTATGAATCAAGGAAGTTAATTTTAATTGTGAGTTGAGAATTTTGCTTGAGGACAAGCAAAAGTTTAAGTGTGAGGGTATTTGATAAACTATAATTTACACATATTTTAACCCCATGCTTGGCTTAATTTTGGATGAATTCCTATTGAATTTGATGAATTAGATGCTCCTAATCTCTTAATTTCATGTTTTATACTCAGAAGAGCTTAGGGAATCGAAAAGAATAAGAAACAGGCCAAAAAAGGGGAAAAATGGGCCTACACGGCCTGGACCACTGCACACGGACGAATCGCACAACCGTGTGTGGCAAGCCAGATCGAACACGACCTAGGCTATCAACCACAGGTGTGTCCCTGCTGAGATTAGGATGAATTCTATTCGGATTGGGATACTTGTAGGCCAAGAAAGGCATCTCAAAGCCTATATAAACACCCTAGGAGGCAACCTAAAATGGGAGTTCGACAGGACGTCGAATAGACGCCGAGTAAAAGGAGAAAATACTCCAAGACAGTCGTCAGGAACAGCTTAGGAGAAAGATCTCCATCAAGACTGAGGATCTCCCATCAAGTTCTTTAGAAGTTTTTGGGTTTTCTTATGTTTTGTTAGTTTTCCTCTTTTATGATGTTTCCCTCTTTTAGTATGAACTAAACTCCCCAAATATCTAAGGGGATGAAGCCTAAGATGAATCTTATTATTTGATTTATGAGATAAATACTTGTGCTTATTCTTAATTGTGAGTTTTTATTCTTGTTTGATAATTCAGGTTATTGATTCAAGTCGAATGTGCTTAGTTAGTGGAGTAAAAGTCTCTGTCTAAGAGTAGATCAACACAATTAAGCGGAGTTGATTGCAACCCTAGAGATAGAGCGATGAAAATCTGCCAGATTAGGGTCAAACACAATTAAGTGACCTTGAATCGTCAAAAGACAATTCCTACAAACTTATCTACTAACACATACTTGCCTAAAGGATTTGACACCTTAATCAAAAATTCAGTCAATTCAACAGATAATTTCTTACTATTTACCAAATTCACACAAACATAAGAATGAGCGGATCCGAGGTAAATTAAAGCAACGATATTAATACCGTAAAGAGAGAATATACCCGTAATCACATCGGGGGATGATGCATCCTCACGAGCTCATATGGCATAAGCTCTAGGTGCTCTCATTTCTGACCTTGCAAATGAATTCTTTATCATACTCTTACTACTAGCTCCACTTTCGGCATTTCGCGGTGGTCTACCTCAGATAGTAGTGTTACTCGGTCTAACACTCTGAGGTTTCTCTCCTTCCACATTCTCAGGACAGTCTCTAATAAAATGTTCTCGAGAACCACACTTGTAGCACGCTCGGTTGTTTCTCCAACCCTCTTCAATATGTTGTCTACCACACTTCTGACACTCGAGTTTATTATACTTCACATTACCCACACTTGCCATCGAGGTGGCTTGAACTCTAGAGTACGAATATGTTTTACCACGATCTCGATGTGAATACCCAGCTAAAGCAATCATCTGAGGATTCATTTCTTTGGACCTCTTTGATTGGGATTGGAATGACTTACTCATCAGCCTTTTCCTTACATCTTGGGCCTCAATCATAGCTTTTCCCTTTTCTTTATTCAACTTTTCAGCCTTGCAAGCTCTATCGACTAATACCACAAATTCTTTCAACTCTAAGATCCCAACTAACAATCTAATATCCTCGTTCAGCCCATCTTCGAATCTCTTGCACATAATAGCTTCAGTAGACACACACCCTTGAGCACACTTACTGAGTCTAACGAATTCACGTTCATACGAATTCACGTTCATACTCTGCCACAGACATTTTGCCTTGCTTCAATTCAAGAAACTCTTTTCGTTTTTGATCGATGAATCACTGACTTATGTACTTCTTTCGAAACTCCTCCAAGAAGAAATCCCATGTCACTCTCTCCTTCGGAACTACAAATGTCAGTATTTTCCACCAATGGTATGCCGAGTCCTTTAATAACGATACGGTACATTTTAAGCATTCTTCGAGCATGCAAGAAAGCTCATCAAATACCCGCATAGAATTCTCAAGCCAGAACTCTGCTTTCTTGGGATCATCATCTATGTTGGCTCTAAATTCCTCAGCCCCTTGTTTTCGAATTTTATCAACCGGGGGTTTAGTCAATCTTACCAAGTCAATACCTTGAGGAGCTACGGGGACCGACTAAGGTATAGCAAGGGGTGGAGGAGGTTGAGCATTGGGATTTACTCAAACAAATTCAGTATACCAATTACTCATCATTTGGAGAAAGGCTTCCCGAGCTTCCTCTCCCTGACCCAATGTCTCAGGTCTACTTTCTACTGGCGCGGTCCCTTACACGGGAGCCAGCGCATTAATTGCAGCATCATCAGCTACAGCTCGGTCGGGATCCATTTACTATATGAAAACACTGTTTGAGATTGTCAGGAGTCACCACACTATCAATATATATTTATGGTATGTATAGCTAAACTCTCACACACACTATGGTAGTCTGAAAACCATCTAAACCATAACTCTGATACCACTAAATGTAACACCACTTACCCGTATTAGACGCCAGAACAGGGTACGAGGCATTACCAGACTTAAAAGCAAGCAATCATATAAACCGATACATAACTTTCCACTCAAATTTTAAACTTTCCATAAACATTCATATCACCCCTTAAACGAGCCTACGAGACCCAAAACATACATACGGAATAGTTTGGAACTAATCCGGAAATCTTACGAACACTTAGAAAATTTTTTGCTCAAAACAGGGCCATACGCCCGTGTGGGGGCTGTGTAATCACACACGCCCATGTCCATAGTACATGCGGATTTATTTCTCAATTCGAACCTACAAGGATTTTTACACGGCCTGGCATATGCCCGTGTCTACGGCCCGTGTCCCTCACGCGACCACGACATACACATGTCTTAGCTCGTGTGTGAAAACCTTGACATTCTGTTTATGACATCATCAACTCAATAAGGTCACATGGCCAAGGCACACGCCCGTGTCCTCAGGCCATGTGGCGAATTAAATTCCTAAAATCAGGTGCAAACTTCACACGACCTGAGCACATACCCATGTCTTATGGCCGTGTCTCTCATACGACCGAGACACATACCCATGTCTCGTGCCCGTGTGTTTACTACTAGGCATTCTATTTTGCCAACTTATGGTGCAAGGGGACACACGGCCGGAATACACGCCCATGGGGCAAGCTGTGTGTCATACATGGCCTAGACACACGCCCGTGTGTCTACCCGTGTGGACAAAATAAGGCTATCTACCAAGCCTTTTTACCACCCATACTTGCACTAACCAACATATTATCATAACCACACCAATCCAAGTACATATATATATATATATTCAAGGCACTTAATATAACATAATTAAGTGATTCACCATCATCAAACATCCATAATCATATGCAACATATCATCATTCACATATATTGATAATAAGTGTTAGCCATCATCCATGGCCTTATACAAAATGAATTCATCTTTAAAAACAAGCCAACACATTTGGCCAAAACAATATGACACTTGACAAAGACTAAGTCCCTATACATGCCATACTCAAAAAGAATGATCTAACTATACCAAATGCGTAGATAGTGTGGGTGATCCTCTGACGATCTCCGTGTCTCGAGCTAGCTTGTCGATACTATAAAACAAGGGAAAAGAGAAGGGAGTAAGCTTTAAGCTTAGTAAGTCTATATGTAAACAATGAACATTAACACATACTTATCCATCAAGAGCAATTCAGCACCTTGTAGTTATACTTACTCATTTCAAATCTTACTACATCCCAAATACATACCATAACCATTGCTTGCATTTACATGCACTTATACCCTGCACTTGTCATCACGTAACCACACGTAATTTCACTTAGTCAAAGTTTCTCAATAAGCACTTTGGAATAATACCGAATACAGGGAGGTTTTGCATACAGCCCACCAATAATAATAAATACAGTGGTATCGTACACAGCCCACAAATACTCACATATTTACAGTGTTCATCTGTAATTTTCCTCACTTTCTATCATTTTAGTAGATATCAACAGTATCCATCCACATTTCACATAATACATGAATATGTAAAAAAAATAAGTAAGAAGGATGTATCATTTACATATAAACTTACCTCGATACAAAATATGTCAATTTACAATTTAGTCCGAAACCTTACTTTTCCTCGGTCAAGGTTGATTCCACGCTCTTCTTGATCTATAATGACATATTTATCTTATTAAATAACCACATTAATCAAATCACTCCAAAATTCTTATTTTGGAAAAATTATCGTTTTGCCCCTAGACTTTCACAAAATTACTATTTTGACCCTAGGCTCGTAAAATGAAATGTGTTCATTTTTCACACACCTAAGCCTAGCCGATTCATATTCCTTCTTATAGAAACTCAAAATTTCAAGTATTTCACACATTTACCACCTATTTTACAACCTTTACAAAAAGTTTCTTTTAGGTGTCTTCATGGAAAACCCCCTCACAAAAGTTGTTTATTAAACAACCAAGATTCATTTTCTTCCATAAAATTTCAGTAAACATATGAATGCTTACATGGAAAAATCCTAGACTCTCAACCATTTTGCAAAATAGTCCCCTCAATAGCTAAATTATGCTACCATGGTCCCAAAAGTACAAAATTGTCAAGAAAGACCACCAAAATCACTTACTTACAAGGAGGATAAGTTGCTGAAAATTTCAAGCTTTCAAACCCCTATTCTTGTTGGTATTTTCGGTGAAGGAAGAAGGTGATAGGAAAAGATGATAGCTTTCTTTGTTTTTATTTATTTTATTCAATTAAGTCACCTAATCCACCAAACCTTGACCAATTTAATTTCTTGTCCCCTATGGCCAGCTATCATCCTTAGAAACGTCTGACTGCACACTAAGGACCTCCAATTTAAGATTCTATAGCTGTTTAACACCTTTAGCTAGTAAAATAAAACTTTCGCACTTTATGCGATTTAGTTCTTTTTCACAATTAAGCATGCAATCACTAAAATTAATTCACCAAAATTTTCATGTACTCATATAATCATGATATAACACATAAATTAACATTAAAAATAATTTCTTCGACCTCGAATTAGTAGTTTCGAAACCACTGTTCCGACTAGCCCCAAAATCAGGCTGTTACAAGAATAAGGTGTTTCAATCTTACTACACTCCTATCAGAATATGGTTTTACAAGCCTATAAATAGACACATTCTACTCCTCTTGTAATCATTCGAATTCGACATAGTGAATTTTCTTTTCCTCTGCCCATGATTTTTTCTCGAAAGGATTTCCACGTAAAATATGTGTGTTCTTTATTTTTTATTTCTCTTTTCTTTGCGATATATATTGTCATTATCGACATTCTATTTTTTTACACTTGAATCTCCATAATACTTGGGCTGGTTTTCAAGATCAGATAAATAAACTATGTTTGTGGGGTTTCACTTGTCATATAGTGATGAAAAGCCATGCCACTCTATTTTTCTTGTACATTTCACCCATCCTTAATACAGGCAATCCCTCGTACATTTAGGTTTGGTAAATTACTCGCAATCTCTATTACATTTGGTCATTGTTGGTATTACTTAATCAGCTATATGCTAAAAGGCTTTTTTCTCTCTAGCACAATATGTTAGAATTTCACTGCTTGGTATTGTGTACACTAACAAAAATCCTTTCAAGTTATGATAAAAAGCAAAGAGGAAAAGATTGACACTATCAATCAAAGCTCAGCAATGCATACTCAACATGGAAGTATGATCATGGGGCCTTATTCCTGGCAATACAATGTAAGTACTTAAAGTATTTAGAGGCAATCAACTACATGATTAAGGGTATAAAAAGATAAGGGAATAAATAAATGAATGATTATGGTGTCATAGAATCACGTAGCCATGAGTATAAAGAGGTGGTGCATGAATAACGAGGTTTGCAACTAGAATTCATAGTGAAGCAAGTGACCATGATTACATTTGTTCATACCAGCCCAAGCCTGAAAGCCTCTTGGACAAAAATATTAAGCTCGGAAAATGGGCTTGGGAAAAAAATTAGTCCCATTTAAATATGGGTTGAGCTCGGGCTTGCACATTCAAAGCCCGACCCGACCTAGCCCATTTTTTAAGCTTATAATTCTTTATATTATGTAATTTAGAACATACTGAAAAAATAAACCTACACTAAATATAAAATATTACTATAATGTAAACATTAGAATAATGTTAAGATGGCTATATAAAAAATGTATAAGATTATTAAATACTAAAACAATATAATATAAATATTTTTAAAAAAAATTAAAAAATTTGGGCTTGGGCAAGCATAAAATATGTTAATATCATACTTATGTCCGGCCCGACCCATAAGCACTTCTAACCATGATATTTTGATTTCATACCATCTATTTGAGCATTATATATATAATACTAGTTTGTATACTCTAGCGATGCACGAGTTGATTTTATATTTTAATTCAATATATAAAATTGTCTTATATGAATATTAATGTAATTTATTGATAATACATATAATATGAAAAATATACTAATTCATAATAATTTTTAAAAAAATATTTAAAGTTTACAAAAATTTATTAACATATGTGCAATCCAACCAAATCAATTATTGAATCATTTTCATTTGTCGTAACAATGCATTTGAATAAGTGAAGAAATTATATACATACAATAATCTACTAAATTTAAATTTATAGTAAATAATAAAAATTTTAAATACTACTATTTAAAATAATTTTATACAATAATTGTGGATATAGATTTTTTTATTTTTTTATAAATCAATAAATTTATATATCTAGTTATTTAAAATTTATGATAATTTTTAAAAGAGTAAACAACCAAAATAGTCACTTTTGTTTCTCTCATGTTACATTTTAGTCAATTATGTTTGAAATGTTATGTTTTAGTCACTTATGTTATCGTGTTGTAATATTTTAGTCATTGAGCATTAACTGTTATTAACGATGTAACGATAAGCTGACGTGGCACATTAAATCATCATTTCAAATGAAACTTTTAGGTTAAATTATACAATTGGTCCCTATATTTTTTTTTTGCTTTGAGCAATTTAATTTTATTTTTTTTTACGTCGGAGAAGGAAAAAAAATAGAGGGAGAATCATAAGAGAATGAAAAAAAGAAGTTAAAAGAAAAAATATGAAGGTTAATTGTAAAATTTAACATAAAATTTTTATTTGAAATGATGATTTAACGTGTCACGTTAGCTTACCATTACACCGTTAATGACAATTAACGACTCAGTAACTAAAATGTTACAACACGTTAACCTAAGTGACTAAAACGTAACATTTCAAACATAAATGACTAAAATATAACCTGAAAGAAACAAAAAAGACTATTTTAATAGTTTACCTTTTTAAAATTAATGTAATAATTAAAAATAAAATTTTTAAACAAAATTTAAATAATAATAATTATAATTATAATTTTTTTAAACCTAGCTGTAAGAAATTTAAATATTAACATAAATAATATTTATCTTTATGATAAATATTAAATTTATATATATTAATATTAATATAGATATTACAGAAATATTAAAATAAATAATATTTAGCTTTATTTTAATTAAACATTACTTATTTTTTATATTATATTTTTTTATTTTTTATTTGAATAAATGATCTGACATGTTTTTATTACTTTTCCAAAGCAATTTATTGAAAAAAAAAACAGTCAAAACCAAAAAGTGTCTCTCTGGCATCCACACAAATAAAACCGAGAAAGAATCACCTTTTCCCTCACAACTCCCACGCTTACCAGGCAAACCCTTCATTTCTTACTATAGTTTCGATGATAAGCTCAGAATTGAAGCGGTTCAAACAAAAGTTAGTTATCCTCTTCTACTTCTAGCACTCTTATCAGTACCTCCAGGTCCGTTAAGTGGTTCAGCACAAATGTGGACATTAAACTATATTTTAAAATATAAATAATTAAATAGATATTATCTGCATTTATATATATTTTATTGATTAAATTTATGTGTGTATATACTAATCAATATTTGATATTATACATGCTAGAGGTGTTTATGGGTCGGGCTAGATTCGAGCTTGGCCTAAACATGATATTAACATATTTTATGTTTGTCTAAGTCTGGCCCGGCCGAAATCTGAACCTAAACTTTGCCCAAATTTGTCTATATTTGTAAAAAATTAACCCAAATATATTTTAGGCCTGTCAAATTATTTTTTAAAATATTTATATTGTTTTTATTTTAATATTTTATACTTTTATACTTTTTTATTTATTGAAATTTTTTATATGGTCATTGTAACATTTTTTTTAATGTTTACATTAGAGTGGTATTATATATTTAGTATAAGTTTATTTTTTAATGTATTTTAAATTACATAGTATATAAAAATACATAACTTAAAATATTATAATTTTAAAATGGGTTGGGCTTGGGTCTTAGATGTTCAAGCTCGAGCCCTACCCATATTTTAAATGAGCATAATTTTATCTCCAAGCCCATTTTTTGAACTTAATATTTTAGCCCAAACTCTCCCGAATTTTGAATGAACCTGAACGAATAACCCAACTCATGAACAGGACTAATATAAACATTTAAAATATATTATTGCAAATTTATACACAAATAACTATTTATACATACTGTATTTTTTGAGTTTATATTCAATATAAATAATACTTTGAAAAATATATTGATAAATATACATAATAATATCTAACAAAAATATTTTGTGCACATATTTATACACATATGTATTAATATAAATAATACCAAAAGAATATTGTGTTAATTTAATTATTTATTGAATTAGTAAAATATCACAAATTTGGGGTAATTTATCAAAAAATACTTTTTTTTTTCAAAATTTACGGAAAAGGACCTATTCATTAATTATTTACCGGAATGGGTCATTTCCCCTAAAAACGCGTCCATGTCAGCACGATTTCAGGGGATGCAGCAGGAAAACCGTCCCCAAGGGAGCGTTTCTACCACATCAGCACAAATCGCGTCTTTGAGGGCTCGCTTTGATGATGTGGCAAAAATGCTCCCCCAGGGATACATTTTAGCCCGTGTTTTTTTCAAAAAAAAAAAACTATTCTCGAATTAAATTTTCAAAAAAGGTCATTTTTTAGATATTATAAAAATGGACCAATTTTTTTAAAAATTTACGAAAATAAACCTTTATAAAGGCTCAAAGTGACAACACCAATTTTTTTTAAGGTGTCATCAATTAATATGGAAATATAATTTACAAAACAAATCTTTATATATACCCAAAGTCTCATTTGCCTTATTTTCTTGAGCAATGTGCGATATGAGATACGCGTATATATAGACTCATGAATAGTTTTATAACTTGTTCCTAAATAATATGGGATTAATTCCTCTTTTAACTAACAACATGAGATTAAAGGCTACACTATATTTGATTTTTTTTTTTTACAAAATCAATTTCTATTTTTTTTATATTTTGTTAACATTTTCTCATATTATAAAATTATCTTTTGAGATCTTTAATCTTGTTACATTTTAAAATTGTTAACATATACAAAAGAACTATTAAAAAAAAGAGCACAAATTGCACATATGAAACTTGTACATGCAATAATCTTTTATTCAATTTTAGATGTTTGAAGTTAATATCAATGCAATTCTAATTTTTAAAATAATTTTCCATTATTTAAATTTAGAAGTTATACTTTTAATTTTTTTATTTTATTTTATATTATGAATGTTTGATTAATAAATAAACCGTGAGTATTTGGTACTCAAATAGTTCTTTTTGTAATTTTAAAAAATTGATATATCTTTTTTAATATTTATTTATTTTTAATATTTTACTATACTAATTAATTTTTTAATTCTAATTTTGATTTAATTTTCATCACCTAATAAATGTTGATAAATTTATTTCAGATATATTTTGACTAGATAGATAATCTATTTAAACATAGTATATAATTTTGTTAAATAAGGTTTTTTTTATAGACATATATAATATACATAAAATATAATAATTATTTTTCATATTTTGTATCTAGATTAAATTACATTAATAGTCACTTAACTATACTTTTTAGCTACCGAATTATAAAAACTTACAAAATGAACACTCAACTATTAGTAATTTTTTACATATTTATTTTTTAATATTTTACCATACTCATTTTATATTTTATATTTTTCTTTTACTTATAGAGTTTAAAAGTTTTACTTATAATGTAACAAATGTTAACTTTTTGTAAAAAAATTTAAACTCTAAGTAAAAAAAATCAAATATAGTGTAGCCTTTAATCTCATGTTGTTAGTTAAAAGATGAAGGAATCTCACATTGTTTAGGAACAAGCTGCAAAACTATTCATGAGTCTATATATACACATATCTCATATCCCACATTGCTCAAGAAAACAAGGCAAATGAGACTTCGGGTCTATATAAAGATTTGCTTTGTAAGTTATATTTCTATATTAATTGGTGACACCTTAAAAAAAATGGTGTTATCACTTTGAGCCTTTATAAAGGTTTATTCTCATAAATTTTTAAAAGAATTAGTCTATTTTTATAATATCTAAAAAAATGACATTTTTTAAAAATTTAATTCGAGAATAGTTTTTTTGGGAAAAAACACGGGCTAAAACGCGTCCCTAGGGGAGCGTTTTCTGCCACATCAGCACAAATCGCGTCCTTGATGTGGCGGCAAACGCCCAGGGACGCGACGCTGCTTTTCCGTATCCCCTGAAATCACGCTGACGTGGACGCGTTTTCAGGGAAAATGACCTATTCCGGTAAATAATTAATGAATAGGTCATTTTTCGTAAATTTTGAAAAAAAAGGTATTTTCTGATAAATTACCCACAAATTTGTACTCGAACCAAACATCAATAAAATATATGCAATTTTATTATAATATGCTTATTAAATATTTTAAAGAATTGATATAATTCTCAATTGAAATAACAATTTAATTATAAAAATTATAAAAATATCTTTCTGCAATTAAAATAAATTATACTACGTGTTTGCATGAATAGCACTAACAAATAGATATGTATCATCTCTACCAAGGCAACGATTCCTTTGGCAATTTGAACCAATGGATAACTAGATTATGTAAAATATATGAAAATTTGAGACATAATAGGAAATAAAAGTCATTTCCTAAATTGAATAATTATGACAACCTAAAATATATATTACAATATGAAAGTAATATACACATGCACAATGTGTCGAAGTATACATATAGTCAATTTAGCGAAAATTATATATATTTTAAAAAATATGGACACAATAAAGAATGCTAAATACAACTCAAAATTTACGAATGCATATCTCTCTATATATAATTAGTAATTAAGGGCGAATACAAAGGGTCCATCTAAATGGAAAATTGTTTTTTAATTTTTTCATAAATGATGAAATCAAAAGTTTATGTAAGATAAAATTACAATTCATCCCTAAAATAAAAAGATTTTTATTTAATTCTTTTTTAGGAGATTTTTATTCAATTCTTTAAAAATAATGAAATTATAAATTATATTTTGATCACTCAAATTTTATAATTTAATTCTTCCCTTAAAAGAATTTATGATTTTACTTTACTAGTAATGCTTAAAAGTTATATGAGCTTTTAACTCGATTAACATGTATATTGTTGTCAATATAGGAGAATGTGATTTGAGTATTTTGAAATTTATTATCCTCCTATTTATGAATTGAAGAGAAATTATGGGTAATTTTAAATATTATGTCAAAAAAAAATACATAAACTTACATTACTTACAAGTAAAATAATAATATAAACATTTAATATATATATTTCTTAATTATCTTCCTAAAATACTATAAATATATTTATTTATTTTTCAAATCGTTAACGACCGACTGATCTGGTTCTAATTAGCCATCCTCTATGTTCAACTAAGCTTGGATTGGGATAGCTTGTTCGTAATCCGATCACTATAACCAAACAGTCGGACCTTAAAGCCGTTCCATTCTAGGGCTTCAATCTATCTGTCTATTAAAGCCAAACCTGGCCACTTTCCTTTTCCATTCTATCAATCTTGCTTGCTTAGGGTTTTAATTCTCAGATTTGCTTTAATTTTCCTTTTCCGTTTGAAAACATGATTTTGAAGCGCTTTCCATTTTTTTACTGTCTTTCTGCTTGAGTTGATGATGAAGATGATGAAAGAAATGGACGGGTGATGATCTACTTTATTCATATGATCAAATAAACCTCTTCGCTACGTTCTTTCTGATTCAAATGTTCTCTCTAATTCTTTCTGGATATATTTTTTTTAAAATCTTAATTTACTAGTTGAAAAATTTTCCTTCTTTTCGTTATTCATTTTAACTTTTTTTCATTTTCAGTTTTTGAAAATATATGACACATTTATGTAGTATGTTTTCTGAACTTATATATATCTATATATATATATATATTTTTTTTTTTTATAAATTTCAGAATAATGTACAGAAATTCGCTAAAAATTCATCATAATACAAATTTTGGTTTAAAATGAATAAATAAAAGTCAATAATGGAATTAGTGAGTCAGTTTGGCGAGTCATAACTGAGTTGATTGATCATCCGTCCATCAATACTTAATTGGCGAGTGACAAGTGATGGCAATGGTCTTTTTCCATAACTTCTCAACACTGTTTTTAAGGCTCCATGAATAAAAGAAAATTATGTTAAATTTGAAACAAACCTGCAGTCGAGAAAGTAGTTCGAGGGCTGTTGCATCTTTCTTTTTATCATGCGCCCTTTTTCTCCGCAAGTGATAGATATTCATTATAGCTTATATTCTGCTTATTTATTGCAAAAACGAGAAGGCATTAGGAGGTTTGTTTGGTTTAAACCTTCATTTCATGTCATAGAAATGGAGTTAATTTCAATCCCCAATCATTCCATTATGAATTTTTCCTTGCATTAATAATAATCTTTCTTTTACCTCTATGATTCATTTCTGTGATTTGTCAAATTTTAAGGGATGAAAAGAACAAAAGTTAAGACAAATAACTTGGGTTAAACTTAAAATAATTATGAATTTTAGATTCAATGCCCAATACTATTAGGGTGTTATCCCTAAATGTTACCAACCTCCTAATTTTTTTAATAAACTTATTAACCTCTCAGTTAATCAATACTAAAAATGTTCATTTAAACCTTTAATATATAAATTTGGAGAATTGACATGTGAAAACTAGTGATCTAAGTAATCTTATAACTCCATGCGATGAAAATCTACTTTTTTCGGTGTAAAATATGTTTGCCTTTATTCATCATACAGTTTTTATGCTAAACATTCTTCTTTTAAAAGTAAATTATAAAAAAGAAAAAATAAATTATTTTATTTTTTAATACATTTACAATTCACTCATACATACCCACCAAATCAAATCACTACAAACTCTACAAACAAGGTTGTCCATGTGATTTTAACCTACTATGTGGATCTTTAGGATGAACCCTCAAATCACTAGGTAAAAAGTTAGATAAATTATTTTTTATTAATAAATATTTAAAATTACAATAAATTTTTAACTAAATGTTTTTAATTTTAAAAACACATTAAGGAAAAACATAAAGAAAGGGGCGTTTTTAGGTAAATTTTTTGTTAATGATAATTTTATTTTAATATACTTTTTTAGTATGATTAATAAGAAAATGCTTTCGTATAAAAATATTAAAGTATTATAAACAAAAAATAATAGATAAAAGATATGAGAATATGAGGATTTTTGTTGCATTCTATATATTTTTTTTCTTTACAAGTATATATAGAGAGAGAATAAACTCTTCATGTTCTAATACATAAATAGGAAAAGGGTTACAAAAAGATGAAAGGTTAAAGGTTGAAGAGGATAAAAGGTGGAAGGTTAAGGGAGATGAAAGGTAAAAGGTTGAACATCCACTTAATAGCATTCATAACACTCCTCTTTAGATGTTCATTGTATAAAGGATATGCCTCATTAAAAATCTTATTAGGAAAAACCCTATGGGACAAAAATCTAGTGAAGGAAAAAAGAGTACATAATCCTTTGATATACAGTATGTCACAACCTTAAAAGAAAATGTAATACGAATTTACTCCCCCTTATGTAAGCATCACTTAAGATCTTTAAAACGACGCAATCTAATGTTGAAAATTAACTTCTCAAATGTAGTAGTAGGGAGCACATTAGTAAAAAGATCGTTCAAATGAGAATTTGAACGAATCTATTAAACATTTATATATCCATTCTTTTGTAGATCATGAGTGAAGAAAAATTTTGGTGATATATATTTTTTTTATCACCCTTAATATATCCTTCATTAAGTTGTGCAATACAAGTTGTATTATCTTCATAAAAACTGTTGGAGCTTTTTTTTCAGAGCATAAACCACAATCTTTTCGTATGTGATGAATTATAGACCTTAGCCACATACATTCACGACTAGCCTTATGGATTGCCAAAATCTTAGCATTGTTAGAAGTAGCAACAATTGTTTGTTTCATAGAATGCCAAGAAATTGCAGTACCACCATATGTGAAAACATAACCAGTTTGTGATTGAGCATTGTGAGGATCAGATAAGTACTCTACATCTGTAAAACCAATCAATTTTTTTTTAGGTAGGTTAGGGAAAAACAAACTCATATCTCTTGTACCTTGAAGATAATGAAAAACATGATTAACCCCATTCTAATGTCTTCAAGTTGAAAAAGAGCTAAATCTTGCTAAAAAGTTGACAGCAATTGATATATCAGGTCGTGTATGACTAGAAAGATACATCAATGCACCAATAGCACTTAAATATGGTACTTCAGGATCAAGAAAATCTTCATCATTTTCCCGATGACGGAAAGGGTCTTTATTTACATCAAGTGACCTAACAACCATTGGGTTGCTCAATGGATGTGCGTTATGCATGTAAAATCTTCTTAAAACTTTTTCTAGATATGTTGTTTGGTGCATAAGGATTCAATTCTTTAGGTGATCAATTTGTAACCCTAGACAAAATCTTATCTTTCCAAGGTATTTCATTTCAAATTCTTTCTTTAAACACTCCATTGACACTAAAATCTCTTCAGAAGTCCTAATGATATTTAAATCATCAACATACACAGCAATTATATCAAATCCTGATCCAAACTTCTTTAAAATGCATGGGGAAATGAGATGTAACGTCCTAAAACTTAGGTATTTATTTTTGCATGTTTTTAACATAAATACTTGTCTGCTTTGGTGGCCAAGTGATTTGGGTGTGTTTGGGAGTGTCTGAGAAGTCCTGGGTTGGCTTGTGTAAAATTTTGGTTTTTGGGGAATAACCCTTGCTTTTGGTTAGTAAGCTTTTAAATAAATGTGGGTAAAGCATGACATAAAAAGCCTGTTGGTCTAGGGGGTAAGTGGCGTGTTGCATAGGCCAGAGGACTGAGGTTTGAATCTTGGTATTGGCAAGGGAATTGTTATTTTGCTGCTGTGCTGTGGGAGGTGTTAGAGGTTGACTGAAACACCGAAGTGGTTGAGGTGAATTTGAATTGAATGGTTGAGGGGAGTGTGATTAGGTGGAGTGATTCGAGGAGAGATTTAAGGAGAAAATCAAGGGATGAGGGAAGAGGTAGTGGAGTGCCGAATTTAGACTCTGGCACTTTAGAATTCGGCTGTAAGAGGGATTTTAAGGGGATTCTCAGTTTCAGTTTGCTTGGTAAATGATGTGCTCTCTGCCGAAATCTCTGTTTTCCCATTTCTTTTTCTTTTCGGTTTCTGCATTGTTTCTCTGTTTAGCCGGTTGTGATAAGGGCATCTACACTTTTGTTGGTTACACTTTTTGACAACTATTTTCTCCTTGGCCGAATACCTTTCTTCTCTTTTCTCCCCTATTTTTTCCTTTTTTCCCTGTGTTGGCCGAATAGGCCTTAGTTGTCTTTGCCAATTTCATTTCTCTCTTCTCACCTAAACCGAACCTCCTCTTCTCCCTCAATTTTTGTGCTACCAAAACCAGCCCTCTTCATTGACTCCTTCCTTTTCGGTAAGTAAGTATAACACTTAAACTTTCGGCTTTTGGGTTACTAAGTGGGGTTGTGTTTGTCTGTGTTTGAAAGCAATAAATCAAAGGTGAAAGGTTGTGCTAGTGTTGAACCCATCCTCTATTCGATTCTCTCACTCTCTTTCAGTAAGTTCTTTAAAGAATCATCTTTCCCTTTCTTTTTTCTGCCTTATGTATTAATTGATAACAATCGTATGGCAGTTAAGGAAAGACTCTGGAAACTCCCAATCAACCGTTGAAGTCTAAGATTCGTGGGGAATCACTGTGGTTCGATTGAAGCTTAGTGAGTGCCTGAACGACTGTTCGTGAGGAATTGAAACCAGGTATGTAACACTGCCAAATTGTAAATCGAAAAAAGCCGAAAAAAGTATAAAAATTGACGCTACATAAGCGTGCGCTTGCTCGTGTGGTGAATCGAATGCATAAAACGTGGGCGTTAGACTACTAAGGTCACCATGAGCGATCTCGTGGTCTTGGGCCATTTTGGGCCATGTTGGGTCGAAATGGGCTGTGTGAGCCCAACAGGCTCATGGGCTCCACACGGGTAAACCGCACAAGCATGTGGAGAATTTTGGGCCAAGCTGTGTAAATTACATGGCCGAGCCATTTTTGGGATAAGTGGGCCTCATGAGCGTGATGGGCACATAATGGGCCTTGGGCCTATTGGCATTGTTTGAGCTGTTAAGGTTACACGGGTCGCCCGAGCGACTGTGGACCTACTGATAGGTCGGTAAGTACACCTAGACCCCAAACTGATGAAATGACTGTTATGCCCTATGGTAAAATGATTGTTATACCCCTATGTTATGTATGACCATATATGAGCATGCCATGATATATATATGTGTATGTTGCATTCATGTGTGATATGTTGCATGGGATGAGATTATTATTATGATTGGAGGAAGTGTACTGTACTGGTAGTTTTGCTGTAAATACTGTTTAGTGCTGCAACCGGTGCTAATTTTGGAGTGTAGGGATGGGTGGGTGATAATGGGCTAGACGGAGTGGAGTGTAGAGGCTGGATGGGTAGGACTTATATGTGCATGCTTAAACTGTCACTGATACTGTTATGGGCTAAGGCCCACACTGATACTGTAATGGGCTAAGGCCCAACGGGATTGAACTGTTATTAACTTGGGCTTAGGCCCAGACTATACTTGCTTAAAAGCATGATTGGTTGTTTAATTGCATGGGGTTACACACTGAGTTTCGTAAACTCATCTTTCTATTTATCTGTATAGGTAATCCCCATACTTAGGCGGATCGGTACTGCGAGGGATTCGGAGGGGGCCATACAACCGCACCTATATATATTAATTTATTTTTCATAAGTTTAATTTGGGTTTTCGTTATGTAATAAGGCCTCTTAATTTTTAGCTTTTAATTTGGGGATTTTATTTATTTTCATTTACACTTGATTAGTAGTAGAACACGATTTTCCAAAAAGATAATTGGTTTTCAAAACACCACATTTTCGCAACTTATAATAATAGCTTCCGTATCAAACTTGGTTTTAAAGTATAGTGACAAACAGAAATGACCAACGTTCTTCTAAAATAACTTAAGTTTTGAAAGAACAAGGCACTTTAAATTTCTGTTAAGATACACAAACGAGGTTTTATAATAAGCATGGGTTTTTTTTAAAGAAACAATTTTTTCGAAAAACACTTCAATGTAATATCACCATATTCGGCCATAACGTCTGGACTGAGTTTGGGGTGTTACATTTAGTGGTATCAGAGCCCGATTCAAAACGCGGCTATGGTTTTTGGGTTTCTTCTAAAACTTGGAATATTAAAAAAGAACTGTTCCAAATGATCTTAGAATTTTTGAAATGTTTTACCGAATGTGTGGTACATTGAGTCTCCGGTGCCGATCCTGTAAGTCTTCTAAAACTGTTGTTTGTTTTAAACTAAAATGCTATCAATAGAAAATACTGAGACTACTGTAGGTACAAGACTATACTGAAACACTCTAGTTAGTGTTAACTGAAAACTATTGTAAGATTGCGATCTACGAAAACGAACTCTAAATTATTGATAATGATTTGCATAAAACTTTGCTAATAAATAACTGAAACTATAACCTGGTCTGCATAAAACTGTTAATTTAGATAAAATGCAAGTCGATAATGAGCACCAGAGGTACTCGTAGAATGAGTACAAGAGGCCGTGGTAGAGGCCGTATCGAGCTGGGTCCTCATCTTCTGGTAACCTGCCAAATTTGGATACAAGTGAGACACCAGCTTCACCTGTGACTAAGACTGGGTCTTACGATCGAGCAGCTAGAGACGACGCATTGTCCCAAGCTATGTTGCAAATTCTAGAGAGGGTTTCTAGGACTAATATTGGTACTGTGGGCCGTGGGTCGGTCACGAAATGAATCTGGTCTAACGGGGCTGAGATCTTTAGGGGTATCGTAGGAGTTTCCCCTAGCGTGGCTGAATACTGGATTGAGGCCACAGAAAGGACCATGGATGACCTCGACTGCACCCTTGAACAGAAACTAAAAGGTGCAGTGTCCTTGCTGCGAGACGAAGCCTATCAGTGGTGGCTTATAGTTAAAGAGGGTACACAAGCTGACCGATTGACATGGGAATTCTTTAAGACTGCTTTCCAAGGAAAGTATGTGGGCGCTAGTTATGTGGATGCCTGGAGGAGGGAATTTCTAAATTTGACTCAGGTGGATAAGTCAGCGGCTGAATATGGAGTTGAATTTTTGCGATTAAGCCGCTATGTATGCGGGATGGTGGCAACTAATTATGAGCGGTGTGTTCATTTTGAGGACGACCTCAGGGATAGTCTGAGAGTTTTGATAGCTCCACAGAGGGAGTGAGATTTTGCCACACTAGTTGATAATGCGAAGATCGACGATGAGGTGAAGCATACTGAGCGTCTGAACAGAGAAAATGGTAGGAATAAGAGGGATTTAGAGCCCTCAAGTTCCGTTCAGAAGTCGAATAAAAAGGCCAAAATGGATGGGCCGGTCAGAGTTAGGGCCCCTATTGCTGTTACTAGACCGCAGCCATGTGGTGACTGTGGTAGACTCCATCAAGGCGAATGCTGGAAAAAGATTGGGGTATATTTAATGTGCAGATCACTAAAGCATCGTATCAGAGATTGTCCATGGAGGCCCGATCAGATGCAAGCTACTGGCCGGGGTACTTTTCAGCCATAGAGAGGTGTTCAACAGTCGGTGAGAGATCATGGCCAGGCCAGAGATGGAAATGGTATGGGCTGTGGTCGTGGAGCACCGAGTAGAGGTGCTGGTCATACTGAGGCGAGGCAGCCAACTCTGGTTTATGCTTGTAACAGTCCGGTTTATACCCTAGTCGGAACAGTGGTTTTGGGACCACGAATCTGAGTCTGAATAATATTTTTAATATTATTTTCTGTGCCGTTAATATGTGACTAAGCATGTGGTAAATTTCCGTAAGTGATGTGGCTTTTAAATGTTGTGGCCTTAATAGGCAAATATGCCAATAGATGATTAGTGGATGAACAAAGGGCGATTATACCCTTGATATATATATGTATACTTTATTTTTTTATGAAGGATAATTTGGTAAAATGCATGTTATTATGTTAGTAATAAACAAAAGAAAAAGATGAACATTATCATCTTATTTTGAGGGTGTCGAAAGTTAAAAGAAAAAGGAAAAGGTTAAGCTTGTTCATTTGGCCATGGTTCAAGCATAAATCGGGTATGTGTTTTCGATCGATTTTTGATAATTTCTACGTTTTTGTAATCGTTGCTTCTCCTACTATCAAACCCATGTTTTAATTTGATGAATTGATGATGTTTGTGTGAGATGCCATTGATGTTATGTCAAGCTTTTTGATGATTCTTAGTGTTAAATGAAAGATTTGAGTTAGATAAACATGTTTTATTCTTGAAGTTTTGATGAATTTAGCTAAATAGGGCTAAATTGTGAAAATATTATTTTGGAGGACTAATTTTTGAATTTGATGAAATATTTGGACTTATATAGTCCCTAGGGAGGTTCGTCTATGCATATGTGTGAACAAAATTTGTGAATTTGATATTTTGAGAAAAATGGACTAAATTGATAAAGTGTGCAAATATGAGGGTTATTTGCAAATAGCCCTAAATGCGTGTCATTGGATTGAATTGAATGAATTAGTGAATAAAATGGTTAATTCTGAATATGTTTAGATCAAGAGCATGGTTGGAATGAATAGTTTTTGGTTAGTTAAATGAATGAATGAATTATGCTTGTAATGATATGAGTTTTAGTCTTTGAAATTGTCATGGTTGGAATTGGTATTGAATGCATGGTTGGAATGATTATTTTGGTATGTTTTTATGGTTATATGTGCATGAGTTATCTTGGTGTATATGACTTGTAGGTATGACCCTTATGGGTGGCATTTTGGCCTTGTAAGTGGCCTATAATGTCACACGGTTGTGGCACACGGGCGTGCCTAAAGACCGTGGGTGAATTGGCAGAATGTAGCTCAGTAGTACATGGCCTCAACACGGGGGTGTCAGCTAGCCGTGGTGAACAAGTCAGTAGCTAGCTAAGAGTACACGGCCATGGCACACGGGCGTGCTTCGTGGCCGTGGTGGGGAAGTTAGTATATGGCCTTGTAGAACACGGCTATGGCACACGGGCGTGCCTAGTGACCGTGTTGATATAGTCAGTATATAGGCATGGAAGGACACACGGGGGTGTCTAGAATCCGTGGAGGGCACACAGTCTCCTCCCACGGGCGTGTCTCCCCTGTAGTTTAGAAAAGTTTTAAATTTTCCATGAAATTTGTATGTGTTTCAGTTGAGTCCCAACTCAATTTATAAGCATGCCTAGGGTCTCGATGACTCATTCAAGGGACAATGTGATTGTGTTGGATAACGATCTTGTTTGAATTAATTAAATGATTTTCAATTTGTCCGGTAACACTCCTAACCATAATCCAGTATTGGACTCGGGATAGGGGTGTTACAATGCTGCTCGTCGCCGAGAGGACGGAGACACCCCAGATGTTATTACTGGTACTTTCTTTATCCATAATGTACCTTATACTGCACTGATTGATGTTGGGTCTATGCATTCATATATAGCATGCTCGTTGTCCAAAACTTTGGGTATAATGATTGAAACCACTGCGAGTGAAATCACGATGTTGAGTCATTTAGGGTAGTCAGTTAAAGTAGATAAATTGTTCAGAGATATACCTTTGGAGGTGCAAGGAGCCACCTTTTTGGCGGACTTAATGGAACTACCTTTTGGTGAATTTGACTTAATACCGGGAATGGATTGGCTAGTTAAGCATCAAGTGAATCTGGATTGTGCTGCTAAGCGGATGGTACTGAAAACTGCAGAGGGGGATAAAGTGGTGGTAATAGGGGAACGTTAGAATTATTTGTCAAATGTGATTTCTGCTTTGAAGGCCAAGAAGTTGGTCCGTAAGTGTAACACCCCAAACTCGGCCTAGAAGTTATGATCGGATCTGGCATGTCACATAAAAGGTTGTTTAAAAACTGCGTGTTTGTTAAAAATTTTGAGTTTAAATATTTATTGATTGTTATCCTTTTTGTTAACATTTTGAAAAAATAGTTATTAAGGGTTTAGGAAAATCCCTATCGCACATTGAATAATAATAGGCAGTAATCAAATTAAAAGCTAAACCAAAGAAAATACCAAATTTAAAGTATAGTGGCCTTATTACATAACAAAAACCCAAATAAAAATAAGTCCAAATAAAAGAAACGAGTTTACGAAAAACACATTGCATAGCCACCACAAGTCCGCCTCAGCTCCTAATTCACGATCTAATAATTACCTGAAACATTTAAAAAGAGGGGGTGAGTTTACGAAAACTCAGTGTGCAATTCCCCTTACAACGATAACTGGGCCTAAGCCCACAGAAGCAAGTTGGGCCTTAGCCCTCACAGTAACATATTTGGCCGAAGCCCACATAAATCGATTCGAGCTATAGCCCTAACATCATGGCATATCAAATAGTGAATGCATTGCAACCCAGCCCAACCTAGATTTCCATCCACTACACACCTCCCGTACCAGCCAATCACCATTGGGATTTCTACAATCAACCCTCACCGCTACACACCATTGATGGCAGTCATGCTGCTCATCGTCAGATTCGTGACGAGTCACGAATAGGTCGTGGCGAGCCACTACAGCGAGATCGTGGCGAGCCACTACAATAGATCATGGCGAGCCACTACAACGGTCGTGGCGAGCCACTACAACAGATCATGGCAGAGCCACTACAACACTTCTCTTTTCATATCATTAATATCCCAAATCCCATGCACATGTCATGACATGATAATTCGTGTATGCAGTATGTCATGTATGCAAAACATATATCAAATATAACACATGAAATGAATTGTCATCATAATTGGAATAATACAACATAATCAAGCTAACAAACCCCCTAAGGGTATAACAGTAATTTTACCTTCCAAGGGTATTTTCGTAATTTACCTACCAAGGGTATATTAGTAATTTCGCACCTGCAATGGCCTTTTTGAAGGCCTAATGTCGCCTCGAACGACTCAACTACCATTTCCGGTCGTACTGAACTATTGGGCCTAAAACCTGATTTGGGCCCATTCGGGCCCACACGCTCGTGTGGCCCACCTAACACAAATCTAGCCACGTATATAAGATTCACCTAGTCTAGTTCACTATATACTACACCATCATACAATTTTAATTAATTGGGCCCACGGGCCCATTGGGCCCACTTCGGCCCATCGCGGCCCAAGCAGCCTCAACCCACAAGATTACTAGTAGTGGCCTCAACTATCGCGTCGAAGCCCCACACGTGCACTCGCACACTCGTGTGGCTACTATTATCGTGATCGACACTTTGACATTTGCCGCTCTACAGCTAGAGTAGTGAGAGTTACACACCTGATAGGAATCTGGTGCTAATCCGTGCTCCGACCACTCTTGTGCCCAAACGCCCTTTAAGGTGTATTCATCCTCCTCCTAGAATGCTATATATATAGCTAGCTTCTCACCTTCCTTCTTTGTATCTTTCCGATGTGGGATCTTTCCATCAACAGAGTTTAAATCCAACTCAAACTTTTCCCGTCCAATTCGCAAAATAAATACTCCCTTGCTTTTCATGAGATTTGAACCCAGGCTCTCTTGTAACATAATCCACGCTGCTAACCACTTGGCCACAAGCTCCTCTTGTGTCTTAAACCATGCGCAACTAAATATAAATCTATAGCCAAATTCTAAGGTTCATGTAAAAAGAAAACCAAAATGTAAAAGCCAAGACTTGAACCTTGGACCTCCTTCCTTCCTTGTGGTGTCACCCCCTTGCCTCTTATGTGTCGTCACTTTGCTACTACACCACACACTCCACTTGTGTTATTTTCCTCCATATTTTATTCTTGAAGGCTACCTACTAACTTCCAGGGTTTTTTTCACCTAAAACCAAAATTTCCCTAAAGCCAAAGTTTGATCCTGGGACTTCTTAGAAGCCCTCTAATCTTCCAAAATCACTCACTTAATAGGTCTAACTTGTACTAAAGCCGTTCTCTAAAAATTTAAACGCTCCTATGATCAAGGTCCATTGGGCCCAATCCTACTAGGTCCAATTTCGGGATGTTACAGTAAGGGTTGTGAAGCGTATTTAGCCTTCATTAGTGGTGTTGATTCTGAGATTTAAATCATTAAGGAATCGAGCGATCGAGAGTTTTTTGGATGTTTTCCCGATGAACTACCTGGAATGCCCCCAAATCATGAGGTGGGATTTGGGATTTGGCATTCCAGGATTTGGGATTGAGGTTGTGAAGCGTATTTAGCCTTCATTAGTAGTGTTGATTCTGAGATTTCATCTGTTAAGGAATCAGAACAGTTAGAGAGTTTTTGGATGTTTTTCCCGATGAACTACCTGGAATGCCCCCAAATCATGAGGTGGGATTTGGGATTGAGCTCCTACCGGGTACAGCTCCGGTGTCCGTTGCTCCCTATAGAATGGCACTGAAGGAGCTAGTGGAGCTTAAGGCTCAGATTCAAGAGTTACTGAATCAAGTGTTCATCCGCCTTAGTGTGTCTCCACGGGGAGCACCGATGTTATTTGTGAAAAAGAAGGATGGATCCATACGTATGTGCATCGACTACCGGTAACTGAATAAACTGACTATTAAGAATAAGTACCCTCTGCCAAGGATTGATGATCTATTCAACTAGTTTCGAGGAACTTCGGTCTTGTCTAAGATTGATCTCCGATCGGGGTACTATCAACTGAGAGTCAAAGAGGCTGATGTTCACAAGACAACGTTTAGGACTCATTATGGTCATTATGAGTTCCTTGTGATGCCGTTTGGATTGACGAATGCACCAGTGGCATTTATGGATCTGATGAACCGGTGTTAATTTTGGAGTGTAGGGATGGGTGGGTGATTTTATCCCCACATAGAGTGATAGGCTGGATGGAGTGGAGTGTAGAGGCTGGATGTGTAGGACTTCTGTGTGCATGCTTAAATTGTCACTGATACTATTATGGGCTAAGGCCCACACTGATACTGTAATGGGCTAAAGCCCAACTGGATTGAACTGTAATTGACTTATGCTTAGGCCCAGACTATACTTGCTTAAAAGCATGATTGGCTGTTTAATTGCATGGGGTTACACACTAAGTTTTCGTAAACGCACCTTTCTGCTTATTTGTACAGGTAATCTCTAAACTTAGGCGGATCGGTGCTGCGAGGGATTTGGAGGGGCCACACAACCGCACCTATATATATTTTAATTTATTTTCCATAAGTTTAATTTGGGTTTTCGTTATGTAATAAGGCCTCTTAGTTTTTAACTTTTAATTTGGGGATTTTATTTATTTTCATTTACACTTGATTAGTAGTAGAACGCAGTTTCCCAAAAAGATAATTGGTTTTCAAAACACCACATTTTCGCAACTTATAATAATAGCTTCCACATCAAACTTGGTTTTAAAGTATAGTGACAAAAAAAATGATAAACGTTCTTCTAAAATAACTTAAGTTTTGAAAGAACAAGGCACCCTTAATTTCTGTTAAGATACATAAATGAGGTTTTATAATAAGCATGGATTTTTCTAAAGAAATAATGTTTTCGAAAAACACTTCAATATGATAACCCCAGATTCGGCCATAACGTCTGGGCCGGGTTTGAGGTATTACATAAGATCATTCTTATAGCCTTCCATCAATAAGTATTCACTAAAACGATTATACCACATGTGCCCAAATTGTTTCAACACATAAAAGGGGTCAGTTTAATTTGTTTGAGTAATGTTCTCAAGAACATGAATTAACTGCTTTTTGCAATTTAAAACCTTCTGGGAGTTTCATGTAAATGTTATTATCAAGTGGACCATATAAATAGGTAGTAACTACATCCATTAGGTGTAAAACAAGTCATTCTCTTATTTCCAAACTAATTAAGAACCTAAAAATAGTTGCATCTATCATAAGAGAGTATGTCTCTTCATAATCAATACCAGGTCTTTATGAAAGTCCTTATGCAACCAAACACGCTTTGTATCTTACAATTTCTCCCTTTTCATTTCTCTTTATCATAAAAACTCATTTATATCCCACAAGTTTTACACATTCAGGTGTACGAACTACATGTCTAAATACATATCTCTTCGTAAGAGATTTTAATTTCGCCTCAATTCTTCTTTCCATTTTGGCCAATCATCTCTTTGTCTACATTCTTCAATTGACATTGGTTCATGATTCACATTGTCATTCAAAATATATAGTGCTACATTGCATGCAAATATGTCATCGACATTGATTTGATTTCTATTCCACTTAATTCTTGACATGACATAATTTGTTGAGATCTCTTCATTATCAGGTACTTGAGATTTTTTTAAACTTTAGTCATGTCTAAAATCTCTTCTAGAGATCTTTTTAAAGTCATTACTTCCTCGATCTGGCTATCATCTATTTTTGCTCATTTTCTTTTTCGAGGATTCTTACCTTTAGAACCGACTGGTCTACCATGCTTCAAACGTGCTTTAGACTCACTAGCAACTAGAGTTTATCCTTCAGGGACATCAATTTTGATTAGAGCATTTACAACTAGTACGTGTGATTTTGTCACTCTTTTTGGATTAGTGAATGCGTTTGGCAATTGATTTTCTAAACTTTGTAAATGAATTATCCTCTGAACTTCCAGTTCACATTGTTGCGTACGAGGATCAAGATGAGAAAATGACAACTCTTTCCAATCTATTTCTTTTTCCAACTATTTATTTTCTCCCTTTAACGTTGGAAAAATGGCCTCATTAAAATGACAGTCAGCAAATCGAGCCATAAATAAATTCCCTGTTGATGGCTCGAGATATTTAATTATTGGTGGAAATTTATATCCAACATATATTCCTAACCTCCTTTAAGGATACATCTTAGAAGGTCATGGTGGAGCAATCGGAGCATATACAACACATCCAAAAATTCTCAAATGGAAAATATTTGGTTTCTGACCAAAAACTATTTGTAACGGGGATAACTTATGATAACATGTTGGCCTGACTCGAATTAGTGATGTTGCATGTAGTATGGCATGTCTCCAAGCAAAAATTGGAAATTTTAACTTTATAGGTAATGATCTTGTAATCAATTGAAAACGTTTAATTAATGATTCAACAAGACTGTTTTGTGCATGAGCATGTGCTACAAGATGTTCAACACTTATTCTAATAGATAGACAAAAATTATTGAAAGCTTGGGAAGTAAATTCACCAGCATTGTCAAGACGAATTATCTTGATAGGGAAATCTGGAAAATGTGCTAGTAATTTGATCAACTGAGCAAGTAACCTCGCAAATGCCATGTTTCGAGTTGATAACAATGATACATGTGACTATCTAGTTGAAGCATGTAGTAAAACCATAAAATATCTAAATGGTCCACATGAAAGGTGTATTGGTCCACATATATCTCCTTGTATCCGTTCTAGAAAAGTGATAGACTCATAATTTATCTTGACTGATGATGGTCGAATGATTAATTTGGCTTGAAAGCAAACATCACATGAAAAATTATTAGCTTGAAGAATCTGTTGGCTTCTCAATGAATGTCCACATGAATTGTCAATAAGTTTTCGCATCATAATTGAACCGGGATGGCCTAACCGGTCATGCCAAATAATAAAGTCATCAATAAACTTTTGATTTATTATAGCATGTGTTTCAATTGTACTAATTTTCGTGTAGTACAAACTAGAGGAAAGTGCGGACAATTTCTCCAAAATAATTTTATTTCCTTGAATTATAGACGTAATTTGAAGATATTCATCATTCCCTTCACTTATTGTCTCAATATGATATCCATTATGACGAATATCTTTAAAACTCAACAAATTTCTTTGAGACTTAGGAGAGTATAACACATCATTAATCTGAAACTTAGTTCCTCTAAGCAATAATATAATTGCTCTTCCGAAGCCTTCTATGATTTTAGTACTACCATATATAGTACTCACACTAGCTTTTTGCATTGTTAAATGAGAAAAATATTTCTTGTAACATCCTTAAATTGGGGTCTCTGCATTTTTGTGTGTTGCATGTGATAGCATGTTTGTTGTGCTAGATTAGGGTGTTTTGGGGTCCAGGCATGAGTTTGGGGTAGGCCTGAGCCGTAGCAAAAATTTCTGTTTTGGGTAATTGGAAGGGAGAACTGAGTGAGTTAGGTGATAAGAGAAATTATTGGAGTGTTGTAACACAAATATCCCAGTGGTAAAGTGGCAAGGGGGCGCCACTAGGGCACAAGGGAAGTGACGCCACATGCAGGAAGGAGAGCCTAGGTTCGAGTAGCAGAACTCCCTTTCTGATTGTTGTTTTTGACGCCAAAGCTAGGGAGGTAGTGTGCTCAGGATGGACTCTCTTGGATAAGTGTTGAAGGAGTCAACACATTTGAAATGGGTGGAAGAGAGGAAATTTAGGAATTTGACTCATTCAAATGGATTTAAATAAGGGGAAGAGAGAATTTCAAGGAGAAAACAAAGGGATTGAGAAGGGGGTGTGTTTAGCCGAAATTTTGAAGGTGTTGTGGGCAGGGGAAGCATTCGGCTTTGGGTGCTTTAGGTGGTGGCCAAATGTGCCTTGGGGAGTGGCTATAATCGGCTAGTTAGAGGAGTGCATTTAGAACTCTTTTCTATCATTTTTCTTAGTGCAAGGCATAGCCGAATTGTTTTTCTCCTATTTTGTGTCAAACCGAAACTCCATAGCATCTTGGTGCATTTCATTTCTCTCAAAAGTCAAGTCGAATTCTCTCTACTCTCTTTTCTCTATTTTGTTCAGAAATCGAAATCAACATTCTTTTACCCCATTCGACTTCTTCCTTTACTTTCAATCTCTTTGTGCCAAAATACACAAATCTTCTTCTCTTCTTCTATTCGAAACCATCATCCCTCTCCCTCTTGCGATTTTTTCTTTTCTTTTTTTTTGGATCCATAGCCGAATCTTCCTGGTTTAGAATTGTTTCTTCTTCTTTTCCTCAACCGACTCAGCTAGTGCCAAAATCTCACCTCCCATTTCCTCTTTTCATTTTCCATTCTTTGTAGACCGAAATCATAAAACTCTCTCCCTCTGTTCTATTTTGTTAAGTAGCCGAAATCCCTAAACATCTCTGGTGTGTGTGTGCCAAACCTTGGTGGTTGGTAGCCGAATCTGTCAGTCTAAGGTAAGGGAGACGATCTCTTTTGGTTCGGGTTATTTCTTTTGGGATTTATGTTATGTCGAATGGCTTTTGGATTCATGGTGATATGCTTAGCCGATTGTAGGAAGGAGTTAGCCGCATTCTGTTGATCTCCGGGATTTGTTTGGCTGACGATTTAAGCCTAAAGGCTCGGGTGTTGTCGATCTAGGTAAGGACTTTAGTCTAAATTTTTAAATTTATTGGTTTGTGATTCTCTGCTTTGATTCGGTTAGTGACTAAGGTAGGTTATGGACTCGAAGGTTAGCCAAGCAGGAAGATGGGTCAAATCTGAGACCCCAGCCTCTAAGTTCAAAAGGAGGCGGTGTCGGTGTTCGCGATTGGCCACACGGGGTGTGGACCACATCGGAGCGAGAGAATAGGCGGATCGTGGTAGTCTCGGTTGGCGGCGATGATCGACGTAGAGAGCGTCGTATTACGAGTCATTAGGTATGTAACACTTACACACTTCATTAGTTAATTCACTTATCATGTATGTTGTTAAAAATTTGGAATAATTGTGAAATCGACATGTTACCCTTGTGGGTAAGGCGAGGACTCGGGTAAGTCCACTATTGATTGGTTATCGATGAATGCTACTATATCATTTGATTATGTCATGCCATGTGATAATTGTATGTTAAACATGATAATATGCCATGGAATTATGTCCATAATGTTGGGTATGATGAGAGGAGGGGAAAGCATGATTCTAGACTCATCACCAGTGGTTTTGACCACACAGTGGGTTGGCCTCGCTTTCTATATTATTTGTGACTAAGTCTCAGTGGTTTTGACCACACATATCTAATTTGTGACTACGGTCACCAGTGGTTTTATCTACACATGGATTATTGTGACTCGTCCCAGTGGTTTGGTACCACAGTGGGTTGGCCTCACATGTTGAATACGGGATTGTCATCAGTCGTTTTGACCACAATGTGGGTTGGCCCCACCCATACTATTTGTGACTACGGTCACCAGTGGTTTTGACCACACTTATATTATATGTGACTACAGTCAGCAGTGGTTTTGACCACCAGTGGTTTTGACCACACGGGGTAGATACAGGAGTTCGGATGGTTAGGGTTGGGTTGCATGACTTGCATATTGGCTTATGAAATTGTGCAAGTGCTTGGTTATTATCGAGATAGGGATTTATACACTGAGTCTCGGTGACTCACCCCTTCCCTTGCATTTTGCAGATGATTCGTAGATCGCGAATACGGAGCCGGGGCGGACTCGAGGTAGCCATGCGCAATGTTTTCGGGTTTTGTTTTAATTTGCTATTTCAGTTTATAGTTCCTTTAAATTTGGTTTTGGGTTTGTAATAAAGCCACTAACTTTTATTTTTGGGGTTACTTATCTGCTTTAAGTTTTATTATATTTTGCCTAAGTTAAACCACATAGCATGCTTTGATAACCTGTGAACTCAACATTTTCTAAATTTATACGTCTTATCGGGTTTTCTAAACTTTACCATCGGGTACTAATAAAAAAGTGATGATAACAAACCAATTCAAATTTCTTTTAAAATTAAGTTTTACTTTGTGTCCAATTGATGGAAATGGGTTTCAACTTTACACTTAAACGAAGTCGGGTTTTCTTAAAATCAAACGATTTTATAAGATGAGAGGCGGCAAAAACATTTTCTCAAAGGAGTTCTTCTTTTGCCCAAGCTTCAAACAACACAAAAATGTTTTCAATAACGTTTCTTTTCAAAATTAAACCTACAACTTGTTTCTTCAAAATATTTTACACTGTGACATGCCAGATTCGGTCGTAGCGTGTTGACCGGGTTTGGGGTGTTACATTTTTGGTATCAGAGCCAAGTTCAAAAGCTCGACTGTGGGCCCGAGGCCCAAAATGATTTTAAATGGGTTATGAAAGGTTTTAATGGGAAAGGTATGGTTGGGAAAGCATGGCACCGAGTCTCTAGCACCGATCCGCCCAGGTAAGTACCCTTAACTGTTGTTTATATGATTGTAATGATGATGCTACGACTAATAGTAATAGGGAATTAATTTAGAGACTGGAACCGTAGGATTATGTGAACTTGCGAAAATAATCCCCGTATTAAACTATTCATAAGACTGTGCTGTAATAACTGTGGAATACATCTAACGCATAAAACTTTTAAACTAGATTAATTTGTGAATGGTAGTCATGAGTGCACGAGGACGTGGGCGTAATACACGTGGATAGGTAGAGGTAGGATGACAGTGTCGGAATCGGTAGGGTCTGGACATGGGTCGGCGAGTACCACCACCGCCACCACCGGTGGGCGTAGTTTCGAGGATCGGGCAGTGGTGATGACGCAGTGTCACGGTGATCTTGCGGGTTACGAGAGAGTCGCGGTGCGGTATTTGGAATGGGAGCTCAGAATCTGCGTATGCGAGCGACTCCGAGCTAATGGCGCAGAGGTATTCAGAGGTGTATCCGGTGTGGCTCCCAATACAGCTGAGTATTAGCTGGAGGCGACAGAACGTATCATGGACGACTTGGATTTTACGGCCGAGGAGAAGCTGAAGGGGATAGTATCTCTTCTCCGAGATGAGTCATATCAGTGGTGGCTCACGGTTAGGGACGGAGCAATGGCCGACGACATCATTTGGGATTTCTTTAAGGCAGCTTATCAGAGGAAGTACGTCGGGGCTAGTTACATTAACACACAGCACAAGGCGTTTCTGAATTTGGTCCAGGGGGTAAGTCGGTATCAGAATATGAGGCAGAATTTCTTCGGTTAAGTCACTATGCTTGGGGTATGGTGGCTACGGAACACGAGCGCTGTGTCAAATTTGAGCATGGGTTGAGAGATAAGCTGCGGATGTTGATTGCTCCACAGCAAGAGAGGGAATTTGCGGTCTTAGTAGAGAAGGCTAAGGTTACGGAGGAGGTGAAACAGTCAGTGAGATGAAACCAGGATAGGAATTGGACTAAGAGGAGTACTGGGTCATCAGGGTCTGCCGGGAATCAGCAGAAAAGGGCTAGATATAGTGGGCCGAATCAAGCTGCGAGGCCTACTGCTACTACTCAGTGGCCGCCACAATGTGCGCGGTGTGGGAAGTCTCATACGGGAGAATGTTGGACCGGAAACAGAGGGTGCTTTGAGTGTAGGTCAATGGGGCACCGAGTAAGGGGTTGTCCGTGAGGGCGACCAAGATCCGATCGAGAGGTCGGGCCGTACACGCATTTAGGAGGGATAGTCAGCAACCACAGAGAGGTTGCGGTTTGGCCAGGGGAGGTAATGGTTCTGGACGGGGCTGTGGAGCTGTGAGCACAGAGGTAAGACAGCCTGGGTTGGTCTATGCAGCGAGGCGTCGAGAGGAGGACGACGCACCGGACGTCATAACCGGTACGTTCTTAATTTTTGGACTGCCTTATACTACTTTGATAGATGTTGGTTCAACGCACTTGTATGTTGCTAGTAGTATAGTGGAAACTATGAACTTAGCCTCTGAGATCACTTCTAGGGAGATGACAGTAATAAGCCCTCTAGGTCACTCAGTGGAAGTAAACAAATTGTATGGGGATGTACCCCTAGAACTTCAAGGGGTAGTGTTTTTGGCCGATCTAATGGAACTGCCGTTCAGGGAGTTTGATTTGATCCTAGGGATGGACTGGCTAGTGAAGTATCAAGCAAGTTTAGACTACGCAGCTAAGCGCATGGTGTTGAGAACAATTGAGGGTAAAGAGGTGGTGATGATAGGTAATAGAAGAGATTATCTATCCAATGTTGTATCTGCTTTGAAGGCCGAGAAAATGGTGAGGAAGGGTTGTGAGGCATTTATGGTTCATGTTTGTGCTTTGGAGGCTAAGGAGTCAACTGTGGGGAATGTCTGAATGGTGATGGAATTTACCGATGTGTTTCTAGAAGAACTTTCGGGTCTGCCTTCAGACCGTGAAGTGGAGTTTGGCATAGATTTGTTACCCGGAACCGCACCAATGTCTATTGCTCCATATAGGATGGCGCCGAAGGAGTTGGTGGAACTAAAAGCACAGATTCAGGAATTGTTGAACCGGGGTTTTATTCGGCCGAGTGTATCACCTTGGGGAGCGCCTGTCCTTTTTGTTAAGAAGAAAGACGGCACAATATGGATGTGTATAGACTACCGTCAGCTGAATAAGTTGACGATCAAGAACAAGTATCCGTTGCCAAGGATAGATGATCTGTTCGATCAACTTAAGGGTGCATCAGTCTTCTCTAAGATTGATTTAAGGTCGGGGTATCATCAGCTTAAGGTAAAAGAGGCCGATATCCATAAGACGGCATTTCGCACTCGTTATGGACACTACAAGTTTTTGGTGATGCCGTTTGGGTTGACCAATGCTCCAGCAGCGTTCATGGACATGATGAATCGGGTGTTTCAGCCGTACTTGGACCGGTTCGTCATGGTGTTTATAGACGACATATTGGTGTACTGGAGATCTGAGGAGGAGCATAATGCACATCTACGGGTGGTTTTGTAGATTCTGAGGGAGAAGTAACTGTTCGCCAAGTTTAATAAGTGCGAGTTCTGGCTGAGGGAGGTAACCTTCTTGGGTCATGTGGTGTCAGCTGAGGGGATTAGAGTAGACCCTCGGAAGATTGAGGCAGTGTTGGATTGGAAACCACCTAAGTCGGTAGCAGAGATTTGAAGTTTCTGGGTTTGGCAGGATATTACAGAAGATTTGTGAAAGGGTTTTCTTTGATTGCAGCGCCGTTGACCAAATTGCTGAAAAAAGGGGTTCCATTTGTGTGGTCTGATAAACAACAGGAAAGTTTCGACAAGTTAAAGAGGATTTTGACAGAAGCTTCAGTTTTGATTCAGCCTGAAGCGAGGACAGAGTTTACGATTTATTGTGATGCATCGCATACTGGTTTGGGATGTGTGCTGATGCAAGAGGGGAAAGTAGTGGCATATGCGTCTCGGCAGTTGAGACCTCACGAAGTTAACTACCCGACGCATGATCTGGAGTTGGCTACAGTGGTTTTCGCCCTTAAAATTTGGAGGCATTACTTGTATGGGGAGAAATCTATAGTCTACACAGATAACAAGAGTTTGAAGTACCTCTTGACTCAGAAGGAATTGAATTGGAGGCAGCGGAGGTGGATCGAGTTGTTAAAGGACTACGACTGCTCGATTGAATACCATCCGGGTAAGGCTAACGTAGTTGCTGACGCGTTGAGCCGCAAAGTGGTAGCGGACCTAAGAGCAATGTTTGCTCACCTTAGTCTGTATGATGACGGGAGTCTGCTAACGAAATTACGGGTAAAGCCTACTTGGGTAAATCAGGTTAAGGAGAAACAACTAGTGGATGAGGTTCTGAATGCTCGGAGGTTACAAGTGCAGAATGGGGAATTGGAAGGTTACAGCTTGGGCAGCGATAAAGTGTTGTGTTTCCAAGGGAAAGTGTGTGTGCTGAAGGACTTGAGTTAAGACAGAGGATTCTTCAGGAAGCTCATAGCAGTCTATACGCTATGCATCCTGGAGGTAGCAAGATGTATCGAGATTTGCGAGAAAGCAGATTACGTGGCGAGGCCCAGGCGGGAAATGCTAACCGAATTTGTGAGTAGGTGTCGGCGTGTCGCCAAAGTCAAGGCCGAACATCGATTCATCGTCGGGTTTGTTGCAGCCAATAAAGATTTCGCAATGGAAGTGGGAGAGGATCACGATGGATTTTGTCAGTGGGCTACCCCTTACGCCTAGCAAGAAGGACTCAGTCTGGGTAATTGTTGATCATTTGACAAAATCAGCTCATTTCATACCAGTTCGGATTGATTACGCACTCCAAAGGTTGGCCAAGTTGTATGTAGCGGAAATAGTGAGGTTACATAGAGTGCTGGTGTCGATTATTTCAAACAGGGATCCCAAGTTCACGTCAAGATTTTTGAAAGCATTGCATCAGGCATTGGGTATGAGGCTGGACTTCAGCACGGCTTTTCATTCTCAGTCAGGCAGACAGTCAGAAAGGGTAATTCAAATCCTAGAAGATATGTTAAGGGGTTGTGTTCTGGATTTTAGCAATAGTTGGGAGGAATATCTACCATGGCAGAGTTCGCATACAACAACAGTTATCAAGCGAGTATCCAGATGGCACCATATGAGGCATTATATGGACGGAAGTGTCGTACCCCTACGTGTTGGACAGAATTGGGTGAACGTTAGATGTTGGGTCCGGATTTGGTTGTTGAAACAGAGGATAAGGTTAAGTTTATTCAAGCTTGTCTGAAAGAAGCTTCGGATAGGCAGAAGTCTGAGCTGATCTTAAGCGTAAGGATATAGAGTTTGTAGTGGGTGACGAGGTCTTTCTGAAGGTATCGCCGTGGAAGAAAGTGTTGAGGTTTGGTCGGAAGGGCAAGCTAAGCCCTAGGTTCATCGGGCCGTATACTGTGTTGAAGCGGGTAGGACCAGTAGCTTACCAGCTTGTGTTGCCATCGAAATTGAGTTAGATTCACGATGCATTCCATGTCTCCATACTGAGACGTTATCGTTCAGATCCGTCACATATTGTGCCAGTAGAGGAAATAGAAGTGAGCCCGGACTTGTCTTTCGAGGAGGAACCAGTGCAGATTTTGGATTGGGACGTCAAAGTTCTGCGTAGGAAGTCAATCCCTTTGGTGAAGGTATTATGGCGGAACCATGGTACGGAAGAGGCCACGTGGGAACCAGAAGATGTGATGCGACAGCAATACCCTCAACTCTTTTGACCAGGTAATTTCGAGGCCGAAATTATTTTTAAGGGGGGTAGAACTGTAACATCCTTAAATCGGGGTCTCTGGATTTTTGTGTGTTGCATGTGATAGCATGTTTGTTGTGCTAGTTTAGGGTGTTTTGGGGTCCAGGCATGAGCTTGGGGTAGGCCTGAGCCGTAGCAAAAATTTCTGTTTTGGGTAATTGGAAGGGAGAGCTGAGTGAGTTAGGTGATAAGAGAAATTATTGGAGTGTTGTAACACAAATATCCCAGTGGTAAAGTGGCAAGGGGGCGCCACTAGGGCACAAGGGAAGTGACGCCACATGCAGGAAGGAGAGCCTAGGTTCGAACAGCAGAACTCCCTTTCTGCTTGTTGTTTTTTACGCCAAAGCTAGGGAGGTAGTGTGCTCAGGATGGACTCTCTTGGATAAGTGTTAAAGGAGTCAACACATTTGAAATGGGTGGAAGAGAGGAAATTTAGGAATTTGACTCATTCAAATGGATTTGAATAAGGGGAAGAGAGAATTTCAAGGAGAAAACAAAGGGATTGAGAAGGGGGTGTGTGTTTAGCCGAAATTTTGAAGGTGTTGTGGGCAGGGGAAGCATTCGACTTTGGGTGCTTTAGGTGGTGGCCGAATGTGCCTTGGGGAGTGGCTATAATTGGCTAGTTAGGCGAGTGCATTTAGAACTCTTTTCTATCATTTTTCTTTGTGCAAGTCATAGCCGAATTCTTTTTCTCTTATTTTGTGTCAAATCGAAACTCCATAGCATCTTGGTGCATTTCATTTCTCTCAAAAGTCAAGCCGAATTCTCTCTACTCTCTTTTCTCTATTTTGTTCAGAAACCGAAATCAACATTCTTTTTCCCCATTACTTCTTCCTTTCCTTTCAATCTCTTTGTGCCGAAATACACAAATCTTCTTCTTTTCTTCTATTCGAAACCATCATCCCTCTCCCTCTTGCGATTTCTTCTTTTCTTTTCTTTTGGATCCATAGCCGAATGTTCCTGGTTTAGAACTGTTTCTTCTTCTTTTCCTCAACCGACTCAGTTAGTGCCGAAATCTCACCTCCCATTTCCTCTTTTCATTTTCCATTCTTGGAAGACCAAAATCTTAAAACTCTCTTCCTCTGTTCTATTTTGTTAAGTAGCTGAAATCCCTAAACATCTCTGGTGTGTGTGTGCCGAACCTTGGTGGTTGGTAGCTGAATCTGTAAGTCTAAGGTAAGGGAGACGATCTCTTTTGGTTCAGGTTATTTCTTTCGGGATTTATGTTATGTCGAATGGCTTTTAGATTCATGGTGATGTGCTTGGCCGATTGTAGGAAAGAGTGTAGTCGCATTCTATTGATCTCCGGGATTTGTTTTGCTGACGATTTAAGCCTAAAGGCTCGGGTGTTGTCGATCTAGGTAAGGACTTTAGTCTAAATCGTTAACTTTATTGGTTTGTGATTCTCTACTTTGATTCAGTTAGTGACTAAGGTGGGTTATGGACTCGAAGGTTAGCCAAGCAGTAAGAGGGGTCAAATCTGAGACCCCAGCCCCTAAGTTCAAAAGGAGAGCGGTGTCGGCTGTTCGCGATTGGCCACCAGGATGTGGACCAACATCGGAGCAGGAGAATAGCAGATCGTGGTAGTGTCAGTTGACGATAGTATCGACGTAGAGAGCATCGTATTACGAGTCATCAGGTGTGTAACACTTACACACTTCATTAGTTAATTCACTTATCATGTATGTTGTTAAAAGCCGGAATAACTGTGAAATCAGCATGTTACCCTTGTGGGTAGGAGCGAGGACTCCAAGTAAGTCCACTATTGATTGATTATCGATGAATGCTACTATATCATTTGATTATGTCATGCCATGTGATAATTGTATGTTAAACATGATAATATGCCATGGAATTATGTCCATAATGCTGGGTATGATGAGAGGAGGGGGAAGGCATGATTCTAGACTGTCACCAGTGGTTTTGACCACACAGTGGATTGGCCCCGCTTTCTATATTATTTGTGACTAAGTCTTAGTGGTTTTGACCACCAGAGGTTTTGACCACACATATCTGATTTGTGACTACGGTCACCAGTGGTTTTGACCACACATGGATTATTGTGACTCGTCCCAGTGGTTTGGTACCACAGTGGGTTGGCCCCACATGTTGAATACGGGATTGTCATCAGTGGTTTTGACCACAAGGTGGGTTGGCCCCACCCATATTATTTATGACTACGGTCACCAGTGGTTTTGACCACACTTATATTATATGTAACTACGGTCACCAGTGGTTTTGACCGCCAGTGGTTTTGACCACACGGGGTAGATACAGGAGTTTGGATCGTTAGGGTTGGGTTGCATGACTTGCATATTGGCTTATGAAATTGTGTAAGTGCTTGATTATTATTGGGATGGGGATTTATACACTGAGTCTCGGTGACTCACCCCTTTCTTGCATTTTGCAGATGATTCGTAGATTGCAGATACGGAGCCGGGGCGGACTCGAGGTAGCCATGCGCAATGTTTTCGGGTTTTGTTTTAATTTGCTATTTCAGTTTATACTTCCTTTAAATTTGGTTTTGGGTTTGTAATAAGGCCACTAACTTTTATTTTTGGGGTTACTTATCTGCTTTAAGTTTTATTATATTTTGCCTAAGTTAAACCACGTAGCATGCTTTGATAACCTGTGAACTCAACATTTTCTAAATTTATACGTCTTATCGGGTTTTCTAAACTTTACCATCGGGTACTAATAAACAAGTGATGATAACAAACCAATTCAAATTTCTTTTAAAATTAAGTTTTACTTTGTGTCCAATTGATGGAAATGGGTTTCAACTTTTACACTTAAACGAAGTCGGGTTTTCTTAAAATCAAACGATTTTATAAGATGAGAGACGGCAAAACGGTTTTTCTCAAAGGAGTTCTTCTTTTGCCCAAGCTTCAAACAACACAAAAATGTTTTCAATAACGTTTCTTTTCAAAATTAAACCTACAACTTGTTTCTTCAAAATATTTTACACTGTGACATGCCGGATTCGGTCGTAGCGTGTTGACCGGGTTTGGGGTGTTACATTTCTTATTCTTAAGTATAGTATGAGTAGTTGCACTATCTGCTAAGCATAATTCTTCACCATTTATCACTAATTGAATTTGAGAAGTATTCAAATTCTTCAAAGAAACCAAATAAATGTCACATAAATTTTCAAAATATATAAAATTTTCATAAATAGTTTAAAACATAATATAATATCCATGTTGTTAATAACATAATAAACTTGTATAAAATTTATTCTTTAAAACTATCATGAAAATTGAAATTTGCCCTAAGCCCGTCGAAAACCAAAACAATAAATTAAACCCACCCCAAACCAGAAACAAAACTAATCAAATTAAACCAACCCAAAAAACCCCAAACAAAAATAATTTTATTTCCTTGAATTATAGACGTAATTTGAAGATATTCATCATTCCCTTCACTTATTGTCTCAATATGATATCCATTATGACGAATATCTTTAAAACTCAACAAATTTCTTTGAGACTTAGGAGAGTATAACACATCATTAATTTGAAACTTAGTTCCTCTAAGCAATAATATAATTGCTCTTCCGAAGCCTTCTATGATTTTAGTACTACCATATATAGTACTCACACTAGCTTTTTGCATTGTTAAATGAGAAAAATATTTCTTGTAACATCCTTAAATTGGGGTCTCTGCATTTTTGTGTGTTGCATGTGATAGCATGTTTGTTGTGCTAGATTAGGGTGTTTTGGGGTCCAGGCATGAGCTTGGGGTAGGCCTGAGCCGTAGCAAAAATTTCTGTCTTGGGTAATTGGAAGGGAGAACTGAGTGAGTTAGGTGATAAGAGAAATTATTGGAGTGTTGTAACACAAATATCCCAGTGGTAAAGTGGCAAGGGGCGCCACTAGGGCACAAGGGAAGTGACGCCACATGCGAAAAGGAGAGCCTAGGTTCGAGTAGCGAACTCCCTTCTCGCTTGTTGTTTTTGACGCCAAAGCTAGGGAGGTAGTGTGCTCAGGATGGACTCTCTTGGATAAGTGTTGAAGGAGTCAACACATTTGAAATGGGTGGAAGAGAGGAAATTTAGGAATTTGACTCATTCAAATGGATTTGAATAAGGGGAAGAGAGAATTTCAAGGAGAAAACAATGGGATTGAGAAGGGGGTGTGTTTAGCCGAAATTTTGAAGGTGTTGTGGGCAGGGGAAGCATTCGGCTTTGGGTGCTTTAGGTGGTGGCCAAATGTGCCTTGGGGAGTGGCTATAATCGGCTAGTTAGAGGAGTGCATTTAGAACTCTTTTCTATCATTTTTCTTAGTGCAAGGCATAGCCGAATTGTTTTTCTCCTATTTTATGTCAAACCGAAACTCCATAGCATCTTGGTGCATTTCATTTCTCTCAAAAGTCAAGCCGAATTCTCTCTACTCTCTTTTCTCTATTTTGTTCAGAAACCGAAATCAACATTCTTTTACCCCATTCGACTTCTTCCTTTACTTTCAATCTCTTTGTGCCAAAATACACAAATCTTCTTCTCTTCTTCTATTCGAAACCATCATCCCTCTCCCTCTTGCGATTTTTTCTTTTCTTTTCTTTTGGATCCATAGCCGAATCTTCCTGGTTTAGTATTGTTTCTTCTTCTTTTCCTCAACTGACTCAGCTAGTGCCAAAATCTCACCTCCCATTTCCTCTTTTCATTTTCCATTCTTTCTAGACCGAAATCATAAAACTCTCTCCCTCTGTTCTATTTTGTTAAGTAGCCAAAATCCCTAAACATCTCTGGTGTGTGTGTGCCGAACCTTGGTGGTTGGTAGCCGAATCTGTCAGTCTAAGGTAAGGGAGACGATCTCTTTTGGTTCGGGTTATTTCTTTTGGGATTTATGTTATGTCGAATGGCTTTTGGATTCATGGTGATATGCTTAGCCGATTGTAGGAAGGAGTGTAGCCGCATTCTGTTGATCTCCGGGATTTGTTTGGCTGACGATTTAAGCCTAAAGGCTCGGGTGTTGTCGATCTAGGTAAGGACTTTAGTCTAAATATTTAAATTTATTGGTTTGTGATTCTCTGCTTTGATTCAGTTAGTGACTAAGGTAGGTTATGGACTCGAAGGTTAGCCAAGCAGGAAGATGGGTCAAATCTGAGACCCCAGCCTCTAAGTTCAAAAGGAGAGCGGTGTCGGCTGTTCGCGATTGGCCACCGGGGTGTGGACCAGCATCGGAGCAGGAGAATAGGCAGATCGTGGTAGTCTCGGTTGACGATAGTATCGACGTAGAGAGCGTCGTATTACGAGTCATTAGGTGTGTAACACTTACACACTTCATTAGTTAATTCACTTATCATGTATGTTGTTAAAAGCTGGAATAACTGTGAAATCAGCATGTTACCCTTGTGGGTAAGAGCGAGGACTCCGGGTAAGTCCACTATTGATTGGTTATCGATGAATGCTACTATATCATTTGATTATGTCATGCCATGTGATAATTGTATGTTAAACATGATAATATGCCATGGAATTATGTCCATAATGTTGGGTATGATGAGAGGAGGGGGAAGGCATGATTCTAGACTGTCACCAGTGGTTTTGACCACACAGTGGGTTGGCCCCGCTTTCTATATTATTTGTGACTAAGTCTCAGTGGTTTTGACCACACATATCTAATTTGTGACTACGGTCACCAGTGGTTTTATCTACACATGGATTATTGTGACTCGTCCCAGTGGTTTGGTACCACAGTGGGTTGGCCTCACATGTTGAATACGGGATTGTCATCAGTCGTTTTGACCACAATGTGGGTTGGCCCCACCCATACTATTTGTGACTACGGTCACCAGTGGTTTTGACCACACTTATATTATATGTGACTACAGTCAGCAGTGGTTTTGACCACACGGGGTAGATACAGGAGTTCGGATGGTTAGGGTTGGGTTGCATGACTTGCATATTGGCTTATGAAATTGTGTAAGTGCTTGGTTATTATCGAGATAGGGATTTATACACTGAGTCTCGGTGACTCACCCCTTCCCTTGCATTTTGCAGATGATTCGTAGATCGCGGATACGGAGCCGGGGCGGACTCGAGGTAGCCATGCGCAATGTTTTCGGGTTTTGTTTTAATTTGCTATTTCAGTTTATACTTCCTTTAAATTTGGTTTTGGGTTTGTAATAAGGCCACTAACTTTTATTTTTGGGGTTACTTATCTGCTTTAAGTTTTATTATATTTTGCCTAAGTTAAACCACGTAGCATGCTTTGATAACCTGTGAACTCAACATTTTCTAAATTTATACGTCTTATCGGGTTTTCTAAACTTTACCATCGGGTACTAATAAACAAGTGATGATAACAAACCAATTCAAATTTCTTTTAAAATTAAGTTTTACTTTGTGTCCAATTGATGGAAATGGGTTTCAACTTTACACTTAAACGAAGTCGGGTTTTCTTAAAATCAAACGATTTTATAAGATGAGAGACGGCAAAACGGTTTTTCTCAAAGGAGTTCTTCTTTTGCCCAAGCTTCAAACAACACAAAAATGTTTTCAATAACGTTTCTTTTCAAAATTAAACCTACAACTTGTTTCTTCAAAATATTTTACACTGTGACATGCCAGATTCGGTCGTAGCGTGTTGACCGGGTTTGGGGTGTTACACTTCTTATTCTTAAGTATAGTATGAGTAGTTGCACTATCTGCTAAGCATAATTCTTCACCATTTATCACTAATTGAATTTGAGAAGTATTCAAATTCTTCAAAGAAACCAAATAAATGTCCCATAAATTTTCAAAATATATAAAATTTTCATAAATAGTTTAAAACATAATATAATATCCATGTTGTTAATAACATAATAAACTTGTATAAAATTTATTCTTTAAAACTACTGTGAACAGCCCAATTTGCCCGGGCCCGTCAGAAACCCAAAAACAATAAATTAAACCCACCCCAAACTAGAAACAAAACTAATCAAATTAAACCAACCCAAAAAACCCCAAACAGACCCAAGCCCAAACCCAATAGACCCAATTACCCAATAGTCAAACTAGGGTTTCAGAAAAGTTGAAACCTTAGCCTCTGCCACCACCTGCCCTCTGCACTGCTGCCACCGGCCACCGCCACTTGCACCTGCAAAATATCAATAGAAAAGACAGGAGATCAAACAAGTTGTATCAAAAAATGGCTATAAAGCCCTCAAAAATCCAATGTAAAAAGGGTTTTTTTAATCGATCTAATCAAAAAAATTTACAAAAGAAAACACAGCAAGCAAAAGAACCGAAAACACAAAGGAATAAAAACGCAAAAATCAGATCAGGAGGTGATGTTTATTTATTTTTATTTTATTTTATTTCGAATCTTTTTCTTTTATTTACATATATATATAAGAATAAAAACAAAGATAAAACCGAAGCTTACCTTAAAATCACCGGAAAAAAAAGACGACTTTTGGCCTTCCTGCCGTCGTGTACGGTGGCGCGACGACGACTGACCAGACTCTCGTCGGATTCCCATGTTCTGCAGAGAAAAAGAAGGGAGGGGAAGGTTGTTTTTTTTTTAAAGCTGATGAAAATGAATTTTTTTGGTGAAAATTTGACATTTATAGGGCTCCAAAACGACGCCGTTTTGCAGTTGGCCCTAAACGCCCAAAATGGCGTCGTTTTGAGCCTGCGACCCGATTACCCAACACCTCCAGGCAGGGTCCACGTGTTTTTTAGTGGAAGGGCTAATTGCACTTTCAGCCCTTCCGCTTTTTAATTAGTTTGTAATTAAGTTTCTTTTTATTTTTAATTTGTGCCCTAAAATATATTTCAGTTTTCAATTTAGTCCCCCTGCAACGGTGCATTTTGGAGGAGAAGGGAAAATTTCCCTTTTAGTCCCTCCTTGTTATTCACGCTTTCAATGGGTCCTTTTCTTTTTTATTTATTTCAGGTTTGCCCCGAACTTCTGTTTTAAGTTCAATTTAGTCCTTTTTGGTTATTTTTGCTATTTTATTGTTAGAATTAATTAATTTAATATTCCTATATTATTATTATTATTATTATTACTATTATTATATTATTATATTTATTTATTTTACTATTATTTGTTTATTATTAATACTATTTATTATTATTATTATTATTATTGTCATTAATATTATTATTTTTGTTACTATTATTATTTTCTTTACTATTATTATTGCTATTATTTTTATTATTATTACTATTATAATTATATTTTCTCTTTTTATTTTTTACTTATTATTATTTTTTATTATTTTTATTATTTTTTGTTTTTGACTTGTTTATTTTATTTTATTTTTGCCTTTATTATTGTTATTCACATTAACGCATTTATTATTCCTTCATTATGCACATTTGTACCATCATTTTTTTCATTTTATTATCAATTTACGTTGCTTTAATCTTTACCCGTTACATAAAATTTCGTTTGTTAAATCAACAATTTTTTGTATTTTGAGATTCGAAAAGTCGTACCATAACTTACAGGGTTCTGATTTTCTCGATATATTTGAATAACGAATACTTTTGAAACACTTTTAATAACCTCGGGAATTACGAAAAGATCTTATTCTAACTTACAGAATATAATTTCTTTCTAAAAACTGAGATAATCAAATACCTTTCAAAATAAATAAGTTTTTCGGCATTTATTCTCGTATCGAGAATTTAAGACATTGTGTCCTAACTTACAGGGCGTGATTCTTTTTTCTTGATTAACGTGAAACATGCCCTGTTCTCGATTTTTTTATATAACAAAGGATCGCATTTTTAAAATTTCCTCAAATTTCTAATTTTCGACACTAAGACACTAATTAATCAACTGGGTACCAATTTTTGGGCGTTACGAGGGTGCTAATCCTTCCTCGTACGTAACTGACTCCCGAACCCGTCTTTCTGAATTTCGTAGACCAACAAGCGTTGTTTTAAATAAATCAAACTGTTTATTAAAAATAACTATTTTACAAGGTGACCCAATCACACCTCACAAAAAAGTATTGGTGGCGACTCCCATTTTTTATTTCCATTTTCAAAATCAAAGTCGACCCCTTTTTTTCAAAAAATGGTTTCGACGGCTTGGCGACTCCACTAGGGTGTTTAAATAGGAGAGTCAAGCCATGAGTTGATCACTTTTGTCTTTTTGTCGAAAATTGGAAACTTGTTTTAAATATACGATCCTTTCGTTACATTTCATTTGTCTTCATTACGACTTTCATCATTTTGGTTCGCTTTTCTGGTTTGATTTTTTGATATGTCTCTGCACATTGCATTACATGACCGCTCGATTATACCTTTTTAAGTGGGAGTAAGAAACTATTCCTTCGTGAGGTATTCACCTCCGTGCAAGATAGTGGATCGCTTTCGGGATACATCCGTACCTATGTCTTCGTGAGATTTTCATCTCCGTGCAGCCATAGGGAAATGTATTCCCCTGAACTGAACTCGGTCCATATAAGCCTATAATGGGTGAAGATCGAGGAATCTGCTGGTTCAGGTACCTTTACTCTAGAACCAAACCCCATATAAGCCTTAAGAGCCCACCTTAGGTAGAGCCGTGCCAAACCCTAGTGGTTGCCCGAGTAGGTACTTTATTATTCCTTGCTTACTTTAAACTGTATATGAAGTACTGACATGCTTTGTTTTTACTTTGATTGTAATTGCATCGCATATTCTTCACAAAAAAGGTGTTGATTCACATTCGGTTGCTAAATAGATAACTTGTCATGGAAAATGGGTTTCTTGATAAAGTGGAGGATAATGCGGCCGTTCGGACATGGGTCGAGACAACACAGCAAGAGAAAGGTGATAATCTTACAGAGGGGTACGTGTCAGAGTTGTGGGATTTCACCCGTATCAGCGTAACCCAAAATAATCTTCAAGAGATGAAAGAAATATAGGGTCAGTGGGATGACAAGATCAAGCAACTATTCTACTATCATTATGGTGATTTGCCCCATCTGCTTGATATCAAGGTGTACGAGCACCTATTCCAAGCTATCAGCCAGTTTTGGAACCCTGCTTATAGTTAGTTTACTTTTGGGAAAGTGGATTTGGTACCTACCATAGAAGAGTACACAGCCTTACTCCGTTGCCTGAAGATTCAAACTGACAAGGCTTATTTGAGAGCTGCTAATGTCCCGACATTCTTAAAAAAGCTGATGAACATTACAGGGATGAGTGAGCAGTGGGTTAGAGCCCGAATAAAGCAAAAAGGAGATTGCAAGTGCATCCCTTGGAGAAATTTGAGGGATTTGATCCTAGCGCATCCTGATATAAAGAGAAAAAGGTCGACAATTTCGCTTTGAGCATTTATGAACTGGTTATCTTCCCCAAGGCTTTAGGGCATATAGATGAGGCGGTTTCCAATTTATTTGACAGACTTGATAAAAGGATCACACCAGTTCTTGCAATTCTGGCCGAAACCTTTAGGTCCCTGAACGCATGCCAAAGAGCGGGTGAAGGGGGATTCATCGGGTGCGCACAACTCTTACTAGCATGGTTCCACAGCCATTTTTGAAAAGTGGAAAAGGTATCATATCGAATCTTCTCCTAAAACTATTCTCCGCTAAAAGAGTTAGTAGCTACACTGAGACGGGACGATATTACGGAAGAAAAATGGATGATGATTTTGCAAAATCTGCAAGAAGAAGACGTAGAATGGAGAGCCCCTTGGATGGTTCCTGACGAGATCTTATATCAGTATGGAGATTTTGATTGGGTTCCCCTACTCAGAATATAGAGAGCTGTCGGGTACGCTTCTCTACTTGTATTAAGACAGTACAAATCGAGACAGTTTACGCCAGCAACATAGGGTTTAGGTCAGTGCGAGTTTGTGTATAAATGAGATAATTACAAAAAGAAAGTTCGTGAAATATCGAACGCCTGAAACTGAACTCGTAGAATGAAAAGGTTTGCTGCCAACTTGATGACAACCCCTGAGTATGATCGATGGTGGAGTCAGAGAATCAATGACAACATCCCTACGTCAGACTAGGAAAACACCTAATCAATGGAAGAACACTTGCGGGTGATCCCATCTGAATTAGAGATCATCAAACAAGATTTTGAGAGAAAGAGTTCGGAGCTAGAAAAAAAGATAAAGGAGTTGGAAGAGGAGAAAATGTAGCTGGGACTTGATGTTGACGTCCAGAAACTAGAAACCGAAAAGCTGAGAAAGGGAAAGAATAAGGCTGAAAAGGATTTGGACAGTTTGAAAACAGACTACAAAAAGTTGCAGAGGTCAATGAGAACCGCTAGTTTGGGAAAAACGTTAGAACAATGGCGGCAAGAAATTAAAGAGGAAAAAAGTAGAGCCAGCCAATGGGAAAAGAAATTTCGAGATGCTCAAGCTCGAGAAGATATTCTTAAAATGAGTTTGGTAGAAAGTCAAAATGAGAAGGAGGGATTAAAGACTCGGGTGTCAGAGTTAGAAAGATCCTTGTATCAGTATCGCAGTTGTAACTCTGTAATCGAGTTGAAGGCTAGTCTGAGCAAAATCGAAGAGTTAAAAAGGAAGATAGAAGAACTTGAAATTGTGCTGCAAAATTTTGAACTTCAGGTGGAACTCCTTGAGGCAAATAACGAGCGATGGAAGGAGCAGCTTCATCAATCTCAATATCAAGTCAGGGATAGGGATTATGTTATAGGCGAAGCTTTGGCTCAAGTGCGAGAAGTGGCCGATCACTTACAAACCTTAGCAGTTCAGGCTGATGTACTAAGTTTAAAATACGAGTCAGAGTCAGATCGAGGCCGAGAGCTAGCTTGGCTTTTTAGGCAGGTCAAGGCCTTAAGTATTAGGGCAAGGCCATTTATGTAATGCGTTTTATGTAAATAAATTTGTTTTCTAGAAAAGTTAGTCTAATGAAATTGAATCAGAATCAACGCTTTTTTGTTGCATACATTTCATGCATCAGCATTACATTGCATCATGTACATTAAATTTCACAAAGAAACCCTAAAATTATGGCAGTTACCCTGGAACATCGTTATGGTACATGAGGAAAAACTAAAGCCGTGGACCAAAGGTTGGAAAGATTAGAACAAATGTAAAAAGAGATGCAGGATCAACTGCAAGTACAGATGAAAGAACAATTGGCCAAAATCCAACAAGATATGAGGGATCAGATGCTAGAATCCTAAAAGAATATGATGAGCCAACTAACCCAGTTGTTGACTGGAGGGTTAGATAAAGGAAAAAGCCCTATGGTCAATACCGGAGATGATAACGAGGACCTGCTTATCCCCCGGGATTTACCCCAACAAACATCCAAGCACAACCAAACGCATATCGACAAAGGGTGTCCGTTAACATCAGACCCCGATATCAGACTCGTACCTCGGCACCTGTAAACTTCCCAGCGGGTTCAGGTTCCAACCTCAGAGACAATCTAGCAAATCCTGTTGTTTCCAACCTTGATGATATAACAGAGATGGAAAAAGCGAGAATGGAACTCCCAAAGCAACTAGAAGACAGATGCAAATGGCTAGAGGAGAAATTCAAAGCGTTGGAGAGCTCTGATTACCATAGTGGAATTGACGCTAGGGAATTGAGCCTAGTCCCAATCTAGTGCTCCCTCCAAAGTTCAAAATGCCGAAAATTAAAAAATATAACAGGACCAGCTGCCCCGAGGCTCACACTACAATGTTTTTTTGGAGGATAACCGAATATATCAATAATGATCAATTATTGATTCACTATTTCCAGTACAGCTTGACTGGGGCTACAGCCAAATGGTATAATCAGCTAAATCATGCTCAAATTAGCTCGTGGAAGGACTTAGCACAAGCCTTCATGAAACAATAAGGCCACGTGACTGATTTTGCGCCTGACAGAATCATATTACAGAATATGGAGAAAAAACCAAAAGAAAGTTTCAGGCAATGTGCTCAAAGGTAGAGAGAAGTCGCTACGCAAGTCCAACCGCCATTGCTAGAAAAGGAAACTACCATGCTCTTTATTAATACCCTGAAGGAACCTTTTATCAATCACATGATGGGAAGCGCAACTAAGAGCTTCTCAGACATAGTGATGTCTGGTGAAATGATAGAAAATGCAATAAGGTGTAGAAAAATAGAGGCCGGGAAAAGCACAAAGAGATCGGCCCCAAGGAAAAAGGAAAGTTAGGTGAATAATGTGAGCACGGGTTACTCAAAACTGATTATTGTGAGCCAATCGAGAACGGTAACCACTGGTCATCAAGGCCCACCAAGATAAGAGTCCAACACAAGGAAAAATAAACAGAAACTCCAATTTACACCCATTTCAATGACGTATAGGGAGTTGTACCAAAATTTGTTTGATGCGCATGTAGTATCCCCTTTCTACTTAAAACCCATGCAACCTCCATACCCCAAATGGTACGATGCAAACGCCCAATGTGAATACCATGCGGGGATTATGGGACATTCGACAGAAAACTGCACCGCTTTCAGAAAGTTAGTCGAAAGACTCATCAAAATGGGCATTGTAAAATTTGATAATCCATCTGGTGTAGAAAATCTATTACCGAACCATGGTGATAAGAGGGTAAATTCAATAGTCGAGAACGCAGGGAGGAAAATCAAGGTGAATATTGTAGAAGTGAAAACATTAAAAGAAGTTTGGAAGAAAATGGTGGAAAGGGGGTTAATCATACAAGACTCGAGGAACAGGTCCCGAGAAGCAAGGAACTATTGTGAGTTCCATGATGAAGAAGATCATGAGATTCAAAAAAGTAGTGAATTCATGGCCTTAGTACAGAGTTTAATGGACAACAAGGAGCTAGAGTTCTTTGAGTATACCGAAGAAGAAGAGGTGTGCTCCTCAGAAGGAGGGTCGACAGAAAAGGTCTATGGGGCCAATCGCCCAGTGGTAATAATCATACGTCCAAGAATCAATGAAGTCAGGGCACAAATTGCACCAAGAGTCGTAATCCAGAAACCCGTTGTTTTTCTTTATAAAGACAACAAAAGGGTACCTTGGAACTATGACTGCAATGTGACAATCCTGAGAGAGGAAAACCTGGTTAACTCATCAGAAGAAGGTCTAGACGTGGGTTTCTATACGCACAGCTAAAGGCGCTATGATACTCCAAATACAAAAGAAAAACTTGTTAAAGGAAAATCCTTGGCGATCGAACAAAGGAAAGAGAAGCCAGAACTACCTGTTAATGAGTCGGTAAGTGATAAAGAAGCTAAGGAATTCTTGAAATTCCTAAAACACAGTGAGTACAATGTCATGGATCAATTACACAAGCAGCCAGCTCAAATATCGGTACTGGCTTTACTTTTGAGCTCGGAGGCACACCATAAAGCTAGACCGTCTTGTCAACAACATAAGCGCCGATAATTTTATCTTCTTTAATGACGATGAAATACCACCGGGGGGCATGGGATCCACTAAAGGTTTACACATCACCACCCGCTACAAGGGGTATACATTACCCGGAGTATTGATTGAGAATGGATCGATACTGAATGTATTGCCTTTGTCTACATTGAACAGGTTGCCTATAGACAGTTCTCACATGAAGACATGCCAAAACATAGTTAAAGCATTCGATGGCACTGAAAGGAAGGTAATGGGGAGGATTAAGATATCTCTTTTGATCGGTCCAAACATATACAAGGTAGACTTCTTAGTGATGGACATCAAGCCTTTTTACAATTGCCTATTGGGGAGGCCGTGGATTCATTCTGTAGGAGCGGTACCATCATCACTGCAACAAAAGCTAAAATTGGTAACAGAAGGCCGACTGATAACGATAAACATGGAAGAAGACATTATTGTGTCCGTTACCAGTGATGCGCCATACATAGAGGCTGATGGTGAGGTGATAGAATGTTCCTTTCAATCGTTGGAATTTGTGAATGCAACCTTCATTATTGAGGAAAGTAAGATCCCAATGCCTAAAATATCTAAAGCTACAAGGATGAGCTTGCAACTGACTGTGGGAAAATGAGCATTGCCTGGAAAGAGACTCGGGAAATACCTCTATGGACGGGTCGAAGTACCACTTTTGACTGACAAACGGGATCGTTTTAGCTTAGGTTATAAGCCAGACGCGAAGCAAAGAAAGAAGGAGTTGGAGAAGAAACAGGAGAGAAGAAGAGCACGATTAGGCGGGGCAGAGGTCATCTGGGAACCAATAACCTTCCCCCATATATCCAAAATATTCATGTTAGGAGGAATTATTTACCCTGAACGGAAGATGATAAGAAAAGAAATTGCTGAAGTTATGAAGGGAAATCTGAGCATTAACGCCATATCTGAAGAGGGAATGGTAGAAAAAAAACTTATCAGGCATTCGCTCTTATAAGCCAGGAAGTGTTCTGAACAACTGGACTGCGGAAGAGATTCCTGTAGTTTTTAGAGCTGATTTAGAGTAATGTTCAAAACACGTTTGTTGCTTTAAGCCTAGAAGCAATAAGAATCCTTTTGTAAAATTTGCTCATGTCCGATATATTTATTTCAATGAAAAATGCATTTTGCGTATCACTCTGAGCAAATATTCTTTCATTATTTCATTTCATTCATAATCATACCATACAAATATTTATTCTTAGATTCATTTTTTCTTTGGATATTCTTTCGTGCCTACAATAGGTCTCCAGATATCAACGACATGAGTGACGCTGCTACTGACCCAGAATCTCCTTTTGAGCGAGACATGTGTCTAGAGGGATCTTAGGATTTTGAAGATGACAGAGACTGTAACTTATCTTCAAATTTGTTAAGGATCATAGAACAAGAAGAGAACAAGATCCTACCTCACGAGGAGTCAGTAGAAATAGTGAACTTGGGAGATAGACAAGAAAAGAAAGAAGTGAAGATTGGAGCTTGTATTACCGCGAAGACAAAGCGAGACCTCATTGAGTTACTCCAAGAATTAAAAGATGTCTTCGTATGGTCGTACCAATATATACCCAGGCTAAGCACAGATATCGTGGTACACCGGCTGCCCATAAAAGAAAAGTGTAAGCCAGTCTAACAGAAACTTCGAAGGATGAGGCCAGATATTCTGCTGAAAAAAATAGAAGAGGTCAAGAAGCAATTTGACATTGGTTTCCTGCAAGTGGTTAAATACTCAGAGTGGGTAGCCAATATCGTCCATGTCCCTAAGAAAGATGGGAAAGTACGAATATGTGTAGACTACAGGGATCTAAACAGGGCTAGCCCGAAAGACAATTTCTCGTTGCCTCATTTTGACACCTTAGTGGACAATACGGCGGGTTATTTGTTGTTCTCCTTCATGGATGGCTTCTCATGATACATCCAGATAAAGATGTATTCTGAAGACATGGATAAGACCACATTTGTAAACATGTGGGGAATGTTTTGCTATAAGGTGATGCCATTTGGACTGGAAAATGCGGGAGCAACATATCAGAGAGCTATGGTAACCCTGTTCCATGATATGATGCAGAAAGAAATTGAAGTTTATGTCAACGGTATGATCGCCAAATCCCAAACTGAAGAGGAGCAAGTGCAAGTCTTAAGGAAATTATTTTTGAGATTGAGGTAATTCCAGCTAAAGCTTAATCTGGTAAAATGTACTTTTGGATCTAGGTCCGGAAAATTGCTAGGATTTGTAGTCAGTGAAAAGGGGATTGAGATTGACCTAGACAAAGTCAAGGCTATACAAGAATTGCCCCCACCACGCACTCAAAAAGAAGTTTGAGGTTTCCTAGGAAGGCCAAATTACATTGCTCGATTCATTTCACAATTAACCGAGAAATGTGGTCCTATATTTCGTCTTCTTAAAAAATAGAACCCAGGCGTGTGGGATGATGAAATGCCAGAAAGCTTTTGATAAGGTTAAAAAGTACTTGTCAAGTCCTCTAGTATTGTCCCTTCCATGCCTAGGTAGGCCATTAATACTGTATTTGATAGTATTTAATAATTCTATGGGATGTGTGCTTGGCCAACATGATGATTTGAGAAGAAGAGAAAAGGCGATATACTACCTCAGTTTGAAATTCACTGAGTGTGAAATGAGATATTCGTCAATTGAGAAATTGTGTTGTGCCTTGATTTAGACAACTCGGAGGTTGAGGCAATACATGCTGTACCATATGACTTGGCTAATCTCAAAACTAGACCCTCTAAAGTACATGTGGAAGGATCCCCCGATGGCAAATTCTATTTTCTGAATTTGACATAGTCTATGTGAATCAGAAGGCTGTAAAAGGGAACGCAATAGCTGATTTTCTAGCTAGTAAAGATCTAGAAGATTATAAGCCTTTGAACTTTGACTTCTTAAATGAAGATCTAATGTACGTGGCAACCGCCAAAGAAGACGCTCCAGAAGATTGTCCTTGGAAATTAAACTTCGACGGAGCATCAAACGCTGTTGGCAACGGAATTGGGGCGGTCCTGATATCCCTAAATGGATATCATTATCCATTTACTTGCAAATTGGATTTTGATTGCACAAATAATATGGCAGAGTACGAAGCATGTATCATGGGAATCCGTGTGGCCATAGAACACAAAATCAAAATGCTAGAAGTGTATGGGGATTCTGCACTAGTGATTTATTAGCTCAAAGGTGAATGGGAAACAAAAGACCCCAAATTGATCAATTACCAAAAGCTAGTTCTGGAATTAATTGAGGAGTTCAATGATATCACTTTCTGTTACCTCCCGCGAGATGAAAACCAGATGGTTGACGCTTTGCTACATTAGCTTCTATGATCAGCGTAAATAAACAAGAGGATATGAAGCTTATCCAGATGAGTATTTACGAGGCTCCGGCTCATTGCTACAACATCGAGGAAGAAGAAGAAATAGATTATCACCCCTAGTATCACGATATACTACTATTCATGAAAAATCGTTAATACCCTGACTAAGCAACTGAGAATGATAAAAGAACATTGAGAAGGCTAGCCAGTGGCTATGTACTAGATTGGGAGATCCTATATAAAAGAAGAAAGGATCAGGTGTTATTAAGATGTGTGGATGTTGTTGAGGCTAAGAAAATCCTAGAAGAAGTCCATGAGGATGTATACGAAACACATGCTAATGGTTTTACGATGGCCAGGCAGATCATGAGATTCGGGTATTATTGGTCCACCATGGAAGGGGATTGCATCAATTATGCCAAGAAGTGCCATAAGTGTCAAATTTGTGAGGACGAGATTCATGTGCCTCCTTCACCTCTTCATGTTATGACTTCTCCATGGCCTTTCTCTATATGGGGCATGGACGTCATTGGGCCAATCTTGCCAAAAGCCTCTAACGGGCATCGTTTCATTTTTGTGGCATCGATTACTTCAACAAGTGGGTAGAGGCTACTTCATATGTGAATGTCACCAAGTTGGCCGTCAGCAAATTCTTAAAGAAAGAGATCATCTGCCGGTATGGAATGCTAGAAAGGATCATATCGGACAATGCATTGAACCTGAGCAATAGCATGATAGCAGAGGTCTGCAGTCAGTTCAAAATTAAACACCACAACTCGTCACCATATTGCCTAAAAAAGAATGGTGCAGTTGCGGCGACTAATAAGAACATTAAGAAGATTGTGGGAAAGATGACTGAGACTTATAAAGATTGGCATGAGAAGTTACCATTTGCTCTTTATGCTTATGGAACGTCAGTCAGGACCTCTACTGGGGCAACTCCTTTCTCAGTGGTCTATGGAATGGAGGCAGTTTTACCCATCGAAGTTGAGATCCCTTCCCTTCGAGTCTTGTCAGAGCTGAAGTTGGATGAGGCATAATAGATCCAAGCCCGATATGATCAGTTAAATTTGATTGAAGAAAAGAGATTGAAAGCTATCCGTCATGGTCAAATGTACCAGAAGCGAATGATGGAAGCTTACAAAAAAAAAGTTCGCCCTAGAGAATTCCATGAGGGAGACTTGGTATTAAAGAAGATCCTTCCCATACAAAAAGACTTCAGAAGAAAATGGATGCCAAACTGGGAAGGACCTTATGTGGTAAAGAAGGCCTTTTCGGGAGGAGCGTTAATCTTAACTGAAATAGATGGCAAGATTTTGCCTAATTCAGTGAATTCAGATTCATTCAAAAAATACTTCACCTAAAAAAAGGGGAGAAAATGAAAAGAAAAAGGAGAGGCCAAGGTGAAAACCCACAAAAGGCGCCTTGAGACCAAAAGGGTTTTGAATTGAAAACCCGTAAAGGGCAATTCAAATTTTGATCAAAATGGGGCATGCGGTAGTCTCGCTTTCTCCGAATTAACAATAAGGAGAGATGTTATATCTTGAGGCATCGACAATGTAACAACCCAAACCCGGCCCAAACACTATGGCCGAATCTAGTTTGTTACGAAATTTTTTTTTTTTTGAAAACCCTTTTAAAACCCATTTAAGTTTTGTTGAAAACTTCTCGTGGTTGATTATCTTGGTAAAACCATACTTAGTGTTTATTTTTTTAAAAAAAAATAATTAAGTCAAGTTATTAAACAAATTTTCAAATGTGCCCGATGGCTCGAGAAAAACATTTACGAATTTAGTTTAGAAACCCTTTTAACTCATTTCATAGATAGATAATTAAAACAAGTATTCAAGCATAAAATAAAATAAAAATAAAATACTAGGAGGCCTTATTACATCCGAAATAAAATTTAAATCAACAATCCAAAAATAAATTGAAATTCAAAGTCTGTTAAAAATTTAAATCCCACTGCATGGCTACAACCCGGCTCCTCATCCGCGATCTACGTGTCACCTGAAAAATATAAAGGAGAAGGTGAGTCACCAAGACTCAGTATGTAACCCTTCCCCCGTTTTAAAACATTTTTCATACACAACATATAACAATTAATATGCAAAATATTATGTGTCCCAACCTAGCCACCATATACGCTTTGTCTACTGCCACGTTGTGGTACCAAACCACTTTGGTGGTGCCAAACCACTTTGGTGACATATAGTCACAATGTGTTACCAAAACACCGGTGTCCGTAGACACAAATCGGGTGATGGGGCCAACCCATCGTGTGATACCAAATCACCGCGCATTTATCCCATATCTCAAGTGGGGCCAACCCACGGTGGTGTTAACCACGAGGATAAGTTGCTAAGAGGTGCCAAACCTCTGGAGGTACCAAAGCTCGGTGACCGTAGTCACGGTGTGTTACCAAAACATCGGTGCCCGCGTCGACACGATTTCACCCCCCTCCACTCATTTAACCCACAATAGTCAAATAGTCATAAATGGATCTCATACATTTATCACATGTATCATATAAACCATGCCTCCCAAAAGCATAATTATCTCGCGACAATGAGAGACTTACCGGGATCCTCGCTTGTACCATTTAAGGTACTAAATTCTTATCTACATCAAGCGGTTACAAGCAACATATATTTATCACAAATATTAATCTTGCTATAAGTGTGTATGTACACACTGTCACCAACGAGGAGTCTAAATCACGAAAAGAGAAGTCGGCCTCCCTAGATCTACTGATCCTATATTCACCAACACTTGGGTTAGTATTATCGCCTATTCGGCCAAACCAAATTAATTGAAAAGGGTTCCTTGTGAACCCAACCTTACCTTTATCCTTTCGGTTACTAATCACGGCACTCAATTCCGGATCTGCTCATCAACCACCATTGATTAGTAAGTAAAACTAATAGCCTTTGGCTTTTAATCGAATTGTTAGAATAACGAGATTAATCTTACCACCACTTACCAAATCGAATACTAGGGATCGGACACTGAGTCGATTGCTTTACTTTCCGAGTACCTAGAAGAAATCGGTTACCAAACACTTAGTAGCCTTATAACCATTGCCAAAATCGGCACTTACCCCTACTAAAAATCGGCAAGGAATGGGAAGGAAAAACCATAAGGTTTGCACACTTACCTTCCTCGGGGCCGATTGAAGAAGAAATCGAAGGAGATCACCCTTGCTTGAGATTCGGCTAAAGTTCAATAAAAGAGAAAGTATGGAATTAGGCTAATGTGGGTAAAAGAAGAGAAAGAAAGAAAGAAAATAAGGAGAAGAGAGGGGTGGAGAGTTTGGCCAAAAGAGTTTTATGAAGAGAAAGAAAAGAATGAGAGTAGAGAGAAAATGAGGAGGAGGGAGTGAGGAAGAAATTCGGCTACTGCAAAAAGGTCTAAAAGAAAAATCAAGATGATAGCTAGGTGTTTATAAAGGATTTCGGCACCCTCCCCCCTATTGCTTGCCGTCCACTCTTCTCAAGAAGAGTTTAAATTCTTAGCAATCTCCTAAATTTGCTCTTGACCACTTATTTGAAACAATTCAAATAATTTGAATACTTCAATAATAATCAGAATAATAATTCATTTAATCCACTAATATCTTTAATATCCAAATAATATCCCTTTTTAATCAAATAAAATCCTTGATTATCCTAACAATTAATCCCATGATAATTTATTTAAAAACAAAATACATCCTTATTATCTAAAATTAAAAAAAGAATTTAAGGAGAGAATTTCTCTCCCTTGTGCCAAATCAAATAAAGAACAAAAAAGGAGGATTGTTGTGACTCGAACCAAGGTTCTCCCCTGCTCCTTGGTGGCATCACATGCAATCTCCCAAGTGGCCTCACTTTTGCCATTTTACCAAGGGCTTTTTAGTGTCCAAACTGCTTCATTTATTCTTATAACCCCCTCCTGCTAAGGCTCCCTGCCTTTAAAGTTAAAAACTGAAATTTTCTACCAAACCGAGCCAACTCAAAGTCTTAATTAAGCTCTATTATTCCATAAATAATATCACAGCAGTTCATACATAAGAAAAATAATTAAATTCCAAATAGCCCCGTTTTTAGGATGTTACAGACAAAGTACTCTTGATCTCCTAAACACATGTTGAACTTAAAATGGTCCTCAAGAAGTTAGTGCAGAGAAGCTCATGCTGCTATACCTAGGGCACCTATTTTCCTTTTACTCATTTTGTATTTCAACAATATTTGCTTTCTTTGATTAATCTATTTTTCAAATTTTGTTCCTGATAAAATTTCAGCTTTGTCCATCATTATGACCTTTTTCAAGCATTTTGCATTGAAATAACGATTAATGCACAAATAATACTTTCACAAAAGGAGTTCTGCATATTACTCTGAAAGCTTTTAAATGGTACAAAAACCTGAAGCAAGACTATTATTTAGAACTCACCAAACCTAAGGGTTGGAAATATTTGAGAAAGAAGAGTCTAAATTGTGACTATTCCTTTTGATTTTCTGTCAAAGATATCAACTGAACAAAAAGACAGGATATTACGTTAGTGATAGAATCTTGATGAGCAACGAGCAATGACAACCCAAACATTAAAAAGGGATCATTCTCATGACTTTCTGCATTCATGCAAATATTATTCATACACATCTAGTTAGGAGCATTTGATTCATTCTGAGCATGACATCCTAATCATTTGGCATAAGCATAGGCCCATGAAATCGATTCTACAGGTCATGTTACCCAGGAATAGTGTAATAGATCAATGGAGTTACAAATTCCATACCCCTGAAGTTACAGTGGGATGGATTGAAGTTATTATGGCGAATCTTGTCTTCCTGAAGTTGTAGTGGAGCAGATTAAAGCCATAAGTCTTATCTTCCTGAAGTTGCAGTGGAGTAGATCGAAGATGGCGGATCTTTTCTTCCTGAAGTTGTAGTGAAGCAGATTGAAGCCACCAGCCTTATCTCCCTGAAGTTGCAGTGGAGTTGGTTGAAATTATAAGTCTTATCTCCTTGAAGTTGTAGAGGGGCAGACTGAAGATATCAAATCTTATTTCCCTGACGTTGCAGTGGAACATATTAAAGCTACAAATTATGGCAGATCTTATTTCCCTGAAGTTGCAGTGGAATAGATTGAAGCTATAAATTACAGATCTTATCTCTCTGAAGTTCCAGTAGAGCAGATCAAAATAAAACTTATCTCCCTGAAGTTGCAGTGGAGCAGACCGAAGACAATTAATCATATCTATCTGAAGTTGCAGTGGAGTGGATTAAAACGACGAATCCTATGTAGGTCGGATTGAATTTACCATATCAAGTCTTATCTCCCTGAAGCTGCAGTGGAGCAGATTGAAGACAGCTAATCCTATCTCCCTGAAGTTACAGAAGAGTGGATCAAAGCAACAAGATGCAGTGGACAGAAACAAGGCTACCTGAAGAAGAGAAGCACAAAAGCAGTGGAGACTCGGTGAGACTGGGCAAAATTGATCTTTCTTAAAAGTCTTTGCTCCATTCCCGTTACACGACAATGAGCAAAAAGGGGCAGCTGTGAACAGCCTAATTTGACCGGGCCCATCAGGAACCCAAAAACAATAAATTAAACCCACCCCAAACCAGAAACAAAACCAAACAAATTAAACCAACCCATAAAACCCCAAACAGACCCAAGCCCAAACCCAACAGACCCAATTACCCAATAGTCAAACTAGGGTTTCAGAAAAGCTGAAACCCTAGCCTCTGCCGCCACCTGCCTTCTGCACTGCCACCACTTGCCCTTTGCACTGTTGCCACTGGCCACCGCCACTTGCATCTACAAAATATCAATCGAAAGACAGGAGATCAAACAAGTTGTATCAAAAAATGGCTATAAAGCCATCAAAAATCCAATGTAAAAAGGCTTTTTTTTATCGATCGAATAAAAAAAATTTACAAAAGAAAACACAGCAAGCAAAAGAATTGAAAACACAAAGGAATGAAAATGCAAAAATCAGATCAGGAGGTAATGTTATTTATTTTTATTTTATTTTATTTCGAATCTTTTTCTTTTATTTACACAAATATATATATAAGAATACAAATAAAGAGAAAAAGGAAGCTTATATATATAAGATTAAAAATAAAGAGAAAAAAAAAGCTTACCTTGAAATCGCCGAAAAAGAAAAGGCGACTTTTGGCCTTCCCGCCGCTTGCTACTGACCGGACTCTCGCCGGATTCCCATGTTCTACAGAGAAAAAGAAAGGAGGGGAAGGTTTTTTTTTTTTTTTAAAGCTGATGAAAATGAAATTTTTTTGGTGAAAATTTGACATTTATAGGGTCCCAAAACGACCTCGTTTTGGAGCTGGCCCTAAACGCCCAAAACGGCGTCGTTTTGAGCCTGCGACCCGATTACCTTACTAGCTCCAGACAGGATCCGCTTGTTTTTTAGCAGAATGGCTAATTGCACTTTCAGCCCTTCCCCCTTTTTAATTAGTTTATAATTAAGTTTCTTTTTATTTTTAATTTGTGCCCTAAAATATATTTCAGTTTTCAATTTAGTCCCCTTGCAACGACGCGTTTTGGAGGAGAAGTGAAAATTTCCATTTTAGTCCCTCCTTGTTATTCGCGCGTTCAATGGGGTCATTTTGGTTTTTTATTTATTTCATATTTTCCCTGAACTTCTGTTTTAATTTCAATTTAGTCCTTTTTGGTTATTTTTGCTATTTTATTGTTAAAATTAATTAATTTAATATTCCTATATTATTATTATTATTATTAGTATTGTTATTATTGTACTTACTATCATATTTATTATTATTATTATTATTATTATTATTATTATTACTACTACTATTATTATATTATTATATCATTAATTTTGTAATATTATTATTATTTACCATTATCATTATTTTATTTTTACTATTATTATTATTATTATTATTATTATTATTATTATTATTTTTGTTACTATTATTATTTTCTTTACTGTAACATCCTAAAAATGGGGCTATCTGGAATTAAATTATTTTTCCTATGTTTGAACTGCTATAATATTAATTAAGGAATAATAAAGCTTAATTAAAGGCCTTGGGTTGGCTCGGTTTAGCAGAAAATTTCATCTTGAACTTTAAAGGCGAGGAGCCTTAGCGAGAAGGGGTTATAAGAATAAATAAGGGATAATTTGACACAAAAGAGCCTTGGAAGAGTGGCAAAAGAAGGCCACTTAAGAGCTAGCATGTGACGCCACAAGGGATTAGGGAGAGCCTTGGTTCGAGTCACGAAGATCCCCTTTTGCACTATGTTTGGGCGGCACAAGTGGAAGAGTCTTCCTCCCTTTAAACTCTTTTATTATTATTATTATTAAAAGATAATATGAGCTTTTAAAGGGATTTTTATTCTAAGGATAATAGGAGATAAATGAGGATATTGCATGGATTATTAAGAGATTATTATTTATTATTTGAAATTAATTCAAATTATTTTGAATTATTCAAATGAGTGGCCTAGAATTATTTTAGATGTTGGCCGAATTTTAAACTCTTTGAAGAGGAGTAAACAAATGGAGACTTGGTGTTAAGGGGAGGCCAATTCTCTTAGTTACTCTTTTGGCAAAATTCGACTAGGCACTCTCCCACATTCCATCCCTTTTCTTTCTTTTTTTTCAAACTTCCTCTCTTCTCTTTATTTTTCTTTCTCTCCAACCGAATCTATCCCCTATCTTAGTGACCGAAATTTCCTTTCTTCCCTATTAACTCACTTTGGCCGAATATTATAATGGCATAGGTGCTTCAGGATTTCTCTCGGTTGTAAAGGTAAGTAGGGTTGGCCAAATGTCTATATTCCTTTCCCTATTTTTGTCGACTTTTCAAGGATTAAGAGCCAATTTTGGCATTCAGTCACAAGGTGCTAAGTATCTGTTTAAAATCGGTTCTGTCTAGGTGCCCGGGATTTTTGAAGTATTCGACCCAAGTCTCATTCCCTGTAAATCGGTTTTGGGTAAGGATCTATTCTTTTTAGTATTTGATTAACCCGAAGGCTACTAATAATGATAATGGCCGGTTGTAGGAAGTGAAGCAGTTTTGTGAACCGTGTGCCGAAGTGAGTACTTTAAGGCAAGAAGGTAAGGATTCGGGTTCAAAAAAAGAGAACCCTTTTAAATATTTGGTTTGGCTGAATAAGCCATAGTACTAATCCTATGTTGGCCGAATATAGGTGCAGAGAGATCTGTGGTGACCAACGTTTCTTTTCGGGATTTAGACTTCTCGTTGGTGACAGGTGTGTACATACACACTATATGACTTATTAACTGTGCTAAATATTGTGAATGCTAACTCTGATTGATGTAGCATTGGATGTAATACCGTAATCGGTATAAAGTGACAACTCGGTAAGTACTTGTTAATATGAGTTACTATTTGATGCTTTTGGGAAGCATGGCATGTTATTATTTATGACTTGAATGTCCAAATGACATGAGATCTGTTATAACATGATTTGATATGGGATGATGAGTGGAGGGCGCAGATTATTCGTGTGCCGACGCGGGCACCGATGTTTTGGTAACACACTGCGTGACTACGGTCACCAGAGGTTTGGTACCTCCAGAGGTTTGGCACCTCATAGCGACTCGTCCCTGTGGTTAACACCACCGTGGGTTGGCCCCACTTGAGATATGGGATCGCCCGCGGTGATTTGGTATCACACGATGGGTTGGCCCCATCAATCGATTTGTGTCTACGGACACCGTGTTTTAGTAACACATTGTGACTATATGTCACCAAGTGGTTTGGCACCACCAGGTGGTTTGGTACCACAACGGGGTAGACAGCGATGGCGTTTGGTTGGCTAGGTTGGGGCACATAATATTATGCATGTTAATTGTTATATGTTGTGTATGAAAATGTTTAAAACCAGGGAAGGGTTACATATATCGAGTCTTGGTGACTCACCTTCTCCTTTCCATTTTTTTCAGTGTGACACGTAGATCGCGGATGTGGGCCAGGTGGACTCGAGGTGGCCATGCATTGGATTTGAATTAAATGAACTTCAAACTTAGCTATTTTATTTTATTATGGGTTAAATTTTATTTTGGATGTAATAAGGCCTCACGATACTTTATTTTATTATTTTTTCATATGTTGGATACTTTGTTTTAAGCTAAGTTATTGATATTAAATTAAAATCACATGTTTCCCAAATTAAAACGAAAATGTTTTTATCGTGCCATCGGGCACCTTCGAAATTTTATAATAACTTGGCTTAATTAATTTCAAATAAACTCTAAGTAAGGTTTTAACAAGACAACCAAATGAAAGGTTTTCAAACAACTTAAAATGATTCTGAAAAATAGTTTTTCTTTAAAATATTTCCATGGTAACAAACTAGATTCGGCCATAGTGTTTGGGCCGGGTTTGGGTTGTTACAAAATTGGTATCAGAGCCTAGTTTAAAGCTCGGCTGTGGGGGCCCAAGGCCCAAAAATGTTTTAGTAGGCCTTTTGAATTGTTTTTGGGTTTTTAAGCAGCATGGCCCGAGTCTCCGGCACCGATCCGCCCAGGTAAGTACTTCGAAACCTCTTTGTGAATTATTTGCTGTAGAAGGGTAGAAAGCCTGGAACATAGATAGACTTGTAGGAACTTGAACCCTAGGATTAGACTTCTCAAACACACAAACCAAACATAAGACATTAAAGAACTAAACCAACCTATGACTTAGTCACTGAGCTAGGGTGTGGCAACCCCATGCGCATGTCTAGGAGTGGATCCAGGAGAGCTCAGTATTTAAGCAGTCCTCGTGACTCACCTCCTCTTCGCAGATATCCTACATGGTGCGTAGCTTCGGTTCACCCTAACTCAGAGGGCTCAGTGGTGTGGCAACCTCTGTGCGCATGTCTAGAAAGGTTCGGTGGGAGCTTGGTATTTAAGCAGTCCGCGTGACTCACCTCCTCTTCACTCGAATCCTGCCGTGCGTAGCTTTGGTTCACCCCGACCAAGAGGGGGCTCGATCGTAGGCTTAACATAATGACTAAAACCCTAAGGAACTAGCCATGTTTTGAAAAAGAATGAAACAACAAAACCCTAATGTTTACAAAACTTTTCAAATCTCCCTCTTGAATTTGAGAACAATCACTTTTACAATGTTTTCACGAAAAAAAATGATTTGTGGGAAATTACAAAAATACCTTTAGGGGTAAAATTACTAAAATGCCCTCGGCCCATAAAATATCAACTCAATGGTTTGTTCAAAATTTCAAATATTTCACAAATATCCAAGAACCCTGCTTTGCAAATCATCAATAAAATATTTTGGTTTTAGAAATTACGAAAACGCCCTCAATTTGCGAAAATTACCGAAATGACCCTGATTTTTGAAAATCTTTACAAATATCACCACTTGAAAAAGAAAGCTTTCAAGAAGGAACCCTCCGAGTTTTACAATCTAAAATATCCCTGATTTGTTAAAATTACAAAACTGCCCCTGATCGATCAAAATTACCAAAATACCCCTGGTTTCCAAAAACGATGCCATATCTCTAAATTTTGCAAAATTTTATGAAACACTCTCCAGTTTTGGGAATTTCAAAGTGACATGCTTTATTAAAATTTTACAACTTCTTTTATTACGAAAATACCCACAGTAGGGAAATGACGAAAAATACCCCAGGTTAGAAATGGACAAAATGTCCAAGAGCGAATAGGTATGGAAAGTATTAGGGAATGGATGCGTGAACTCCTTTGTGTGAACTAGGATAGAAAACTGAAACCTTGTTTGCTCGAAAGAATCTCTGATTAAAACTCTATCCATAAAATTTCTTCGCGAATAAGAAAGTGGAACAAATGCTAACGCATAAAAATTTTCTTAATCAGATTAAAGCACGGTAGATAGAATGAGTTCTAGAGGACGTGGACGCCGTGGACGCGGTAGGGGTAGGATGACCGTATCAGAACCTGTCAAGGTTCTGAAAACGAGGTACCACCGCCACCGCCACCTCCTACTTTTAGAGCTGAGGAGCAGGATCAGACCGGTGGTGAGGCTGTATCGCAAGCGGTATTGCGAGTTCTGGAGATGGTGGCTGGGGCTGGTGGAAATTTGGGAGCTCGGAAATCTGTTCCCGAGCGACTCCGATCTAACGGAGCTGAGGTATTCCGGGGTGTGTCGGGCGTGGCACCCAGTGCAGCGGAATACTGGTTAGAGTCGACTGAAAGGATCATGGATGATCTTGACCTGACTGGGGAGGAAAAGCTGAAAGGGGCTGTGTCGCTTCCAAAGGATGAAGCGTACCAGTGGTGGCTGACGGTCCGAGATGGAGCCACGGCAGATGATCTCACGTGGGATTACTTTAAAACTGCTTTTCAGAAGAAGTATGTGGGCACTAGCTACACTGATGCTCAAAGGAAAACTTTTCTAGGACTAGTGCAAGGAACTAAGTCAGTAGCGGAATATGAGGCGGAGTTTTTAAGGCTGAGTAGGTATGCTAGAGGCATTGTGGCTATTGAACATGAGCGCTGTGTCCGCTTTGAGGATGGACTCAGAGATGATCTGAGGTTACTGATTGCCCTGCAGCAGGTTCGTGAGTTTTCATCTCTAGTGGAAAAGGCTAAAGTAGCCGAAGGGATCAAGGAGGCTGTGAGGCAAAGCTATAGTAGGAATAGTCAGAAGAGAGGATTTGGGGCAGCTGGGTTAAGTGGTAGTGCCCAGAAAAAGGCAAGACAAAGTGGGCCAAATCAGGCAGCAAGACCCATGACTACTAATCAGAGACCGACTCAGTGTAACCGCTGTGGAAAAACCCATTGGGGAGGTTGTGGACCGGTGATAGGGGTTGCTTTGAGTGTGGGTCTTTGGAGCATCGTGTAAGGGACTGTCCTCAAAAGTCAGCTAAGAATCAGCCTGAGGGACAGAACCATGCTCAGGGCAGAAATGTTGAACCACCACAGAGGGGTCGTGGTAATGGAAGAGGAAACAACGGTCCTAACCGAGGTCGTGGAACTCAGGGCAGAGGTTCAGGCAACACAGAGGCTAGGCAGCCTGGCTTAGTTTACGCAGCGAGGCGTCGCGAGGAGGGTGACGCACCGGATGTCATAACCGATATGTTTCTAATTTTTGGTCTTCCTTATGTTGCATTAATTGATGTGGGTTCGACGCACTCGTACATTGCTAGTAGTGTGGTAGAGACTATGGACCTAGGCTCTGAAACTACTTCTAGGGAGATGACTGTAGTTAGCCCTTTAGGTCACTCTGTAGTGGTAAACAAACTTTATAGAGACGTACCCCTAGAACTCCAAGGGGTAGTATTCGTGGCTGATCTGATGGAACTACCGTTTGGGAGTTCGATTTGATCCTTGGAATGGACTGGCTGGTTCAGTATCAGGCGAATTTGGATTGCGCGGCTAAGCGCATGGTTCTTAAGACGGCTGAAGGTGATGAAGTGGTTATGATAGGTGATAGAAGGAATTACCTATCCAATGTGGTGTCTGCCTTGAAGGCTGAAAAGATGGTCAAGAAGGGTTGTGAGGCGTATTTGGTTCGAATCTGTGCCTTGGAAGCTAAGGAGTCACTAGTTGGAAAGGTCCGAACGGTTGGGGAATTCACGGATGTGTTTCCAGAAGAACTTCCGGGTCTGCCTCCAGATCGGGAAGTTGAATTCGGTATAGACTTGTTACCCAGAACGGCACCTGTGTCTATAGCACCATACCGAATGGCACCAAAGGAATTGGTGGAGCTGAAGGCTCAAATTCAGGAGCGCTTGGATAGAGGGTTTATTCGACCAAGCATATCTCCGTGGGGAGCACCTGTATTGTTTGTCAAGAAGAAGGACGGTTCAATGCAGATGTGTATCGACTACCGCCAACTGAACAAGCTAACGATCAAGAACAAGTATCCATTGCCTCGGATTGACGACTTGTTCAATCAATTAAAAGGCGCCTCGGTGTTCTCGAAGATAGACCTTAGGTCGGGTTACCATCAACTTAAGGTGAAAGAAGTTGATGTTCACAAGACGGCATTCAGAACTCGGTATGGACATTACGAGTTTCTGGTAATGCCATTTGGATTGACTAATGCGCCGGCAGCATTCATGGACTTGATGAATAGGGTGTTTCAGCAGTACTCAGACCAATTTGTCGTGGTGTTCATAGACGACATATTAGTTTATTCTAAGACGGAGGAGGAGTATGATATGCATTTGCGTATAGTTCTACAAGTGTTGAGGGAGAAGCAATTATATGCCAAATTCAGTAAGTGCGAATTTTGGCTTAGGGAGGTGGCTTTCTTAGGACATGTGGTATCGGCAGAAGGAATTAGAGTGGACCCTCGCAAGGTTGAAGCGGTGTTGGATTGGAAACCGCCTAGGTCAGTGGCAGAAATTCGGAGTTTTCTGGGTCTAGCAGGGTACTATCGGAGATTTGTGGAAGGGTTCTCGTTAATCGCAGCGCCGTTGACTAAGTTACTAAGGAAAGATGTTCCATTTGTATGGTCGGAGAGGCAACAAGAAAGTTTTGATAAGTTGAGGAAGATTTTGACAGAAGCTCCGATTTTTGGTACAGCCTGAGGCAGGGAAGTTGTTTACAGTATATTATGATGCATCCCATACTGGTTTGGGGTGTGTATTGATGCAGGAAGGGAAGGTAGTAGCCTATGCATCCCGTCAGTTAAGATCGCATGAGGTTAACTACCCGACGCACGACTTAGAGTTAGCGGCAGTCGTCTTTGCTTTGAAGATATGGAGACATTACCTGTATGGGGAGAAGTCGATAGTCTACACGGATCATAAGAGTTTGAGGTATCTTCTGACTCAAAAGGATCTAGACCTGAGACAACATCGGTGGATTGAACTATTAAAGGACACGATTGTTCAATTGAGTACCATCTGGGTAAGGCTAACGTGGTAGCTGACGCGTTGAGCCGGAAGGTTGTGACGGACTTAAGAACGATGTTCGCTCGGTTGAGTCTATATGATGATGGGAGTCTTTTGGCAGAACTTCAAGTTAAGCCAACGTGGATTGAGGAGATTAAGGAAAAGTAGTTAGGGGATGAAGGGTTGAATGCTAAGAAGATGCAAGTTCAGGATGGTGGTATAGAAGGGTACAGTCTGTCCAGTGACGGAGTACTATGTTTTCAATTGCGAACTTGTATGCCAAAGGATACAGAATTAAGGCGGAAAATTCTCCAAGATGCACATAGCAGCCCATATGCTATGCATCCGGGAGGAAGCAAGATGTATGGAGATCTACGGAAACAGTTCTGGTGGCCTGGGTTGAAGCGTGAGGTAGCTGAATTTGTAGGAAGGTGTCTGACATGTCAGCAAGTTAAGGCTGAACACCAGTTGCCATCAGGGCTACTTCAACCAGTAAAGATCCCTCAATGGAAGTGGGAGCGGATCACTATGGATTTTGTCAGTGGGCTACCCCTTACGCCCAGCAAGAAGGACGCAGTTTGGGTGATTGTGGACCGGTTGACTAAATCGGCTCACTTAATACCAGTGAGGATGGATTACTCACTCCAGAAGCTAGCAAAGCTGTATGTGGCTGAGATAGTGAGGTTGCATGGTGTGCCAATATCGATTATCTCGGATAGGGATCCCAGATTCACGTCAAGGTTCTGGAAGGCATTGCATCAAGCTTTGGGTACACGGTTGGATTTCAGTACAGCTTTCCATCCACAGTCTGACGGACAATCGGAAAGGGTGATACAAATCTTAGAGGATATGTTAAGAGGATGCATTTTGGATTTCAGTGGTAGTTGGGAGGAGTACCTACCATTGGCAGAATTCGCTTATAACAATAGTTATCAAGCGAGTATTCGGATGGCTCCATATGAAGCCCTATATGGACGAAGATGTCGTACTCCTACATGTTGGACGGAGTTGGGTGAAAGACAAGTTCTGGGTCCAGAATTGGTAGTAGAAACTGAGGACAAAGTTAAGGTAATCTGAACTCGTCTCAAGGAAGCATCAGATAGGCAGAAGTCCTATGCTGATTTAAAACGCAAGGAAATGGAGTATGCTGTAGGAGACAAGGTTTTTCTGAAGGTGTCACCTTGGAAAAAGGTGTTGAGATTTGGCCGAAAGGGGAAGCTGAGCCCAAGGTTCATCGGGCCATATACAGTTGTAAAGCGAGTAGGACCGGTAGCTTATCAGCTAGAGTTGCCGGCAGAACTGAATCAGATCCATGACGTATTTCATGTATCGATGTTGAGACGGTATCGGTCAGATCCTTCGCACGTTGTGCCAGTAGCAGAGATTGAGGTAAACTCGGATTTATCTTTTGAAGAAGAACCGGTTCAGATCTTAGATCGAGATGTGAAGGTTCTACGTAGAAAGTCAGTGCCCTTAGTGAAAGTGCTATGGCGGAACCATGGTACAGAGGAAGCTACGTGGGAACCCGAGGATGTGATGCGGCAAAGAGACCCCACCTCTTTCTAACTGTAAATTTCGAGGACGAAATTTATTTTAAGGGGGTAGAACTGTAACATCCTAAAAATGGGGCTATCTGGAATTAAATTATTTTTCCTATGTTTGAACTGTTGTAATATTAATTAAGGAATAATAAAGCTTAATTAAAGGCCTTGGGTTGGCTCGGTTTAGCAGAAAATTTCATCTTGAACTTTAAAGGCAGGGAGCCTTAGCAGAAGGGGGTTATAAGAATAAATAAGGGATAATTTGACACAAAAAGAGCCTTGGAAGAGTGGCAAAAAGAAGGCCACTTAAGAGCTAGCATGTGACGCCACAAGGGATTAGGGAGAGCCTTGGTTCGAGTCACGAAGATCCCCTTTTTGCACTATGTTTGGACGGCACAAGTGGGAGAGTCTTCCTCCCTTTAAACTCTTTTATTATTATTATTATTAAAAGATAATATGAGCTTTTTAAAGGGATTTTTTATTCTAAGGATAATAGGAGATAAATGAGGATATTGCATGGATTATTAAGAGATTATTATTTATTATTTGAAATTAATTCAAATTATTTTGAATTATTCAAATGAGTGGCCTAGAATTATTTTAGATGTTGGCCGAATTTTAAACTCTTTGAAGAGGAGTAAATGGCATGGAGACTTGGTGTTAAGGGGGGGAGGCCGAATTCTCTTAGTTACTCTTTTGGCAAAATTCGACTAGGCACTCTCCCACATTCCATCCCTTTTCTTTCTTTTTTTTCAAACTTCCTCTCTTCTCTTTATTTTTCTTTCTCTCCAACCGAATCTATCCTCTATCTTAGTGACCGAAATTTCCTTTCTTCCCTATTAACTCACTTTGGCCGAATATTACAGTGGCATAGGTGCTTCAGGATTTCTCTCGGTTGTGAAGGTAAGTAGGGTTGGCTGAATGTCTATATTCCTTTCCCTATTTTTGTCGACTTTTCAAGGATTAAGAGCCAATTTCGGCATTCAGTCACAAGGTGCTAAGTATCTGTTTAAAATCGGTTCTGTCTAGGTGCCCGGATTTTTGAAGTATACGACCCAAGTCTCATTCCTCAGAAATTGGTTTTGGGTAAGGATCTATTCTTTTTAGTATTTGATTAACCCAAGGCTACTAATAATGATAATGGCCGGTTGTAGGAAGTGAAGCGCTTTGTGAACCGTGTGCAAGTGAGTACTTTAAGGCAAGAAGGTAAGGATTCGGGTTCAAAAAAAGAGAACCCTTTTAAATATTTGGTTTGGCCAAATAGGCCATAGTACTAATCCTATGTTGGCCGAATATAGGTGCAGAGAGATCTGTGGTGACCAACGTTTCTTTTCGGATTTAGACTTCTCGTTGGTGGCGGTGTGTACATACACACTATATGACTTATTAATCATGCTAAATATTGTGAATGCTAACTCGATTGATGTAGCATTGGATGTAATACCGTGACGGTATAAAGTGACAACTCGTAAGTACTTGTTAATATGAGTTACTATTTGATGCTTTTGGGAAGCATGGCATGTTATTATTTATGACTTGAATGTCCAAATGACATGAGATCTGTTATAACATGATTTGATATGGGATGATGAGTGGAGGGGGCAGTATTATTCGTGCCGACGGGCACCAGTGTTTTGGTAACACACTGTGACTACGGTCACCAGAGGTTTGGTACCTCCAGAGGTTTGGCACCTCATAGCGACTGCGTCCCCTGTGTTAACACCACCGTGGGTTGGCCCCACTTGAGATATGGGATCGTCGCGCTGATTTGGTATCACACGATGGGTTGGCCCCATCAATCGATTTGTGTCTACGGACACCAGTGTTTTGGTAACTCATTGTGGCTATATGTCACCAGTGGTTTGGCACCACCAGTGGTTTGGTACCACAACGGGGTAGACAGTGGCGTTTGGTTGGCTAGGTTGGGGCACATAATATTATGCATGTTAATTGTTATATGTTGTGTATGAAAATGTTTAAAACCAGGGGAAGGGTTACATACTGAGTCTTGGTGACTCACCTTCTCCTTTCCATTTTTTTCAGGTGACACGTAGATCGCGGATGTGGAGCCGGGTGGACTCGAGGTGGCCATGCATTGGATTTGAATTAAATGAACTTCAAACTTAGCTATTTTATTTTATTATGGGTTAAATTTTATTTTGGATGTAATAAGGCCTCATGATACTTTATTTTATTATTTTTTTCATATGTTGGATACTTTGTTTTAAGCTAAGTTATTGATATTAAATTAAAATCACATGTTTCCCAAATTAAAACGAAAATGTTTTTATCGTGCCATCGGGCACCTTCGAAATTTTATAATAACTTGGCTTAATTAATTTCAAATAAACTCTAAGTAAGGTTTTAACAAGACAACCAAATGAAAGGTTTTCAAACAACTTAAAATGATTCTGAAAAATAGTTTTTCTTTAAAATATTTCCACGGTAACAAACTAGATTCGGCCATAGTGTTTGGGCCGGGTTTGGGTTGTTACATTTACTATTATTATTTCTATTATTTTTATTATTACTATTATAATTATATTTTCTCTTTGTATTTATTACTTATTATTATTATTTATTTTTTATTTTTAGTTTTTGGCTTGTTTATTTTATTTTATTTTCGTCTTTATTATTGTTATTCACATTAACGCATTTATTATTCTTTCATTATGCACATTTGTACCATCATTTTTTTCATTTTATTATCAATTTACGTTGCTTTAATCTTTACCCGTTACATAAAATTTCGTTTTTTAAATCAACAATTTTTCGTATTTTGAGATTCGAAAAGTCACACCCTAACTTACGGGGTTCCGATTTTCTCAATAAATCCAAATAACGAATGCTTTCAAAACACTTTTAATAACCTCAGGAATTACGAAAAGATCGTGTTCTAACTTACGGAATATGATTTCTTTCTAAAAACCAAGATAATCAAATACCTTTCAAAATAAATAAGTTTTTCGGCGTTTATTCTTGTATCGAGAATGTAAGACATTGTATCCTAACTTACAGGACGTGATTCCTTTTCTTGATTAACGTGAAACATGCCCTGTTCTCGTTTTTTTTATATAACAAAGGATCGCATTTTTATTTCCAATTTTCGACACTCAGACGCTAATTAGTCAACTAGGTACCAATTTTTGGGCGTTACGAGGGTGCTAATCCTTCCTTGTACGTAACCGACTCCCGAACCTATCTTTCTGAATTTTGTAGACCAACAAGCGTTGTTTTAAATAAATCGGACCGTTTATTAAAAACAGCTATTTTACGAGGTGACCCGATCACACCTCACAAAAAAGGATTGGGGCGACTCCCGTTTTTTATTTTCATTTTCAAAATCAAAGTCGACCTCTTTTTTCAAAAAATGGTTTCGAGAACTATAATAATAAAATTAAAAGATCAATTACTCCCTTCAGGAGTGGTGAAGAAATCAATAACTTCCAAATGAGTTGTACTAACAATGCCATAATCATCTTTGTCATTCTCACAAAAAAACAATTGTCTCTATCTTCTTCCCTTTAACCTTCAATAATTGTTGATATAGTTCCAAAAGATGCTTTGGTGTACAACAGGTATGAGACTAATGGTTTTTACCTCCATAACGATAACACAAACTTTCCACTTTCTCAATTGTATTTTTATCATTCTTTCCATCCTTATAATCCCACTTCTAGTGGGTATTCTTGAAATGACCACCTCATTCATGTCCACGTCCTTGACCACGACCATAACCATGACCATAACCATGTCCTCGACTACAATTGCTTGTGTGGCTTTTATCCTTTCTGTTATATGATGTCACTGTAATAGGCCAATTTTATCAGACCCAAAGTAAAATAATAATAAATATACAAAATAAAAAAGGTCCAGAGTCCATTTACAGTAAATAGCTCAAATTTACAATGGCCAAAATTAGAAAACCCTAGTAGCCTAAAACATCTTTTTAGAAAAAAAAGAGAATAAACCCTAACCTAGCCGTTGCACCCTAAATCCCTAGTGTTGCACCCTAGCCCGTGCCGCTGCTCTTAGCCTTTGCCACCACGACTCCTCTGCAACCGTCATTGACTTTAGAGGCACCTGAAAAAGGAGAAAGAAGAATAGACACGCAACAAGAACAGTAGAAAAATAGAAAAAATAATGTTGTAATTCGGCTATAAAAGAGCCTAAAAAATAGATTGTGGGGCGATTTTTGAAATAAAAAAGCAATCGAAATACAAAAATAAAAAAAACTTCAGAAGTTTTCATTGTGTTTATTTATTTTTTCGAAAAATATATATATACATATAAAAAGCAAATAGAAAAAGAAAAAGATCGAAGCTTTTTTTTTTTTAACTTCTTAAGGCTTTTAGCCTTTAGATTTAGTGTTTGGGAGTCGAACGGTCGAAAAAGGGGTTTTTGTATTTTTTTCAGCCACCGTGGACAGCGGAACCATCGCCGATGACCAGCGACCGTTGCAACGGTCATTCGCTGGAGCCAAGACCGACTGAAGAGGGCTTTGAGAGAAAAAAAAAAGAAGGTTTTTAAATTTTTTTTAAAAAAAAAACATAGGCTGAAATGAACTTTTTTCTAAATTTTTTGACTTATATAGCCCTCCAAAACGACGTCGTTTTGGGCTTAAGTCACAAACGCCAAAACAGCGTCGCTTTAGGACAGACTCGATTACGGACCCGGCTCGCCTTAGGATCCGCGTGTTTTTATACGGGGGGTCTATTTGCGCCTTTGGTCCTTCCGCTTTTATGGTTTGTTTCAAATTAGTCCTATTCTCTTTTAATTATTTTATTTTATTTCCTGTAATTTTAATTTACTTACAAATTAGTCCCTTTGACTCAGCGCTGACTTTAGGGAATGATGCGTGTCCAAGATTTTTTGGTTAATTTCTCATTTAATCCCGCTTCTTTTCGTGCATTTTATTTCAGTCCTATTTATTCATTTATTACAATTTAGGCTCTTAATTCTATCTTAATTCCGATTTAATCCCTTATTTATTCAATTTCAGCTTTTCATTTTTTTTCATTTCATTATTATTTACTTATTTATTTATTTATTTATTTTCAACCTTTCTACAAACTGCTTATTTTATTTATTTATTTTATTTATTTTTAAAAAAACATGTTGTATATATCCTTTTTGTAATATGCCAATTTAGCCTGGGCCCATACAAAAAAATAATAAACCCAAAATAATAAAACAAAGTCCAAGTCCAGTCCAAAATATATCATTTGGCCCGATCGGAATGACCCATTACTTAAAAAGATTGAAGGTTCATCTACAAGCTTGATGTATATGGGAACACAATCTTCAAGGATATGTAATCTTAGATATGATATGCAAATCTTAGATATGATATGCAATCTTAGATATGATATGCAAATCTTAGATATGATATGCAATCTTAGAAGATATGGTATGCAATCTTAGAAGATATGATTTTGTAAACTTAGAGATTTAATTTGAAGATACCTTTTAATCTTAGCCGTTGATGTAATTGATCTGTACCGTTGGATGAAACACCCCAAACCTGGCCCACGAGCCCTGATCGGATCTGGTATGTTCCTTGGGAAAACATTTGAAAGTCTGATTGTTACTTAGGAGAAATTCGTGTGGTTTTGAGAGAAATTTTATATTTTCTTTGGGTTGGGCTCGAGTTGGAAATAAGTTGATTTTTTTTAAAATCCAAGTTTTTATAAGACTTTAAATCAGAGAAAATATCAAGTTGTTTTAAAGTTTACTATAAATTGAAAACCATTTGTTTAGGGTGTCCAAATCACTTAGAGTCATTTTTTTTAAATAAAATTTACTTAATCCTTAATTTGATAAAAATTCGTAACGTCATAAAATCAATTAAAAACATGCATAAGACAGTTCATACTATGGCCTTATTACATCGAAAACGAAACCCCAAAATAAATCCAACAAACTTAAAATAAAACAAGTCCAAAAATAAAGTAGAATCCGAACTGAGCATGGCCACCACTAAGCTCCTGCCGACCCGGTCCATCACTGATCGTCACCTGAAAAATATTCCACAACAGGGTGAGTCATACAGACTCAATGTGTAACCAACACTAATTCCAAATAGATTCAAGCATATCAGATCACATATATTCATATAGTATTTAAATAAAATGATGCAAACCCGAACCCAAACCTAGGTACCATCCGCTACACATCACCCGTACCAACCTGCACACCGTGGGGACTACTAAGTCAACCCTTCATCTGATACACATCATCGAAGGCAGTCGCTGCAGTCGACGTGCTCATCACCCTTATATATTGTGGCATAGCCACCAGATAACATTTTGTGTCAAGAGACACCACATTCAGATACTGTGACCGAAGTCACCACATTCACTTCCCCGTTCATAATTACCCATATGCCCATGTCATACATATCATGCAATATCATGCCTTATTTCACCTTCTTATCATTGCTCACATATGTGCCATATCGTATATTCATATAAAGATATCTACAGTAGTAGTAAATTCACGTACCTGAGTACCTTGTACCATTGCATGGTACCTTAGCCCACTTTGCACATTATTATAACACATATATTAAATTTTAATGCCTTAAATCTATTAAGACTTAGGGAAAGCTACACACCTGGTATGAACGCTTTACAGAAATCCTGAAAACCCGATCTAATGTTTTAGATTCTAGTTCCTTGTTGCCAATTTGATTATGAATCAACCCCCGAAAATCTGTGACCTTCCTACCCTTCAATCGGCCAATGCTAAATCACTTAACTAGGTTAATTCCGGCTTTTAAACGATTAAGAAACAGATATAAATACCAAAATAGATCCTTGGCTGAATGTCAGATTCACTTACCTTGTGAATCTTGAATCCTGAAAATTGTCACTTCTTTGTAGATATATGTTAGATTTCATTCTAACATTTGATGAGCAAGATAAATGGCCCTTGGCCGAAAACATGACTTACCTCAGGTATTGAAATCCCGAAGATCTCCTCCCTATAGTCGATAATAGGCCACTCCCAAAGCCCCCTTTCAAGTTTCGGCTAGAAACAATAGTGGAATTAGATTTCCTAGTTTCGGCTTAATCTAGAAGAAGAATGGAAATCGAATGACAAATGGGTCCTTACCCTTAATATAGAAGTCGACAACACCCTTGCTTGAAGCTCCCAAGGAATTTCGGCTATGAAGACTAGACAGTGATCAAAAGGTTTTGGTTTTTGGGGTTCAATGGACAATCGGCTAGGGGGGAGGTTATTGGTATTTTCGGATTCTGATAAAATAAAAGAGAAGGGTTGCTTAGGAGAATTCGGCAATGGTGATCTTTGGGAAGGGAATTCGGCTAGAACAATTTAAAAGAAAAATAAAAGTGATGGCTTAGAAAGAAAAGAGAAAATGCAAGAGGGCTAAATTGCCTAATGAGATTCGACTATCCCCTATACTAATCTTGGCTGAATTTGCCACCAAGGACTCCCTTGGCCGGCCAACTCCTTCCCCCTATCTCATCCCTCGTTTTTCTCCTTATCACTTTATTTAAAAAAATAATCAAAATAAAATCCTCAATTATCCTACTCTTTAGCCGAAATTTTAAGAAGAATTTAATCATATCTAAAGCTCTTCCACCTAGTCCCCCTATGCCGTCCATCACCTTCCCATTGCCAAAAATAAAAATTCCCTTATTGCTTTCCTTGTGGCTCGAACTCAAGACCTCATTGCACTGCATATGGCGTCACTTACCTGGGCTTTAAGTGGCGCCTCCTTGCCACTTTTCCAAGCCCATTTTTGTGTCATATTTCCCTTGCAAATTTCCTTAAGGCCTTATCAAGCTTAGCTCCCCCTTTTAAACTTATAATCTAACAATTTCTAAGGCATTTAACTACACACTAAGGTTCACAAAATTCATAGAACACATTCAGAATATTCATAAGCATGCTACTTCATCAAATTTAGTATTAATGCATAAGCCATAATCCAGGATATTACATTGGATTTGGGGAGGCTCAACTATAAATAGAGGCCTCTCCCTTCATTGTAAAAGACACTTGAGTTTTGGGGAAGCAATAAGAATTCTTGAGAGCATTCACTCAAATTTCTCTCCCTCTTGCGCTTTTATTTTCTATGGTTTGTTCTTATTTTATTCTTCATTCATCTTCGTTTTTTCAACATTTTTTATTTATCCATTTAATTGTTTAATTATTCTTTTTATTTTATTCGTTTATTTATTATTTCTGTATAGAGATTTATTTTATTTTCAAACTTTTGCAAATTTGTATTTTATTTATTTATTCCAAATTTTTATGTGGTATTTATTTCAAACTATTTTGTTTTATTATTTTTGATATTACATATTTTAAATAGTTTTATTTTGATTAAGTTTTTTTATATTATTACCTTAAATTATCTTATATATCATTCATTTTTCTTATTGTTTTATATAACGATATTTTAAAGTGTTTTTATTTTATATCATTTTAAACTGTTTTATATTATCTATTTTAAGTTTTCGTATATTGTTTATTTTAAACTTATATGTTATTTTTTTAGGATTTTCCACATATCATTTTCTTTGAGTCATTTTGTTTGTTATTTATTTAGATTAATATATATATATTGTTTTATATATTACTTATTTAAACTTACTTCTTATATAATATTTATTTTAAAATTCATTTACATATTACTATTTCATATATTATTTATTTTTATCTTTTTTTTTGGATTTATTTCAAACTTTTACATATATTACCTACTTTAAAATTTTTATACATGAATTTATTTTTTAAATTACTTTTTATTGTCGATTTCAAAATCCTTTTCTTTCACATTATTTGTTTTAACATTGTCCATTATTATTTGAAAGCTTAGTACATTTTGTTTTTTAATTTGTTTTTTAGATTTGTTATTTTTTAAAAAAAATTATTAATCTTTATTTATTAATGTGGCCAAATATACCTTCATATAATTCAAAATTCATGATTTTTTAAATTTAAAAATAAGACAATATTCGATATTTGAGAGTTTTGAGAAAATCGTGCCCTAACTTACTGGGTTTCGATTTTTCTCATTAAGTCCAAATGATTTAGTACCCTTTTTGAAATTAAAACATATGAATTTTAAATAAAAAACCTATTCACAGAAATTTAAGATGTTGTGTCCTAACTCACTGGATGTGACGTTTTGTCATCTCGAGGCAAGGATTTCTAAAAAGCAAAGGATATTCGGTGTTTGGAAAATTTGAAAGATCGTGCTCTAACTTACTGAGTTTCGATTTTTCTTTTAAAATCCAAATAATTGAATGTCCATTTAAAATTAAAGGACATAAAGTTTTAAAAATAAAAAGGATCGTGTTTTAAAATCTTTTCAAATTTTTGACATTAAGACATTAATTAATCAATTACGTACCAATTTTTAGGCGTTATGAGGGTGCTAATCCTTCCTCGTGCGTAACCGACTCCCGAGCCCGTTTTCTCGAATTTTGTAGACCAAAATCATTATTTTAATAAATCAAAATGTTTTATTAAAATGATTAATCTCAAGGTGACCTGACCACACCTCGAAAAAAGATTGGTGGCGACTCCATTTTCGTTTTTAAAGTCGACCCCCATTTTTTCAAAATAAAAAAAATGGTTTCGACACTTTTATTTGAGCATTTATTTGTGCATTTATTATTAGTCTTTATTATTTTATCTTTAATTTTTATTCTTGTTATTTTATTATTCCTTTATTATTTTTGGCACGATGCATAAAAAAATGTAAAATTTTTAAATCGTGACAATATTCTTTATTTTTGGAATTAGAAAAGTCGTGTCCTCAACTTACAGGATATAGCTTCTTTTTAAAACTGAAATAATTGAATATCCACTTCAAAAATATGAAAATAAGATTCAAATGGCGTTTATTCTTGATTCGAGGATCCAAGGCATTTATGTCCTAACTTACGGGACATAATTTTTTTTTCTCGATTAACTTGAAATAAGTCTTTTCACGAAAATTAATTTAGTTAGGTAGTGCCTTAATACGAAAAAGAGATTGCATTTTAATCTCCATTTGAATTTTCAATTCTCGACACTAAGACATTAAGTAATCAACTAGGAACCAATTTTGGGCACTACGAGGGTGCTAATCCTTCCTCATGCGTAACCGACTCCCGAACTCAATTTTGTTATTTTTGTAGACCGAAAAACATTGTTTTAGTAAGTCAAACATTTTATTAAAACAATCAAATTACGAGGTGATCCGATCACACCTCATAAAAAGGATTGGTGGCGACTCCCATTTTCACTTTAAAATAAAAAGTCGATTTCAAAAGGTTTCGACAGCTTGGCAACTCCACTGGGGAACAAAATAAGAGAGTCAAGTAGTGAGTTGATTACTTTTGGTATTTTTGTCAAAAATTGATAATTTGGTTTAAATTTACAATCTTTTCGTTGCATTTCATCCTTCATGTTTTGATATCTCATGTTGTATAGCGATCTAGTATATCTGTTTTATTGGTTCAAAAGTTTCTTTTTGTGTGTTTTCTGCATATTGCATTTGCATAACTGATCGATTTTTCCCTTCTTAAGTGGGAGTGAGAAACTATTCCTTCGTAAGGTCTTCACCTCCGTATAGGATAGTGGATCACTTTTGAGATACATCTGTACATATGTCTTCGTGAGATCTTCATCTCCGTATAGCCATAGAGAAATGTATTCCCCTGAACTAAACTCAGTCTGTATGAGCCTATAATGGGTGAAGATTGAGGAATCTGCCAGTTTAGGTACCCTTACTTTAGAACCGAATCGCATGTAATGAGCCCTAGGAACTTACCCTAGGAACTTATTTATTATTTTTTGCTTTGTATTTTAGCTTTATATAAAATGTATTGACTTGTTTTGTTTTGTTTTGGCTATGATTGCATTGCATTTTCATCTTTTAAAAAAAAAGGGTGTTGATTCACGTTCGGTTGCTAAATAGAGAGCTTGTCATGGAAAATGAGTTTCTTAATAAATTGGAAGACAACATGACCGCACGAATATGGTCCAAGAAAAGGCAACAGGAGAAATGTGATAGCCTGTGAGAAGGGCAGGTCAGAGATATTGATCACGTTATAAGCAAAGCCTAAAATATGAATAGGAGTCAAATTGGGGCTGGGAATTAGTTTTATTTATTGGGAAAGTTAAGGTTTTAAGTGTGAAGGTGAGGCCATATATGTATCCGCTTTTGTTCTAATGTAATTGAACTAGAATCAACGCCTTTTTGCATGCATCTTTTCCATTCATTTACATTTCATTGCATGCAATACGTTAATAAAATCCAAAAGTGAGTCAAGTTCAGAACTCTAGTATAGCGCCTAATAGATAATAAAGAGTTGGAATTCTTTGAAGATATCGAGGGTTCGGAAGGGAAAGATGTTTGTGCCTTTGAAGAAGGAACTAAAAAAAAACTATCAGGAATTTGTTCCTACATCCCCAAAAGTGTTCTGAACAACTACATTGTGGAGGAGATTCATGTAGTTTTTAGGACTATTTCAGAGCAATATTCAAAACACACCTATTGCTTTAAGCCTGAGAGTAATATGAATCCTTTTGTGAAAAAGGCAGATGTCCACTATTTTTATTTTAATAAAATGCATCTTCGTGTCTCGTTTTGGCAAACATTCTTTTGTTCTTACCATTTCATTCATACTCATACCATACAGATAGTTATTCTTAGATTCATTTCTTCTTTGGGTCTTCCTTTGTTCCTATAACAGGTCTCCAGATATTAATGATATAAGCGACGATGTTACTGACTCTGTAACATCCTTAAATCGGGGTCTCTACATTTTGCTTGTGTTGCATGTGACGAATTGTCTATTATGGTTATTTATTGTGTTTTGGGGTTTAGGTATAACCCTGGGTTAGGCCTGAGTTAAGGTTAAAATTTTGTTTTAGTATTTTGACAAGAGGGAGCTAGGGGTGTGAGGTGTTAAAAGAATTTATTGGAGGAATTAGACACAAGAAGTGCCTTGGTAAAGTGGCAAGGAGACGCCACTTAAGGCTTGGAGGAGGTGACGCCACAGGGAGCAAGGAGGACCTTGGTTCGAGCTGCAGAAATCCCCTTTTGTGTCTTTATTTTTGACGCCACAAGCAGGGAGTTGTGCTCAGGTGGGACTCTCATTGATAGATGAGGATTGAGTCAATCTATTTGAAATAGATGGAAGCAGAAAAATTTGATGTTTGACTCATTCAAAATTGTTTGAATGAGTGGATGAGAGGAATTCAAGGAGAAGTGAAGGGGATGGCAAGTGTTTGGTGTTTAGCCGAATTGTGAGTGGTGAGGTGAGTTGGGAAGCAACCGGTTTGGTTCTTTTGGGGTGGTGGCCGAATGTGCCTAGGTTGGTAGCTAAGAATCGGCAAAGCTTAGGAGGTCTTGCTCTTTTGTTGTGTTTAGTGTCAAGCCGAAACCTCAATTGCAGCCCTCTCAATCTCTCTTTTCTCTTTTTGGCATATTAGGTACTTGGCCGAACCATCTTTGTTTTTCTTTGTAAAAGCCGAAACCCAAGTGGCATTCTTCCTCTTTCCTTTTGGTTGCCTATTGCCGAAACCCTTCTTTTCTATTTCATTCATCTTCTCCATCCTCACCATCTTCAAGAGTCGAAACTTGCTTGCATCTTCTTCTCTTTATTTTGTTCAAAAGCCGAAAGCAATGCTCCCTTCTCCATTCGGTTTCTCTTCTCAAAATACTTGTGCCGAAATACCCAACATTCTTCTCATCTTCTATTCGATAGCATCATTCCCTGTGCTTTCTTTTTCTCTTTGAGATTCATAAGCCATAGCCGAAACCTCTTTTCTCTATTTTCTTCTCCTTGATTGACATTTTGGCCGAATATTGTGTCCATAAACCCCTCTATTCTTGCGATTTCTTTTCATCATCTCAAGTGTCGAATCTATCTTGTTCTTTTGGATTAGCCGAATCTCCTGGTAAGTGGTTTCTTCTCCCTCTTCTTCTCTTCTTGATCAATTTGGGTAATGCCGAATCTCTTTTGTCTTCTTTGTCACTCTTTCAATCTTTATTAATCGGATCTTAACCCCCATTCTTGTTCTTTAAGGGTAGCCGAAACCCCTAAAATCAATAAGGGGTGCCGATCTTTGGTGATTAGAAGCCGGATTCATCATTAAGGTAAGGTGGTGCCAAATTCTGTTGGATTTATGTTATGGCCGAATGGCTTATGGACTCTAAGTGTTGTGTTAAAATCGATTGTAGGGAGGAGCGTAGCCGAATACTGTGGATCTCCGAGATTTGGTTGGAAACCAAATCGGCTTTAAGGTGAGTGCTATATTTGGGCGACATATCCTTCGGGATTTCTATTTGTGCCGAATAGGCTTTTTAGTTACTAACAAGGTGTTGGCCGATTCTAGGAAAGGGAAGTAACGCTCGGGATCTCATTAGTTTGCATAGTTTCGGGATTCACTTAGATTTACGGATAGCCAGGTGTGTAAACGCTTACACACTTTATTAGTTTAATGATGCTTATTATGTTACTGTATAACCTTCGGTGTTAGTGACTTTGCCTTGTGGGCATAAGCTTGGATTCCGGGTAAGTCCCCCCTGCTATGTGTTTTTTAATATATCATCATGATATGTTAAATGCTATGCTATGCCTTAAATGCATGATACATGATATTATGACACGTATGATATGAGCATGATGATGATGGGATTGATAAGAGGAGGGGGATGATCTATTTGGACTGTCACCAGTGGTTTTGACCACAAGATGGGTTGGCCCCATCAGTTGATTTGTGACTACGGTCACCAGTGGTTTTGACCACACTATTGATATGATTTGTGACTAAGTCCCAGTGGTTTTGACCACCAGTGGTGTTGACCACACGAGTGATATTTGTGACTACGGTCACTGGTGGTTTTGACCACACATGGATATTGTGACTCGTCCCAGTGGTTTGGTACCACAGTGGGTTGGCCCCACATGATATATTACGGGATTGTCATCAGTGGTTTTGACCACACGATGGGTTGGCCCTATCACTTGATTTGTGACTACGGTCACCAGTGGTTTTGACCACACCGATATATGATAATGTGACTTCTGTCACCAGTGGTTTTAAACACCAGTGGTTTTGACCACACGGGGTAGTTAAAGGAGATTGGATGGCTAGGTTATTGGTTGCATAATCTGCATGTTTTATTGATGATCTGTGTAAGTGGTTGAATTATCGTGTTGGGGATTTATACACTGAGTCTTTGACTCACCCCTTCCCTTACATTTTGCAGATGAGGCGTAGATCGCGGATATGGAGCCGAGGAGGACTCGAGGTGGCCATGCATCCTATTTTGGTTTAACTTTAAACTACATTTTTGGTTTTATTTATTTCTTTTAAATTTGGTTTTGGGTTTGTAATAAGGCCGCTAAGTTTTATTATTTTGGTTTTTTTTTTATTTTACTTGCTTTTACTTTGATTATATTATACTTGTTGAAAGTAATGACTTGATAACTTAACCGGTAAAAAGCAATGGTTTTCAAACTATACCTCTTCGGGTTTTCCAAACGTTACCATCGGGTAACAAAGTTTACAAGATAATAAAGATAACTTGGATGTTTGCACAAACTTTAATTTGCAAACAACTTCAAATACAAATGGTTTAATCTTAACTATGCTCGACTCACTCGGTTTTAACCAATATCGTATGTTTTTCTAAAATTGGTAACAACATGTGGATTTGCAAACATGAGTTTTAGAATGAAAGTAATGTGATTTCAACATCATTTTACGCGGGTGTTTCCAAACCATAAGCGATAAAGAGTTTTTCAATAAAATTTAATCGGTTACTCATTTTGCTCAAAAGGTTTTCACTCCGTAGCATGCCAGATTCAGTCGTGGTGTGTTGCCCAGGTTTGGGATGTTACAATTGTGTTATCAGAGCCAGGTTCAGCAGCTCGGCTGTGGGCCCAAGGCCCAAAAATGTTTTAAAAAGGATTGTGAAAGGCTTTTATGGGAAAAGTGTAGTGATGGAAAGCATGGCACCGAGTCTGCGGCACCAATCCGCCCAGGTAAGTACCCCGAACTATCGATTGCTGATTATATGATTATGATGATGGCATGATGGAATAGTAGTAGGGACTACCTTAGAGGCATGAACCATAGGATGATGTGTAATCGCGAAATAATCCTTTACTAAAACTTTTCATAAGACTGTGCTTTAATAGACAGTGGAATAAAGGTCTAACGCATAAAAATTTTAATCAGCTTGAATATATCGGTAGATATGAGTTCACGGGGACGTGGGTGTAACACTCGTGGACGAGGTAGGGGTAGGATGACGGTCTCGAAACCAGTAGGGTCCGGACATGGGTCAGAAAATGAGGTACCACTGCCGCCAGCTGTAGGCGCGGAATATCAAGATCAGATGGGTGGTAATGATGCAGTGTCACAGGCTGTGCTGCGAGTGCTAGAAAGGGTCGCGAGTGCAGGCGTTGGAATAGGAGCTCAGAAATCTGTGACCGAGCGACTCAAAGCTAATGGTGTGGAGGTATTCAGAGGTGTGTCTGGTGTGGCACCTAGTACGGCAGAGTATTGGTTAGAGGCGACAGAACGTATCATGGATGACCTGGATTTTTCAGCTGAGGAAAACCTGAAGGGCATAGTATCTCTGCTGCGGGATAAGTTATATCAGTGGTGGCTCACAGTTAGGGATGGAGCGATGGCAGATGACCTCACTTGGGAGTTCTTTAGGGCAGCCTATCAGAGGAAATACATAGGGGCTAGTTATGTTGATGCGCAACATAGGGCATTCTTGAACTTGGTCCATGTTAATAAGACTGTAGCGGAGTATGAGGCGGAATTCCTTCGGTTGAGTAGGTATGCTCGGGGTATTATGGGTACCGAGCATGAGCGCTGTGTCAGATTTAAGGATGGGCTGAGAGATGAGCTGCGGATGGTAATTGCCCCACAGCAGAAACGAGAGTTTGCTGTTCTAGTGGAGAAAGCTAAGGTTGCTGAAGGGGTAAGACAGTCTGTAAGGCAAAATCAGGTTAGGGGTTGGAATAAGAGGAGTTCTGGATTATCTGGGTTTTCTGGAAACCAGCAGAAAAGGGTTAGATATAGTGGGCCAAATCAAGCTGCTAGGCCTACTGCTGCTAATACTCAATGGCCGCCGCGGTGTACTCGGTGTGGAAAGTCTCATAGAGAGAATATTGGACTGGTAATAGGGGACGCTTTGAGTGTGGCTCGATGGGGCATCGAGTTAGAGATTGTCTGCAGAGATCAGCTAGGCTGCAGTTTGAGGAACAGAACCGTACACAGTTTAGGAGGGATAATCAGCAGCCACAGAGGGGCCGTGGTTCAGGCAGGGGAGGTAATGGCTGTGGTAGAGGCCGTTGAGCACCGGGCAGAGGTGCAGGTGGTACAGAGGCGAGATAGCCTGGGTTGATCTACGCTGCGAGGCGTCGAGAGGAGGGCGATGTACTAGACGTCATAACCGGTACGTTCTTAATTTTTGGAGTACTTTATAATGCTTTAATTGATGTTGGTTCGACGCACTCGTATGTTGCTAGTAGCATAGTGGAAACCATGAATCTAGACTCTAAGATTTCTTTTAGGAAGATGACTGTGATAAGCCCTCTAGGTCGTACACTGTATAGGGAACTTCAAGGGGTCGTGTTTCTGGCTGACTTCATGGAACTGCCATTTGGGGAGTTCGACCTGATTCTCGGGATGGATTGGTTAGTAAAGTATCAGGCTAGTTTGGATTTCGCATCTAAGCGCATGGTGTTGAAGACCATGGAAGGTGAGGAGATGGTGATGATAGGTAATAGGAAAGATTACTTATCTAATGTTGTCTCTGCACTGAAGGCTGAGAAAATGGTTAGAAAGGGTTGTGAATCATTTTTGGTGCATGTTTGTGCTTTGGAAGCTAAGGATGCAGTTGTAAAGAATGTTTGAACTGTAGGGGAATTTGCCGATGTTTTTCCAGAGGAACTCCCGGGTATACCTCCTGATCGCGAGGTTGAGTTAGGTATAGACTTGTTACCCGAAACTGCGCCAGTATCTATTGCTCCATATAGGATGGCACTAAAGGAATTGGTGGAGTTGAAGGCCCAGATTCAGGAATTGTTGGATAGAGGTTTCATCCGACCGAGTGTATCGCCTTGGGGAGCACCAGTGCTTTTTGTTAAGAAGAAGGATGGTACGATACGGATGTGCATAGACTACCGCCAGCTGAACAAGTTGACAATCAAGAACAAGTATCCGTTGCCTAGGATTGATGACTTGTTTGATTAACTCAAGGGTGCATCAATTTTCTCTAAGATCGACCTTAGGTCGGGGTATCATCAGCTCAAAGTGAAGGAGGCTGATATTCATAAGATGGCATTTCGTACTCAGTATGGGCACTATGAGTTTTTAGTAATGCCATTCGGGTTGACTAACGCTCCGGCAGCAGTCATGGACATGATGAATCGGGTGTTTCAGCTGTATTTGGACCGATTTGTTGAAGTGTTCATAGACGACATCTTGGTTTACTCGAAATTTGAGGAGGAACATGACGCGCATCTTCGAGTGGTTCTACAGGTTTTGAGGGAAAAGCAATTGTACGCCAAGTTTAGTAAGTATGAGTTCTGGCTTAAAGAGGTAACTTTCTTGGGTCATGTTGTATCAACTGAGGGAATTAGGGTGGATCCTCGTAAGATTGAGGCAGTATTGGATTGGAAACCAACTAAGTCAGTTGCAGAGATTCAGAGTTTTCTGGGTTTGGCAGGATACTACAGAAGGTTCGTAGAGGGTTTCTCTTTAATCGCAGCGCCGTTGACTAAGCTGTTGAGAAAAGGGGTTCTGTTTGTGTGGACTGAGAAACAACAAGAGAGTTTTGATAAGTTGAAGAAGATTCTGACTGAAGCTCCGGTGTTGATTCAGCCTGAGGCAGGAAAGGAATTCACAGTTTATTGTGATGCATCGCATACTGGCTTAGGGTGTGTGCTGATACAAGATAGAAAAGTTGTAGCGTATGCCTCTCGGCAGTTAAGGCCTCACGAAGGTAACTATCTGACACATGACTTGGAGTTGGCTGCAGTGGTCTTTGCCTTGAAGATTTGGAGGCATTACTTATATAGAGAAAAGTCAATAGTCTACACGGATCACAAGAGTCTGAAGTACCTCTTGACTCAGAAGGATTTAAATTTGAGGCAGCGAAGGTGGATCGAATTGTTGAAAGATTACGACTGTTCGATTGAGTATCATCCGGGTAAGGCTAACGTAGTAGCTGATGCTTGAGCCGTAAGGTGGTAGCAGATTTGCGAGCGATGTTTGCTCACTTTAGCCTTTATGATGATGGGAGTCTTTTGGCGGAATTACAAGTTAAGCCATCTTGGATTGATCAGGTTAAGGAGAAACAACTGACAGATGAGGTTTTGAGTGCTCGGAGGTTACAAGTGCAGAATGGGGAATCTGAGGGTTACAACTTGGATAGTGATGGAGTACTATGTTTTCAAGGGAAGGTATGTATGCCTAAGGACGTCGAGTTGAGACAGCGAATTCTTCAGGAAGCTCATAGCAGCCCATACGCTATGCATCCTGGAGGCAGTAAAATGTATCGTGATTTGAGGGAGCAGTTCTGGTGGCCAGGTCTTAAGCGTGAAGTAACTGAGTTGGTGGGCAAGTGCTTGACATGCCAGCAGGTTAAAGCTAAGCATCAGTTGCCATCAGGGCTGTTGCAGCCGGTAAAGATCCCACAGTGGAAGTAGGAAAGGATTGCGATGGATTTCGTTAGGGGTCTTCCCCTTATGCCTAACAAGAAGGACTCAGTTTGGGTAATTGTGGATCGTCTGACTAAGTCAGCTCACTTCGTACCGGTAAGGGTTGATTATTCGCTTCAGAAGTTAACCAAGTTGTATGTGGCAGAGATAGTACGGTTACATGGCGTGCCTGTGTCAATTATTTCGGAAAAGGATCCCAGGTTCACGTCGAGGTTCTGGAAAGCCTTGCATCAGGCTTTGGGTACAAGGTTGGAGTTTAGCATGGCCTTCCATCCGCAGTCTGATGGACAGTCAGAAAGGGTAATCCAAATTCTGGAAGATATGTTAAGGGGCTGTGTTCTGGATTTCAGTGGAAGTTGGGAGGAGTATCTACCTTTGGCAGAGTTCGCTTATAACAATAGTTATCAAGCGAGTATTCAGATGGCACCGTATGAGGCACTTTATGGACGGAAATGTCGTACTCTGACGTGTTGGACAAAACTGGGCGAACGACGGTTGTTGGGTCCAGAGTTAGTGGCAGAAACAGAGGATAAGGTTAAGGTGATTTGGGCTCGTCTTAAGGAAGCGTCGGACAAGCAGAAGTCTTATGCTGATCTTAAACGCAGGGATATTGAGTATGCAGTGGGTGATAAGGTTTTTCTAAAGGTGTCGCCTTGGAAAAAGGTGTTGAGATTTGGTCGGAAGGGCAAGCTAAGCCCTAGGTTCATCGGGCCTTATACTGTGTTGAAGCGAGTGGGACCGGTAGCTTATCAGCTCGAGCTACCAGTAGAGTTAAGTCAGATTCATGACGTCTTTCATGTTTCGATGCTTAGGCACTATCGATCAGACCCGTCACATGTTGTACCAGTTGAGGAGATAGAGGTGAGCCCTGATTTGTCTTTCGAGGAGGAGCCAGTACGGATCTTGGATCGGGATGTCAAGATTCTGCGACGAAAGTCAGTTCTCTTGGTGAAAGTATTATCACGAAACCATGGCGCAGAGGAGGCCACGTGGGAACCAGAGGATGTGATGCGGCAGCAATACCCTCAACTCTTCTGACCAGGTAATTTCGGGGTCGAAATTATTTTTAAGGGGGTAGAACTGTAACATCCTTAAATCGGGGTCTCTGCATTTTGCTTGTGTTGCATGTGACGAATTGTCTATTATGGTTACTTATCGTGCTTTGGGGTCTAGGTATAAGCCTGGGTTAGGCTTGAGTTAAGGTTAAAATTTTGTTTTAGTACTTTGACAAGAGGGAGCTAGGGGTGTAAGGTGTTAAAAGAATTTATTGAAGGAATTAGACACAAGAAGTGCCTTGGTAAAGCGGCAAGGAGGCGCCACTTAAGTCTTGGAGGAGGTGACGCCACAGGGAGCAAGGAGGACCTTGGTTCGAGCTGCAGAAATCCCCCTTTGTGTCTTTATTTTTGACGCCACAAGCAGGGAGTTGTGCTAAGGTGGGACTCTCATGGATAGATGAGGATTGAGTCAATCTATTTGAAATAGATGGAAGGGAGAAAATTTTGGTGTTTGACTCATTCAAAATTGTTTGAATGAGTGGATGAGAGGAATTCAAGGAGAAGTGAAGGGGACGGCAAGTGTTTGGTGTTTAGCCGAATTGTGAGTGGTGAGGTGAGTTGGGAAGCAATCAGTCTTGGTTCTTTTGGGGTGGTGGCCGAATGTGCCTAGGTTGGTAGCTAAGAATTGGCAAAGCTTGTGAGGTCTTGCTCTTTTGTTGTGTTTAGTGTGAAGCCGAAACCTCAATTGCACCCCTCTCAATCTCTCTTTTCTCTTTTCGGCATATTTGGTACTTGGCCGAACCATCTTTGTTTTTCTTTGTAAAAGCCGAAACCCAAGTGGCATTCTTCCTCTTTCCTTTTGGTTGCCTATTGTCGAAACCCTTCTTTTCTATTTCATTCATCTTCTCCATCCTCACCATCTTCAAGAGCCGAAACTTGCTTGCATCTTCTTCTCTTTATTTTGTTCAAAAGCCGAAAGCAATGCTTCCTTCTCCATTCAGTTTCTCTTCTCAAAATACTTGTGCCAAAATACCCAACTTTCTTCTCCTCTTCTATTCGATAGCATCATTCCTTGTGCTTTCTTTTTCTCTTTGAGATTCATAAGCCATAGCCGAAACCTCTTTTCTCTATTTTCGTCTCCCTGATTGACACTTTGGCCGAATATTGTGTCCATAAACCCCTCTCTTCTTGCGATTTCTTTTCATCATCTCAAGTGCCGAATCTATCTTGTTCTTTTGGATTAGCCGAATCTCCTGGTAAGTGGTTTCTTCTCCCTCTTCTTCTCTTCTTGATCAACTTGGGTAATGTCGAATCTCTTTTGTCTTCTTTGTCACTCTTTCAATCTTTATTAATCAGATCTTAACCCCCATTCTTGTTCTTTAAGGGTAGCCGAAACCCCTAACATCAATAAGGGGTGCCGATCTTTGGTGATTAGAAGCCGGATTCGCCGTTAAGGTAAGGTGGTGCCAGATTCTATTGGATTTATGTTATGGCCGAATGGCCTATGGACTCTAAGTGTTGTGTTAAAATCGATTGTAGGGAGGAGCATAGCCGAATACTGTGAATCTCCGGGATTTGGTTGGAAACCAAATCGGCTTTAAGGTAAGTGCTATATTTGGGCGACATATCCTTCGGGATTTCTATTTGTGCCGAATAGGCTTTTTAGTTACTAACAAGGTGTTGGCCGATTCTAGGAAAGGGAAGCAACGCTCGGGATCTCATTAGTTTGCGTAGTTTCGGGATTCGCTTAGATTTACGGATAGCCAGGTGTGTAAACGCTTACACACTTTATTAGTTTAATGATGCTTATTATGTTACTGTATAACCTTCGGTGTTAGTGACTTTGCCTTGTGGGCATAAGCTTGGATTCCGAGTAAGTCCCCCCTGCTATGTGTTTTTTAATATACATCATCATGATTTGTTAAATGCTATGCTGTGCCTTAAATGCATGATACATGATATTATGACACGTATGATATGAGCATGATGATGGGATTGATGAGAGGAGGGGGATGATCTATTTGGACTGTCATTAGTGGTTTTGACCACAAGATGGGTTGGCCCCATCAGTTGATTTGTGACTACGGTCACCAGTGGTTTTGACCACACTATTGATATGATTTGTGACTAAGTCCCAGTGGTTTTGACCACCAGTGGTGTTGACCACACGAGTGATATTTGTGACCACGGTCACCAGTGGTTTTGACCACACATGGATATTGTGACTCCTCCCAGTGGTTTGGTACCACAGTGGGTTGGCCCCACATGATATATTACGGGATTGTCATCAGTGGTTTTGACCACACGATGGGTTGGCCCCATCACTTGATTTGTGACTACGGTCACCAGTGGTTTTGACCACCTGTGGTTTTGACCACACGGGGTAGTTAAAGGAGATTGGATGGCTAGGTTATGGGTTGCATAATCTGCATGTTTTATTGGTGATCTGTGTAAGTGGTTGAATTATCGGGTTGGGGATTTATACACTGAGTCTTGGTGACTCACCCCTTCCCTTACATTTTGCAGATTAGGCGTAGATCGCGGATATGGAGCCGAGGAGGACTCGAGGTGGCCATGCATCCTAGTTTGGTTTAACTTTAAACTACATTTTTGGTTTTATTTATTTCTTTTAAATTTGGTTTTGGGTTTGTAATAAGGCCGCTAAGTTTTATTATTTTGGTTTTTTTTTATTTTACTTGCTTTTACTTTGATTATATTATAAAAAGCAATGGTTTTCAAACTATACCTCTTTGGGTTTTCCAAATGTTACCATCGGGTAACAAAGTTTACAAGATAATAAAGATAACTTGGATGTTTTCACAAACTTTAATTTGCAAACAACTTCAAATACAAATGGTTTAATCTTAACTATGCTCGACTCACTCGATTTTAACCAATATCGTATGTTTTTATAAAATTGGTAACAACAAGTGGATTTTCAAACATGAGTTTTAGAATGAAAGTAATGTGATTTCAACATCATTTTACGCGGGTGTTTCCAAACCCTAAGCGATAAAGAGTTTTTCAATAAAATTTAATCGGTAACTCGTTTTGCTCAAAAGGTTTTCACTCCGTAGCATGCCAGATTCGGTCGTGGTGTGTTGACCGGGTTTGGGGTGTTACAGACTCAGAATCTCCTTTTGAGCAAGATATGTGTTTAGAAGAACCTCAGGACCTGGAAAGTGATCGGCATTGTAACCTATCTCTTGATTTGTTAAAGATGGTAGAACAAGAGGAGAAACAGATTCTACCTCACAAAGAGTCAGTAGAAATTGTGAGCCTAGGAGACGAACAAGAGAAGAAAGAGGTGAAGATCGGAGATTGCATCACCGCAGAGATAATTTGAGACCTCATTGAGTTACTTCAATAATTCAAAGATGTCTTCGTATGGTCGTATCAAGATATGCCTGGTCTAAGTACTGCTATCATGGTCCATCGGCTTCCCATAAAGGAAGAATGCAAGGCAATTCAACAGAAGCTCCGAAGGATGAGGCCCGTCATCTTGCTGAAAATAAAAGAAGAGGTTAAGAAGCAATTCGATGCTAGTTTCTTACAACTGGTTAAATACTCAGAATGGGTGGTCAATATTGTCTCCGTCCCTAAAAAAGATGGGAAGGTACAAATGTGTGTAGATTACAGGGATTTAAACAAGGCCAGCCCAAAAGACAATTTCCCATTGCCTTACATTGACACCTTAGTGGACAACATGGCTGGTTACTTACTATTCTCCTTCATGGATGGTTTCTCCAGATACAACTAGATCAAGATGCATCCTGAATATATGGAAAATGCCACATTTGTAACCATGTATGGAATTGATAAACCTTAAAAGTAACATATTTTAAGCCCACATTTAGCATGCTTTTGGATGATTTAAGCCTTGAATTATGCAATTTGGTGCTCGTAACCCTTTGTTTTCATGTCTTATACCCAAGAAAGACGATACCCTCAGGAAGAATCCACCTAGACTTCACTTGTTATTTAACATTGAACCATATGTTTTATTCACTTAGTTTGATCCGTAAGACTCCCTAACGTATATTAAACCCTCTCTCGAGGCGAATAACGTCTAACCCTAGGTTAATTAGTGGAAATCTCTTTCTCTTATAATAACCCCCTAGGATAGCAGTAAATCAATCTATGGACTCCCATATTAGGTTTCACCCTCATCCGAAAAAATCTCGTCACCCTATCTCTAGGCGTGCGATCAACTCCGCTTAATTATGCTAGATCTACTCTTAGGCAGGGTCTATTCCTCCTCCACCTAAGCACATCAAATTTAGATTAAGCTCACATAATTAAGAACAAACTAAGTATTTATCATATAATTCAGGAAATAATAACAAGACCCATCTTAGGTTTCATCCCCTTCAGGTATCTGAAGGGTTTATTTCATAATAAATAAAGAAAACATCTCAAGAGAAAAGATAAAACAAAACATAAGAAATCCCTAAAACTCCCTGAAGGAATTGAAAGAGAGATCCGCCGTTTTGAGTAGAATTCCAGCTTCTTGAGATGGATCAACTGGCTATCTTCGAGTGATTCCCACAACTCTGACCTTTTCGGCTTGGCTCCTTGGCCTAGCTAACCGCCTCGACAGAGGGCTTCTACCGAACTCTCCTTTCAAATTGCCCCCTTGGTGTTTATATAGACTTTGAGTTGCCTTACTTGGCCCCTAAGTATCCTAATCTGAGTAGTATTCCTACTAGGGCATTTGAATAGGCTTTGGAATGTGTTTCTTTGCCTCCAAGTATCCAAATCCGAATGTAATTGCTTTTTCCAGGGACAGAGACACGGCCATGGCACACGCCCGTGTGAATCGTGGCTAGGCCGTGTTCGAAATTTTAATGAGACACGACCGTGTGATCTTTGGGCCAGACTGTGTCAATTTCATGATATGACCCATTTACTCTGTTTTGGGCCCATTTTATGTTCTTTTCATCCTCGGGTGCTTTCCTGGGTATAAGACATGAAAACAAAGGGTTACGAGCACCAAATTACATAATTCAAGGCTTAAATCATCCAAAAGCAAGCTAAATGTGGGCTTAAAATATGTTACTTTTACAGTTTATCAAATACCCCCACACTTAAGCTTTTGCTTGTCCTCAAGCAAAATTCTCAACTTACAATTAAAACGAACTTTCCATAATTCATAATTATCAACAATGTCTCATCATAATTCGGAGATAATTCATACATGGATAATATAACTCAAAGAGTCCTAAAGATTCAAACAATCAAAGTCATACATTTATAGCATGAAAACATAGGCGTTTCCCTTTACCTGAATAGTTACCTCTGATTCAAAATCGACAAGAGTTGACATCCTCACTAAAGATTCGCTCAAATCACTCAAAGTGTTTAAGGTTAAAAATTAAGCACTCAATAAGTCAAACATGAAAGGTTAATCCCATAGGCTTGTATGAAAATCAAATCTCCACCACTGTAAAATGAGATGATACACAAATCAAAAGGTCTTTAACAGGGTTGTAACGGGGCTTAGGTTAAGGGTATGGATAAAGGCTGAATTAGAAGGTTAGAATCGAGATTGACCTGACAAATTAACTAACTAGAAATATGAACTAATGATAAGTAATTGCATCAAATGAAAATTTGAAATACCAATACTCTAATACGAGCTTTTTCTTCAATATTTGATGGTCTACTTGATAAACCGTAAAAGTAACATATTTTAAGCCCACATTTAGCATGCTTTTGGATGATTTAAGCCTTGAATTATGTAATTTGGTGCTTGTAACCCTTTGTTTTCATGTCTTATACCTAGGAAAGCACCCGATGATGAAAAGAACATAAAACAGGTCCAAAACGGAGTAAATGGGCCATATCACGAAATCAACACGACCTGGCCCAAAGACCACACAGCCGTGTCTCATTAAAAGTCCGAACACGGCCTGGCCATGATTCACACGGGCGTGTGCCATGGCCATGTCCTTGCCGCTGGAAAAAGTAATTACATTTGGATTTGGATACTTGGAGGCAAAGAAACACATTCCAAAGCCTATTCAAACACCCTAGTAGGAATACTACTCAGATTAGGATACTTAGGGGCCAAGTAAGGCATCTCAAAGTCTATATAAACACCCAAGGGGGCAACTTGAAAGGGGAGTTTGGTAGAAGCCCTCTATCGGGGCTGTTAGATAGGCTAAGGAGCCAAGCCGAAAAGGTCAGAGTTGTGGGAATCACTCAAAGATAGCCAGTTGATCCATCTCAAGAAGCCGGAATTCTACTCAAGACGGTGGATCTCTCCTTCAATTCCTTCAGGGAGTTTTAGGGATTTCTTATGTTTTATTTTATCTTTTCTCTTGAGATGTTTTCTTTATTTATTATGAACTAAACCCTTCAGATACCTGAAGGGAATGAAACCTAAGATGGAGCTTGTTATTATTTCCTGAATTATATAATAAATACTTAGTTTGTTCTTAATTATGTGAGCTTAATCTAAATTTGATGTGCTTAGTTGGAGGAGGAATAGACCCTGCCTAAGAGTAGATCTAGCATAATTAAGTGGAGTTGATTGTACGCCTAGAGATAGGGTGACGAGATTTTGCCGGATTAGGGTGAAACCTAGTATGGGAGTCCATAGATCGATTTACTTCTATCCTAGGGGGTTATAATAAGAGAAAGAGATTTCCACTAATTAACCTAGGGTTAGACGTTTTTCGCCTCGAGAGAGGGTTTAATATACGTTAGGGAGTCTTACGGATCAAACTAAGTGAATAAATCATATGGTTCAGTGTTAAATAACAAGTGAAGTCTAGGTGGATTCTTCCTGAGGGTATCGTCTTAATCAACTGAGTTTTCCTAAAGTTATTTCTCCAATTCTTTCTTTTTGTCTTTGTGTCTTTAGCTTAGTAGTTAATTAAGATTAGATTACAGCACTTCGCATATTTTAGGCTAAATAATAAAAAAGAAAGTTAGTATTTGTACTTTTAGTTCCTTTGGGTTCGATAATCCGGTCTTGCCTAAGCTATACTACTGTTCGATACTTGCCTTTAATCGTTGTCAGAGTTAGTTTCCAGGTTCGATCATTCTTTTATAAATTCTAAAACTCAACAAAACAACGATCAAGTTTTTGGCGCTGTTGCCGGGGAACTAAAATATTAAGAAAGCTCTTTTTTTATTACTTTAGCCGTTTTTTTATTTATTGCAATTTATTTTTTTATTATTATTAGTTTCATTTTTTTTACTTTGCTCATTTTTCTTTTATTTTTTTTGACAGGTAATTTTAGTTTATAGAGGAGATGGCACTAAATAACTATCAGTGGCAAGTTATGAGGACAACGCCAACAAAAGCCGCCAGTGTCTTCAACCTCAACGTGGTCACCAGGTTATCTAACCAGCTAGAGATGATGAATAAAAAGATGGATGGTTTGTATAGTCTCTCGCAGGTACACCCAGTAATGCAATATGCTTCGAATCTAGGAGGCGTGGAGAATTCTGAGTACCCACCTTACGGATATGGCATGGAAAATGAGCAAGCTCACTATACAAGTAACTATTCTAGACCTCAAAATAATTTTTATACTGACACTTATAATGCAGGTTGGAGGTACCATCCCAATTTCTCGTGGGATGATCAAAATAGCCAAAGACCAGAACTTCCTCCAGATTTTCAACAACCACCTCATCAACAGGAAGAGGAGTCAAACCTTGAAGAGATGCTGACAAAAGTCATGGCAGCCACAAAAACCCGTCTTCAAAAAACCGAGACAACGCTCAATAATCAACAAGCATCAATCAAAGGGATTGAGAGCCAAATTGGGGAACTTATTAAGTCAGTTGGACAACTTGCGAAGGTGATTTCTGAACAACTACAAGAAAGCTTGCCAAGCAACACTGAAACTAACCCAAAAGAGCAAATTCAAGCCGTACAAGCTCATAACAGTGAAATGTTAATGGAATATGACCCAATGCAAGAACTGTGGTAAGTGAAGGTAAGGTTGAGGTGAGCCATGAATTACCAAAATCGGCAATTACAGAGTACCAACCTCGTATACAATATTCTGAAGCAATGAAGAAGGACAACATAGAGGAACAGTTTGGTAAGTTTTTTAAACTTTTAAAGAAATTACATATTAACTTACTGTTTCTCGAAGCTCTTTCGCAGATACCCGATTATAGAAAATTTTTAAAAGAGCTGTTGACAAACAAACGGAAGCTAGACGATGCATCACATGTGGAGCTAAATGCAATGTGCTCAGCAATTCTACAAAATAAACTGCCATGGAAATTAAAAGATTCAGGGAATTTTATAATTCCATGTTTAATTGGTAGTTTATTTATTGATAGTGCTTTAGCTGATTTAGGGGCAAACGTCAATCTTATGCCTTATAAAATGTTTAAACAACAAGGTCTAGGGAAACCCAGGCAAACTAGGATGAGCATTCAATTAACTGATAAAACTATCAGAATTCCTAGGGGTATAATAGAAAATGTTCTAATCAAAATTGATAAATTCGTATTCCCAGTAGACTTTGTAGTTTTAGGCATGGATGAGGACAATTCGATTCCTTTAATTTTAGGAAGACCCTTTCTAGCAATTGCCAGGACTAAAATTGATGTTAGCACAGGAGAACTCATTCTTCGTATAGGTGACGAATCAATCAGTCTACAAGCTCTTGACTCGTCTAGAACATCGACTGATGAAGGTGAGAAAGTAAATTCAGTTGATAACAAATTTGTTAAACGTTCATCACAGGAAACACCACGAAGCCACAAACCTGAGCCGAATCATAGACCACGTGCCAATAAAGAAGAATTATATGAGGAACAAAGCCTCAAGGTCGACAAACTAGAATAGTGGAAGACACACTTTAAAGAGAAACTGAAACCGTACGAAGAAAAACCGAAGGAACCCCCAGACAAGCCGATATGAACAACAAATCACTTCAAAATAGGGGGATCAAGCATTGTTGAATAAGGAAGACCCTCGAATCACCAATTCAGACCTCAAGGCAAACAAAGAAATTACTTTTGAGGTACTTAATGTCTTCTTATACGGCACAGTCGAGGTAAACAATCCGAAATCCATCACTTTTGAGGTAAACACTACTCGACTTAAACTCTATATCCATAACCGAATTGATCACATGAGAAAGAATTTTCACCTCCTCAAACCACCATGACCATACAAATGAGAGGTAAAGTCTAGCTTAAGACTATAAACGAGCGCTTCTCGGGACGCAACCCGAGCACTAACCCCATTTTTACATTTTTATTTTATTCTTTTTTATTTTTATTTTTTTTACTTCTATTTTTCTTTTAGCACCAAACCATAAACTAACCAAAGTACAGATTTCCATACCACACGGCCTTGCACACGGCCGTGGCCGTGTGGCCACCACAGGAAGGTACAAGGGAGGGGGCAACCACCAGATCCATAATTTTCTGGGTTGTTTTCTGGGTCAAAGTCATTCACGGTGCCTGAATAGAAACTAAAAAATAAAGATAAAATGAAATGAAACTAAAACCAAAGATATATTGCAAAACTTGTAGAAAGATCTATTCCTTTGACTTACCAAATTATCAAAGGCGACCATACTTTGATCACCGTGTCCATTTAATACCTCATTTACAAACCCGATTCCCGCTTAGTTAAAAAGAATCATAGTGATGAAACATTAAAACAAAGGTACTGGGAAAAGGCCATGAATAGAATAGAATAGGAAAAGAAAAATCAAACCTTGCACAAAAAGAAAAATTCATGAATAGCAAAGGTATCCACAAATCGATCATATATACCATCTATGCGCCAGGCATCAAACGCTAAGTAAGTTACAAGCATGCGACATAGGTGACAAAATGGTAGAACCCAAAAACGCTAAAGGGTTCAACTAATCGAAAATTTAAAGCTTCAAAGAAGCAACAATGCACAAAAATGTTAGCATTGACAAAGAATCGCAACACCAAAACCTTGGGAAATATCAACGCCACTCGTATCTTTCCTCTTTCATCGCCGACAAACTTGGACCTCAGAGCATCACCACGATCTTGTCATGTCTCTCATCGCCGACAGACTCCCTTTCTTCTCCTTCCCATACACGTTCGTTTCCACCGTTAGCGTCATTGCCATTAAAGTCCAAACTGCATAGTGACTTACGAGGAAAACTAGATTGAAATGAAAGGCGAAAATCGGTGCTAACATATGGACAGAGATGGGTGGGGGAAACCAATTTGGGGGATTTTGGCAAACCGATATAGGGAAATTTTGGGGAATTAGGAAATTTAAGGTTTGGGGAGAGGAAATTTAGGGGTTGGGGAAATAAAAATCGGGGTTATAGATAGTGAACTTAGTGTTTTAGCAGAGAAAAAATGACACCTATTTGTGTAACAAATTTTACGGCATTTCTTAATAAAACGCCGGTATAGCTTATTTTTGCGGCGTTTTTACTAAAAACGTCACTATGCTCTATTTTTTAATTTTCTTTTCCATTTTTAACCTATATATATTTTCTATTTTTTTCTTTCAAAATTTTTGTGCTGAGATTATCATTTTTTTTAAATTTTTATTTTTATTATATTTTGAGTATTGAACTTTTTAACTAAAATATTAAATATTAAATATTTATGTTTTTAAGTTTTTAATTTTTTAATTTTTTATTATTAAATTTTAAAAATTTAATTACCATTATCAACACTTTTAGGAATTTCATTTTTTTTTCTTTTTACATCAACATTATTCTTTTAAGTATGGTCTGCATTAGTTGTTTAGATTTTTATATAAATAGCATTTAATTATATGTGTACACCTAAATTTTGAAATAGATATACCTCAGAATTATATATGAATTTTGGTTTAATGTGTAATTCTAGTTGTGAAATTCTAATTGTGGTTTTAATGTATAGTTGAAACTTTAATTTTGATTTAATCATACACATTATTTTAAAATATAAATACATCAATATATTTTTATATTGAATAAATATAAATTTTTATGTATGCAATATATAAATAAAAAATGATGTTAATTATATCAATAATTGTGTTAATATTTTACAAGATCTGGATCAAATTAAAGTTCATGTATACAATTGCACACTAAACCATTGTTCATGTATGTTTTGGGATTTAACCCATTTTGATATATATATTTTTTAAAATAATAATTTATATTTATCTTATTTTGATTTATATTCTCCTTAATCATAAACCCTAGACCCTAAATATTATACTCTAAACTACAAACACCAAACCTTAAACCCCAAACTCAAAACTCAAAACCCCAAACCATAAATCCTAGACCATAAACTTGAACCCTAAACTCTAAACCGAAAACCTTAAGCCATAATCCGAGACCAAATTTTTGGAAATTCATGTGGCCAATGTTACTGTAGTACAAAACATATATTTTATAATATTATATTAAATAATACGGGTGTAGTACAAAATATCATGAACCTCAGTAAATTCCAAATGTTTTTCAGTTTTCAAACAGAATCCTTAAACCTTAAACCCCAAACCCAAACTATAAAACCCTAAACCCTAAACCATAAACCATAAACTATAAAACATAAACCCTTAACCCAAAATAATAAGCATTATATCATAAACCCTAAAGCTCTAAACCATGGACATTAAACCTTAAATTCTAAACCATAAACCCTAAAATAAAATATATTTTTTGCAGCGTTTTTTATAAAAACGCCACTAAAGCTCAAAAAATAAACAATGTTGTTTTGCTCAAAAATTTGTAGCATTTTTATAAAAACGCCGCTAATACTCAGATCAATAGTGGCGTTTTTATGAAAGCGCCGCTAATGCTCAAATCTATAGCGGCGTTTTTAAGAAAGCGCCGCTAATGCTCAGATCTATAGCGGCGTTTTTAAAAAAGCGCCGTTAATACTCAGAACTATAGCGGCATTTTTAAGGAAGCGTCGTTAATGCTCAGATCTATAGCAGCGTTTTTATGAAAGCGTTGCTAATGCTCAGATCTATAGCGGCGTTTTTACGAAAGCGCCACTATTGCTCTTTTTTAGTGGTGTTTGGGCCAAAAATGCCGCTATTGCTTAACTTTTTGCGGCGTTTTCTTTGAAACGCCACTAATGTATAATATTTGCGACATTTTTTTTATTAAAACACCACTAAAAACGCCGCTAAAAGTCTGTTTTGGTGTAGTGTAAAGATAGCAGATATTGCCTTCCTGAAGTTGCAGTGAAGCAGATTGAAGCCATCAGACTTATTTCAAAAATTGAAATAAAGGTGAAGTTCTGATACCGCTGAAGTTGCAGTGGAGTTGGAAGCCATTTAAAGAAGATGAGGACCAAGAAGTCAAGACTCGGCAAGACCGGGCAAAATTGGTCCTTTGATAGTCTTTGCTCCATTCTCGTTACACGACAATGAGCAAAGAGGGGCCGCTGTAATAGGCCAATTTAGCACAGGCCCATACAAAAAATAATAAACCCAAAATAATAAAACAAAGTCCAAGTCCAGTCCAAAATATATCATTTGGCCCGATCGGAATGACCCATTACTTGAAAAGATTGAAGGTCCATCTACAAGCTTGATGTATATGGGAACACAATCTTCAAGGATATGCAATCTTAGATATGATATGCAAATCTTAGATATGATACGCAATCCTAGAAGATATGGTTTGCAATCTTAGAAGATATTATATGCAATCTTAGATATGATATGCAAATCTTAGATATGATATGCAATCTGAAAAGATATGGTATGCAATCTTAGAAGATATGATTTTGTAACCTTAGAGATTTAATTTGAAGATATCTTTTAATCTTAGCCATTAATGTAATTGATCTGTACCGTTGGATTTGGGGAGGCTCAATTATAAATAGAGGCCTCTCCCTTCATTGTAAAAGACACTTGAGTTTTGGGGAAGCAATAAGAATTCTTGAAAGCATTCACTCAAATTTCTCTCCCTCTTGCATTTTTATTTTCTATGGTTTGTTCTTATTTTATTCTTCATTCATCTTCATTTTTTCAACATTTTTTATTTATCCATTTAATTATTTAATTATTAATTACTCTTTTTATTTTATTCGTTTATTTATTATTTCTGTATAGAGATTTATTTTATTTTCACACTTTTACAAATTTGTATTTTATTTATTTATTCCAAATTTTTATGTGGTATTTATTTCAAGCTGTTTTATTTTATTATTTTTTATATTACTTATTTTAAATTGTTTTATTTTGGTTAAGTTTTTTTATATTATTACCTTAAATTATCTTATATATCATTTTAAACTGTTTTATATTATCTATTTTAAGTTTTCAGATATCTTTGTTTATTTTAAACTTATGTGTTATCTTTTTAGGATTTGTCACATATCATTTTCTTTGAGTCATTTTGTTTATTATTTATTTAGATTAATATATATTGTTTTATATATTAGTTATTTAAACTTACTTGTTATATAATATTTATTTTAAAATTCATTTATATATATTACTATTTCATATATTATTTATTTTTATCTTTTTTTTTGGATTTATTTCAAACTTTTACAAATATTACCTACTTTAAAATTTTTATACATGAATTTATTTTTTAAATTACTTTATTGTCGATTTCAAAATCCTTTTCTTTCACATTATTTGTTTTAACATTGTCCATTGTTATTTGAAAGCTTGGTACATTTTGTTTTTTTTATTTGTTTTTTAGACTTGTTATTTTTTTAAAAAAATTCATTAATCTTTATTTATTAATGTGGCCAAATATACCTTCATATTTCAAAATTCATGATTTTTTAAATTTAAAATAAGACAATATTCGATATTTGAGAGTTTTGAGAAAATCGTGCCCTAACTTACTGGCTTTCGATTTTTCTCATTAAGTCCAAATGATTAAGTACCCTTTTTGAAATTAAAACATATGAATTTATAAATAAAAAACCTATTCTCGGGAATTTAAGATGTTGTGTCCTAACTCACTAGATGTGACATTTTGTCATCTCGAGGCAAGGATTTCTAAAAAGCAAAGGATATTCGGTGTTTGGAAAATTCGAAAGATCGTGCTCTAACTGTAACATCCCGAAATTGGCCTAGTAGGATTGGGCCCAATGGGCCTTGGGCGTAGGAATGTTTAAAATTTTTGAGAACAAGAGAACGACATTATTTCAAGTTGGCCTTATTAGGAAGGTGATTTTAGAAAGTTACGGGGTTCTATGAAGTTCCAGGTTCAAGTTGGGCCTTAGTAAAATTTTGTGTTTAAGCCTATTAAGGAGAGATAGTAAGTGGCATCAAGGCTGATGGAAATAAAAGAGTAAATTGCTAACATAAATGAGCTATTGGTAAGATGGATATGACGCCACATGAAGTAACTTGAGGGAAGAGGTTCAAATCCTATTGTGTGCAAATTTTGACTATTATTTTTGCACTCTTTCCTTAAGTGTCAACCAAGGTGTATATATGGCAAGGTGAACTTCATTATTTTTGGTATGGTAGCTAAAGGAAATAAGGAAAGGTTGAGGTTGGGGAAAGGAATCAAGAGAAAAGGCAAGTATGGGAGACATGTTGGCACAAAAAGGGGAAAATATAATGGAAGGTATGGTTGGCAAATTTTTGACACATAATGTAATGCATGTGGACGGTTTTGGGGGTAGATAGGTCATTGAATTTTTACTTTGGCATTTGGTAAGGTCTTTGTATTGTTTTGGCCAAAAATCGTATTTGCAACTTTTGTGTTATCTTCTCCTAATTTGCTATTCTCTTTGCCGAAACCTACTAGCACAATAGTGCATTTTTTCTTCTCTTTTGATTGATCACATATTCATCTTTTGTCCACCTTCCTTGATAGCCGAATTAGTGCTTTGCCTTTTGATAAACCAAAGTGTTTGTTTTGGTCAAATTTTCTCTTTGTCAAATTGAATCATTTTCTTCAAATTCTTCCTCTTCATGCCGAATCTATGTTTTGGTTCGGGATGGTCATTTTGACCGAGACCATCACCTTATTCTCTCTCAAAAAAATCTTTTTCATCTTCGTAGTGATATAGTGGGAGGCCGAACATCATTCTAGCCTTAAGTCGAACGGAGAAATCGGATCCAATATTAATAAGGTAAGGAGTTCTTATGGATTATTGATATTATTCAATATTCGATTGGTTGCTAACGGAGTAATAATTTGAAATAATCCACTATATGTTTTAGGGACAAATCACTCGATATATTCTACCTTCAGACATAGTTGTAAGTGATTCAAGTGTAAGTGATATGAAATCTTTTGGAAATCCGAGGCTAACTTTTGGTTGGTATTGTTCTAGGGTCAACGACGAGTGGTTCTTTAGGAAATCAAATCAGGTGTGTAATCCCGTACCCTCCGAATACATGTTTGAAATGGTGTGTAATCTCACACTTCTCTGAAAGTTTGTATGAAATATTCTATGAATCGGTCAAAATACCAAAGAACACCAAAAACCGGCATCCATGATCACTCAGGCGCAAGGCCTCGATCATAGTGGTAATCATATTTTGTAATAAAACAGTTTTGGTTAGATGCAGTGATGTGATTTTGAAAAATCATGAAAAATACGAGAAAAGGAATTAGAAAGTTAATAAGATATTGAATTAAAGCTTACTGTGTCTATTTTGATAAGGAAGAAACAGAGAAGGAAAAGGAATTCTATATTCTGAGATATCTTAATTTTAGTTAGACTGGTTCTGAATAACTTTGTGGTTCCCTGATCTGTCTTCAAAAAATCATATAAAATAGTACAAAGTCAATTATGAGTTATAGTTTATATGTACAGATTTTTTAGTGAGTCTATTTTCAAAAGAAACAAGTGGGAGCAACATATGAAAATTGTAAAGTGAGATATTTGAATTTTGGTTAAGAGTGGGCAGAATCGTTGGTCAGTGAAACAAGGGAAATTTTAAGGAATAAAATATACTAAATGGTTAAGCCAAAAATTCTGGAAAAATTGTAGTAAGAATATATATGAGTCTAGTTTCAAAGAAAATTTACGGATTTAGATTTTGAGATTCCTAACTCAAGTTATAGTCAATTTAGTCGGTACAACGCAGATGGATAGTTTAAATTTTTATGCCCAAATTAGTAGTTAAGTCTGGATTGCGAAATTACCGAATTACCCTTAGTGGGTAAATTAACGAATTACAAAAATACGCTTATGGGCCGAATTATGGAAATGCCCCTAATGGGCCGAATTGATATATTGTTTAATGGGCCGAATTGATATTGTTTAATGGGCCGAATTGACATATTGATTAATGGGCAAATCTGATATTTTACTAAATGGGCAATCTGCTATTTTGCTAAACGGGTCAATCTGGTATTTTGCTAAATGGGCCAATCTGATATTTTGCTAAATGGGCCAATCTGATATTTTGCTAAATGGGTCAATCTGATATTTTGCGAAATGGGCCAAATCTGATATTTTGCTTAATGGGCCTTTTTGATTAATTGAGATAATGGGCCATAATTTTGTAATAAATATCCGAATAAATTAATGTTGTTATATTGTGATTTGTTATGCATTATATACATGATTTTGCATGGGATGGGATAATATTGAAGAGAAGTTCTGGTGGCTCTGCCACAAATTGTATAGTGGCAATGCCACGTAAATTCTGTTACTCTGGTGGCTTGTCCACAACTAAATTTGCTATAAATGGCTTAATGCCTGCGTTTGGTGTGTTGGCGGGGTGGGTTGATCGATGATCACCTACAGTGTGTGTTGGTTAGTACGGGTGGTGTGTAGCGGATGGATTATTAGGATTGGTTTAGGAATTGCATTTCATACACATGTTATATTTGATACATTATTGTTATTGTAAATGGGCTTAGGCCCAAAATATTGCTACATTGGTTCCGGCCCAATGGATAACGATAAGGGGATTTCACACTGAGTTCTTGTAATTCACCCCCCTTTCTCTTAACCCTTGTAGGTAATGCTTGATGGTATGGACTTGGGCTATGGATGACTCGAGGGAGGCCATACTTCAGAAATGGTTTATTTGGACTTTAGACTTCTTTCTCGTTTATTTTATTACTATACTATTTTGGGTTAAATGTTGTAATAAGGTCTCTGGACTATTTTGATTTTGCTTTATGGTTGGGATGTTTTTATTATTTTTCTTAAATTGTTTAAAAAGGGAATTTTCTAAAAACATAAATAAAGGTTTTCCAAAATCGATTAACAAATGGATTTCAAAATAAACTTTTACAAATATTTTTAACACGAAAATTTTCATTCGAATTATCAATGAAATTTTCAAAAGACTAGGAATCTCTTTCGAATTTTCAATGTTGTTTTCAAAGGTCATGTTTTATAAGATCATTAGTTCAAATTTATCGATTTATCAATCAATCTTCGAGGTTAGTAGTATTTTATCAAATATTTCAAATCAAACTTGTTTTCTTGATTTTAATAAAGCAATACCTATTTTAGTACGAAAAAAAGGGGTTTAACATGTTTTGCTCGCGTGACATACCAAATCCGCTCATAACGCATAGGTCGGGTTTGGGTTGTTACATTTTATGGTATCAGAGCCCAGTTGCAAAACTCGGCCTTGGTTTGGGTTCAAAAGCATTTTCCAAAGCTGTTTAGAATTTTGATTTATAAATATATGTTCTAAAGGAAGTATGGCGCGACGATTGTCCGGCACCAAGTCAAGGAAGTATTTGTTTTCATTTTATGATTATTGTGTTATTACCGTGGTAAGAAAATTCCACAAAATAGAATACTCTAGAACTTTTAGCTTTAGGAGCTGAAACTATAGAGATTGAGCCTTTAGGATGCGTTTTGCGAAAACAACTTTACTTCTTGTACCCCATAAAACATTGTTTAATAAACACTAAAATAGCATAATGATTCATAAAACTCGTAATCAAGATTATATCGACTTAATGAACATCAGCGCTAGAAGACGTGGATGCGATAGACGTGGACATGTTAGAGGCTGAGGTGCTAGGACTAGATCTTCACCATCGGGGCGTGTTTCCGAAAAGGAGGCGCTGGTATCGCCAATGGCTAAGACGGGATCTCATGATCGAGCTGGGGTTGATGAGCTGACTCAGATAGTTAAGGAAGTATTGGAGGAGGTTAAAGGAATCGGTGAAGCGCTTCGAGTTGGGAGTGTGGACTGTAAGAAGAAAGGAAATCGTGGTTCTTTTTGGATCGCAGTCTCATTCCGTAAAGCATGTCAAGGCACGACCAAACTTTCCAGCTTGCGATTATTGTAGAAGGCGTCATCCGGGAGAAGGCTGGAGGAGGTCAGGAGCATGCTTGAGATGCGAGTCTAAGGAGCATAAGGCTCGGGATTGTTTCATCACCATCAAGTTAGGTAAGTTTTGGTTGGACGTGATAATTGAATGTAGAAAATTTTAGGTATAAGTGGTAGGTGACTGCTTCCTTCTGTCGTTGGATGTTTGGATGTGTGAAAGAGGATTCAAGATTATGTTGAAAGTACATTAGTATTATTAAGATCAGAGTGCACAGCGAAAGCATAGTAGTGTGATCTAAGCGGTGCCTTTAGTAGTAGGATGGAAATTTCAAGGACGAAATTTCTTTAAGGAGGGTAGAATTGTAACATCCCGAAATTAAGCCTAGTAGGATTGGGCCCAATGGGCTTTGGGCGTAGGAATGTTTAAAATTTTTGAGAACAAGAGAAAGACATTATTTCAAGTTAGACTTATAGGAAGGTGATTTTAGAAAGTTACGGGGTTCTATGAAGTTCCGGGTTCAAGTTGGGCCTTAGTAAAATTTTGTGTTTAAGCCTATTAAGGAGAGATAGTATGTGGCATCAAGGCTTATGGAAAATAAAGAGTAAATTGCTAGCATAAATGAGCTATTGGTAAGAAGGATATGGCGCCACATGAAGTAACTTGAGGGAAGAGGTTCAAATCCCATTGTGTGCAAATTTTGACTATTATTTTTGTAGTTTTTCCTTAAGTATCGGCCAAGGTGTATATATGGCAAGGTGGACTTCTTTATTTTTGGTATGGTGGCTAAAGGAAATAAGGAAAGGTTGAGGTTGGGGAAAGGAATCAAGAGAAAAGGCAAGTATGGGAGACATGTTGGCACAAAAAGGGGAAAAATGTAATGGAAGGTATGGTTGGCAAATTTTTGACCCATAATGTAATGCATGTGGACGGTTTTGGGGGTAGATAGGTAGCTGAATTTTTACTTTGGCATTTGGTGAGGTCTTGGTATTGTTTTGGCCAAAAATCCTATTTGCAACTTTTGTGTTATCTTCTCCCAATTTGCTATTCTCTTTGCCGAAACCTACTAGCACAATAGTGCATTTTTTCTTCTCTTTTGATTGTTCACATATTCATCTTTTGTCCACCTTCCTTGATAGCCGAATTAGTGCTTTGCCTTTTGATAAACCAAAGTGTTTGTTTTGGTCAAATTTTCTTTGTCAAATTGAACCATTTTCTTCAAATTCTTCCTCTTCATGCCAAATCTATGTTTTGGTTCGAGATGGTCATTTTGACCGAGACCATCACCTTATTCTCTCTCAAAAAAATCTTTTTCTTCTTCGTAGTGATATAGTGGGAGGCCGAACATCATTCTAGCCTTAAGTCGAACTGAGAAATCGGATCCAATATTAATAAGATACGGAGTTCTTATGGATTATTGATATTATTCAATATTTGATTGGTTGCTAACGGAATAATAATTTGAAATAATTGACTATATGTTTTAGGGAAAAATCACTCGATATATTCTACCTTCGGACATATTGGTAAGTGATTCTTAACAAGTGAAGTCTAGGTGGATTCTTCCTGAGGGTATCGTCTTAATCGACTGAGTTTTCCTAAAGTTATTTCTCCAATTCTTTCTTTTTGTCTTTGTGTCTTTAGTTTAGTAGTTAATTAAGATTAGATTAAAGCACTTCGCATATTTTAGGCTAAATAATAAAAAAGAAAGTTAGTATTTGTACTTTTAGTTCCTTTGGGTTCGATAATCCGGTCTTGCCTAAGCTATACTACTGTTCGATACTTGCCTTTAATCGTTGTCAGAGTTAGTTTCCAGGTTCAATCATTCTTTTATAAATTCTAAAACTCAACAAAACAACGATCAAGTTTTTGATGCTGTTGCCGGGGAACTAAAATATTAAGAAAGCTCTTTTTTTATTACTTTAGCCGTTTTTTATTTATTGCAATTTATTTTTTTATTATTATTAGTTTCATTTTTTTACTTTGCTCATTTTTCTTTTATTTTCTTAGACAGGTAATTTTAGTTTATAGAGGAGATGGCACTAAATAACTATCAGTGGCAAGTTATGAGGACAACGCCAACAAAAGCCGCCAGTGTCTTCAACCTCGACGTGGTCACCAGGTTATCTAACCAGCTAGAGATGATGAATAAAAAGATGGATGGTTTGTATAGTCTCTCGCAGGTACACCCAGTAATGCAATATGATTCGAATCTAGGAGGCGTGGAGAATTCTGAGTACCCACCTTACGGATATGGCATGGAAAATGAGCAAGCTCACTATACAAGTAACTATTCTAGACCTCAAAATAATTTTTATAGTGACACTTATAATGCAGGTTGGAGGTACCATCCCAATTTCTTGTGGGATGATCAAAATAGCCAAAGACTAGAACTTCCTCCAGATTTTCAACAACCACCTCATCAACAGGAAGAGGAGTCGAACCTTGAAGAGATGCTGACAAAAGTCATGGCAGCCACAAAAACCCGTCTTCAAAAAACCGAGACAACGCTCAATAATCAACAAGCATCAATCAAAGGGATCGAGAGCCAAGTTGGGGAACTTATTAAGTCAGTTGGACAAGTTGCGAAGGTGATTTCTGAACAACTACAAGAAAGCTTGCCAAGCAACACTGAAACTAACCCAAAAGAGCAAATTCAAGCCGTACAAGCTCATAACAGTGAAATGTTAATGGAATATGACCCAATGCAAGAACCTGTGGTAAGTGAAGGTAAGGTTGAGGTGAGCCATGAATTACCAAAATCGGCAATTACAGAGTACCAACCTCGTATACAATATTCTGAAGCAATGAAGAAGGACAACATAGAGAGCAGTTTGGTAAGTTTTTAAACTTTTAAAGAAATTACATATTAACTTACTGTTTCTCGAAGCTCTTTCGCAGATACCCGATTATAGAAAATTTTTAAAAGAGCTGTTGACAAACAAACGGAAGCTAGACGATGCATCACATGTGGAGCTAAATGCAATGTGCTCAGCAATTCTACAAAATAAACTGCCATGGAAATTAAAATATTCAGGGAGTTTTATAATTCCATGTTTAATTGGTAGTTTATTTATTGATAATGCTTTAGCTGATTTAGGGGCAAACGTCAATGTTATGCCTTATAAAATGTTTAAACAACAAGGTCTAGGGAAACCCAGGCAAACTAGGATGAGCATTCAATTAACTGATAAAACTATCAGAATTCCTAGGGGTATAATAGAAAATGTTCTAATCAAAATTGATAAATTCGTATTCCCAGTAGACTTTGTAGTTTTAGGCATGGATGAGGACAATTCGATTCCTTTAATTTTAGGAAGACCCTTTCTAGCAATTGCCAGGACTAAAATTGATGTTAGTACAGGAGAACTCATTCTTCGTATAGGTGACGAATCAATCAGTCTACAAGCTCTTGACTCGTCTAGAACATCGACTAATGAAGGTGAGAAACTAAATTCAGTTGATAACAAATTTGTTAAACGTTCATCACAGGAAACACCACGAAGCCACAAACCTGAGCCGAATCATAGACCACGTGCCAATAAAGAAGAATTATATGAGGAACAAAGCCTCAAGGTCGACAAACTAGAATAGTGGAAGACACACTTTAAAGAGAAATCAAACCGCATTTAAGAAAAAAACCGAAGGAACCCCCAGACAAGCCGATATGAACAACAAATCACTTCAAAATAGGGGGATCAAGTATTGTTGAATAAGGAAGACCCTCGAATCACCAATTCAAACCTCAAGGCAAACAAAGAAATCACTTTTGAGGTACTTAATGTCTTCCTATACGGCACAGTCGAGGTAAACAATCCGAAATCCATCACTTTTGAGGTAAACACTACTCGACTTAAACTCTATATCCATAACCGAATTGATCACATGAGAAAGAATTTTCACCTCCTCAAACCACCATGACCATACAAATGAGAGGTAAAGTCTAGCTTAAGACTATAAACAAGCGCTTCTCGGGACGCAACCCGAGCACTAACCCCATTTTTACATTTTTATTTTATTCTTTTTTATTTTTATTTTTTTTACTTCTATTTTTCTTTTAGCACCAAACCATAAACTAACCAAAGTACAGATTTCCATACCACACGGCCTTGCACACGGCCGTGGCCGTGGCCGTGGCCGTGTGGCCACCACAAGAAGGTACAAGGGAGGGGGCAACCACCAGATCCATAATTTTTAACCCTCTTCTCCCTTTTTCTTTTCCAGTTGTTTTTCTTCTTTCATTTTCCATAATTTACTTTTACTTTTATTTTTTATTTTTTATTTTTTATTTTCTTCTTATTTTTATGACATTTAGATTTAGCTTAGGACACAATAAAATTTGACCAGCTGCTTCGAGGATTCAATTTCAAACGCTTCAAGGCGCTACCCCACATTCACCTCCAACGTATTTTCCACCTCCTCAAGGGATCTCATCCATAATTTAGGAAGTTTCACTTCTCTCCCTATCTTATGATTTTATGATTATTTTGATATTATCTATCTTTGTACGTTGAGGGCAATGTACATCTTAAGTGTGGGGGGTTAACTATAGTATTATTTGAAAATCCCTGAATTATGCCTTGTTCTAAAGTAAGTTTCTTATATTATGGTTAGAATGAAATTTCCTTTGATTTATGATTTTTATTGATGTATTTTGGATTAAGTCATTGATAATTGTGCATTGATGATTAAATTCGAAGGATACTAGAGAATCAAGCATGATAAGTCTATTTTTCAGAAAGTAAAAATTTTTCTAGGTTGTCTACCTGAATTTGAATATTACTTTGAAGTTTGAAATTTACGAGGTTGACATCAAAAACCCATAATTTTTTGTGAGATTTTGAGCCTTACAGAGCATATATTCTTTTTCATGCTCACTTTTTGATTATGAGTGTGTCAACATTGATTTGTTATTCTAGAACTTGTATTGATTATACATGTTGAGACCACACTTTTGATTTGATATACAGAGATGATAAAGGCACTTAGGGTTTAACCCACTTACACCACTAAAAGGCATACCCTCATAAATTAACCCCTAGTGAACCCATTTGATCCTAACAACCCTTTTTATTGACTTACCCACTAATATTAACCCAAAGCCTTTTGTATTTGTTATTACCATTCTTCTTGATTACCCTTTTTGTCGAGATTTGATTTTGAGCAGTTACCTAACTATGTTCTATATTTCAGTTGTAAAAGTTCTTTCCCATTATTAAATGATTTATTCTCTAAAAAAAAAATCGAAGTATGTTCATTATTAGTTCTATGATTAAGCTGGGCTTATATTTATAAATTTCAAATCTTCAAGAAAAGGCTCGTATTATTAGTTTCCAATTGATGTAATTATCAAAGATTAGTTCAATTTTTCTAGTTAGGTAATTTATCAGGTCAATCTCGATTCTAACCTGCTAATTCAGCCTATATCCATACCCTTAACCTAGCCCCGTTACAACCCTGTTAAAGACCTTTTGATTTGTGTATCATCTCATTTTACAGTGGTGGAGATTGGATTTTCAGGCAAGCCTGTGGGATTAACTTTTCATGTTTGACTTATTGAGTGCTTAATTTTGAACCTTAAACACTTTGAGTGATTTGAGTGAATCTTTAGTGAGGATGTCAACTCTTGTCGATTTTGAATCAGAGGTAACTATTTAGGTAAAGGGAAACGCCTATGTTTTCATGCTATAAATGTATAACTTTGATTGTTTGAATCTTTAGGACTCTTTGAGTTGAATTATCCATGTATGAATTATCTTTGAATTATGATAAAGCATGACTCTTTGATATAAACCTCGATCTCTTTGTGCATCATATCATGAAACAAAGTTACCATGGCTCTTTGATATGTCGCTCCCATATTTTTTAGTCCAAATGGCATAACTTTATAGCAAAATATTCCTGATAAATCGTAAAAGTAACATATTTTAAGCCCACATTTAGCATGCTTTTGGATGATTTAAGCCTTGAATTATGTAATTTGGTGCTCGTAACCCATTGTTTTCATGTCTTATACCCAGGAAAGCACCCGAGGATGAAAAGAACATAAAATGGGCCCAAAATGGAGTAAATAGGCCATATCACCAAATCGACACGGCTTGGGCCAAAGACCACACGGCTGTGTCTCATTAAAAGTCCAAACACGGCCTGGCCACGATTCACACGGGCATGTGTCATGGCCGTGTCCCTGTCACTGGAAAAAGTAATTACATTCGGATTTGGATACTTGGAGGCAAAAAAACACATTCCAAAGCCTATTCAAACACCCTAGTATGAATACTACTCAGATTAGGATACTTAGGGGCCAAGTAAGGCATCTCAAAGTCTATATAAACACCCAATGGGGCAACTTGAAAGGGGAGTTTGGCAGAAGCCCTCTATCGGGGCGGTTAGCTAGGCCAAGGAGCCAAGCCGAAAAGGTCAGAGTTCTGGGAATCACTCGAAGATAGCCAGTTGATCCATCTCAAGAAGCTGAAATTCTACTCAAGACGGCAGATCTCTCCTTCAATTCCTTCAGGGAATTTTAGGAATTTCTTATGTTTTGTTTTATCTTTTCTCTTGAGATGTTTTCTTTATTTATTATGAACTAAACCCTTTAGATACCTGAAGGGGATGAAACCTAAGATGGATCTTGTTATTATTTTCTGAATTATATGATAAATACTTAGTTTGTTCTTAATTATGTGAGCTTAATCTAAATTTGATGTGCTTAGGTGGAGGAGGAATAGACCCTGCCTAAGAGTAGATCTAGCATAATTAAGCGGAATTGATCGCACGCCTAGAGATAAGGTGACGAGATTTTGCCAGATTAGGGTGAAACCTAATATGGGAGTCCATAGATCGATTTACTGCTATCCTAGGGGGTTATTATAAGAGAAAGAGATTTCCACTGATTAACCTAGGGTTAGAGTTATTCACCTCGAGAGAGGGTTTAATATACGTTAGGGAGTCTTATGGATCAAATTAAGTGAATAAATCATATGGTTCAGTGTTAAATAACAAGTGAAGTCTAGGTGGATTCTTCCTGAGGGTATCGTCTTAATCAACTGAGTTTTCTCAAAAGTTGATCGTTGTTTTGTCGAGTTCTAAAATTTATAAAAGAATGATCGAACCTGAAAACTAACTCTGACAACAATTAAAGGCAAGTGTACCTATTGAACAGTAGTATAGCTTAGGCAAGACCAAATTGTCGAACCCCAGGAACTAAAAGTACTAATACTAACTTTCTTTTTATTATTTAGCCTAAAATAAGTGAAGTTGTTATATCTAAAATTAACGAATAACTAAGCTAAAGACATAAAGAAAAAAAGAACGAATTGGGAAAATAACTTTAGGAGAACTCAGTTGATTAAGACGATACCCTCAGGAAGAATCCACCTAGACTTCACTTGTTATTTATCACTGAACCATACGATTTATTTACTTAGTTTGATCTGTAAGACTCCCTAACGTATATTAAACCCTCTCTCGAGGCGAATAACGTCTAACCCTAGGTTAATTAGTGGAACTCTCGTTCTCTTATAATAACCCCCTAGAATAGCAGGAAATCGATCTATGGACTCCCATATTAGGTTTCACTCTAATTCGGCAAAATCTCGTCACCCTATCTCTAAGCGTGCGATCAACTCCGCTTAATTATGCTAGATCTACTCTTAGGTAGGGTCTATTCCTCCTCCACCTAAGCACATCAAATTTAGATTAAGCTCATATAATTAAGAACAAACTAAGTATTTATCATATAATTCAGAAAACAATAACAAGATCCATCATAGGTTTCATCCCCTTCAGGTATCTGAAAGGTTTAGTTCATAATAAATGAAGAAAATATCTCAATAGAAAAGATAAAACAAAACATAAGAAATCCCTAAAACTCCCTGAAGGAATTGAAGGAGAGATCCGCCGTCTTGAGTAGAATTCTGGCTTCTTGAGATAGATCAACTGGCTATCTTCCAGTTATTCCCACAACTCAGACCTTTCCGGCTTGGCTCCTTGGCCTAGCTAACCACTGGTTTTGGCTTCTGCCGAACTCCCCTCTCAAGTTGCCCCCTTGGGTGTTTATATAGACTTTGAGATGCCTTACTTGGTCCCTAAGTATCCTAATATGAGTAGTATTCCTACTAAGGTGTTTGAATAGGCTTTGGAATGTGTTTCTTTGCCTCCAAGTATCCAAATCCGAATGTAATTGCTCTTTCCAGCGACAGGGGCACGACCATGGCACTCACCCGTGTGAATCGTGGCCATGCTGTGTGTGGACTTTTAATGAGACACAGCCATGTGGTCTTTGGGCCAGGCTGTGTCGATTTCGTGATATAGCTCATTTACTCCGTTTTGGGCCCATTTTATATTCTTTTCATCCTCGGGTGCTTTCCTGGGTATAAGATATGAAAACAATGGGTTACGAGCACCAAATTACATAACTCAAGGCTTAAATCATCCAAAAGCATGCTAAATAAGGGCTTAAAATATGTTACTTTTACGGTTTATCAGGAATATTTTGCTATAAAGTTATGCCATTTGGACTAAAAAATATGGGAGCGGCATATCAAAGAGCCATGGTAACTTTGTTTCATGATATGATGCGCAAAAAGATCGAGGTTTATATCGACGATATGATTGCTAAGTCCTGAATAGAAAATGAGCATGTACAAGTCTTGAGGAAATTATTCTTGAGATTGAGAAAATTCCAACTGAAGCTCAATCGAACAAAATGTACCTTCCGGGCTAGGTCAAAAAAATTACTAAGATTTGTAGTCAGTGAAAAGGGGATCGAGACAGACCCGAATAAAGTCAAGGCTATACAGGATTTGCCTCCGCTGCGCACTCAAAAAGAAGTCTGGGATTTCTTAGGAAGATAAAATTACATCGCCCAATTCGTTTCACAACTAACCGAGAAATGTGACCCCATATTTCGTCTCCTTAAGAAACACAATCCATGTGTATGGGATAAGGAATGCCAGAAGACTTTTGACAAGGTCAAAATTACTTGTCCAATACCCTAGTACTGATGCCATCTAGCCCAGATAAGCCACCGATACTATACTTGGCAGTATTTGGAAATTCTATAAGATGCATGCTTGGCCAACATGATGAGTCAGGAAGGAAAGAAAGAGCGATATACTACTTTAGTAAGAAATTCACTGAATGTGAGACAAGATACTCTCCAATTGAGAAGCTATATTGCGCCTTAATATGGATAACCTGAAGACTGAGATAATACATATTATACCACACAACTTGGATCATCTCAAAAATGGACCCTCTAAAGTACATGATGGAGTCGACTGCTCTGAACAGAAGGATGGCCAGATGGCAAATTCTATTTTCTAAATTTGATATAGTCTATGTGAACCAGAAGGCAGTAAAAGGAAGTGCAATTGCAAATTTTCTAGCCAGTAGAGCTCTAAAAGATTACGAGCCTTTGAATTTTAATTTTCTAAATAAAGATCTGATGTATGTTGCAGCCTTTGAAGAAGATGCTCAAGAAGGACATCCTTGGAAACGAAATTTTAATGGAGCTTCCAACGCTATAGGTAACAGAATCGGGACAGTTCTAGTATCCCCAAACAGAGATCATTATTCCTTTACTAGTAAATTAGATTACGAAGCATGCATTATGGGTATTCGTGCAGCCATAGAAAATAAAATCAAAGTACTGGAGGTATATGGGAATTCTGCATTAGTGATCTATCAACTCAAAGGTGAATGGGAGACAAGAGATCCCAAGTTGATCGAGTATAGAAGGCTGGTCCTAGAGTTCATTAAAGACTTTGATGACATTACCTTCTGCTACCTTCTGTGAGATGAAAATCAAATGGCTGACACCCTGGCTACTTTAGCTTCCATGATCAAAGTGAACAAACAAGAGGATGTAAAACTTATCTAGATGAGTATTTATGAGGCTCCGGCTCATTGTTACAACATCGAGGAAAAGGAAAAAGATGATCACCGTTGGTACCACGATATACTACGATACGTAAAGAATCGTAAATACCCTGATCAGGCAACCGAGATTGATAAAAGGACGCTGAGGAGACTGGCCAATGACTATGTCTTACATTGGGAGATCCTGTGTAAAAAAAAGAAAGGATCAGGTGCTACTAAAATGTGTGGATGCCATTGAGGCCAAGAAGATTTTAAAAGAAGTTCATGAGGGCGTCTGTGGAATGCATGCTAATAGTTTTACAATGGCCAGACAAATCATGAGATTCGGGTATTATTGGTCCACTATGGAAGGGGATTGTATCAGTTATGCCAAGAGATGCCATAAGTACAAAATTTATGGAGACAATTCATGTGCCTCATTCACCTTTTCATGTTACGAGTTCTCCATGGCCTTTCTCCATGTGGGGCATGGATGTCATCGGGCAGATCTCACCTAAAGCTTTCAATAGGCATCGATTCATCTTCGTGGTTATTGATTACTTCGCCAATTGGGTAGAGGCCACTTCTTACGCCAATGTCACGAAGTCGGCAGTCAACAAATTCTTGAAGAAAAAGATTATATGTCGGTTAGGGATACCAGAAAGGATTATATCTGACAATGCATTGAACTTGAACAACAGCACGACAACGGAGGTCTATAGTCAATTTAAAATCAAACACCACAACTCGTCACCATATCGCCCAAAAATGAATGGTGCAGTGGAGGCAACCAATAAGAACATTAAGAAGACCATGGGAAAAATAGAGCATGTGGTAGTCTTGCTACGCTTGAATTAACAATGAGGAAGTATGCTACGTCTTGGGGCATTGACAAAGTACTCCGGATCCTTTAAACACGTATTAAGCTCAAAATGGTCCTCAAGAAGTTTGTACAGAGAAGTTCACGCTGCGATATCTTAGGCACCTAGCTTTTATCTTACCCATTTTTAATTTTCTATTTTTGATTACTTTATTCTTTTCAAGATACACCCCAATCAATTTTATTTTATGGCATTGGCTATCTTTGATTACTTTATTCTTTTCAAGATACACCCCAATTAATTTTCTTTTATTACCTTGGTTATCTTTGATTAACTTATTTGTTTTGAGCTATGCTCCTGATTAATTTCTTTCTCGTCCATTGTTGTGATCTTTTTCAAGCATTTTATATTGGAATAACGATTAATGGACTAATAATAATTTCATAAAAGGAGTTTCGCATATTACTCTGGAAGCTTCTAAATAATATGAGAATCTGAAACAAGACTATTGTTTAGAACTCACCAAGCCCAAAGGTTAGAAAATTGAAAGATAATTATCTCTTTGGATTTTTATTGGATAAGACATTTCGTCGGTGATACCATCTCGACAAATGACGAGCAATGTCAACCCAAGTGTAAAAGGGGATCATTCTCGGGAAAAGTAAAATGATACCCTGCATTCATGCAAATTTCAGGCACATACATATGGTCATTACACCTAGGGAATGGTGTAACAGATCAAATTGATTGAAGATGATACAAATTCTATACCTCTGAGTGGTAACAGATTGGATGGAAAAAAAAACCAAATATTATTCCCCTGAAGTTGCAGTGGGAAGTACAAACTTTATGTCCTAAGGTTCAAGTGGAGTGGACTTAGAATTACCATGGGGCAAATTATTTGAGCAGAATATGATTAATGCTTCGTGAGGAACGAAGATGAAACCTTGACGAATAAATGAGTGATGACATCTAAAATAGGAATCATTATCATAACATTTTTACATTCATATATCATAGCATGTCTAAATAGGAGCATTTGACTCATTTCGATCAAGGCATCCTAATTATTAGGCATAAGCATATACCCATTATACAGGTTATGTCCTCTAGAGGATAATGTAGTAAGGTAGATCGAAGATATCCGTCTGGCATTCCTGAAGTTGCAGGAAGCAGATCTAAGACAACAGATCTGGCATTCCTGAAGTTGCAGGAAGCAGATCGAAGATATCAGATCTTGTCTCCCTGAAGTTGCAGCGGAGCAGATTGAAGACAGCAGATCTGGCATTCTTGAAGTTGCAGGAAGCAGATCGAAGACATCAGATCTTGTCTCCCTGAAGTTGCAGCAGAGCAGATCGAAGACAACAGATCTGGCATTCCTGAAGTTGCAGGAAGCAGATCGAAGACATCAGATCTTGTCTCCCTGAAGTTGCAGCAGAGCAGATCGAAGACAACAGATCTGGCATTCCTGAAGTTGCAGGAAGCAGATCAAAGACAACAGATATGGCATTCCTTAAGTAGCAGGAAGCAGATCGAAGACATCAGATCTTGTCTCCCTGAGTTTGCAGTGGAGCAAATTGAAGATAGCAGATTTGGTATTCTTGAAGTTGCAGGAAGTAGATCGAAGACATCAAATCTTGTCTCCTTGAGTTTGTAGTGGAGCAAATTGAAGATAGTAGATTTGACATTCCTGAAGTTGCAGGAAGCAGATTGAAGATATTAGCTTGCCTCCCTGAAGTTGCGATGGAGCGGTCGAAGACAACAGATCCGCATTCCCGAAGTTGCGAAGCGGATCGAAGACAAAGAGATCGGCATTCCTGAAGTTGCAAGAAGCAGATCAAAGACATCATATCTTGTCTCCCTAAGTTTGCGATGGAAGCGATTGAAGATAACAGATTTGGCATTCTTGAAGTTGCGGAAGCGGATCGAAGACAATGAGATCTTGTCTCCCCGAGTTTGCGATGGAGCGATTGAAGATAGCGAGATTTGGCATTCCCGAAGTTGCGAGAAGCGGTCGAAGACATCGATCTGTCTCCCGATTTGCGATGGAGCGATTGAAGATAGCGATCCGCATTCTGAAGTTGCAGGAAGCAGATCGAAGATACTCGTCTGGCATCCTTAAGTTTGCAGCAGAGTAGATTAACACTACGGCAAAATAGACTTTTAGCGGCGTTTTTTTAGGCTTTTAGCGTCGTTTATAAGCGCCACTAATAGTATTTACGGTGCTTTTAAAAGCGCCGTAAAAAACGCCGCTAAATACAACGCCGCAAACTTTAGCGGCATTTATGAGAAAAAACGCCTAAAGGTCATGACTTTTAGCGGCGCTTCTCCAACAAATGCCGCTAAAGGTTATGACTTTTAGCGGTGCTTCCCCCACAAACGCCGCTAAAAGTATTTGTCTTTAGTGGCACTTTTTTATAAAACGCCGCTAAAAGTATTTGTCTTTAGAGGCGTTTTTTTACAAACGCCGCTAATTTGATCATGAAAAATAAAAAAAAAAATTAAAATATTTTTCTTCATATCAAAAAATTAAAAAAAATAAAAATTTTGCATTACTATTGGATCTCTGATTTGTTTGGTACCAAAACACCACATTCTATGTCACATCAATCTACATTTTTTCCTTCAATAAATGACCAAAAAAGGGAAATAAAAATACAAGAGGAAACAATATATTGTAGTTCATCAATATTCAACGGTGGAATCGAATGAATTAGTTATTTCCAAAAACATACGCAAAGAGAGTCAAACTATAACTTCGAAGCTGCTGAGTACAATTCCGCAAGCAAATGTAGACACTAGAATCAAAGAAAAAAGACTTGGGAATCAGATTCTATTTACATGATATTGCTTGCACTTTCACATAAACTTCCTCTAGTGTTCCAAGTAAACTAGAAAAAAAGATAGCATTAATACGCACGTTATGGGAATCTAATATGTGTATGGGTGGTATTTGTTGTAAGTAACCTTGTCCAGCTTGTAAATACATTCATACCACATGTAGCCAACCTGAAGAATTTAAGAAATAAAAGAAAAAAAGCCTCCATCAAAAACCAAATAAGCATAATGGCAATATAGAGATCTAGAGATCAGGTAACCTACAAATAATGCAATTGCAACAACACTTGATTTGATTGAAATTTTTTTCTTGGTTTCACATTCCTCCAATTTTTCCATCCATTTCTCAACCTAAGATTTAAAACATTTCAATGAGAAAGTTAATTGTGCACAAAGAGAGCTAGATTGATGATTGAAATTTTTTACTTACATTTGGATGATAGTAGGCATACATCATTCCAATTAAAATCCAGTTCCACGTATTAGATACGGTGCTTTTCCCTCATCCTGTGAATGAAAGAAAACAAAAGCACAATTAAACTTGTTAATATTCAGGCTTCCATAAGGTAAATCAAAATTTTCAAGAACTACACAAAATATGCAGCAAAAATACAAGGGAACATGCATTTTCTCTAGATAATTATTAAAAAATAAACAAAGCAGATAACTAATGCCAGCAAATAGAAACATAAAACTTAAGTTACAAGTGTTCAACACAAGTTAAACAGTAAAGGTAGAAATTTCATAAGTCTATATTATGTTATGAGTTTATCCAACTCACAAGAAAAATCAGGCACCTGCAACTGAAAATAGTTGGTGTCAAATCCAGCACCAAGTGATAGTATCTGCCTCTTTGTTTTACCCTTTTCACTATTAGATCCCTCACAATCAAGAAACTGATATAGAAGCTTCCTGAAAGCAGCCCAACGTGCAAAATAGCCTAAAATACACAGCCAAATAGAACAAAAAGAAAGAATAACAATCCATTAGATTAAATTCATTAAAAAATTAATAATATGTTAGATTAAATTCATTAAAAAAAACAATTCATTAGATTAAATTCATTAAAAAAAGAATAACAATCCGTAAAGATTAAATTTGTTAAAAAATCACAAAGAAATTCAAATGAATCTAAACTTACCACGGTTAATAATAGGAGATCTCCTCACGGGTCTTCTAACAAACAAATGGATGTAGTCATCTTTCATGTATCCCTTTTTAACGCATGACCTTTAAATACACAGTGTGGAAGAAGTGAGAAATAAAATGCCAAGTGATGCCCCTCAGTTTTTTGAATGAGTTTATAGGATTAATATACGATTTCACAAACCAATGGTTGGATTTACAAATATAATTGGACTTATCATGCAAGTAAAATTTCAAATATATCCTACATCTCTATCATATCAATCCAGAATACGATTTTTCATTATTAAACTTTTTTGCATCTAACCAATTATACATCCTAAAATCATTCAAAACTAACATAAAATAAAATAGCATATTAAACTAATATAAATCGTAGATGCAAAACTAGTTTAGTCTTACACTAGTATATGTGATAGCCTATTATCCATAGGTAGGATCTTGTAGTGTCCAACATCTATGCACCTTAAACGTTTAATGAAATGGCAGAATTGAATTACGCAACTAATTATAAAGCATTGAACATGAAACATAGCACACCAATATTATAATTATATATAGGTGGTACCTGCAGCAAGTGGAAACAGAGAGAAGATGAGGAGAAGGATCAAAGAGTTGAAGAATAGGATTGAACTTCTTTTTGGATTGGCAAAGCTATATGATGACAAAAATCTTCCCCAAAATTAGAATGGTAACTCATTTTTAACTTGCACATAAAATACATGCATAAAAATAAACAATATATATTAAAAGAACTTACTTCCTTAAAGCAGCATATGCTTTAGATTTCTCAAGGGGGTACCCAGAGGAGTAGAATGCACTCAAACAATCACAGATTGGCCAGCTGAAATATGCAAAACTATCATATATTAGACAATTTAATGACAAAGAACCTCTCAACCCAAATACGACAGAGAAGTAACATGAATTGCAACCATAATATAAAGAATTATATTCATTAGTTATGCAAATATACATGGCTCTCTGTCTAATCCTCTACCTTAATTCCCTCCTAAAACTCAGGTAATCCTCCTAGAAGACGAGAGAGAGTGGGGGGGAGGAGAAGGTAAAATGTCAAACAAGGGACTAATGTTTAGTGACATAGTTGCTCACCTCAAACTCTTTGAAAGAATAACAAATGTCAAAATAGTTAATCAATAGGGAGATGCAACTGCTAAAAGGAAGACTTCAAAATTTTCAAGATAAATGCAACCAGTTTGTGCTGACTTCAACAAGACATTTAATTTGCAAATGTTGGCCCTCCTCCACACCTCTTCTATATTTTCCTCAAACTGATTTGGTATGCATTCCTAGATTATGCCCACCAGATTCCTCAACTCAAACAGGATAGATAACAAGTAAATGGAAAGTTATGACTTTATATATGGAAAACTGAAAGGAAACTAAAAAGAAAAAATGCATTAATTCAATACCAGTTACCTTGTAATAGTTATGTAAACCAAGACCTTTGACATCTACCGGTTGCATAAACAGCCATGCCCACTTGTGCTGTGAGATATGGAAGAATGAAAACATGCATTACCAAGATATGATTGCAACTCATTTGGCCAGAAGGATCGGTAATATTGTTGTTTTTATCCTATAATTGCTCTAATTATGAGATTATCACATGACAGAGTTAACAAGCACATTTCCATCAAAGGCTTAACTCATTTCATAATTTTTTGAGGGAAGTGTGGAGACAATTTTTATGCAATCAATAAAAGCAAAAACAACAGTCTTGAACTATATCACAAAAGAAACTCAAAACAACAAAAGAAAAGAAACATGTATATACAAATTAATAATGTTGTGAATTGGGAAAATTATTATATTTGATTATATCATATCCCCATGTATTAGATGCTTACTCACTAAGTTTATAACTCAAAACAGGGATCATCAAGAGATGGAGCAATAGGCGTGCCAAGTTCCCACTCTCCATGTGCAAAATGAAATTTATCACCAAACTTACAACTTTTGGGACTACTAAATTTGTTGCATAATCGAGTTTTGACCGCAGAGGCAGATCCATGAGGTATTGCAGCTATCGCTGCCACGTTTCTAGAAGCTGGTTGAACAGCTGGTGCAAGATTCATCATCTGGGCCACTACATTGTAACCTCCAGGAACATAGTGCAGGAAATAGCAGCTCTCACCAAATTGACAACTAGCAGTACTGCGATTAAAACAACTCAGGATCACATCAAACTTAGACGAGTCCATAACATCAGCTAAATACAAATGTTTCACTCTTATAAGATGCCTATTCTGAACTGAAAACATCAGAAAACCTAGACATTCCAATAGAACAGAAGCCTAGCTAGTGCTAGCGCACAACAAATATATAGCATAAAAGCATAACAGCGATACTTATAGTCCAAGTCATACTTGAGTAAAACAATATTAAACACGAAAACTATTTATATCAACACGAGCAAATTCCGGTTAATTCACAAAAAAGAACTTAAAGGACTATTTTTCACAAAAAAGAACACATCATACTTGAATTTTTCATCATACTTTGATTTATATAACACATCTATACTTACCAAGGGACTCAATAATCGTACCAATTTTTGAAAATTTTACCAGTTAATTCAATCTTAGGTACAGTTTATATAACAAATGATACATCTTTGATCTAATTTTCCTTTTTTTCACCAACTAACTCCAGCAAAATTGTTATTAATTAAGCCAATCTCTGTTAACCATTAGCTTGATTAATGATCAAACAACAGTAATTGTACCTGTAATAACTCAATAATACCCACATTTGATTAGCAAAATCACAAGTTTTTAGCTAATTATAAAGTTCAAACTTTTAGAAATAAATTATAGAAACAGAATTTAAGTGCAATATTTATTTAGGTGTGGGTATAAGAATTTTAACCTGAAAAACTTGGTGCAAGGCTTCGATTTGCTTCCTACACCAGTTGACAAAGATTCCAATTCTGTTGCACAACCATTAATTAATTACTTTTTCTCAGTTACAACTTTTTTTATATCGAAATTGTCCCCCAAAAATTCAACGTGTTTAATTCTTCATTTTATTACTAAAAATTATGTAATTAATCACTTCTATATTAACATTTAAACAAGCTTGTAAATATTAACATGAACAAAGACAATATATTTCAATTTCAGAGAGGAAAAAAAAAGGGACAAACCTGGTTTAGATTTCTTGATGCTGCCATTAGCATTGAACCCAGCTTCACATCTTCCTCTTTTGCGAGTATCCATTAGAGAACTCCTTTCACAGATCGAGATACAAAAAAAAAAAAAAAAAAAAACAATAGCCAAAAAAAATCAAATGAGTGCAAAAATTTCAAGAACCCTAAAATCATATGCTTGGATGAAAAATCATGTAGGGTTCGACAGCAATAAAGTCGTCATATTTTGTGAACGTTCTTTATTTTTGTTGCTGTTTCTAATTTTCAGGGATATAGGATTATTTTGCCAATAACTTCTTGGTTTGCTGGTAATCAGCCATTTAAGGCAGCCACCATATCCAGGTTCTACTACAACACCCGGCCCTCCTCCCAAGTTGGCTAATTTACTGTCAATTAATAGAGTCAGAACAATAGAATTTAGTTAAACTGAATTTCTCTCATAGTTCCCAAGCAGCATCTAAAATTTATATTACAGAACAGATACTCCATTGACTAACAATACGTGCAAGCAGTTACCTTGTGAGTGTTGTTTTCTGGGTCAAAGTCATTCACGGTGCCTGAATAGAAACTGAAAAATAAAGATAAAATAAAATGAAACTAAAACCAGCATATATTGCAAAACTTGCAGAAAGATCTATTCCTTTGACTTACCAGCTATCAAAGGCAGACCATACTTTGATCCGCTGTCCATTTAATACCTCATTTCTGGTACCCGATTCCTGCTTAGTTAAAAAGAACTGTTAGTGATGAAACATTAAAACAAAGGTACTGGGGAAAAGGCCATGAATAGAATAGAATAGGAAAAGAAAAACTGAAACCTTGCACAAAAAGAAAAATTCATGAATAGCAAAGGTATCCACAAATCGATCATATATACCATCTATGCGGCCAGGCATCAAACGCTAAGTAAGTTACAAGCATGCGACATAGGTGACAAAATGGTAGAACCCAGAAACGCTAAAGGGTTCAACTAATCAGAAATTTAAAGCTTCAGTGAAGCAACAATGCACAAAAATGTTAGCATTGACAGCAATCGCAACACCAAAACCTTGGGAAATATCAACGTCACTCGTATCTTTCCTCTTTCATCGCCGTCAAACTTGGACCTCAGAGCATCACCACGATCTTGTCATGTCTCTCATCGCCGACAGACTCCCTTTCTTCTCCTTCCCATACACGTTCGTTTCCACCGTTAGCACCATTGCCATTAAAGTCCAAACTGCATAGTGACTTACGAGGAAAACTAGATTGAAATGAAAGGCGAAAATCGGTGCTAACATATGGACGGAGATGGGTGGGGGAAACCAATTTGGGGGATTTTGGCAAACCGATATAGGGAAATTTTGGGGAATTAGGAAATTTAAGGTTTGGGGAGAGGAAATTTAGGGGTTGGGGAAATAAAAATCGGGGTTATAGATAGTGAACTTAGTGTTTTAGCAGAGAAAAAACGACACCTATTTGTGTAACAAATTTTACGGCATTTCTTAATAAAACGCCGGTATAGCTTATTTTTGCGGCGTTTTTACTAAAAATGTCACTATGCTCTATTTTTTAATTTTCTTTTCCATTTTTAACCTATATATTTTTTCTATTTTTTTCTTTCAAAATTTTTGTGCTGAGATTATCATATTTTTTTAAATTTTTATTTTTATTATATTTTGAGTATTAAACTTTTTAACTAAAATATTAAATATTAAATATTTATGTTTTTAAGTTTTTAATTTTTTAATTTTTTATTATTAAATTTTAAAAATTTAATTACCATTATCAACACTTTTAGGAATTTCATTTTTCTTTCTTTTTACATCAACATTATTCTTTTAAGTATGGTCTGCATTAGTTGTTTAGATTTTTATATAAATAGCATTTAATTATATATATACACCTAAATTTTGAAATAGATATACCTTAGAATTATATATGAATTTTGGTTTAATGTGTAATTCTAGTTGTGAAATTCTAATTGTGGTTTTAATGTATAGTTGAAACTTTAATTTTGATTTAATCATACACATTATTTTAAAATATAAATACATCAATATATTTTTATATTGAATAAATATAAATTTTTATGTATGCAATATATAAATAAAAAATGATGTTAATTATATCAATAATTGTATTAATATTTTACAAGATCTGGATCAAATTAAAGTTCATGTATACAATTGCACACTAAACCATTGTTCATGTATGTTTTGGGATTTAACCCATTTTGATATATATATTTTTAAAATAATAATTTATATTTATCTTATTTTGATTTATATTCTCCTTAATCATAAACCCTAGACCCTAAATATTATACTCTAAACTACAAACACCAAACCTTAAACCCCAAACTCAAAACTCAAAACCCCAAACTATAAATCCTAGACCATAAACTTGAACCCTAAACTCTAAACCGCAAACCTTAAGCCATAATCCGAGACCAAATTTTTGGAAATTCATGTGGCCAATGTTACTGTAGTACAAAACATATATTTTATAATATTATATTAAATAATACGGGTGTAGTACAAAATGTCATGAACCTCAGTAAATTCCAAATGTTTTTCAGTTTTCAAACAGAATCCTTAAACCTTAAACCCCAAACCCAAACTATAAAACCCTAAACCCTAAACCCTAAACTATAAACTATAAAACATAAACCCTTAACCCAAAATAATAAGCATTATATCATAAACCCTAAAGCTCTAAACCATGGACATTAAACCTTAAATTCTAAACCATAAACCCTAAAATAAAATATATTTTTTGCAGCGTTTTTTATAAAAACGCCACTAAAGCTCAAAAAATAAACAATGTTGTTTTGCTCAAAAATTTGTAGCATTTTTATAAAAACGCCGCTAATACTCAAATCAATAGTGGCGTTTTTATGAAAGCGCCGCTAATGCTCAAATCTATAGCGGCGTTTTTAAGAAAGCGCCGCTAATGCTCAGATCTATAGCGGCGTTTTTAAAAAAGCGCCGTTAATACTCAGAACTATAGCGGCATTTTTAAGGAAGCGCCGTTAATGCTCAGATCTATAGCGGCGTTTTTACGAAAGCGCCACTATTGCTCTTTTTTAGTGGTGTTTGGGCCAAAAATGCCGCTATTGCTTAACTTTTTGCGGCGTTTTCTTTGAAACGCCACTAATGTATAATATTTGCGACATTTTTTTTATTAAAACACCACTAAAAACGCCGCTAAAAGTCTGTTTTGGTGTAGTGTAAAGATAGCAGATATTGCCTTCCTGAAGTTGCAGTGAAGCAGATTGAAGCCATCAGACTTATTTCAAAAATTGAAATAAAGGTGAAGTTCTGATACCGCTGAAGTTGCAGTGGAGTTGGAAGCCATTTAAAGAAGATGAGGACCAAGAAGTCAAGACTCGGCAAGACCGGGCAAAATTGGTCCTTTTATAGTCTTTGCTCCATTCTCGTTACATGACAATGAGCAAAGAGGGGCCGCTGTAATAGGCCAATTTAGCCCAGGCCCATACAAAAAATAATAAACCCAAAATAATAAAACAAAGTCCAAGTCCAGTCCAAAATATATCATTTGGCCCGATCGGAATGACCCATTACTTGAAAAGATTGAAGGTCCATCTACAAGCTTGATGTATATGGGAACACAATCTTCAAGAATATGCAATCTTAGATATGATATGCAAATCTTAGATATGATATGCAATCCTAGAAGATATGGTTTGCAATCTTAGAAGATATTATATGCAATCTTAGATATGATATGCAAATCTTAGATATGATATGCAATCTGAAAAGATATGGTATGCAATCTTAGAAGATATGATTTTGTAACCTTAGGGATTTAATTTGAAGATATCTTTTAATCTTAGCCATTAATGTAATTGATCTGTACCGTTGGATTTGGGGAGGCTCAATTATAAATAGAGGCCTCTCCCTTCATTGTAAAAGACACTTGAGTTTTGGGGAAGCAATAAGAATTCTTGAAAGCATTCACTCAAATTTCTCTCCCTCTTGCATTTTTATTTTCTATGGTTTGTTCTTATTTTATTCTTCATTCATCTTCATTTTTTCAACATTTTTTATTTATCCATTTAATTATTTAATTATTAATTACTCTTTTTATTTTATTCGTTTATTTATTATTTCTGTATAGAGATTTATTTTATTTTCACACTTTTACAAATTTGTATTTTATTTATTTATTCCAAATTTTTATGTGGTATTTATTTCAAGCTGTTTTATTTTATTATTTTTTATATTACTTATTTTAAATTGTTTTATTTTGGTTAAGTTTTTATATTATTACCTTAAATTATCTTATATATCATTTTAAACTGTTTTATATTATCTATTTTAAGTTTTCGTATACTGTTTATTTTAAACTTATGTGTTATCTTTTTAGGATTTGTCACATATCATTTTCTTTGAGTCATTTTGTTTATTATTTATTTAGATTAATATATATTGTTTTATATATTAGTTATTTAAACTTACTTGTTATATAATATTTATTTTAAAATTCATTTATATATATTACTATTTCATATATTATTTATTTTTATCTTTTTTTTTTGGATTTATTTCAAACTTTTACAAATATTACCTACTTTAAAATTTTTATACATGAATTTATTTTTTAAATTACTTTATTGTCGATTTCAAAATCCTTTTCTTTCACATTATTTGTTTTAACATTGTCCATTGTTATTTGAAAGCTTGGTACATTTTGTTTTTTTTATTTGTTTTTTAGACTTGTTATTTTTTTAAAAAAATTCATTAATCTTTATTTATTAATGTGGCCAAATATACCTTCATATTTCAAAATTCATGATTTTTTAAATTTAAAATAAGACAATATTCGATATTTGAGAGTTTTGAGAAAATCGTGCCCTAACTTACTGGCTTTCGATTTTTCTCATTAAGTCCAAATGATTAAGTACCCTTTTGAAATTAAAACATATGAATTTATAAATAAAAACCTATTCTCGAAATTTAAGATGTTGTGTCCTAACTCACTAGATGTGACATTTTGTCATCTCGAGGCAAGGATTTCTAAAAAGCAAAGGATATTCGTGTCCGAAAATTCGAAAGATCGTGCTCTAACTGTAACATCCCGAAATTGGCCTAGTAGGATTGGGCCCAATGGGCCTTGGGCGTAGGAATGTTTAAAATTTTTGAGAACAAGAGAACGACATTATTTCAAGTTGGCCTTATTAGGAAGGTGATTTTAGAAAGTTACGGGGTTCTATGAAGTTCCAGGTTCAAGTTGGGCCTTAGTAAAATTTTGTGTTTAAGCCTATTAAGGAGAGATAGTAAGTGGCATCAAGGCTTATGGAAATAAAAGAGTAAATTGCTAACATAAATGAGCTATTGGTAAGATGGATATGATGCCACATGAAGTAACTTGAGGGAAGAGGTTCAAATCCTATTGTGTGCAAATTTTGACTATTATTTTTGCACTCTTTCCTTAAGTGTCGACCAAGGTGTATATATGGCAAGGAAAACTTCATTATTTTTGGTATGGTAGCTAAAGGAAATAAGGAAAGGTTGAGGTTGGGGAAAGGAATCAAGAGAAAAGGCAAGTATGGGAGACATGTTGGCACAAAAAGGGGGAAAATATAATAGAAGGTATGGTTGGCAAATTTTTGACACATAATGTAATGCATGTGGACGGTTTTGGGGGTAGATAGGTCACTGAATTTTTACTTTGGCATTTGGTAAGGTCTTTGTATTGTTTTGGCCAAAAATCGTATTTGCAACTTTTGTGTTATCTTCTCCCAATTTGCTATTCTCTTTGCCGAAACCTACTAGCACAATAGTGCATTTTTTCTTCTCTTTTGATTGATCACATATTCATCTTTTGTCCACCTTCCTTGATAGCCGAATTAGTGCTTTGCCTTTTGATAAACCAAAGTGTTTGTTTTGGTCAAATTTTCTCTTTGTCAAATTGAACCATTTTCTTCAAATTCTTCCTCTTCATGCCGAATCTATGTTTTGGTTCGGGATGGTCATTTTGACCGAGACCATCACCTTATTCTCTCTCAAAAAAATCTTTTTCATCTTCATAGTGATATAGTGGGAGGCCGAACATCATTTTAGCCTTAAGTCGAACGGAGAAATCGGATCCAATATTAATAAGGTAAGGAGTTCTTATGGATTATTGATATTATTCAATATTCGATTGGTTGCTAACGGAGTAATAATTTGAAATAATCCACTATATGTTTTAGGGACAAATCACTCGATATATTCTACCTTCAGACATAGTTGTAAGTGATTCAAGTGTAAGTGATATGAAATCTTTTGGAAATCCGAGGCTAACTTTTGGTTGGTATTGTTCTAGGGTCAACGACGAGTGGTTCTTTAGGAAATCAAATCAAGTGTGTAATCCCGTTCCCTCCGAATACATGTTTGAAATGGAGTGTAATCTCACACTTCTCTGAAAGTTTGTATGAAATATTCTATGAATCGGTCAAAATACCAAAGAACACCAAAAACCGGCATCCATGATCACTCGGGCGTGCGTCTGATCATAGTGGTAATCATATTTTGTAATAAAACAGTTTTGGTTAGATGCAGTGATGTGACTTTGGAAAATCACGAAAAATAAGAGAAAAGGAATTAAAAAGTGAATAAGATATTGAATTAAAGCTTACTGTGTCTATTTTGATAAGGAAGAAATAGAGAAGGAAAAGGAATTCTATATTCTGAGATATCTTAATTTTAGTTAGACTGGTTCTGAATAACTTTGTGGTTCCCTGATCTGTCTTCAAAAAATCATATAAAATAGTACAAAGTCAATTATGAGTTATAGTTTATATGTACAGATTTTTTAGTGAGTCTATTTTCAAAAGAAACAAGTGGGAGCAACATATGAAAATTGTAAAGTGAGATATTTGAATTTTGGTTAAGAGTGGGCAGAATCGTTGGTCAGTGAAACAAGGGAAAATTTAAGGAATAAAATATACTAAACGGTTAAGCCAAAAATTCTGGAAAAATTGTAGTAAGAATATATATGAGTCTAGTTGCAAAGAAAATTTATGGATTTAGATTTTGAGATTCCTAACTCAAGTTATAGTCAATTTAGTCGGTACAACGCAAATGGATAGTTTAAATTTTTATGCCCAAATAATAGTTAAGTCTGGATTGCGAAATTACCGAATTACCCTTAGTGGGTAAATTAACGAATTACAAAAATACCCTTACGGGCCGAATTATGGAAATGCCCCTAATAGGCCGAATTGATATATTGTTTAATGGGCCGAATTGATATTGTTTAATGGGCCGAATTGACATATTGATTAATGGGCAAATCTGATATTTTGCTAAATGGGCAATCTAGTATTTTGCTAAATGGGTCAATCTGGTATTTTGCTAAATGGGCCAATCTGATATTTTGCTAAATGGGCCAATCTGATATTTTGCTAAATGGGTCAATCTGATATTTTGCGAAATGGGCCAAATCTGATATTTTGCTTAATGGGCCTTTTTGATTAATTGAGATAATGGGCCATAATTTTGTAATAAATATCCGAATAAATTAATGTTGTTATATTGTGATTTGTTATGCATTATATACATGATTTTGCATGGGATGGGATAATATTGAAGAGAAGTTCTGGTGGCTCTGCCACAAATTGTATAGTGGCAATGCCACGTAAATTCTGTTACTCTGGTGGCTTGTCCACAACTAAATTTGCTATAAATGGCTTAATGCCTGCGTTTGGTGTGTTGGCGGGGTGGGTTGACTGATGATCACCCACAGGTGTGTTGGTTGGTACGGGTGGTGTGTAGCGGATGGATTATTAGGATTGGTTTAGGAATTGCATTTCATACACATGTTATATTTGATACATTATTGTTATTGTAAATGGGCTTAGGCCCAAAATATTGCTACATGGGTTCCGGCCCAATGGATAACGGTAAGGGGATTTCACACTGAGTTCTTGTAATTCACCCCCTTTCTCTTAACCCTAGTAGGTAATGCTTGATGGTATGGACTTGGGCTATGGATGACTCGAGGGAGGCCATACTTCAGAAATGGTTTATTTGGACTTTAGACTTCTTTCTCGTTTATTTTATTACTTTACTATTTTGGGTTAAATGTTGTAATAAGGTCTCTGGACTATTTTGATTTTGCTTTATGGTTGGGATGTTTTTATTATTTTTCTTAAATTGTTTAAAAAGGGAATTTTCTAAAAACATAAATAAAGGTTTTCCAAAATCGATTAACAAATGGATTTCAAAATAAACTTTTACAAATATTTTTAACACGAAAATTTTCATTCGAATTATCAATGAAATTTTCAAAAGACTAGGAATCTCTTTCGAATTTTCAATGTTGTTTTCAAAGGTCATGTTTTATAAGATCATTAGTTCAAATTTATCGATTTATCAATCAATCTTCGAGGTTAGTAGTATTTTATCAAATATTTCAAATCAAACTTGTTTTCTTGATTTTAATAAAGCAATACCTATTTTAGTACGAAAAAAAAGGGTTTAACATGTTTTGCTCGCGTGACATACCAAATCCGCTCATAACGCATAGGTCGGGTTTGGGTTGTTACATTTTATGGTATCAGAGCCCAGTTGCAAAACTCGGCCTTGGTTTGGGTTCAAAAGCATTTTCCAAAGCTGTTTAGAATTTTGATTTATAAATATATGTTCTAAAGGAAGTATGGCGCGACGATTATCCGGCACCAAGTCAAGGAAGTATTTATTTTCATTTTATGATTATTGTGTTATTACTGTGGTAAGAAAATTCCACAAAATAGAATACTCTAGAACTTTTAGCTTTAGGAGATGAAACTATAGAGATTGAGACTTTAGGATGCGTTTTGCAAAAACAACTTTACTTCTTGTACCCCATAAAACATTGTTTAATAAACACTGAAATAGCATAATGATTCATAAAACTCGTAATCAAGATTATATCGACTTAGTGAACATCAGCGCTAGAAGACGTGGATGCGATAGACGTGGACATGTTAGAGGTCGAGGTGCTAGGACTAGATCTTCACCATCGGGGCGTGTTTCCGAAAAGGAGGCGCTGGTATCGCCAATGGCTAAGACGGGATCTCATGATCGAGCTGGGGTTGATGAGCTGACTCAGATAGTTAAGGAAGTATTGGAGGAGGTTAAAGGAATCGGTGAAGCACTTCGAGTTGGGAGTGTGGACTGTAAGAAGAAAGGAAATCGTGGTTCTTTTTGGATCGCAGTCTCATTCCGTAAAGCATGTCAAGGCACGACCAAACTTTCCAGCTTGCGATTATTGTAGAAGGCGTCATCCAGGAGAAGGCTGGAGGAGGTCAGGAGCATGCTTGAGATGCGAGTCTAAGGAGCATAAGGCTCGGGATTGTTTCATCACCATCAAGTCAGGTATGTTTTGGTTGGAGTGATGATTGAATGTAGAAAATTTTAGGTATAAGTGGTAGGTGACTGCTTCCTTCTGTCGTTGGATGTTTGGATGTGTGAAAGAGGATTCAAGATTATGTTGAAAGTACATTAGTATTATTAAGATCAGAGTGCGCAGCGAAAGCATAGTAGTGTGATCTAAGCGGTGCCTTTAGTAGTAGGATGGAAATTTCAAGGACAAAATTTCTTTAAGGAGGGTAGAATTGTAACATCCCGAAATTAAGCCTAGTAGGATTGGGCCCAATGGGCTTTGGGCGTAGGAATGTTTAAAATTTTTGAGAACAAGAGAACGACATTATTTCAAGTTAGACTTATAGGAAGGTGATTTTAGAAAGTTACGGGGTTCTATGAAGTTCCGGGTTCAAGTTGGGCCTTAGTAAAATTTTGTGTTTAAGCCTATTAAGGAGAGATAGTATGTGGCATCAAGGCTTATGGAAAATAAAGAGTAAATTGCTAGCATAAATGAGCTATTGGTAAGAAGGATATGGCGCCACATGAAGTAACTTGAGGCAAGGTGGACTTCTTTATTTTTGGTATGGTGGCTAAAGGAAATAAGGAAAGGTTGAGGTTGGGGAAAGGAATCAAGAGAAAAGGCAAGTATGGGAGACATGTTGGCACAAAAAGGGGAAAAATGTAATGGAAGGTATGGTTGGCAAATTTTTGACCCATAATGTAATGCATGTGGACGGTTTTGGGGGTAGATAGGTAGCTGAATTTTTACTTTGGCATTTGGTGAGGTCTTGGTATTGTTTTGGCCAAAAATCCTATTTGCAACTTTTGTGTTATCTTCTCCCAATTTGCTATTCTCTTTGCCGAAACCTACTAGCACAATAGTGCATTTTTTTTTCTCTTTTGATTGTTCACATATTCATCTTTTGTCCACCTTCCTTGATAGCCAAATTAGTGCTTTGCCTTTTGATAAACCAAAGTGTTTGTTTTGGTCAAATTTTCTTTGTCAAATTGAACAATTTTCTTCAAATTCTTCCTCTTCATGCCAAATCTATGTTTTGGTTCGAGATGGTCATTTTGACCGAGACCATCACCTTATTCTCTCTCAAAAAAATCTTTTTCTTCTTCGTAGTGATATAGTGGGAGGCCGAACATCATTCTAGCCTTAAGTCGAACTGAGAAATCGGATCCAATATTAATAAGATAAGGAGTTCTTATGGATTATTGATATTATTCAATATTTGATTGGTTGCTAACGGAGTAATAATTTGAAATAATCGACTATATGTTTTAGAGAAAAATCACTCGATATATTCTACCTTCGGACATATTGGTAAGTGATTCAAGTGTAAGTGATATGAAATCTTTTGGAAATCCGAGGCTAACTTTTGGTTGGTATTGTTCTAGGGTCAACGACGAGTGCTTTAGGAAATCAAATCAGGTGTGTAATCCCGTACCATTCGAATACATGTTTGAAATGGTGTGTAATCTCACACTTCTCTAAAATTTTGTATGAAATATTCTGTGAATCGGTCAAAATACAGAAGAACACCAAAAACCGGCATCCGTGATCACTCAGGCGTGCGTATGATCGTTATGGTAATCGTATTTTGTAATAAAACAGTTTTGGTTAGAAGCAGTGACGTGTTTTTGAAAAATCATGAAAAATAAGAGAAAAGGAATTAGAAGGTGAATAAAGTATCGAATTAAATCTTACTATGTCTATTTTGATAAGGAAGAAACGAAGAAGGAAAAGAAATTCTATATTCTGAGATATCTTAATTTTAGTGAGACTGGTTCTGGATGACTTTGTGGTTCCTTGATCTGTCTTCAAAAAATCGTATAAAATTGTACAAAGTGAATTATGAGTTATAGTTTATATGTAAAGATTCCTTAGTGAGTCTATTTTCAATAGAAACAAGTGGGAGCAACATATGAAAATTTTACAGTGAGATATTTGAATTTTGGGTAAGAGAGGTCAGAATCGTTGGTCAGTTGGTTAAGCCAAAAATTCTGGAAAAATTTTATTAAGAAGATATATAAGTCTAGTTTCAATGAAAATTTACGGATTTAGATTTCAAGATTCCTAACTCAAGTTATAGTCAGTTTAGTCGGTACAACGCAGATGGACAGTTTAAATTTTTATGCCCAAATTTGTAGTTAAGTCTGGATTGCGAAATTACCGAATTACCCTTAGTGGATAAATTACCGAATTACGAAAATGCCCTTACGGGTCGAATTATGGAAATGCCACTAATGGGCCGAATTGATATATTGTTTAATGGGCCGAATTGATATTGTTTAATGGGCCGAATCGACATATTGATTAATGGGCCAATTTGATATTTTGCTAAATGGGCCAATCTGGTATTTTGCTAAATGGGCCAATCTGGTATTTTGCTAAATGGGCCAATCTGATATTTTGCTAAGTGGACCAATCTGATATTTTGCTAAATGGGCCAATCTGATATTTTGCTAAAGGGGTCAATCTGATATTTTGCTAAGTGGGCCAATCTGATATTTATCTAAATGGGCCAAATCTAATATTTTGCTTAATGGGCCTTTTTGATTAATTAAGATAATGGGTATCCGAATAAATTACTGTTGTTATATCGTTATTTGTTATGCATTATATACAAGATTTTGCATGGGATGGGATAATATTGAAGAGAAGTGCTGGTGGCTCTGCCACATATTTTGGTGGCTCTGCCACAAATTGTATAGTGGCGATGCCACGTAAATTCTGTTACTCTGGTGGCTTGTCCACAACTAAATTTGCTATAAATGGCTTAATGCCTGCGTTTGGTGTGTTGGCGGGGTGAGTTGACTGATGATCACCCACAGATGTGTTGGTTGGTACGGGTGGTGTGTAGCGGATGGATTATTAGGATTGGTTTGGGAATTGCATTTCATACACAAGTTATATTTGATACATTATTGTTATTGTAAATGGGCTTAGGCCCAAAATATTGCAATGGGTTCCAGCCCAATAGATAACGGTAAGGGGATTTCACACTGAGTTCTTGTAACTCACCCCTTTTTCTCTTAACCCTTGTAGGTAATGCTTGATGGTATGGACTTGGGCTATGGATGACTCGAGGGAGGTCATACTTCAGAAATGGTTTATTTGGACTTTAGACTTCTTTCTCGTTTATTTTATTACTTTACTATTTTGGGTTAAATGTTGTAATAAGGCCTCTGGACTATTTTGATTTTGATTTATGGTTGGGATGTTTTTATTATTTTTCTTAAATTGTTTAAAAAGGGAATTTTCTGAAAACTTAAATAAAGGTTTTCCAAAATCGATTAACAAATGGATTTCAAAATAAACTTTTACAAATATTTTTAACACGAAAATTTTCATTCGAATTATCAATGAAATTTTCAAAAGACTCAGATTCTCTTTCGAATTTTCAATGTTGTTTTCAAAGGTCACGTTTTATAAGATCATTAGTTCAAATTTATCGATTTTTCAATCAATCTTCGAGGTTAGTAGTATTTTATCAAATATTTCAAATCAAACTTCTTTTCTTGATTTTAACAAAGCAATACCTATTTTAGTACGAAAAAAAGGGGTTTAACTTGTTTTGCTCGTGTGATATACCAAATCCGCTCATAACGCATGGGTCGGATTTGGGGTGTTACACTAACTTACTGAGTTTCGATTTTTCTTTTAAAATCCAAATAATTGAATGTTCATTTAAAATTAAAGGACATAAAGTTTTAAAAACCAAAAGGATCGTGTTTTAAAATCTTTTCAAATTTTTGACATTAAGAAATTAATTAATCAATTAGGTACCAATTTTTGGGCGTTACGAGGGTGCTAATCCTTCCTCGTGCGTAACCAACTCCCGAACCCGTTTTCTCGAATTTTGTAGACCAAAATCATTATTTTAATAAATCAAAATGTTTTATTAAAATGATTAATCTCAAGGTGACCCGATTACACCTCTAAAAAGGATTGGTGGCGACTCTATTTTCGTTTTTAAAGTCGACCCCATTTTTTCAAAATAAAAAAAATAGTTTCGACACTTTTATTTGTGAATTTATTATTAGTCTTTATTATTTTATCTTTAATTTTTAATCTTGTTATTTTATTATTCCTTTATTATTTTTGGCACAATGCATAAAAAAATGTAAAATTTTTAAATCGTGGCAATATTCTTTAGTTTTGGAATTAGAAAAGTCGTGTCCCCAACTTACGGGATATGACTTCTTTTTAAAACTGAAATAATTGAATATCCACTTCAAAAATATAAAAACAAGATTCAAAATGGCGTTTATTCTTGATTTCGAGGATTTAAGGCATTTGTGTCCTAACTTACGGGACATGATTCTTTTTTCTCCATTAACTTGAAATAAGCCTTTTCACTAAAATTACTTTATTTAGGTAGTGCCTTAATACGAAAAAGAGATTGCATTTAAATCTCCTTTCAAATTTTTAATTCTCGACACTAAGACATTAAGTAATCAACTAGGTACCAATTTTGGGTGCTACGAGGGTGCTAATCCTTCCTCATGCGTAACCGACTCCCGAACCCATTTTTTTAGACCGAAAAACATTGTTTTAGTAAGTCAAACATTTTATTAAAACAATCAAATTACGAGGTGATCCGATCACACCTCATAAAAAGGATTGGTGGTGACTCCCATTTTCACTTTAAAATAAAAAGTCGATTTCAAAAGGTTTCGACAGCTTGGCAACTCCACTGGGAAACAAAATAAGAGAGTCAATAGTGAGTTGATTACTTTTGGTCTTTTTGTCAAAAATTGATAATTTGGTTTAAATTTACAATCTCTTCGTTGCATTTTATCCTTCATGTTTTGATATATCAGGTTGTATAGCGATCTAGTATATCTGTTTTATTGGTTCAAAAGTTTTTTTTTGTGTGTGTTTTCCGCATATTGCATTTTCATAACTGATCAATTTTGCCCTTCTTAAGTGGGAGTGAGAAACTATTCCTTCGTGAGGTCTTCACCTCCGTATAGGATAGTGGATCGCTTTCGAGATACATCCATACATATGTCTTCGTGAGATCTTCGTCTCCGTATAGCCATAGAAAAATATATTCCCCTGAACTAAACTCAGCCCATATGAGCCTATAATGGGTGAGGATCAAGGAATCTGTCGGTTCAGGTACCCTTACTTTAGAACCGAACCGCATGTAATGAGCCCTAGGAACTTACCCTAGGAAGGACCATGTCAAATCTTTAGTGGTCACTAGAATAGATGCTCTATTTATTATTTTTTTCTTTGTATTCTAGCTTTATATAAAATGTATTGACTTGTTTTGTTTTGTTTTGGCTATGATTGCATTGCATTTTCATCTTTTAGAAAAAAGGGTGTTGATTCACATTCGGTTGCTAAATAGAGAGCTTTTCATGGAAAATGAGTTTCTTAATAAAGTGGACGACAACATGACCGAACAAATATGGTCCAAGAAAAGGCAACAGGAGAAATATGATAGCCTGTGAGAAGGGCAGGTCAGAGATATGGATCACGTTATGAGCAAAGCCTAAAATATGAATCGGAGTCAAATTGGGGCTGGGAATTAGTTTTATTTATTGAGGAAGTTAAGGTTTTAAGTGTGAAGGCAAGGCCGTATATGTATCCGCTTTATGTAAAGAAACTCGTTTTCAAGTAAAGTTGTTCTAATGTAATTGAACTAGAATCAATGCCTTTTTGCATGCATCTTTTCCATTCATTTACATTTCATTGCATGCAATAAGTTTGATAAAATCCAAAAGTGAGTCAAGTTCAGAACTCTAGTACAGAGCCTAATAGATAATATGTAATATCCCGGATCTAGGGGTTATGCATTTAGTGCATAATCCAAGTGTTAGTAGGCTATGGGTATGCTTGGCAGTGTTTTAAGGGGTTTTAATAATCAAGTTTGGAGGAAAGCATTTTAGAAAAATTTTGTTTTAAGTGTTTAAATAGGGGGAGCTAGGTAAATGAGGCTTTAAAAGAAATTCGGTGCGAAGCATGACATAAGAAAGCAATTGGAAGAGTGGCAAGGGACGCCACCTAGGGTGCAGAAGAGTTGGCGTCAAGAGGAGTTTCTAGGGGGAGGAGGTTCGAGCTGCAGAAATTGCACTTAGGAGCTTTTATTTTTGGCGTTAAAAAGGGGAATTGGGCTAAGGAGGCTTTAAGGAAAATTGTAGGAGTGTTTGGACATGAAAGAGGGCTTGGTAAAGTGGCTGCAAGGCGCCACTTAGGGCCTTGGTGAATGACGCTATGAGCAGGGGAGAAGGGCCTGGGTTCGAGTCTTGATGGCAGCATAAGTGTGGCTTTTATTTTGCAAATTTGCATCAAGAGAGGGAGGAGTGTTGGACGGCACATGGGCATTGGAAGGATAAGATAAGGCTTGCTTTTATTTTTTTAAATTCGGCTGGGAAGATGAGATAAAGGGTGGATTTATTTTATTTATTATTTTTAAGTGGGTGGATAGAAGATAATTGAGGATGTTGTTTTATTTGTTTTAAATGTTAAGATAGTGGATAAATGTGGGTTATTTTATTTATTTTGAATGGGGGTTGAAGAGACAAAATAGGAGATTATCAAGGGAAGAGCTAGTGGCCGAATGGTGGACTCCTTGGGGTGGCATTTTCGGCTTTAAAGGGTGTGCCGAATTTTGTTTCTTTTTTTCTAGTCTCCTTGCCGAATCTCTTTTCATTCTCTCCCCTTATTCTTTTTCTTTTCTTAAACCATATAGCCGAATCCTCTAAAAGCCTTCTCTACGTCTGTGTATTTTGCTCTTCACCATTAAAGTGCCAAAACCCTCCTTATATTAGCCGAACCTTGTTTCCTTGGAGAGCCATAGCCGAATGTTCCAGTACCATTTGAAAAGCCTAGCCAGAATCTCAATGTGCCTATTTCTCTTCTTTCTTGAAAAAGCACAGTAAAGCCAAAATAGATAGCCGAAATCTATTCTCTTTTAGTCTTCACAAACAGGCGTTGGAGCCGAAGGAAGGAAGCTTTAGAGGAGCCTCTTGGTTTCGACTATTCAAGGGATATTGGTAACTTCAAGAGCAAGCAAGTATTCGGGTTCTAAATAAGCAAGGTATGTGATTGCAAATATTCAGCCAGAGGCCATATTAGTTGTCAGTAATGACCGATTGTGACTATGGTGGTTTAGGGGCTAGTCGACAGGAATAAGCAAAGCCTTCGGGATTTGGTAAGAGACCAAATCGGCATTTAGGGAGGAGGAAAAACCACATTCGAGATCGTGTTAGATTCGAATAGTTTGGGATTTCGCTAAATAGTCAGGTGCGTAGTTATCGCACTGTTCTCTTGATTGTTTATATGTGTTATTATGAATATGTGATATGATGCGAATGGTAGCCGAAATAAGGGCTAAAATGGTGGATACCCAGGATGGGTAATCTATTAACCAGGTCAGTATTTTATGACGTTAATTTACATATGGTATATGTATGAAATTGTGATGGCATGTGATGTATATTTGTTCCAAGTGATATGTTGTCATGATACATAACTATGCATGGGGGCTTGGGACATGAATATTGAAGGACAGGGTGTACATTTATGTACGTGATCTGATGTTAGCCTTGTGCTACATTGGCGCTTGATGTTAGCTAGGTGCTTCATCAAGGTGGGGTGTTGGCTATGTGCTACCTTCTGGCGGATGATAGCTGTGTGCATCACCGTGGATTGAGGATGACCTCGAGTCACCTCGTGGATATTGACATGTGGGGTCACTTAGGTGATCGGTGGTTTATCCACGGCTTTGGGCAGCAGGTCTGCTGAGGTAGGATATGTGGGATCACTTAGGTGATCGGTGGATTAGCCACGGCCTTGAGCAGCAGGTCTGTTAAGGTAGGTGTAACGGATGGATATTAGGTGGGGCAGGGCTACATAATTGCATAATTTTGCATGTGGGCTGTGTGGATATGGGCCAAGCCCATATGTGGAGACATGTGAAATGACTATGCACTGAGTCTGTATGACTCACCCAAATTTTATCAACATTTCAGGTGACGCATAAAGCTTGGACCGGGTTGGAGTGGATACGAGATGGCCCATGCAGAAGATATTTTAATTGATTACGTATTTATATATTTTTTGTTAGTATTTCTAAGTATTTATTTATTGTAATAAGGGCCATTTGAGGTACTTACGGATTTTTGTTATGTTTTAAGTTGGATTGTCGATTAAATTATTATTCGGGAAATGCTATAATTTCGGCAACGTATATATTAAAAGTATATGTTAAAGTTTTCAACTCGGATATTTTGTAACATTAAAGTTTTACTTAGAATTTTAAATATACAATGTTTTACAAACGACAACGAAATTTTAAGTTTTTACTTTTAAGTCAAAATATTTCCAAACGATTTTCCGCAGTGACATACCAGATCCGGTCAGGGCTCGTGGGCCGGGTTTGGGGATGTTACATAATAAAGAGTTGGAATTCTTTGAAGATATCGAGGGTTCAGAAGGGTAAGATGTTTGTGCCTTTGAAGAAGGAACTAAAAAAAACTATCAGGAATTTGTTCCTACATCCCCAAAAGTGTTCTGAACAACTGCACTGTGGAGGAGATTCATGTAGTTTTTAGGACCATTTTAGAGTAATATTCAAAACACACCTATTACTTTAAGCCTGGGAGCAATATGAATCCTTTTGTGAAAAAGGCAGATGTCCACTATTTTTATTTTAATAAAATGCATCTTCGTGTCTCGTTTTGGCAAACATTCTTTTGTTCTTTCCATTTCATTCATACTCATACTATACAGATAGTTATTTTTAGATTCATTTCTTCCTTGGGTCTTCCTTCGTTCCTATAACAGGTCTCCAGATATTAATGATATAAGCGACGATGTTACTAACTCAGAATCTCCTTTTGAGCAAGATATGTGTTTAGAAGAACCTCAGGACCTTGAAGGTGATTGGGATTGTAACCTATCTCCTGATTTATTAAAGATGGTAGAATAAGAGGAGAAACAGATTCTATCTCACAAAGAGTTAGTAGAAATTGTAAGCCTAGGAGACGAACAAGAGATCGGAGCTTGCATCACCGCAGAGATAATGCGAGACCTCATTGAGTTACTTCAATAATTCAAAGATGTCTTCGTATGGTCGTATCAAGATATGCCTGGTCTAAGTACTGATATCGTGGTACACTGACTTCTTATAAAGGAAGAATGCAAGCCAATTCAACAAAAGCTCCGAAGGATGAGGCCCGTCGTCTTGCTGAAAATAAAAGAAGAGGTCAAGAAGCAATTCGATGCTAGTTTCTTACAAGTGGTTAAATACTCAGAATGGGTGGTCAATATTGTCTCCGTCCCTAAAAAAGATGGGAAGGCATGAATGTGTGTAGATTACAGGGATTTAAATAGGGCCAGCCCAAAAGACAATTTCCCATTGCCTTACATTGACACCTTAGTGGACAGCATGGTAGGTTACTCACTGTTCTCCTTCATGGATGGTTTCTCTGGATACAACCAAATCAAGATGCATCCTGAAGATATGGAAAATGCCACATTAGTAACCATGTGGGGAATATTTTGCTATTAAGTTATGCCATTTGGACTAAAAATATGGGAGCGACATATCAAAGAGCCATGGTAACTTTGTTTCATGATATGATGCACAAAAAGATCGAGGTTTATGTCGACGATATGATTGACAAGTCCTGAATAGAAAATGAGCATGTATAAGTCTTGAGGAAATTATTCTTGAGATTTAGAAAATTCCTACTGAAGCTCAATCGAACGAAATGTACCTTCCGGGCTAGGTCAGGAAAATTGCTAGGATTTGTAGTCAGTGAAAAGGGGATCGAGATCGACCCGAATAAAGTCAAGGCTATACAGGAGCTGCCTCCGCTACGCACTCAAAAAGAAGTCTGGGATTTCTTAGGAAGGTAAAATTACATCACCCAGTTCGTTTCACAACTAACCGAGAAATGTGACCCCATATTCCGTTTCCATAAGAAACACAATCCATGTGTATGGGATAAGGAATGCCAGAAGACTTTTGACAAGGTTAAAATTACTTGTCCAATACCCTAGTACTGATGCCATCTAGCCCAGATAAGCCGCTGAAACTGTGTTTGGCAGTATTTAGGAATTCTATAAGATGCATGCTTGGCCGACATGATGAGTCAGGAAGGAAAGAAAGAGCGATATACTACTTTAGTAAGAAATTCACTGAATGTGAGACAAGATACTCTCCAATTGAGAAGCTATGTTGCGCCTTAATATGGACAACCCGAAGACTGAGATAATACATATTATACCACTCAACTTGGCTTATCTAAAAAATGGACCCTCTAAAGTACATGATGGAGTTGACCGCTCTGAACGGAAGGATGGCCCAATGGTAAATTCTACTTTATGAATTTGATATAATCTATGTGAACTAGAAGGCAGTAAAAGGAAGTGCAATAGCAGATTTTCTAGCCAGTAGAGCTCTAAAAGATTACGAGCCTTTGAATTTTTATTTTCCAAATAAAGATCTGATGTATGTTGCAGCCTCTGAAAAAGATGCTCAAAAAGGACATCCTTGGAAACTAAATTTTAACGGAGCTTCCAACGCTATGGGTAACAGAATCGGGGCAGTTCTAGTATCCTCAAACACAGATCATTATCCTTTTACTAGTAAATTGGATTACGAAGCATGCATCATGGGTATTCGTGCAGCCATAGAAAGCAATATCAAAGTACTGGAGGTATATGAGAATTCTGCATTAGTGATCTATCAACTCAAAGGTGAGTGGGAGACAAGAGATCCCAAGTTGATCGAGTATAGAAGGCTGGTCCTGGAGTTAATTAAAGAGTTTGATGACATTACCTTCTACTACCTTCTGTGAGATGAAAATCAAATGCCTGACGCCCTGGCTACTTTAGCTTCCATGATCAAAGTGAACAAACAAAAGGATGTAAAACTTATCTAGATGAGTATTTATGAGGCTCCGGCTCATTGTTACAACATCGAGGAAAAGGAAAAAGATGATCACTCTTGGTACCACGATATACTACAATACGTAAAGAATCGTAAATACCCTGATCAAGATACCGAGAATGATAAAAGGACGCTGAGGAGATTGGCCAATGACTATGTCTTGATGGGGAGATCCTGTGTAAAAAAAAAGAGAAAGGATCAGGTGCTACTAAAATGTGTGGATGCCATTGAGGCCAAGAATATTTTGAAAGAAGTCCATGAGGGCATCTGTGGAACACATGCTAATCTTTTTACAATAGCCAGACAAATCATGATATTCGGGTATTATTGGTCCACTATGGAAGGGGATTGTTTCAGTTATGCCAAGAGATGCCATAAATACCAAATTTATGAAGACAAAATTCATGTACCTCCTTCACCTTTTCATGTTACGAGTTCTCCATGGCCTTTCTCCATGTGGGGCATGGATGTCATTGGGCCGATCTCACCAAAAGCTTTCAATAGGCATCGAATCATCTTCGTGGTTAATGATGACTTCGCCAAGTGGGTAGAGGCCACTTCTTACACCAATGTCACGAAGTCTGCAGTCAACAAATTCTTGAAGAAAAAGATTATATGTCGGTAAGGGATACCAGAAAGGATTATATCTAACAATGCATTGAACTTGAACAATAGCACGATAATAGAGGTCTATAGTCAATTCAAGATCAAACACCACAACTTGTCACCATATCGCCCAAAAAGAATGGTGCAATGGAACAACCAATAAGAACATTAAGAAGACCGTGGGAAAAATGACTGAAACTTATAAAGATTGGCATGAGGAGTTACCATCTGCCCTCTATGCTTATCTAACTTCTGTTAGGACCTCTACCAGGGCAATGCCTTTCTCATTGGTATATGGAATGGAAGCAGTTTTGCCCACTGAAGTTGAGATTCCTTCTCTTTGAGTTTTGTCAGAGTTGAAGTTAGATGAAGCAGAATGGATCCAATCTCAATATGATCAGCTAAATTTAATTAAAGAAAAGAGGTTGAAAGCTATCTGTCATGGTCAGGTGTACCAAAAACAAATGATGCGAGCTTATGTCAAGAAGGTTAGCCTTAGAGAATTCCATGAGGGGGATCTGGTATTGAAAAAGATCTTTCCTATACAAAAGGAATTCATAGGGAAGTGGATGCCAAACTGGGAAGGACCTTATATGGTAAAGAAGACATTTTCTGGAAGAGTGCTGATTTTGACCAAGATGGATGGCAAAAACCTGCCTAATCCTGTGAATTTAGACTCAGTCAAGAAATATTTCACCTAAAAAAAGGGAGAGGCTAAGGCAAAAACCTGCAAAGGGCGCTTTGAGACCAAAGGGGTTTTAAGTTGAAAACCTAGGAAAGGGTAACTCAAATTTTGATCGAAGATGGGGTATATGGTAGTCTGGTCCTCTCAGAAATAACAATAAGAAGAAATGTTACATCTTGGGGCATCAAAAAAAAATAATTTAGATCTCCTAAACATATCAAGTTCAAAATGGTCTTGAAGAAGTTTGAGCAGAGAAGCTCATGCTGCGATATCTGGGGCACCTAGTTTTCATCTTACTCATCTTGTATTAATATATTAATTTTGAGCTCTGCTTCCAATAAATTTCAATCTTTTCCATTGTTACGATCTTTTTCAAGCATTTTTCATTGAAATAACGATTAATGGACAAATATTATTCAAGTAAAAGGATTTCTGCATATTGCTCTGATAGGTTTTCTAAATAGTACAAGGACCTGAAACAGAACCACTAGTCAAAACTAACCAAATCTAAGAGTTGGAAATTTTTGGGAATGAATAGTTTAAATTGTGATTATTTCCTCGGGTTTTCTGTTAAATATACCAGCTGAACAAGAAGGCGGGGTAATGCGTCAGTGATAGAACCTTGATGAACAATGAGCAATGCCAACCTAAGCATTAAAAGGGGATCATTCTCGAAAAATGACATTCTACATTCATGCAAATATTATTCATACACATCTAGTTAGGAGCATTTGATTCATTCTGATCATAACATTCGAATCACTTGGTATAAATATAGGCCCATGAAATTAATTCTATAGGTCATGTTCACTAGATAATGGTGTAACAGATTAGTGAAACCACAAATCCTATACCCCTAAAATTACAGTGGGATGGATTGAAATCATCGTGGCGAATCTTATCTCCTTGAAGTTGCAATGTAGCAGGTTAAAGCCACAAATCTTATCTCCCTAAAGTTGCAGTGAAGTAGACTGAAAATAGCAAATCTTATCTTTCTGAAGTTGCGGTAGAGCAGATTAAAGCTATAAACCTTATCTCCCTGAAGTTGCAGTGGAGCAGGTTGAAGTTACAAGTCTTATCTCCCTGAAGTTGCAGTAGAGCAGACTGAAGATAGCGAATCTTATTTCCCTAAAGTTACAGTGAAGCAGATTAAAGTTACAGAACTTATCTCCCTGAAGTTGCAGTGGCATAGATCAAAGATAGAAAATATTATCTCTCTGAAGTTGCAATAGAGTAGATTAAAACCATAAGCCTTATCTCCCTGAAGTTGCAGTGAAGTAGGTTGAAGTTACAAATCTTATCTCCCTGAAGTTGCATTGGAGCAAATTGAAGATAGCAAATCTTATCTCTCTGAAGTTGCAATAGAGTTATAAACTTTATCTCCCTGAAGTTATAGTGGAGCAGGTTGATGTTAGAAGTCTTATCTCTTTGAAGTTGCAGTGGAGCAGACTAAAGATAGTGAATTTTATTTCCCTGAAGTTGCAGTGGAACAGATTAAAACTACAAAGCCACAAATCTTACCTCCCTAAAGTTGCAGTGGAGCAGATTGGATGTGGCGAATCTTATCTCCCTGAAGTTGCAATGGAGTAGATCAAAGGTAGCAAATCTTATCTCTCTGAAGTTGCAGTAGAGCAAATTAAAGCTATAAACCTTATCTCCCTGAAGTTGCAGTGGAACAGGTTGAAGTTACAAGTCTTATCTCCCTAAAGTTGCAGTAGAGCAGATTGAAGATAGCAAATCTTATCTCTCTAAAGTTGCAGTAGAGCAGATTAAACTATAAACCTTATCTCCCTAAAGTTGTAGTGGAGCAGGTTGAAGTTACAAGTCTTATCTCCCTGAAGTTGCAGTAGAGTATACTGAAGGCAGCGAATCTTATCTCCCTGAAGTTGAAGTGGAGCAGATTGAAGATAGAGAATCTTATCTCCCTGAAGTTGCAGTGGAGCAGATTAAAGCTACGAGTCTCATCTCCCTAAAGTTGTACTAGAACAAATTGAAGATAGCAAATCTTATCTCTCTGAAGTTGTAGTAGAGCAGATTAAAGCTATAAACCTTATCTCCCTGAAGTTGCAGTGGAGCAAGTTGAAGTTACAGGTTTTATCTCCCTGAAGCTGCGATGGAGTAGATTGAAGATAGCGAATCTTATTTCCTTGAAGTTGCAATGGAACAGATTAAAGCTATAAATTACAAATCTCATCTCCTTGCAGTGAAGTAGATTGAAGTTACAGATCTTATCACCCTAGAGTTGCAGTGGAGTAGATCGAAGATAGGAAATCTTATCTCTCTAAAGTTTCAGTAGAGCAGATTGAAGCTACAAATCTTATCTGCCAGAAGTTGTAGTGGGGCATATTGAAGCTACTAATCTTATCTCCTGTAGTAGAGTAGATTGAAGCGGCAAGCCCTATACTTCTGAAGTTGCAGTAGGTCAGATTAAATCTACCATAGCAAGTCTTATCTCCCTCAAGTTGTAGTGGAATAGACTAAAGCTACAAGTTATAAATCTTATCTCATTGAAGTTACAACGAGATAGGTTGAAGGTACGAATATCTCTCTGAAGTTGCAGTGGAGTAGATTGAAATTACAATTCCTATACCCCTTAAGTTGCAGTGGGTTGGAATGAGGCTACTTGAAGAAGAGAAGCACCCAAAGAAGTTGAGATTCGACAAGATTAGATAAAATTGACCTTTTTTAAAGTCTTTGTTCCATTCCCGTTACATGGAAACGAGCAAAGAGGGGCAGCTGTAATGGGCCAATTTTATCCGACCCAAAATAAAATAATAATAAATATACAAAATAAAAAAGGTCCAGAGTCCATTCACAGTAAATAACCCAAATTACAATGACCCAAATCTAAAAACCCTAGTAGCCTAAAACATCTTTTCAGAAGAAAAAAAGAAGAAGAAACCCTAACCTAGCTGCCGCATCCTAGCCTACGCCGCCACTCCTAGCCTTTGCCACCACTGACTCCTCTGCCACCATCGTTGATTCCAGAGGCACCTGCAAAAAAGAGAAAGAAGAACAGACACGCAACAAGAACAGTAGAAAAATAGAAAAAATAATGTTGTAATTCGGCTATAAAAGAGCCTAAAAAACATATTGTCAGGGGGTTTTGAAATAAAAAAGCAATCGAAATACAAAAATAAAAAAACTTCAAAAGTTTTTTTTGTGTTTATTTATTTATTCGAATATATATAAAGCGAACAGAAAAAGAAAAAGATCGAAGCTTTTTTTTGTTTTTTTACCTCTTAAGGCTTTTGGCCTTTAGATCTAATGTTCGGGAGCCAAATGATCGAAAAAAAGGGGTTTTGTATTTTTTCGGCAGTCGTCGCGTCGATGATTCGCTTGAGCCAAGACCGGCTGAAGAGGGATTTGAGATAAAAAAATGAAGGTTTTTTAAATTTTTTTTTAAAAAAAAACATAGGCTGAAATGAAATTTTTTTTTAAAATTTTTGACTTATATAGCCCTTCAAAACGGCATCGTTTTGGGCTTAAGTCACAGACGCCAAAACGGCGTCGTTTTGGGACCGACCTGCCTTAGGATCCGCGTGTTTTTTATGCGGGGGGTCTATTTGCGCCTTTGGTCCTTTCGCTTTTATGGCTTGTTTCAATTTAGTCATATTCTCTTTTAATTATTTTATTTTTTTTCCTGTAATTTTAATTTACTTACAAATTAGTCCATTTGACTCAGCGCTGACCCTAGAGAATGATGCGTGTCCAAGATTTTTTGGTTAATTTCCCATTTAATCTCATTTCTTTTCGTGCATTTTATTTTAGTCCTATTTATTCATTTATTACAATCTAGGCTCTTAATTCCATCTTTATTCCGATTTAATCCCTTATTTATTCAATTTCAACTTTTCATTATTATTTACTTATTTACTTATTTATTTATTTTCAACCTTTTTACAAACCGTTTATTTATTTATTTATTTTTATTAAAAAAACATATTGTATATATCCTTTTATTTGTGCATTTCTTTGTTCATTTATTATTAGTCTTTTTTATTTTATATTTAATTTTTATTCTTGTTATTTTTTTATTCCTTTATTATTTTTAGCATGATGCATAAAAAAATGTAAAATTTTTAAATCGTGGCAATATTTGAAACATCCCGAATTAATGGGCTTATGCGTTTAATGTGTAGACATGTTTAATGGGTTAGTATGAGAATTAGAGGTGCAAATTGGGCTCGGGAATGGGCCGAGGTCTTGGCTAAATATTGTGTTTAGAGACTATTGGGTTTAAATAAAATATTGAGAGTGAAATAGGCATAATGGGCTTGTGGCCCAGGAACAAGAGGCGCAGTAGGAGGGAGCTATAGTTGGCGTCAATGGCAAAGGAGGAGGCCCAAGTTTTGGCCACTTGGAGCTCATGTTTTTTGGGCCAAATTCGGCACTTAAAAGGGAGCAAGGGGGGGAAGGCATCAAGGCTATAATTTAGGGAATTTTTAATGTTTAATAATTGAGATAATGAGCTGATAAAGATGGAGATAGAGAGGAAAGATAGGAGCTATCTTTAGAAGGTTAATGTTAGCTGAAAGTGTGAAGAGTTGGAGAGGAGAGGGGCATTCGGTTGGCTTTAGGAGGGTGTGCCGAAATTTTAAAGGCCATCTTAAGCATTTGTTTTTTTTTTCTTTCTTTCTTTTCTCATCTTCACTCTTTTTAAAGCCGAAATCACCACTTTCCTCTCCCTTTTCTTTTTCTTTGAAACCTCCTTCTAGCCGAATCTTTTAGCTTTTCATTATTGTTCATCTCCCATTCACTAAAAGTTGAAACTACACCCTCATTCCCTTCCATAGCCAAAATATCAAAAAGTTCAGCCTCTTTTCCCGAAGTCTCACCATAGCCGAATCATCATCTCAGGGTTGGTAAGATTTTTGACAATTTCCTCTCTGCTATCTCTTTTCTTTCTCATCCTTATTTTGAACCGAATCACTTGCTTTATATCTTGATGGCTTGTTCTTTTCTTCTCACTCTTTATTCCTAGAAGTCGAATCCTCTCTGTGGTGTCTGCTTCTGCCGAATCTTGCAGAAAACTGAAGGTAAGTGTCGATTCGCATGATTCAATCTTTTCCCAGTTTTAGAGACCCTAGCCGAATGGCTATATGGAAGCTGATCTTGTGTTTTTCTTTCTTTTGCGGCATTCCGGGATTTGAAGGAGAGCTAATCGCTTAGGTTTCTAAATCGGTAGCACTCGAATCATTCTACTTCCGGGATTTAATCGATTTAGGTAAGGAGATTTGTTTATTTAAACATATAAATTCGGGTAAATATTAATCCTTGGCCGAATGTAGGGGAAACTTTATCTTCGCGTTCTTTCGGCTTTTTAGCAAAGTTGTAGAAAAAGGGCAGTAGATCCGATTAGCGAGGGTATCCACGTGGAGGGTAGTTCTACACATTAATCAGGTGTGTAACTTCTCCACCATTTAGATTGTCTGTTAGTACGTGTAAATGAATCTTTTGATATACTGTTAAATGCCGAAATCACTTAGTGTGTGTAAATGAATCTGTTGATATTCTGTTAAATGCCGAAATCACGGCATAATGGTTGAAAACCCAAGGAGGGTAAAGGCGAATCACCAGGTTAGTGATTTCTGTCATTCATAAGTGAATGTTTCTGTTGAGATGATATGTTTTATATGTATGCCGATTTCTATGTATGCACGGGGTTGGGTGATTGATGAAAGGGGAAGTGTTCTGTTGTAGTGGTGTTTGCCATGATCTGTTGTAGTGGCTATTGCCATGATCTATTGTAGTGGCTAATGCCATAATCCGTTGTAGTGGATATTGCCATGATCTGACGATGAGCAGCTAACTGCAGTATGACTGCCATCGATGGTGTGTAGCGGTGTGGGTTGATTGTAGAAACCCCCAATGGTGTGCTTGGCAGGTAAAGGTGGTGTGTAGCGGATGGAAACCTAGGATTAGGTTAGGCTTTGCATATTTTTCTGATATATTATACTCTGTTATCTATTTTGTGGGGCTAAGGCCCAATCTGATGGTGCACGAGGGTTGCACACTGAGTCTCGTGACTCACCCCATTATTTAACATCTTTCAGGTAGCATCTAGTGCATCGGACCGGGCTAGAGAGGAGCGCAAGGTGGCCATGCGAGAGATTATTTTGATTAAGCAAAAGACATTACTAGTTTATTAATTTTTTAATATTTTCAGTTTGTGGGTTTTAAATTTCATTGTAATAAGGCTACGGGCCACCAGCTTTATATTCCAATTTGTTTTGGGCTTTTATTACTACTAGACACTTAGATTTTACGATTTAATTAAGTTTAGGCATGTATTGAATTTTGGTTTTTAATTCATAAAGGCATTTAAATGAAAATTCATATCATTTACGAATTGTTCGACCATTTATTTTCCCGATTAAAATGTTAAAATCAAGAAAAATATTTTCCAAAAATGTGACATGTTTTACTAAATCTTCTTAGTGACATACAAGATCCAGTCGTGGTGTTTGGGCCGGGTTTGGGGTGTTACAAATTAGTATCAGAGCCAGGTTCAAAACTCAGCTTTGGGGGTTTTGGGCTCAAAATGTTTTCTAAAGATAGGTTTTGAAAACATGCATGTTTATAAATAACACAGGATGGGTTTTTCGGCATGGCACCTGTGTCTCCGACCTAAGTCCGCCAGGTAAGTATTCTGAGCTCACTGTGTGTTATGTATGTATGTGGGCTTTATGGGACGTAGACTATTTTAGAACTTGATGGACTCTAGGCTTAGCTTAAACAACTCCTTAAACCTCATAAGACTTAAGTCAACTAAACAAACTCGTGAACAAGTCATTGGGTTGAGGTGTGGCAACAGGCATGCGCATGTCTAGGATTGGATCCGGAAGAGCCTGGTACTTAAGCAGTCCTAGAGACTCACCTCATCTTCGCTGGAATCCTACCTGGTGCGTAGTGACTGTTCACCCTAACCGTGAGGACTTGTTAATGGGCCAAAATTTATAATTAAAACCCGAAAGGGACCAGCCATCCTATTTTGCAAAATTACTAAATTACTCCTGATTTATAAAATGACCAAAATATCCCTGATTTGTAAAATTCCTAAATTACCCTTGACTTATAAAATGACCAAAATACCCCTGATTTGTAAAATGACCAAAGTATCCCCAAATTTTAAAATTATCGAAACACCCCCCGGATTGTAAAAAATTACTAAAATACCCTTATTTCACAAAGGGAACCTAATTTTGGGAAATTACGAAAATACCCCTGGGTAGTGAAATGACGAAGATACCCCTACATATTGAATGTAAGTTCGTGGATGCTGCTTGTATGTTATGACTGAATGTATGTGCTCCCTAGAACTAGGAGATGTGAACTTGAGACTGAATGGTAGATATAATTGCAAATTCGAAAGAACTACTCTTAAAACTACTACTCATAAGACTGTTCGTGGATAACCAGTGGAAAAAAACTAATGATTCATAAAATTCCTAATCAGATAAACGTGAATTGGTAGAATGAGTACAAGAGGTCGTGGACGTCCGCCGCGCGGTTGTGGTAGGGGTAGGAGGACCGTGTCAGAGCCAGTAAGGTCTGGCCACGGGTCAGGAGACGAGATGCCAGACATACCGGCTGTAGAGGGAGAATTTCAGGACTAGGTGCCCGGAGATGATGCGGTATCTCAAGCGATGTTGCGGGTCCTTGAGAGAGTGGCTGGAGCAAGCACAGGGTCAAGAGCCCAGAAATCTATGTCTAAACAACTCTGAGCCAACGGAGCAGAGATGTTTAGGGGTGTTTCTGGCGTAGCCCCTAACACAGCTGAGTATTGGTTAGAAGCGAGTAAGCGCATAATGGATGACCTAGACTTCACGGTGGAGGAGAAGTTGAAAGGGGTCGTGTCTCTCCTTCGAGACGAGGCTTACCAGTGGTGGTTCACGGTAAATGAGGGTACTACCGCAGACCGAATTGACTGAGATCTCTTTAAGGAGTCATTTCAGGGAAAGTATGTTGGGGCCAGCTATGTGGATGCACAGAGGAAGGCATTCCTGAACTTGGTGCAGGGAAGTAAGTCTGTATCTGAATACGTGGCAGAGTTTCTGCGGTTGAGCCGTTACGCTCGAGGAATTGTGGCAACTGACTATGAGCGTTGCGTACCATTCGAGGATAGACTAAGGGATGAGCTAAGGGTATTAGTAGCACCGCAGCGGGAGAGGGACTTTGCAGTTTTGGTTGAAAAAGCTAAGATATCTAAGGAGGTTAAGCGGACTGAGAAACAGAATAAGGATAAGGATAGGAATAAGAATAAAAGGAATTTTGGGCCGTCAGTATGATCTGGGAATTTTCAGAAAAGGCCTAGGTCTGATGGGCCAGCTCGTGCTCCGACGGGTCAAAATCGATCATGTCCTTCGTGTGGGAAGGTACATTATGGGGATTGTAGAAGGAGAACCGGTGGATGCTTCAAGTGTGGATCCACGGAGCATATGATTAAGGACTGTCCATAGGTGCATCAGGTACAACTGACGGGACGAGGTTCTGATCGGGTTAGGAGTGGTGGTCAGCCTATACCAAGGGGTCGTGGCGTAGCCAGAGGAAGAAATGGGTTCGGTCGGGGTCGTAGAGCACCTGGTAGGGGTGCTGGTAATGTAGACGCAAGGCAGCCGGGTCTAGTCTATGCAGCATGTCGACGGGAGGATGGTGACGCACTGGACGTCATAACCGGTACGTTTCTTATTACTAATAGCCCATACCTTGCTTTGATGATATTGGGTCAACTCACTCTTATGTTGCATGTTCGATATCTGAGCCCTAAGTTTAGACTCTAAAACAACTACTAGGAAGATGACTGTGGTTAGCCCTCTAGGACAATCTAGGGTAGTAGACAAACTTTTTAGAGACATACCCTTAAAGACCCAAGGAGTAGTGTTCCCAGCAGACTTAATGGAATTACCGTTTGGAGAATTTGACCTTATTTTGGGAATGGATTGGTTGACTAAGCATCGTGCTAAGTTGGATTGTGAGACTAAGCGTATGGTGTTGAGTACCCCGGAAGGCGAGGAGGTGGTTGTGTTAGGAGAAAGAAGGAATTACCTGTCCAACGTAGTGTCCACATTAAAAGCTGTTAAGATGATTTGGAAGGGATGTAATTCGTTTCCAGCCTTTATCAGTGCTTTGGATGTTAAGGAGGTGGCTGTCGATGAGGTTCAAATAGTCAAGGATTTCACAGATGTCTTTCCTGAAGAAGTGCACGGATTACCCCCGGATCACGAAGTGGAGTTTGGAATAGAGCTACTTCCGGGTACAGCTCCGGTGTCTATTGCTTCGTATAGAATGGCGCCGAAGGAGTTAATGGAACTCAAATCCCAGATCTAGGAACTGCTAGATCGTGGATTTATCCGACTGAGTGTGTCTCCATGGGGAGCTCTGGTCTTGTTTGTGAAGAAGAAGGACGGATCCATGCATATGTGCATGGACTACCGTCAACTAAATAAGTTGACGATTAAGAACAAGTATCCGCTGCCGAGAATCGACGATCTGTTCGATCAGCTCAAAGGAGCTTCAGTTTTCTCTAAGATTGACTTAAGGTCGGGATATCATCAGTTAAGGGTAAAGGAACGAGACATTCATAAGATGATGTTTCAGACTCGGTACGGTCATTATGAGTTCTTGGTGATGCCGTTCGGGTTAACGAATGCGCCAGCGGCATTTATGGATATGATGAATCAGGTGTTCCAACCATACCTTGATCAGTTTGTTGTGGTGTTCATTGACGATATCCTGGTTTATTCCAAGACCGAGGAGGAGCATGATGCACATCTTCGTATGGTGTTGCAAATTCGAGGAGAAGCGCTTGTTTGCTAAGTTCAAAGAAGTGTGAGTTACGCTAAGGGAAGTAACTTTCTTAGGACATGTGGTTTCTGCAGAGGGAATTAGGGTTGACCCTAGGAAGGTAGAAGCGGTATTGGATTGGAAACCGCTAAAGTCGATGGCAGAGATTCGAAGTTTCTTGGGATTGGCAAGGTATTACAGAAGGTTTGTTGAGAGGTTCTCATTAATTGTGGCACCTCTAACTAAGTTGTTGAGGAAAGGAGTACCGTTTGTTTGGGCCGGCAAACAGCAGGAGAGCTTTGAGAAGCTGAAGAAAATTTTGACAGAAGCACAGGTGTTAATTCAGCCAGAGGCAGGAAAAGAGTTTACCGTCTACTGTGATGCGTCACACACAGGATGTGTGTTGATGCAAGATGGAAAAGTTGTTGCATACGCGTCTCGACAGTTGAGACCGCATGAATTGAACTACCCTACACACGACTTAGAATTGGTGGCGGTTGTGTTCGCTCTGAAGATTTGGAGGCACTACCTGTATGGGGAGAAGTCAGTTATTTACACGGACCATAAGAGCCTGAAGTATCTCCTCACCTAGAAGGAGTTGAATCTGAGGCAACATAGATGGATTGAGCTCTTGAAGGACTATGATTGCTCAATCGAATATCATCCGGGTAAGGCTAACATGGTGGCAGATGCACTGAGTAGGAAGGCAATAGCAGATTTGAGGGTGATGTTCGCTCATCTTAGTCTGTATGAGGATGGTAGTTTGGTAGCTGAACTCCAAGTAAGACCTATGTGGACAAATCAGATCAAAGAGAAGCAACTTCTAGATGATGTCTTGAGTACTCGAATCCGGCAAGTGCAAGGTGGTGAAGGTGAGGACTATAGTGTGAATGGCGATGGGGTTTTATGTTTCCGTAAGAGAATTTGTATGCCAAAGGATGTTGAGTTAAGGCAGATGATTCTGCGGGAGGCGCATAGTAGCCCATATGCTATGGATCCTAAATGAGTTAAGATGTATCGGGATTTGAGAGAGCAATTTTGGTGGCCAGGTCTGAAGAGGGAAGTAATAGAATTCGTGAGTAAGTGTCTGACATGTCAGCAGGTTAAAACGGAGCATCAGTTGCCTGCGAGATTGTTGCAGCCGGTGAAAATTTCGCAATGGAAATGGGAAAGAATCACGATGGATTTTGTTAGTGGGTTACCCCTTACGCCCACTAAGAAGGATTCGATTTGGGTGATTGTTGATCGGCTGACGAAGTCTACTTACTTCATACCAGTTCGTGTTGACTATTCCCTGCAAAGGTTGGCTAAGCTGTACGTGGCTGAGGTGGTGAGACTGCATGGTGTACCTGTGTCGATCATATCGAATAGGAACCCTAGGTTCACGTCAAGATTTTGGAAGGCTCTTCATCAGGCAATGGGAACAAGGTTAGATTTCAGCACCGCTTTCCACCCACAGACTGATGGTCAGTTAGAGAGGGTAATCCAGGTCTTGGAGGGTATGCTAAGGGGTTGTATCATCGATTTTAGGGGTAGTTGGGAGGAGTATTTACCTCTGGCAGAGTTCGCATACAATAACAGCTATCAATCTAGTGTTCAGATGGCGCCCTATGAGGCGTTATATGGACGAAGGTGTCGTACTTCTACTTGTTGGACGGAGTTGGGTGAGCGTCAGTTGTGAGGTCCAGAATTAGTTTCAGAAATGGAGGAGAAAGTTAAGTTGATTCGGGCTCGGTTGAAGGAAGCGTCTAATCGATAGAAATCTCATGCGGATCTAAAGCGTAAGGAGTTGGAATTTGTAGTGGGCGATCAAGTTTTTTTGAAAGTCTCACCATGGAAAAAGGTGATGAGGTTTGGAAGTAAGGGCAAGCTAATTCCCCGATTTATTGGACCTTATCGAGTACTAGAATATGTGGGCCCAGTGACGTATCGATTGGAGTTACCTTCAGAGTTGGAGCAGATACATAACGTGTTTCATGTTTCGATGCTAAGACATTACCATTCCGATCCATCGCACATTGTGCCGGTGGAAGAGATTGAAGTAAGGCTAGATTTGTCTTTGAGGAGGAGCCAGTGCAAATCTTGGATCGAGACGTAAAAGTGTTGAGAAGGAAAACCGCCCATTTGGTCAAGGTTTTATGGCGAAACCATGGTGCGGAGGAAGGGACTTGGGAGCCAGAGGATGTTATGCGATAGCAATATCCTCATCTCTTCTGATCAGGTAAATTTCGAGGTCGAAATTTATTTTAAGGGGGGTAGAACTATAACATCCCGAATTAATGGGCTTATGCGTTTAATGTGTAGACATGTTTAATGGGTTAGTATGAGAATTAGAGGTGCAAATTGGGCCGAGGTCTTGGCTAAATATTGTGTTTAGAGACTATTGGGTTTAAATAAAATATTGAGAGTGAAATAGGCATAATGGGCTTGTGGCCCAGGAACAAGGGGCGCAGTAGGAAGGAGCTATAGTTGGCGTCAATGGCAAAGGAGGAGGCCAAAGTTTTGGCCACTTGAAGCCCATGTTTTTTGGGCCAAATTCGGCACTTAAAAGGGAGCAAGGGGGGACAGCATCAAGGCTATAATTTAGGGAATTTTTAATGTTTAATAATTTAGATAATGAGCTAATAAAGATGGAGATAGAGAGGAAAGATAGGAGCTATATTTAGAAGGTTAATGTTAGCCGAAAGTATGAAGAGTTGGGAGGAGAGAGGCATTCGGTTGGCTTTAGGAGGGTGTGCCGAAATTTTAAAGGACATCTTAAGCATTTGTTTTTTTTCTTTCTTTCTTTTCTCATCTTTACTCTTTCAAAAGCCGAAATCACCACTTTCCTCTCCCCTTTCTTTTTCTTTGAAACCTCCTTCTAGCCTAATCTTTTGGATTTTCATTATTATTCATCTCCTATTAACTAAAAGCCGAAACTACACCCTCATTCCCTTCCATAGCCGAAATCTCAAAAAGTTCAGCCTCTTTTCCCGAAGTCTCACCATAGCCAAATCATCTTCTCAGGGTTGGTAAGATTTTTGACAATTTCCTCTCTGCTATCTCTTTTCTTTCTCATCCTTATTTTGAACCGAATCACTTCCTTTATGTCTTGATGGCTTGTTCTTTTCTTCTCACTCTTCATTCCTAGAAGCCGAATACTCTCTGTGGTGTCTGCTTCTGCCGAATCTTGCAGAAAACTGAAGGTAAGTGTCGATTCGCATGATTCAATCTTTTCCCGGTTTTAGAGACCCTAGCCAAATGGCTATATGGAAGCTGATCTTGTGTTTTTCTTTCTTTTGCGGCATTTTGAGATTTGAAGGAGAGCTAATTGCTTAGGTTTCTAAATCGGTAGCACTCGAATCATCCTACTTCCGGGATTTAATCGATTTAGGTAAGGAGATTTGTTTATTTAAACATATAAATTCGGGTAAGTATTAATCCTTGGCCGAATGTAGGGGAAACTTTATCTTCGCGTTCTTTCGGCTTTTTAGCAAAGTTGTAGAAAAAAGGCAGTAGATCCGATTAGCGAGGGTATCCACGTGGAGGGTAGTTCTACGCATTAATCAGGTGTGTAACTTCTCACACCATTTAGATTGTCTGTTAGTATGTGTAAATGAATCTGTTGATATTCTGTTAAATGCCGAAATCACGGCATAATGGTTGAAAACCCAAGGAGGGTAAAGGCAAATCACCAGGTTAGTGATTTCTGTCATTCATAAGTGAATGTTTCTGTTGAGATGATATGTTTTATATGTATGCCGATTTCTGTGTGCACGGGGTTGGGTGATTGATGAAAGGGAAGTGTTCTCATTGTAGTGGCTTTTGCCATGATCTCATTGTAGTGGCTATTGCCATGATGCATTGTAGTAGTGGCTAATGCCATGATCTCATTGTAGTGGCTATTGCCATGATCTGACGATGAGCAGCTAACTGCAGCATGACTGCCATCGATGGTGTGTAGCGGTGTGGGTTGATTGTAGAAACCCCCAATGGTGTGCTTGGCAGGTAAGGGTGGTGTGTAGCGGATGGAAACCTAGGATTGGGTTGGGCTTTGCATATTTTTCTGATATATTATACTCTATTATCTGTTTTGTGGGGCTAAGGCCCAATCTGATGGTGCACGAGGGTTGCACACTGAGTCTCGCGACTCACCCCATTATTTAACATCTTTCAGGTAGCACCTAGTGCATCGGACCGGGTTGGAGAGGAGCGCAAGGTGGCCATGCGAGAGATTATTTTGATTAAGCAAAAGACATTACTAGTTTATTAATTTTTAATATTTTCAGTTTGTGAGTTTTAAATTTCATTGTATTAAGGCCGCGGGCCACCAGCTTTATATTCTCGTTTGTTTTGGGCTTTTATTACTATTAGACACTTAGATTTTACGATTTAATTAAGTTTAGGCATGTATTAAATTTTAGTTTTTAATTCATAAAGGCATTTAAATGAAAATTCATATCATTTACGAATTGTTCAACCATTTATATTCCCGAATAAAATGTTAAAATCAAGAAAAATATTTTCCAAAAATGTGACATGTTTTACTAAATCTTCTTAGTGACATACCAGATCCTGTCGTGGTGTTTGGGCCGGGTTTGGGGTGTTACAATATTCATTATTTTTGGAATTAGAAAAGTCGTGTCCCTAACTTACGGGATATGGCTTCTTTTTTAATCCAAAATAATTGAATATCCACTTCAAAAAATATAAAAATGAGATTCAAATAATGATCAAATGGCTTTTATTCTTGATTTCGAGGATTAAGGAATTTGTGTCCTAACTTACGAGACATGATTCTTTTTTCTCGATTAACTTGAAATAAGCCCAAAATTACTTTAGTTAGGTAGTGCCTTAATACGAAAAAGAGATTGTGTTTTAATCTCCTTTTGAATTTTCAATTCTCGACACTAAGACATTAAGTAATCAACTAGGTACCAATTTTGGGCGCTACGAGGGTGCTAATCCTTTCTCGTGCGTAACTGACTCCCGAACCCATTTTTCTGGATTTTTGTAGACTGAAAAAACATTTTTTTAGTAAATCAAACATTTTATTAAAACAATCGAATTACGAGGTGATCCGATCACACTTTATAAAAAGGATTGGTGGCGACTCCCATTTTCACTTTAAAATAAAAAGTCGATTTCAAAAGGTTTCGACAATCACATTTGCTTCAGGGAATGGAGTAGAGCCAGTTGGACGTGACTCATGATTTTTCATTAACAATTCATTATTTTGCTCAGCAACAAGAAGACAAGATATTATCTCATAATATTTCTTAAAACCTTTTTCACGATGTTGTGTCTACAAAACAACATTATTTGCGTGAAATGTGGAGTATGTTTTTTTCTAACATATCTTCATTAGTTATGTTCTCTCCACATAATTTTAATAGAGAAGTGATTCTAAACATAGCTGAGTTATATTCACTCATAGATTTAAAATATTGTAATATCAAGTGCAACCAATCATAGCGAGCTTTAGGAAGTAATACGATTTTCTGATGATCATATCTTTCTTTTAGACTATTTCAAAGGATAAGTGGATCTTTAACAATCAAATATTTAGTCTTTAATCACTTATGGAGGTGATGGCAAAGAAATATCATAGCTTTGGCCTTATCTTGACTAGATGCTTCATTTCCTTCATTAGTAGTTTCACCAAGGCCTTTTGCATCTAAGTGTATTTCAGCATCTAACTTCCAAGATAAATAATTTCCATATATTTCATACTTTACGATTTAGGGTGGGTTTGGATGGGCGATTGAGCGCAGTGTGGTGCGTTTAGCTTACTTTTTGTCTCACGCTACAGTATCGCTACAGTATCTAATCTCACCACCACTGCTGTTTTTCACTAACCGCAGGTAAACGCACCTCCCATCCAAACCCACCCTTAGTCCATTAGATTCCAAAACCACCAAAATTTACATTTATATAAACTAATAAGCATTATAATACAATTCAAACATAACATAAACAAGATAGTAAGTTCTATATGAACTTACTTAGCAAAACAACAAACAAGTTGAATTGCAAGGACTATTTGATAATTTTGCCTTTTTCTCGGTTATCCTCGGTTTAGTATAATTCTCTATTTATACAGTAATTCAGTTCAATTATCAATTCCAAAGCTCTTATGTCATCATACTAAATGCATGTATCAATTCAACTTTATTATTCGGATGCCCTCGAATTTTTTACATTTTATTGAATTTAGTCCTTAAAACCGAATTTGTCATAACTTTCAAATTAGAGCTTCAACTTTGAAATGGATCTCAATTACATCCTTCTAAATCCCTCTATTATCTAAAGTTACAGAAATTTCACGTAAATTTTGAATTTTGTACAATTTAATTCGTATGTCCAAAACCTAGCAATTGAACTTTATAATCTAGTCCTTTTTCACTTCTAAGCTTAAAATCTAACAATTTAATACCAATTTCTTCAAGAATTCATCAATGAAACTTTTAAAAACTAAACAGTTTTATAAATTAGTATATGGACTAGCTAAATCAAGCTCCCATGACCTAAAAAATATAAAAATTAAAAGAAAATGACTTACAAATTGAAGACTGAAAGCTTGAGCCAATAAAAACAACTTCCATAGGTGTCTTTTGTTTTCATTTGATGAAGAAGATGGTAAAAATGGATGAAAATCATTTTTATTTTCTATTTATACCTTTAATTAAAACTAATTCGTCATAATTTATTTAATTAAACATTAATTAAGAAAATTTAAGCTTAATTAGACAAAAATTAGTGGATAATAATTCATCCACCTCCGGTTGACCAATTTTAAATGGTCAAATTGCTCAATTGGTCCTTTAATTGTTTAAAAATCTATAGCGATAAACTTTACAACTTCTACAATATAGTTTTAATACCACAATTAACTATCAATTCGACAAAATTAAGAGACCAAACTTAAATTAACCTTTATACTAACCTCGTAAATATTAAATAATAATATACGGACTCGAACATCAGAAATGGGATTCCGTAACTGCCATTTCTAACACCACTGAAAAATTGATTACTACACCTATGCTCAACAATTTGTGAAACATACGCCATCTAAGCGATTTGTTAAGGTCATAGAAGAACAAATACACATAAAAAAACTAAACATCAATAGCTAGAGATTAAATTTCTATTTCACTTTCAGTTAAATTTTATATTATAATGTTTATAACTATGTTTTTTTTCATAAAAATATTTAAAGATATCTAATATGATTTATAGATTTCTAACATGTGTTGAATTTTTTTTTTTTTAGATATTTACTATCATTGATTAAAGGTCCAATCCTTGATCTATCAAAATATTGACCATTCATTCGCTTATATATACTCAACAAATCTTCTTTTATAATAAAAAATTGAAACCTCAACTCTATTGAAAAATGTAGAGCTTGAACACAAGCCACTGCTTAACTTGCAAATGAGTCCACATCATTTTGATTTTTCAACATGTAAGCAACCAAGGCAACTATCGCTCAATATTCTCCATCAAGATTGATCATGAAAAATTGTTCTAAAGGTGGATACTAGATCTTTAGTCTATTTCCAAAGGTTGAGATTCATTTATAGTGTGTAACTCCAAAAGATAAGAGGAGACAAATCAATGTTGTCGAAACCATTTTTTGTAAAAGGGGTCAACTTTTATTTAAAAACTAAAATGACGTCGCCACCAATCTTTTTTATGAGGCGTGATCGGATCACCTTGTAAAATGGTTGTCTTTAATAAACGATTTAATTTATCAAAACAACGATTTTGGTCTATGAAATTCAGAAAAATGGGTTCGGGAGACAGGTACCCACGAGAAAGGATTAGCACCCTCGTAACGCCCAAAATTGGTACCAAATTGATTAACTAATGTCTTTATGTCGAAAGTTGAAAACTCCAAAAAGAATTTGAAATACGATCCTTTGTGCTAATATTAATAAAAAACGCTTGACTAAATTGAAACGAGCATTAAAGGCCTTCCCGTTTTGAGATAACAAAATATCACATCCCGTAAGTTAGGACATGATATTTGAACCCCCGAGGATAAGGTTCCCTTTTAATTTGATTAAAAACTTATGTATTCTAATTTTAAAGGGATGTTTGATCATTTAGGTTCAACGAGAAAAAGATCAAAACCCCGTAAGTTAGGGTATGATTTCTCTAATCTCCAAAATACGGAACATTACCTCTATTTTCAAGGTTTTCCTTTTTACGAATTTGGACAAAAATTAATGAGATATTTAAAAATGATATACGTTTAGTTGATTATATTTTAAAGAAAAATCGTTTAAAAATGTGAAGAGGGTCATACTTGACGAATAATGGGAGTGCGAGATAAATTTGGAGTAACGATGGCGTAATATACGTAATACAATATAATATAGAGCATTGATATTAATAAACTAAAATGTTAATATGCATGTGTAATAATAACGATGATGGAAACGATAATATAAATAAAAACAATAATCTTAATCAACAACAACAACAATAACAACAACAACAACAACAACAACAATGATAATAACAAGAACAATAGGTGTAAAAAAAGCTTATAGGATCTAATTTTTGAGTATAAAAAAAGGATAATAAATAAATAAATGGATAGATGATAATAAAATAATAATGAATAATAAGGTAGTAATAATAACAAAAAAATAGAAGAAATAAAAAAATTGAAAAAGAAAGCATAATAAATAAATATATACGAGAATTAAAATAAATAAAGAAAGAAAGTAAGAAACAATGTATAAATAGGAAAATAAATGAATAAGCAAATGAATAAAATAAAAGAATAATGAATAACTAAACAAATAAATGGATAAACAAAATAGTTAAAATAAAAAAGGACTTAATTGACATTAAAATAAAATTACAAAGTATAAATTGCAAATAAATAAATAAATAAAAAGAAAACTCACAAGGACCGGAATATAATGCGCTGAAACTAGCAATGACTAGATGGGAAAATATCCCTGATCCTTATGCGCTGCGTTTCAACTAGCAAGGCCACAGATTAAATTAAAAATGAAATAAAATTAAAAGGGAAAATTTAAAAAGAATTAGGACCAAACTAAAAGGCGCGTAAAGGAGTGAGGACTAAATGGGAAATTATCCCTGTCTTTCAAAATGCACAACTTCAGTAAGGACTAAAATGAAGTAAAAGAAAAATTATCGGGCCAAATTAAAAGGAAAGAAAACAAAAAAGATTCCAATTGAAACAGGTAGGAAAAGCAGAAGGACTAAGGGCGCAAATAGACCTTTAGTCCAAAAACAGGTGGATCCTAGGCTGATTTGGGTCGGATTTTCGGGTCTAAACAAAACGGCATCGTTTTGGTAATTAAAACTTAAATCCAAAACGGCGCCGTATTACCCTTGTATAAAATAAAAAAAATCAGGAAAAAAATGCACTTCCCCCTTTATTTTTTCAGAAACAGTTTTGGAATCCTATCAAATTCTCCCTCTTGCTCTCTGGTCCAATCACCAGACGAACGCGCCGTTGACGGCGGTAGCCACCATATACGGTGGTCAGAGTCCAAAAAAGGGGATTTTCAACCATTTCAGCCTTCCCAAACCTTAATCTAAAACTAAAATACCCAGAAAAGCCCTCTAAAATTCGAAAAGGTGAAGGAAACCTTTCGGTTCCATTCCCTCTGTTCACCTTGATACAAATATGCGAAGAGAAAAAAAGTAATACCTATGCAAGAAAAATCAGATTTTTTAACTTTTGATCTTTTCTTTTTTTGTATTTGATGTTCATTTTTTCATGAAAATACATGGATTCCTTCATGGCTTTTATAGCCGAGAATATCACAAATATCATATGTTTTTGCTACTGTTTGGGGTTTGCTTCTATTGTTGTCTTTTCGTGTTTGGTGTTGCTACTTCTTTTGATTTGTTTTGTAGGTTTGCTAGGAGTCAACGAGGAAGGGCTTTGCCGTTTCGGTGCAAGGGAGGCCACCTCGGGCAGTGGGCGCGCTGACACAATGTGAGGAGCGGCGCAAAGGGGACTCTAGGGTTTCTGAGAGTGTTAAAGTTTTTGGGCCATTTGGGCCTTGTAATTTGGGTTAGGGTTAATTTGGGTTTTTTTGAATCTGTTATAAATGGACTCTTTTTATTTATTTTGTTTTGGTTTATTTGCTAATGGACCCAGGGCAAATTTGGGTCTGTACAGCTGCCCCTCTCTGCTCATTTTCGTGTAACGGGAATGAAGCAAATTGTAACATCCCGAATTAGGGGTTGTTTGCATTTTATTTTATTTTTAAGTGATTGCCTGAAGAAATGCATATGTTATGGTTGTTTTAAGGTCTGGTCATAACCCCGGGTTAGGTCGGGATTAGGACTAAAATTTTCTTTTAGTGCTTGAGAGGAAAAAGCCAGGTGAAGAGGATTTAAATATAATTTTGGCGAAGTTATGGCATGAAATTCGGCCTGGCAAAGTGGCTCGGGAGCGCCACTAGGGGGCCTTAGTGCAAGGACGCGGGTTCGAGTCACCATGGAAGCTTATGGGAGCATTTTATTATTTTGGGCTTTGGCGTTATGAAGGAAGGGGGCTAAGAAGGCTTTAAAAGAAATTTGGGAGCGTTAGTGGACATGAAAGTCCAGGTAGTAAAGTTGCGCGGGTTGTGGTTGGTGAATGCGGCAAGGAGGACTCGTGTTCGAGTCCTGATGAGGCGCATGGGTGTTTTTATTTTGCTTTGGCGTTAATACATGAAGGAACCAAGAAATGAACACTTAAAGGATAATTGTGATGCGATTAGGTCACAAAAGACGCCTTGGCTGAATGGCTAAGGGCGCTGCTTTGGGATGCCTTCTCCAGGTCTCGGGTTCGAGACCTAGGGGCTGCAGCATGGGGGTTTAATTTTTTTGTGGCCAGCGTGAGAAGCTAGTGGCCTGCATGGGCATTTAAATGCATGAAAATGCTTGATGGGTGGCTTTTATTTTTTTAAATTGTGCTGGAGAGTATGGGAATTATTTCATTTATTTATTGGAAGTATGGGTAAAGTTTTCTTATTTGTATTGGAAGATGAAATAAGTGATGGGAAAAATTATTAATAATGAATTATTTTATTTCAAATGGAGATGGGAGAATGATTAAACAATGTTTTGCTTGTGGTGATGGAAATTATCACCTTATGGGGAGCATGGCCGAATGTGGTTTTCTCTAGGGACCTTCATATCGGTTTTCAAGTTAGCAAGGGGTGCCGAAATCCTTGGATTTACTTTTCTTCCTTCCCAAATTGTGCATGGCCGAAATTGATGATTGTTTTTCTCTTCTTACCAAATTGTTCTTGACCGAAAAAGGAGAGAGACCAAAGGCTCGAGTTTCGGTTTTGGAAGGAGCTAGGGAGTATTTCGGCTAGCACATGTTACTTGCATTGTTTTCTTTCATTGTTGTTAGCCGAATCTCTTAGTCACTACATCTTGTCAAATCCCTTTCTTTTTCTATTATGGTCTTAGTCGAATATCAACAAGAACAGATCTTTTTTTGGTCTTTCTCCAATCGGCTCTGAGAAAAGGTAAGTGCCATGGCCGAATGTGTTAGGAGTTACCCCTCTCCTCTCTGTCATTTTCGTAAAGGTAAAGCCGATTTCGACAATGGTTAGCAAGGTCTCTAATCACCTTTTTACACCGATCTTTTCTAGGTACTCCGAGATTTGAGGTAGTCGATCTAAGCTCTCCTTTCCTTAGCAATCGGTTGGTAAGTCAAGTGGTAAGGTTATCTCTTTTGGCTCTTCACATTTTATGTCACAAAGATAAGCCGAAGGCTATTAATATGGGTATATGATTGCCGATTTTAGGGAAGTGAAGCAGATTCACAAAACGTGTACTGTGGCTAGTATTCAAGGGGCGTTTAGGTGAGGTTTCGGGTTCATGTGTTAACCCTTTTGGATTGGTTGGTTTGGCCAAATGGCCTATGATACTAACCTTGATGTTGGCTGAATATAGGGTCAAGGGATCTAACTCAATAGATCGGATCTTCGGGATCTAGGATTCACGTTAGTAACAGGTGTGTACATACACACTTCATAACTAATAAAAGTGTTGATATATTGTGTATGCTAAACCGAATTTGTGTAGATTTGGTTGTAATACCGTAAAGGTATGAGCAAGGATTCAGGTAAGCCCTTGTCGATACGAGCTTACGATATAATGCATATGGATGCATGACATATTTGGTATATGTGATATGCAAAAATATGGTTTATGACCAACTCAGTGTATGTTATTATTTTTAAGCATGACTGGCATGATTTCTTTTATATGCATATTATGCTTTGGTGGGGGATCTGAGTGGAGGGGGAAGTGATATCCGTGTCTTTGGACACCAGTGGTCTGGTACCACATTTCGTGATTTTGGGTCACCAGAGGTTTGGCACCTCATAGCGACTTGTCCCAGTGGCTTAGTACCACAGTGGGTTGGCCCCACAGTTGATATTATGGGATCGTCGCCAGTGATTTGGTATCACACGTGGGTTGGCCCCACAACTTATTATTTGTGACTTCGGGTCACCAGTGGTTTGGCACCACCAGTGGTTTGGCACCACAATATTGATTAATACTGTGACTTTGGGTCACCAGTGGTTTGGCACCACCAGTGGTTTGGTACCACACGGGGTAGAGAAAGGTGTTTCGGATGGCTAGGTTGGGTGCATGTTAAACTTAGTCATGATTTGTGTATGATGTTACATTAAACCGGGGGAAGGGTTACACATTGAGTCTTGGTGACTCACCTTTTCCTTTAACTTTTGCAGGTGAGTAGATCGCGGATGATGAGCCGAATGGACTCGAGGCGGCCATGCTTGTTCCTTGGATTTGAAACTTTATTTCGCATCGTTAAATTTTTACTATTTACTAAATTTTGGTTTGATTTGTAATATGGCCGCTAGTTATTATCTTGGGATAATTAAGTAGTCGTTTTTACTTTATCTCTATTATATTACTAATGAACTTATGAACGGTTAAGCAAATCGATTAAAAGTAACGTTTTCAAAATTTTACTTGCACGCGTTTTCAAAGAGGTTACCATCGGGTAACAAAACTTACCAAGGTAACAATAACTCTAATGTCCTAAAGGTTTCAACCCGACTATGTTTATAAAATTAATCCCACCTGAGTTTTACCAAACACCGTCTATAATTTCAACAAATTTTTTTTTCAGATTTCCACTATTAACCCAAATCTTTCAAAACATTTTTACTCCGTGACATACCAGATCCGGTCAAGGCCCGTGGGCCGGGTTTGGGGTGTTACACAAATACCTTAAGAAAGGCCAAATTTGCCTAGTCTTGTAGAATCTCGACTTCTTCGGCGCTTCTATCTTTCAAATAGCCCTGCTCTAACTCATTGCAACTTCAGATGTATAGGAATTAGTGTTTCGATCCGCTCCACTGCAACCTCAGGGAGATAAGATTCACTATGATAGATTTAATCTGATCTACTGCAACTTCAGAGGTATAGGACTTGTAACTTGTAGCTTTAATCTATTCCACTGCAACTTCAGGGGAATAAGATTCGTTATCTTCAACTTGCTCCACTGCAACTTCAAGGAGATAAGGGTAATGGCTTCAATCTGCTCCACTGCAACTTCAGGGAGATAAGATTTGCCATAGTAGATTTGATCCGACCTACTGCAAATTTAAAGGTATAGGATTTGTAACTCGAAGCTTTAATCTATCCCACTGCAACTTCATGGAAATAAGATTTGCTATCTTCAATTTGCTCCACTACAACTTCAGGGAGATAAGGGTAATGGCTTCAATCTGCTCCACTGCAACTTCAGGGAGATAAGATTCGCCATGGTAGATTTGATCCGACCTACTGCAACTTCAGAGGTATAGGACTAGTCGTTTTAATCCGCTCCACTGCAACTTCAAAAAGATAGGATTAACTATCTTCAGTCTTCTCCACTGCAACTTCAAGGAGATAATACTTGTGATTTCAACCTGCTCCACTACAACTTCAGGGAGATAAGGTTTATTTTGATCTGCTCTACTGCAACATCAGAGAGATAAGATCTATGATTTATAGCTTCAATCTATTCCACTGCAACTTCAGGGAATCTTCAGTCTGCTCCACTGCAACTTCAAGGAGATAAGACTTGTAACTTCAACCTACTCCACAATAACTTCAGGGAGACAAGGTTTGCCATGATCTGCTCTACTGCAACTTCAGAGAGATAAGATCTGTGATTTATAGCTTCAATCTATTCCACTGCAACTTCAGGGAATCTTCAGTCTGCTCCACTGCAACTTCAAGGAGATAAGACTTGTAACTTCAACCTACTCCACAGCAACTTCAGGGAGATAAGGCTTGCCATGATCTGCTCTATTGCAACTTTAGAGAGATAAGATCTGTGATTTATAGCTTCAATCTATTCCACTGCAACTTCAGGGAAATAAGATTTGCTATCTTCAGTTTGCTCCACTGCAACTTCAAGGAGATAAGACTTGTAACTTCAACCTACTCCACTGCAACTTCATGGAGATAAGGTTTGATATAATGACTTCAATCCATCCTACTACAACTTCAGGGGAATGGGATTTTTGGATTCACCGATCTTGTTACACTGTCCTCTGGGGAACATGACCTGTTGAATCAATTTCATGGGCCTATGTTTATGCCAATGATTAGGATGTCATGATCAGAATGAATCAAATGCTCCTAACTAGATGTGTATGCATGATATTTGCGTGAATGTAGAATTTCATTTTGCGAGAATGGTCCCTTTTTTATGTTTAGGTGGTCATTGCTCGTTGTTCATCAAGGTTCTATCACTGACGTAGTACCCTACCTTCTTGCTCTCCTGGTATCTTTGACAAAAAACCAGAAAAACTAGCTGTAACTTAGACTATTCTTTCTCAAATATTTCTAACCCTTAGGTTTGGTGAGTTCTAAATAATGTTGTCGAAACCATTTTCTTGAAAAAAAAAACATAAGGTCGACTTTAAAAATAAAAATAGAGTCGCCACCAATCTTTTTTGAGGTGTGATTGGATCACCTTGAGATTGATCATTAAAACATTTTGATTTACTAAATAATGATTTTTTTTCTACAAAATTTGAGAAAAACGGGTTCGGGAGTTAGTTACGTACAAAGAAGGATTAGCACCCTCGTAACGCCCAAAATTGGTACCTAATTGATTAATTAACGTTTTAATGTCAAAAATTTGAAAAGATTTTAAAATACGATCCTCTTTATTTAAAAGAAAACTTAAATAAATTAAATTGGATGCTAAGACCTTCTTATTTAGAAGAAGTAAAATGTCACGCCTAGTGAGTTAGGATACGACATTTTAAATCCTCGAAACTAAGCTTGTCTTTTGACTTTTAAAACTCATGCATTTAAGTTTAAGAAGGATATTCGGTTATTTGGGTCAAATGAAAAATCGGAACTCAGTAAGTTAGAGCACAATTTCTCAAAATTCCAAATACAGAATATTACCTTTATTTTTAGAAATCCTTACCTCGAGATAACAAAATGTCACATCCAGTGAGTTAGGACACAATATTTTGAATTCACGAGAATAAGCTTTTATTTAACTTATATGCTTTGATTTAAAAAGGATAATTGGTTCTTTAGACTCGACGAGAAAAATCGAAACCCAGTAAGTTAGGGTACGATTTCTTGAAACTCCCAAATTCCGAGTATTGCCTCATCGTGAAAACATTTTGAACCAGAATGTAGCAATAAAATGAAATGCATTTTTATTTAAAATGATGGTTTGTGAATAAAATCATTACACCAATAAATTATAAGATACAAATACTGAAAGGAACACTTCGAGAAAATTACACGACGCACTAATCTTCAATGCAAATACAAACAATCAAAAGAAAGTATTATAACATAAAATAGCTAATAACACCAACAGTGCAATGACAAACAGTGCTATGACAATGCTATGTCTAACATAAAAATAATAATAAAAGTGACGAAATAACAATGAAAATAATAATACTAGTAATAATAATAGTAATGATAATGATGATAATAATAATAATAATAATAGAAATATTAAATTTTGAAAGTACATGAAAAGTAGTAAATAAATAAATAAAGGAATAAAATAACAATGATAATGGAAAAAATAAAAAAATAAAAAATAAACAAGCCAATTTTTTAAAAAAGGAATGAGTGAATAAGAAAATAAAAACTAATATAAACTTTATTTAAAAAAAGAAATCAATTAAAAAAATAAAAATAGGATATTAAAAAAACAGTTTTAATATAGATAAATAAATAAAAGTTTAAAATAAAAGGATAGGTAACTTGAGTAAGATATTAAATAAAACAAATTAAAAGGTTAATAATAATAAAAATAATAATAATAGTTATTTAATTTAATAATAATATAAATTTTGAAAGTATATAAAAGATATATATATATGTAAATAAATAGATAAATAACAAAATGTTAATAATAGTAATAATGATGAAACTAAGTAAATTTTATTTAAAAAAGGTAAATAAACAAACAACATTTGATACTAAATCAACCAATTTAATGATATAATAATATTAACTAATTAATTTGAAAATAAAATAGCAAAAATGACGAAAAGGGACTAAATTGAACTTAAAACCAAAATTCGGGGCAAATCAAAAATAGATAAAAGAGAAAAGGGCCAAAATGAAAAGGCGCTAAAGGGCAGATGACCAACTGGGAAATAAATCCATTCCCTAGACATGCGTCCCTTCCCTAGAGGATCGGCGACCCAGGGACTAAGTTGAAACGTTGAACAAATTCTGTGGTCAAATTTAAAAATTAAAATGAGTAGCAAAAGGACTAAATTAAAACAAATAAAAAAGACGGAAGGACCATCCGCGCAAATAGATCCTCAACATAAAAAAACATGCGGATCCCCTGGCAGGTCGAGCCACGCGGGCGAGTTTAGAGTAAAATGGCGCCGTTTTGGCCCTAATGACCCTGGTGCAAAATGGCACCGTTTTGTGCCTGTATTTAAACCAATTTATTTTTCAAAAATCTTCATTTTTTCACTTCATTTCTTCAAAAAAAAAAAAACAAAAGAAAGAAAAAAAAAACTTTCTCAAAATCCTCAACTTTTTTGATTTTCGATCCAGGGTCCAACCATTGGCCGTTGCACCGACCACCGATCATCGGTGACGGCACTGTCGTCTACGGTGGCCAAAAAAATAAAAAATATTATTCGTTTTTTGAGTCCCCGAGCCCCCAAGAAGCCATTTTTCATCGGAAACGGCCAACCTTTAAAACACCAATAAAGAAATAGAAAAATAAAAAAATAATAGAAAAAGGAACCACCTTTTGTTTTTGATTTCTTTGTGTTTTGAATCTCTGTTTTTGCATTCAATCTTGTATTTTCATCTCTAGAAAAAAGAAAATAGTTTGTTCTTCGGTTTTTTATAGCTGAAAATTATAAAAATACATTATTTTTTGTTATTTTTCTGTGCCGTTCTGTTTTCCTGTGTTTGGTCTGCATGTACGGAGGCTGTACGGTGGTTGACGTGAAGGTACGGCGCAATGAGGGTGGTGGTGCTGACATGGCAGTGGCGGTTAAAGAGGCTATTAGGGTTTGCTAAAAGTTTCCTTTAGGTTTAGGCTTTAGGCCTATGTAGTTTGGGCTTTTAATTGAAAAAAACTGGACTCTTTCTTTTTTTTTAATTTATTTATTGGGCCCCGGGCTAAAATTGGGCCCTACAGCTGCCCCTCTTTGCTCATTGTCGTATAACGGGAATTGAGTAAAGACTTAAAAAGGGCCAATTTTGCCCGGCCTCGCTGAGTCTCTACTTGTTTTAGTGCCTTTCTTCTTCGAGTAGCTTTATTCCATCCCACAGCATTTTCAGGGGCATAGGAACTAGCGCTTCGATCCAATTCAAGGAGATTAGACTTGTAGCTTCAATCTGCTCCATCACAACTTCAAGGAGATAAGATTTGCTATCTTCAGTCTACTCCACTGCAACTTCATGGAGATAAGGTTTGGTTTTGTTAAATTTGATCCGACCTACTGTAACTTCAGAGGTATAGGATTTGTAACTTTAAGCTTTTCCACCTCAACTTCAGGGAAATAAGATTTGTGGCTTCAATCTTGTAACATCCCGAAATTGGGCCTAGGAGAATTGAGCCCAATGGGCCTTAGGTGTAGTAGCGTTTAAATTTTTGGAGAACAAGAGATCGGCTTAAATGCTAGTTAGACCTATTGGATAAGTGATTTTGTAAGGTTAGAGGGCTTCTATGAAGTCCCGGGATCAAATATTGGCTTTGGGGAAATTTTGGTTTTAGGTGAAAAAAACCCTGGAAGTTGGCAGATAGGCCTTAAGAATAAAATATGAAGGAAAATGACACAAGTGGAGTGTGTGGTGTAGTGGCAAAGTGACGCCACATAAGAGACAAGGGAGTGACGCCACAAGGAAGGAAGGAGGTCCAAGGTTCAAGTCTTGGCTTTTGCATTTTGGTTTCTTTTTACTTGGATCTTAGAATTTGGGTCATAGTTTATATTTAGTTGCGCATGGTTTAAGACACAAGAGGAGCTTGTGGCCAAGTGGTTAGCGGCATGGATTATGTTGCAAGGGAGCCTGGGTTCGAATCTCATGAGAAGCAAGGGAGTATTTATTTTGCTGTCTGGACGGTAAGAGTTTTAGTTGAATTTAAACTCTACTGACGAAGGGATCCCACATCGGGAAGACACAAAGAATGAAGGTGAAGAGCTAGCTATATAAGGAGCATCTTAGGAGAAGAGTAAACACATCTTGGAGGGCGTTTGGGCACAAGAGTGGTCGAAGCGCGGATTAGCCCCAGAGTCCTATCAGGTGTGTAACTCTCTCTACTCTAGCTGTAGAGCGGCAAATGCCGAAGTGCCGATCACGGCAATAGTAGCCACACGAGCGTGCGAGTGCACGTGTGGGGCTTCGACGCGATAGTTGAGGCCATCAGTAGTATTCTTGTGGGTTGGGCTGCTTGGGCCACAATGGGCCGAAGTGGGCCCAATGGGCCCTTAGGCCCATATGAGTAAATTGTATGATTGGTTAGTATTTGTTGAACTAGACTAGGTGGAACTTATATACGTGGCTAGATTCGTGCTAGGTGGGCCACACTAGTGTGTGGGCCCGGATGGGCCGAAATCAGGTTTTAGGCCCAATCGTCCGGTACGATCGGAAATGGTAGCTGAGTCGCTAGTGGCCACATTAGGCCTTCGAAAAGGCCATTGCAGGTGTGAATTTACGAAAATACCCTTGGTGGGTAAATTACGAAAATGCCCTTGGTAGGTAAAATTACGGTTATACCCTTAGAGGTTGATTAGCATGATTATGTTGTTTAGTTTTGGCCGATTGTAAGGGAAGGCTTGATCTCGCATATCTCGGGTTGTGACTAGTGCTCGAAAAGCGTTAAGGAAGGGGGATCTAGTGCGTTAGATCTTGATCTACGGGATTTGATAGTCGCGTTAGTAACCAGGTGTGTAACCTTACACACTTCATTAGTATTACATGTTATTGTGTTAACTGTTATTAGCCGATTAGCCATTGAAACCCCTGTGTGTGCCTTGTGGGCATGAGCGTGGACTCCGGGTAAGTCCTCTGATTGTGGATCTTGATATATGCTATCATGTCGTTATTGAATGCTATGCCATATGTTATTTTGCATCATCATATGTTATTATGCCACGATTAATTTTGGACATGATGGTGGGATTGTTGAGAGGAGGGGGATGATTTATTTGGACTGTCACTAGTGGTTTTGACCACAAGATGGGTTGGCCCCATCATTTGATTTGTGACTACGGTCACCAGTGGTTTTGACCACATTACTATTATGATTTGTGACTAAGTCCCAGTGGTTTTGACCACCAGTGGTTTTGACCACACTATTGATATTTGTGACTACGGTTACTAGTGGTTTTGACCACAAATGAATATTGTGACTCGTCCCAGTGGTTTGGTACCACAGTGGGTTGGCCCCACATGATATATTACGGGATTTTCATCAGTGGTTTTGACCACAAGATGGGTTGGCCCCATCATTTGATTTGTGACTACGGTCACCAGTGGTTTTGACTACACCGATATGATATTGTGACTTCGGTCACCAGTGGTTTTGACCACACGGGGTAGAGAAAGGAGTTCGGATGGTTAGGTTATGGGGTTTGCATGATTTGCATGTTTTATCAATGATCTGTGTAAGTGCTTGAATTATCGGGTTGGGGATTTATACATCGAGTCTTGGTGGTGACCCTTCCCCTTATATTTTGCGAGATGAGGCATAGATCGCGGGTATGGAGCCGGGGAGGAGTCGAGGTGGCCATGCATATTGGTTTCGGGTTTTGACTATAAAATACCTTCTCAGTTTTATTTATTTTCTTTAAATTTGGTATGATTTTGTAATAAGGCCGCTGGTTATTATTTTGGGTTTTGGTTATTTGATTTACTTCTGATTTTGTTATGCATGTGATTAGAACTTGATTGCTTAATTAACCGGTAAATACAGCATTTTCAGAACTATACCTCTTCGGGTTTTCCAAACGTTACAAGATAATAAAGGTAACTTGGATGTTTTTATAAACTCTCATTTTCAAATCACTTTAAAGGCAAATGGTTCTAAACTTGATTTTTCTTATCGCGTTCAGTTTTAACAAGTGTCCAATGTTTTCTAAAATCGACAATCACAAATGGGTTTTTACTCACGAGTTTTCCAAGTATTATGACAACTTCTAAAACAAACTCAGCATCAATTATTACTAAGTTTTCTAAACCCTAAAACAAAACAAGAGTCTTTTTTAAACATTTCCGACAAACTTATGATTTTAAGATGTTTTCACTCCGTAACATGCCAGATTCGGTCGTAACGTTTAGGCCGGGTTTGGAGTGTTACAAATCTACTCCACTACAACTTCAGGGAGATAAGATTCGCCATGTTAGATTTGATTCGACCTACTGCAACTTTGGAGGTATAGGACTTGTAACTTGTAGCTTAGATCTATTCTGCTGCAACTTCAGGGAAATAAGATTTGCTGTCTTCAATCTGCTCCACTGCAACTTCAGGGAGATAAGACTTCCAGCTTTAATCTGCTTCACTACAACTTTAGGGAGATAAGATTTGTGGCTTCAATCTACTCCACTACAACTTCAGGGAGAAGATTTGCCATGATCTGCTCTACTGCAACTTCAGAGGGATAAGATCTGTAATTTATAGCTTCAATTTGTTCCACTGTAACTTCAAGGAAATAAGATTCGCTATCTTCAGTCTACTCCACTGAAACTTCAGGGAGATAAGATCAGCTATCTTCAACCTGCTCCACTGCAACTTCAGGGAGATAAGGTTTGTGGCTTTAATCTGCTCAACCGCTATTTTTTTTGTTATTTCTTTTTAAAACACCAGTAAAGAAATAGAAAAATAAAAAATAATAGAAAAGGAACCACCTTTTGTTTTTGATTTCTTTGTGTTTTGAATCTCTGTTTTTGCATTCAATCTTGTATTTTCGTCTCTAGAAAAAAAAAGTCTGTTCTTCGATTTTTTATAGCCAAAAATGATAAAAATACATTATTTTTTGTTATTTTTTGTGCCGTTGTGTTTTCCTGTGTTTGGTCTGCAGGTACGGAGGCTGTATGATGGTTAACATGGAGGTACGACGCAATGAGGGTGGTGGTCCTGACGTGGCAACGGCGGCTAAAGAGGATGTAAGGGTTTGTTGAAAGTTTCCTTTAGGTTTAGGCTTTGGCCTATGGGCTTTTAATTGAAAAAAAAACTGGACTCTTTCTTTTTTTAATTTGTTCATTGGGCCTCGGGCTAAAATTGGGCCTTACAATAGTCCTGTTTCCAAATCCTTGTACTATTTTAGAAAACCTTTCAGAGCAATATGCAAAACTCTCTTTACTTAAATATCATTAGTCCATTAATCGTTATTTCAATAAAAAAATGCTTGAAAAAGATTGTAGTAATGGACAAGATTGAAATTTATTACGAGCAAGGCTCGAAATGAATAGATTAATCAAAATAGCAGATTTTCTTAAATACATAGTGAATAAGATGAAAATAAGTGCCCCGGATATCGTAGCATGAGTTTCTTTGTACTAACTTCCCGAGGATCCTTTCGAACTTGATATGTGTTTTGGAGATCCAAAATACTTTGTTGATGCCCCAAGCCGTAGCATCTCTCCTCCTTGATCATTTTGGGATAACCAGACTACCACATGCCCCATCCTTGATCAAGATTTGAATTGCCCTTTTCTCGGGTTTTCAAATCAAAATCCTTTTGGTCTTAAGGCGCTCTTTGCGAGTTTTCACCTTGGCCTCTCCCATTTTTTTAGGTGAAATATTTCTTAACTGAGTCTGAACTCACAGGATTGGGCAAGCTTTTGCCATCCATCTCAGTCAGAATCAACACTCCTCTAGAAAATGCTCCTCTAGAAAATGCCTTCTTTACCACATAAGGTCCTTCCCAATTTGGCATCCATTTCCCTCTAAAATCCTTTTGTACGAGCAAGATCTTTTTCAATACTAGGTCTCCCTCATGAAATTCTCTAGGATGAACCTTTTTGTTATAAGCTCGCATCATTCGCTTTTGGTACATCTGACCATGACGAATGGCTTTTAATTCTTTCTCCTAGATCAAGTTTAGCTGATCATATCAGGATTGGACCGATTCTGCTTCGTCCAATTTTAATTCTGCCAAAACTCGGAGAGAAGGAATCTCGACTTCAATGGGTAAAACTGCCTCCATTCCATAAACCAAAGAAAAGGGTGTTGCCTCGGTTGAGGTCCTGACAGATGTTTGATAAGCATAGAGGGCGAATGGTAGCTTCTCATGCCAATCTTTGTAAGTCTCAATCATTTTCCCCACGATTTTCCTAATATTCTTGTTGGCTACCTCCACTATACCATTCATTTTTGGGTGATATGGTGATGAGTTGTGGTGTTTGATCTTGAACTGACTGCAAACTTTTAATATCGTGCTGTTGTTTAAATTTAGTGCGTTGTTAGATATGATCCTTTTTGGCATTCCATATTGACATATGATCTCCTTATTTAAGAACTTGCTGGTTGCCGATTTTGTGACATTGGCATATGAAGCATCTTCTACCCACTTGGTAAAGTAATCAAAGACCACGAAGATGAATCGATGCCCGTTAGAAGCTTTAGGTGAAATTGGCCCAATGACGTCCATGCCCCACATAGAGAAAGGCCATGGAGAAGTCATAACATGAAGAGGTGAGGGAGGTACATGAATTTTATCTCCGTAAATTTAACACTTGTGACATTTCTTGGCGTAATTGATGCAATCTCCTGCCACGGTGGACCAATAATACCCGAATCTCATAATTTGCCTAGCCATTGTAAAACCATTGGCATGTGTTCCTCAAACACCCTTGTGGACTTCTTCCAAGATCTGCTTAGCCTCAACAGCATCTACACATCTTAGTAGCACCTGATCCTTTCTCCTTTTATATAGGATTTCTTCATCTAGGTTATAGTCATTGGCCAGCCTTCTCAACGTCCTTTTATCATTTTCAGTTGCTTGGTCAGGGTATTCACGATTCTTCACATATTGCAATATATCATTGTACCAAGGGTGATCATCCTTTTCTTCTTATTCGATGTTGTAACAATAAGCCAGAGTCTCATAAATACTCATCTGGATAGGCTTTACATCCTCTTGTTTATTTGCTTTGACCATTGAAGCCAAGGTAGCCAAGGCATCACCCATCTGATTTTCATCTTGTGGGAGGTAATAGAAGGTGATGTTATCAAACTCTTCAATTAACTCAAGAACCAACTTTCGGTACTTGATTAACTTAGGATCTCTTGTCTCCCATTCTCCCTTGAGTTGATAGATCACCAATGCGGAATCTCCATATACCTCTAGCACTTTGATCTCACGTTCTATGGCTGTGCGGATACCCATGATGTATGCTTCGTATTCTTCCATATTGTTCGTGTAATCAAAATCCAATTTGCTAGTGAAGGGATAATGATCTCTATTTGGGGATATTAGGACTACCCCAATTTTGTTACCCATAGCGTTTGAGGCTTCATTGAAGTTTAGCTTCCAAGAATGACCTTCTTGTGGGTCTTCTTCAGTGGTTGCAACATACATTAAGTCTTCATTTGGAAAATCAAAGTTCAAAGGCTCGTAATCCTCTAGAGCTCTACTAGCCAGAAAATTTGCTATTGCATTTCCTTTAACTACATTCTGATTCACATAGACTATGTCAAATTCGGAAAGCAGAATTTGCCATCGGGCCATTCTTCCATTTAAAGCAGTCGACTCTATCATGTACTTTAGAGGGTCTATCTTTGAGATGAGCCAAGTCGTGTGGTACAGCATGTACTGCCTCAAACTTCGGGTTGTCCAAATCAGGGCGCAATATAACTTCTCGATTCACGAATATCTTGTCTCACATTCAGTAAATTTCTTACTGAGATAGTATATCGCTCTTTATTTTCTTCTCGATTCGTCATGTTGACCAAGCATGCATCCCATGAAATTCCCAAATATTGTCAAGTACAGTATCAGCAGTCTATCTGGGTTTGGTGGCAACAGTATTGGGGCATTGGACAAGTAATGTTTGACCTTATCGAAAGTTTTTTGGCACTCCTCATCCCAAACGCCTGGGTTGTGTTTCTTAAGGAGACGGAATATGGGGTCGCATTTCTTAGTTAGCTATGAAATGAACCGGGCGATGTAATTTAGTCTTCCTAGGAAACCTTGAACTTCTTTTTAAGTGCGTGGTGGAAGCAATTGTTGTATAGTCTTTACTTTGTCTGGGTTGATTTCAATCCCCTTTTCACTAACTACAAATCCTAATAGTTTTCTCGACCTAGCCCCGAAAGTACATTTTGCTGGATTAAGCTTCAGTTGGAATTTCCTTAGACTCAAAAACAATTTCCTCAAGACTTGTACATGCTCTTTCTTTGTTCGGGATTTTGCGATCATATCGTCTACATAAACCTCGATTTCTTTATCATGAAACAAAGTTACCATGGCTCTTTGATATGTTGCTCCTGCATTTTTCAATCCAAATGGCATCACCTTATAGCAAAAAGTTCCCCACATAGTTACGAATATGGTCTTCTCCATGTCTTCAAGATGCATCTTTATTTGGTTGTATCCCAAGAAGCCATCCATGAAGGAGAACAATGAATAAAATGCTGTGTTGTCTACTAATGTGTCGATATGTGCAATGGAAAATTATCATTCAGACTGGCTTTGTTCAAGTCTCTGTAGTCCATATACATGCGTATTTTCCCATCTTTTTTTGGGACAGGCACGATATTGGCTACCCATTCTGTGTATTTAACCACCCACAAGAAACCAACATAGAACTATTTTTTGAATTCTTCTTTTATTTTTAGTAAAACATTGGGCCTCGCCCTTCGGAGCTTCTGTTGAACTAGCTTGTATTCTTCCTTTATGGGGAGCCGGTGTACCACGACATCAGTACTTAACCTGGGCATGTCTTGATATGAACAAGTGAAGACATCTTTAAATTCTTGGAGAAATTTAAGGAGGTCTTACTTCATCTCTGTAGTAATGCAAGCTCCTATCTTCATTTCTTTTTCCTCTCCTAGGCTCACAATTTCCACTGACTCTTTATAAGGCAAGATTTGTTTCTCATCTTGTTCTACCATCCTCAACAAATCTAGAGATAGGTTGTAACACCCCTCACCTGTATCCAACTTTGAGATAGGGTTCGAGGCGTTACCGGACTTAAACATTCACAATCATACAAAACTGAGTTACCAAATTTCACTCAAAATTTCAACTTTTCAAATACATGCATTTGACCTTGTCATCTATTTAATCACTTATACCACATAACAATACATTAACACATACCATGGACAAATAGGCTTACAAGCCAAAATCATCATAAGCCACATCTCATGGCTATAATCAACAAATCAAAATAAGCCAATACATTTGACTAATCACAACAACATCTATCATAGAAAAATTAAGTCCCTATACATGCCACTCACTTGAAAACATTTAACATACATATGTCAATACTCCAAGGATAATGGCTCAATAATGTGATGCTGCCTCCGATGATCTCCAACCTTGAACTGACCTGACAAAACTAAAAGAAATAGAAAGGATGGAGTAAGCTTTACGCTTAGTAATCTCGCATGAAAATAATAAGCAATGTGATAACATTTTCATATTCTTCCTATTTATTCAAATTCCAGTTAAGTTGTTTTTTGAGTCACAGTCATTAAATTATTTATATCTAGAGCTACGGAACTCCAAATTAAGATCCATGAATTTTAAATAAAACTAGACTCACATATCTTCTTACCATTAAATTTCTAGAATTTTTGGTTTAGCCAATCAATACAGTTTATCCATTAAATATTCCTCTGTTTCACTATTCAACTATTCTGACCTCTCTTCACTACGAATAACGTTTCTCCTCGTACAGAGTTCATATGACCTTCTTATTTGGTTAACTTGAAAATAGACTCATTCACAATTTCAGGCATATAAATTATATCCCACAATTATTTTTGTACAATTTTTAATGATTTTTCCAAGGCAGAATAGGGGATCACGTAATCATTCTGAACCAGTCTCACAGAAATTCAAATATCTAAAAATATACGAATCATTTGTTTGCTATGTTTCTTTTATATGAAAATATACTCAATAATATTTAAATCAATATCTCATACAACTTATAATTCAATTTCTACTATTTGTGGTGATTTTTCAAATTCACGTCACTGCTACAGTTCAAAGCAGTTCTATTGTAAATTTTTGCTCTCTCTCACTTTTGTTGTATTCATTACTTGCCTATACCAATCTTTCCAATTTCCGATTACATATCGAGCATATTGTTCATACGTACATTTGCCACATTTCTCAATTGGTCACATTCACACTTGCACTTATTCGTAACATGATCGCACCAATCATCATTAGTAAATTATCTCGTTGAACCCCTTCGAAAAACGCCCGATACTCGATGGTCTCAGCACATAGCTCCACCTACACATTATTCGGCTTTCTTGTACACATGGTGAAGGTCCCTTATCACCATGCGACCTAGCCATTCCATCTCGTAGCTTTCTTGTCTACATGGTGTCCAACACTAGGAACCACTCATGTGACCTAGCTACTCATAACCTGTAACTTTCTAGTACACATGGTATACACACAGTATTACACATGTGACCTAGTTACATATGAAATTATTATCCCGTAGCTTTCTTGCACACATGGTGAAAGTCCCTTATCATCCATGTGGCCTAGTTACATATCAAATTTTGCCATCTAGTAGCTTTTTTTGCACACGGTGAAAGTCCCTTATCACTCGTGTAACCTAGCTACATATTGACCGTATCTCTCGGTTTTCCGAAGGTTCAATCGAGAACTTCCATTTCCATACATTTTCATATTTTAGTTATCACCCAATGATTTCCATAATATCTAGCAAAATAATTATTGTACAAGTAAAATAAATGCATTATTTACATATAAACTTTCTTGTCGAAATCTTGTCAGGTACAATCGTGTAGCAACTCATACAACCCATGTAATATTAATTTAACATTCAATTCTTGTAACATTAATTTGCCATTCAATTTCACATGACACAACAAACATCACATTTTCCATACCATACATACCATCCATCAACTTCTCCTAAACATATTAAATCATACAATTTATGCCATATCAATAGAAAATTACAATTCAAGAATGGTGTTGCATTATTATTAACACACGAACTTACCTCGAATGCTGAAACGACCATTTTACCAACTTTTCCAATTTTCGATTTTCCTCCAGTTCTAGGTCCAAATCTCGTTTTTTGGGGTCTAAAACATCACATTTCACTTATTTAATTAATGTACTACTCAAAACAGTCCCTAACTCAAACTTTGGTAAAATTACAAATTTGCCCCTAAACTTTTGCATAATTACGATTTTGCCCCTAGGCTCGAAAATTAAACTTTATTCCTTTTTCTTATATTTTATGACATGCTGAACATTTTCCTATTCTATAGCAACTTCAAATTCTTACTATAACACATTATTATGAATAATAACAAATTTTACCAAATAGCTCGTTTTACTCGTTTTCACCGAAAATCACTTAGTAAAAATCGTTCCTCTACTCATAAACATGCATAATCTACCAAAATTCATCAAAATACACAATTATTCAACATGGGTCAATTTTTAAAATTAAACTCTAGCTCAAAATAATGGTAGAAATAGCTAAACTAAGGTACCGGGATTTCAAAAAATTGATGAACATTAAAAACGGGGCTTAGAAACACTTACTATGAAGCTTGAAAAGCTTGAAACCCTTAGCCGTGAAGTCATGAAATTTTCGGCAGCAACTTGAAGAAGATGAGCAGATTTTTTTTCTTGTATTTTGTCTTCTTTTATTCATTAAAACACTAAATGACTAAAATACCCTTAAGGCTTTTCTTTCAATTTTGTCCTATTCATGCCCATTTTTGTCCATCAAGTTATCCAATGGTCTAATTACCTTTTAAGGACCTCCAATTTAAAACTCATAGCAATTTGACACCTTTAATATATAGAACTCAACTTTTGCACTTTTTACAATTTAGTCCTTTTGACTAAATTGAGTGCCCAAACGTCAAAATTTTCGAACGAAATTTTCACGAATCTTTCCGTGAAATCGTAGACCATAAAAATATAGTAAAAATATCTCGTCGGATTTGTGATCTCGAAACCACTGTTCCGACTAGGCCCTAATTCGGGATGTTACATAGGTTACATTATCGATCATCTTCAAAATCTTGAGAATCTTCCATGTACATATCTTACTCAAAAGGAGATTCTGAGTCAGTAGTGATGTCGCTCATATCATTGATATCTAGAGACCTATTATAGAGATGAAGAAAAAATCCAAAGAACAAAAGAAGCTAAGAATAATTATTTGTATGGTATGATTATGAATGAAAAGAATAAAAGAATATTTGCTCAAAATGATACGCAAAAATGCATTTTTTATTGAAATAAAGATTTCGAACATAAGCCTATTTCACAAAAGATTCTCATTGCTCTTAGGCTTAGAGCAATAAGTGTGTTTTGAACATTACTCTGTATTGGCTCTAAAAACTACAGGGATCTCTTCCGCAATCCAATTGTTCAAAACACTTCCCGGTACATAGGGGCAGATGTCTGATAAATTTTATCCCCTGATTCCTTCTTCAGATATGGCATTGATGTTCAGGTTTCCCAACATTTCTTCCGCAGTCTCTTTCCTAGCCATCTTTCTTTCCGGATGAATGGTTCCTCCAGATACGAACGTCTTGGATAAATGGGGAAAGGTCTTCGGTTCCCACTTGATCTCTTCCCCGCTCAGTCGCACTCTTCTCCTTTCTTATTTCTTATTTATCTCATTCTTCTTTTGCCTAGCATCTGGCTTAAATCCTAAACCAAAGCGGTCTCGTTTGTCCTTCAGTATAGGTGCATCGACCTTTCCTTGTAGGCATTTTCCAAGTCCTCTCCCAGGTAAGGCTCATTTACCCACTGTGAGTTGCAGGCTCATCCTTGTAGTTTTGGATATTTTGGGCATCGGGATCTTGTTCCTTTCGATGATGAAGGTTGCATTCACAAATTCTAACGATCGAAATGAACATTCTATCGCTTCATCGCCCGTCCCTACGTATGGCGCGTCGTTGGTCACAGATACAATAATGTCTTCTTCCGCATTTATCTTTACCAGCCAGCCTTAGGTTACCAACTTTAACTTCCGGTGTAGTGACGACGACACTGCCCCAGCCGTGTGAATCTAAGGCCTCCCCAACAAACAATTATAAAAAAGCTTAATGTCCATCACCAGGAAGTCTACTTCGTATGTGTTTAAACCAATCAAGAGGGGTATCTCAATCCTTCCCATCACCCTTCTTTCAATTCCATCGAATTCTCTCACTATGTTTTGACAGGTCTTCATGTGAGAGCTATCCACAGGCAATCTATTTAGTGTGGATAGGGGTAAGGCATTTAGCGCAGATCCATTATCAATCAACACCCCTGGTAACATATACCCTTTGCAGCGGGTGGTGATATGCAAAGCCTTTGTAGATCCCATGCCCCCGGGCGGTATCTCATCATCATTGAAGAAGATGAAGTTGTTGCCACTTATATTGTTGACCAGGCGGTCCAGCTGGTTCACAGAGATATCGTTAGCGACATTAGTTTCGTTTAGTACTTTCATTAACGCTTCACGATGTGTCTCCAAACTTAAAAGTAAAGCTAGCACTGAGATACGAGCTGGTTGCTTATGTAGCTGTTCTACAACACTGTACTCGCTATGCTTTAAGAATTTTAGAAATTCTCTAGGCTTGTTCTCAGTTACTAGCTTGTTAACTGGTTATTTGAGCCTGACCGTCTTTTTCTTCTTTTATTCAGCCATTGGGGTCTTTCCTTTAACAGGCTCAGCTCCTGCATTTGATGGATCATAACACCTCCTACTGCGCGTGTAGAAACCCACCTCTTTACCTTCTTCTGAAGCACTAATCGGGCTCTCTTCTCCCAGAATCGTCACATTGCAGTAATAATTCCAAGGAACCTTCTTATTATCTTTGTAAGGAAAAGCTACGGGTTTCTGGATTATGACCCTTGGTGCCATTTGTGCTCCAGCTTCATTGCTTCTTGGTCATGAAATGATAACCACTGGGTGGTTGACTTTATAGACCTTCTCTGTTGGCTCCTCTTTCGAAGCACACACTTCTTCCCTTTCGAAGCCTTTAGCATATTCAAAGAATTCTAGCTCCTTATTATCCATTAGATTTTATACTAGAGTCCTGAACTTAATGCACTGTTGGATTTCATGACCTTCCTTAGCATGGAACTCACAGTAGTCCCTCATCTTTTCAGGTCCCTCTTTTGAATCTTATTTGATTAAGCATCTTTCTACCATTTTCTTCCAAACCGATCTCAGTGGGGTTTTTATTTCTGTCACATCCATCTTGGTTCGTTTTCCTCCATTCTAACTTATCGTATTTATCCCTTTATCAGAATGACTGGATAATGGATTTGCTGTCACATTAGGTCTGATAAGTCGTCAAATTTTATAATTCTCATTTTAATGAACCTTTCGACCAAATTTTTAAATGTGGTGCAGTTCGATTGAATGTCCTGTGATTCCCACGTGGTACTCGCATTGAGCATTTGCGCCATACCATTTGGGGAATAGAGGTTGCATGGGCTTCAGGTAGAAGAGGGATACCACATGTGCATCGAACAGGCTCTGATATAGCTTCCTATACGTCATCGGGATAAGTGTGAACTGGAGCCTTTCTGTATTCGGCCTTTGGTTGGATTCCTACCTTGGAGGGGCCTGAAGACTTGTGGTTATCGTCTTTGGTGGGCCAACAATAATTGGCTTTGAGTAGCCCTTGTCGTATGCGCCCATATTATTTACCTCATTTTCATTTTTCCTCAGGGCTGATCTTTTGGCGCTTTCCCCCGCATCTATCCTACCACTTCTCACTGCGTTTTCAATCATTTCACCGGATATTACTATGTCCAAGAAGCTTTTCGTAGTGCTCCCCAACATATGGTTGATAAACGGGGCTTTCAAGGTGTTGATGAAAAGCATCGTGGTTTCTTTCTCTAGAAGAGGTGGCTGGACTTGCGTTGCCACCTCTCTCCATCTTTGGGCATATTTCCTAAAGCTCTCATTCTGCTTCTTCTCCATATTTTGTAGTGTAATTCTATTGGGTGTCATGTCTATCACATAACTATATTGCTTCATAAAAGCTTGTGCTAAGTCTTTCCATAAATTGACTTTGGCACGAATCAGTTGATTGTACCATTTGTCTGCTGACTCGATTAGACTATCTTGGAAGCAGTGGATCAGCAGTTGATCATTATTGACATATCCTGTCATCTTTCGACAGAACATGGTGATGTGAACTTCAAGAAAACTTGTCCCATTATATTTTTCAAACTCCGAAGTTTTAAACTTCGGAGGGAGCACTAAATCTGGGACCAAACTCAGGTCATTAGCATCAATTCTGCAATGCTCTAAATTTTTCTTCTAACCACCTGCACCTCTCTTCGAGTTGTTTTGGTAGTTCCATTCTTACTTTTTTCGTTTCTGTCACATCATCTAGATCGAGAACAACGGGATTAGTTGGGTTATCTCCTAGATTAGAGCCTAAGCCTGTTTGGTAGTTCATTGGCGCCGAGGTACCGATTTGATATTGTTGGGGTCTGATTGTAACGGGTGCCCTTTGTAGGTATGCATCTAGTTGTGCCTGAATGTTTATCGGGGTAAAACCCGGGGGGTAAATAGGATCCTCATTATCATCCCCCGAGGTGACTGTAGTGCCTTTCCCTTTTTCACGTTCTCAAGCCAGCGACTGTGCCAATTGATTTATCATGCTTCTTTGGGATTCCAATATCTAATTCCTCATCTATTGTTGCACCTTCGCTAATTTTTCTTGTAGTTGCGCTTGCAAATAGTGTTGCATCTCTTTTTGCATTTGTTCTAGCCTTTCTAATCTTTGATCCATTACTTTAGATTTGGTGCGAGTACTATAATGATGTTCGGTTGGTTGATTCTTGTTGGTTTCCAGATTAACTGAAATAATTTCGTTTAATTAGGGTCTTTTTTTTGTGAAATTTAATGCATATGATGCAATGTAATGCAAATGCATGAATGCAAAAAAAAAGGCATTGAATCTGATTCAATTCCATTAGAACAACTTTACTAGAAAACAAATTTCTTTACATAAAATAGATTACATATACGACTTTGCCCTAATGCTCAAAGCCTTAACCTTCCTAAGAAGCCAAACTAACTCTTGACCCTGATCTGATTCTGATTCATACTTCAAGCTTAGCACATCAGCCTGAACTGCTAGGGTTTGCAAATGATCGGCCACTTCTCATATTTAATCCAGAGCTTCACCCATAAGATAGTCTCTATCCCTGACCTAACCTTGAGAAAGGTGAAGTTGCTCTTTCCACTGCTCGTTGCTTACTTCAAGGAGTTCAACTCGGAGTTCACATTTTTGTAATGCGATCTCGAGCTCTTCTACTTTCCTTCTCAGCTCTTCAATCTTGTTTAAGCTCACTTTCAGCTCAATTGTGGAGTTGCGATTATGATACTGATGAAGTGACTTTTCTAGTTCTACAACCCTGGCTTTTAATCTGACCTTTTCATTTTGGCATTCTAATAGGTCTTTTTCTAAGGTATTTCCTCGAACCTGGGCAGCTTGGCATTTCTTTTCCAATTGCTCGACTTTGTTCTTTTCTTCGTTGATTTCTTATCGCCATTGTTCTGATGTCTATCCCAGCTCGGCAGTCCTCATTGATAACCACAACTTATTGTAATCTATTTTTAAACTGTCTAGATCTTCTTCAGCCTTTTTCTTTCTTTTTCTTAACTTATTGGCCTCTAACTTTTGAACGTCAACGTCTAGCCCTAATTGCATTTTTTCTTCTTCCAATTGCTCTATCCTCTTTCCTAGTTCTGAATTCCTTCTTTCAAAATCTTGCTTTATGATCTCTAACTCAGATGGGACCACTCATAGATATTCCTCTATTGGTCGAGTATCTTCTTGACTTGGCCCCGGGATGTTATCATTGACTCTTTTATCCCACCATCTGTTATATTCGGGGGTCATCGTCGAACCTGTAGCAAATCTCTTCATTCAGCGGGTTTGATTCCAGGCGTTAGACATTTCTCAGATCTTTTTCTTGTAGTTATCGCCCTTGTACGAAAACTCGCATTGAGCCAGCCCTTGTGCTGCTGGTATGAATTGCCTCGATCTATTCTACCTTAACACGAGTAGAGGAGCGTATCCAATAGCTCCCCAAATCCTAAGTAGAGGGACCCAGTCGAGATCTCCACACCAGTATAGAATCTTATCGGGGACCATCCAAGGGACTCTCCATTCGACGTCTTCGTCTTGCAGATTTTCGAGAATCATCATCCAATTCTCCTCTGTGATAACATCCCATCTCAGCGTAGCCACTAACTCCTTCAGCGGAGAATATTTTTCAGAGAAGATTCGATATGAGACCTTTTTCATTTTCCAAAAATGGCTGTGGAACCATGCTAGCAAGAGTTGTGCGCATCCGATGAATCTCCCTTCGCCGGTTCTTCGGCATGCGTAAGGATCTGAAAGTTTCGACTAAAATTACGGGAACGGGCGTGACCCTTTTTTATCAAGCCGGTCAAATAAATCGGAGACTGCCTCGTCTATATGCCCTAAAGCCTTGGGGAAGATCACCAATCCATAAATGCTTAGAGCGAAGACATCACCCCTTTTCTTTATATCAGGATGTGCTAGGATCAAATCCCTCAAATTTCTCCAAGGAATGCACTTGCTATCACCTTTCTACTTGATTTGGGCTACAACCCACTTTTCGCTCATTCCTATGATGTTCATCAGCTTTTTTAAGAATGTCGGGACATTGGTAGCTCTAGAATAGACCTTGTCAATTTGAATTTTTGGGCAATAGAGCAAGGTCGTGTACTCTTCCACAGTAGGTACCAAATCCACTTTTCCAAAAGTGAAACAACTATAGGCAGGGTTCTAAAATTAAGCTAGAGCTCGAAACAAGTGTTTGTCTACTTTAATGTCAAGTAGATAGGGCAAATCACCATAAATACCGTAAAATAACTACTTGATTTCTTCATCCCAATGGAACCATATCTTTTTCAATTCTTGGAGATTGTTTTGGGTCACACTGATACGGGTGAAATCCCATAATTCTGATACATACCCTTCCATCAGACTATCACCTTTCTCTAGTTGCGTTCTCTCAGACCATATTCGGACAGCCGCATTATCTTCCACTTTATCAAGAAACTCGTTCTCCATGGTAAGCTCTCTATTTATTAATCGAACGTGAATCAACACCCTTTTTTTATGATGAAAATGTCATGCAATCAAAGCAAAACAAACAAGTCAGTATACCAAGCAAGAATTTTAAAACAAGTAGAAGATAATAAACAAAGCGCTTATTCGGGTAATCACTAGAGTTTGTGTAACACCCCAAACCCGACCCATAAGTTTCGACCAGATCTGGTATGCCACGGGTTGTACATTGAAAACTTTGCTAAGTTGGCTTTAGAAAATCACAAGTTAATTAGACAAAATTTGAATAAACAAGTGATTTTTGAAAAGAAAATCTTGTATTATTATTATTTCGTATATTTAAACCTTTGACATAGTTTTATAAGTTGCAAATGTTAAAAACTACTAGATAAAGATAAATTATGGGGCCTTATTACATAAATATTCTCAAAACAGAAAACTTAAAAAAACCGAAAATAATCTATAAAAGTAAAACTTGATGGCCCCTTGAGTCCGTCTCGGCTCCCATGTCCACGATCTACTGCTCATCTGAAAGAGTAGAGGAAAATGAAAGGGTGAGTCACCAAGACTCAGTGTGTAAATCCCGAAACACAATAACCTGAGGCCCACAAACACATTATGAGCCCTGGCTCATACATAAAGGCAACAATCATAATCACATAATAAATAATAAATGATGCATAGCCCAACCCAACCTAGAATTCCATCCTCTACACACCAACCCGTACCAACCATCAGACCTTGGGGATTTCTACAATCAACCCTCCATCCGCTACACACCATAACGACAGTCGTACTGCCAAATCCTGTTGTTCAGGAATCATTAAACGTGGCATAGCCACCGATCACTAGGTGACCTCATAATATAACGTGGCTCAGCCACCAATCGTCATGCGACCTTAATAATACATAGCATCTCGACAGCTGAGCTGCCTGTCATAAAGACCGATCACTATGTGACCTATGTGGCAAAGCCACCGATCGCTATGCGACCTTCTTCCCCTTCATCATATCAAAATCCCACCCCATGCATACACACATAAAGAAAACATCATACAGGCTTTCACATATATAAATCGATACACATAGAGATTTCTATGATTACGTACCTGGCATCCTTGCCTAACCCTTTTAGGGTTTTATTCGACTGTCACACAGCCACTTTTCGTCTTTTTAGCCCATAACACATATAGATTATAGTTAACTAGTGTGTTAGAGATCTACGCACCTGATTATCGTTAGGACAAAACTTCCTACGTCGATACTATCCATAGCCGACGCAACCGCTATCTGCCTAAGGTGTTGTTCAAAGGCTGGTAATGAAACATTAGGTTAAGGCACAACTAACGAAAAGGAGACGGTTGATCATCTTAAGGAGAATTGAAATCCTTACCTTGAAATCCCGAAAAGTGATATGAGATTCGGGGGCTAGTGTTTCCGGCTTTTAGATCTAAGAGATCTACTTCAATTCCCGAATGTCGCCCAACAAGAGAATACATAAAACCATTAAACCATTAGCTTTTCGGCTTTGTCTTCCAAAATCCGAAAGAGAAAGTGAAGAGATAGAAAAATCAGCACTCACCTTTACATAAAGAATTTGACTACCCCTTAGAGATTCCGGCTTTTTGAGAAGATCAGAAAAAAAGAAGAAATTTAAGTAGTTTTGGCTTTTTGGTTGAAGAAATCGGCAAAAGTAAATAAGGGTATTCGGCTATGGAGATGAGAAGAGAGTTTAAGGTTTCGGCTTTTGAAAGAAAAGATGTTGAGAAGATTGGGAGGTTTCGGCTTCTGAAGAAATCAAAAGAAAAGAACTTACAGAGGAAGACTGAGAATTTCGGCACAGGGAAAAAAGAAAAGAATAGGGTTCCAAATGCCGGAATTGATGAGCTATCCCCCCAATTTATAGAAATTTCGGCATTTACCTATCAAAAACCGAAAGTGCCCTTCCCAATAACTAACAACTAACCAATAGTAGGGAATTTCGGTACCCCTCCAAGAGATGGAAATTCAGCCAACACTGCACTCAGTAGATAATTCCTATCTTTTCTCCTCTATCTTAATCCATTCACACCTTCAAAAGAAGCCTAGATAACACCATCTCTTCCTTCTTTTATCAGTTACTTTATCATCCATATGTTCCACATTATCCATCAATTATTCTTCCTAATTTCAAGCATTCTAACTGACTCCAACTCTGCTCTCCCTTGACGCCAAAACTAATTAAAATAGATGGGTAATACGACTCGAACCTTGGACCTCAATTGACGCCAACTTCCTTCCCTCTTAGTGGCGCCATTTTGCCACTGGGCCACAAGCCCATTTTGTGTTTTAAAACACAGCTAATATCTTTTATACCCTAACTTAACAAGCTTCCCAATAAAGTGTTCAAAAAAGAATTTTAACTACAGCCACGGCCCAAACCTGAGCCCATTCTGAACCCCTAATACTCAACTTAACTCATTACACATATTCACCCATTAAACGCATGGGCCCAAAAATTCAGGATGTTACAGTTCTACCCCCTTAAAGAAATTTCGTCCTTGAAATTTCCAACTAACTATTAATCATACTACCCAAGTCTTACCACTATGCTTTCGCTGCGAACTCTGGTTCTGACACAGCCATTCTACCCCTACCACGACTACGCGGCGGACGTCCACAACCTCTTGTACTCATTCTACTGATTCGCGTTTATCTGATTAGAAATTTTATGAATTATTAATTTCTTTCACTGATTAACCACGAACAATCTTATGGACAGTAGTTTCAAGAGTAGTTCTTTCGAATTCGAAACTATATTTACGGGATTCAGTCTCAAGTTTGTATCCCCTAATTCTAAGAAGCACATACATTCAACCATCATATATCAACATACAAGTAGCATCCATAAGCTCACATTCATCACATAAGGGCATTTTCGTCTTCTCCCTACCCAGGGGTATTTCCATAATTTTATCCTACAGAGGTATTTTCGTAATTTTCCCAAAATAGAGTATCTTGGTGATTTTGTAAAATAAGAGTATTTTGGTAATTTTGTAAATCAAGGATATTTTGGTCATTTTACAAATCAGAGGTAATTTGGTAATTTTGCAAAATAGGATGGGTGGTCTCTTTCGGGTTTTAATTATAAATTTTGGCCTGTCAAGAAGTCCTCATGACTAAGGTGAACAGTCACTACGCACCAGGTAGGATTCCAGCGAAGAGGAGGTGAGTCACTAGGACAGCTTAAGTACCAAGCTCTCCCTGAATCTAATCCTAGACATGCGTATGCCTATTGCCACACCCTAATCCCGCGACTTGTTTACAGGTTTGTTTGGTTGGATTAAGTCTTATGGATTTAGAGAGTTGTTTGAACTAAGCCTAAAGTCCATCAATGTCTGCTATACTAACCTATGTCCATTAAGCCCATTAAGCCCACATGTAAATCACAACAAGAGTTTAGAATACTTACCTGCGTGGATCGGGTGTCGGTAGACTCGAAGGCCATATCTTCATCCAAAACATTTTTCTCAAATTCATATCATTTTTTTTAAAACACTACTAGACCCATTTCACAGCTCGAGTTTTGAACTGGGCTCTGATACCAAAATGTAACACTCCAAACCCGGCCCAAAAGTTTCGACCAGATCTAGTATGCTACGGGTTGTACATTGAAAACTTTTGCTAAGTTGGCTTTAGAAAATCACAAGTTAATTAGACAAAATTTGAATAAACAAGTGACTTTTGAAAAAAAAAACCTTGTATTATTATTATTTCGTATATTTAAACCTTTGACATAGTTTCATAAGTTGCAAATATTAAAAACTACTAGATGAAGATAAACTATGGGGCCTTATTACATAAATATTCCCAAAACAAAAAACTTAAAGAAAACCGAAAATAATATATAGAAGTAAAACTTGATGGCCCCTCGAGTCCATCTCGGCTCCCATGTCCACGATCTACTGCTCATCTAAAAGAGTAGAGGAAAATGAAAGGGTGAGTCACCAAGACTCAGTGTGTAAATCCTGAAACACAATGACCTGAGGCCCACAAACACATTATGAGCCCTGGCCCATACATAAAGGCAACATTCATAATCACATGATAAATAATAAATGATGCATAGCCCAACCCAACCTAGAATTTCATCCTCTACACACCAACACGTACCAACCATCAGACCTTGGGGATTTCTACAATCAACCCTCCATCCACTACACACCATAACGACAGCCGTACTGCCTATTCCTGTTGTTCAGGAATCATTAAACATGGCATAGCCACCGATCACTAGGTGACCTCATAATATAACATGGCTCAACCACCGATCGCCATATGACCTTAATAATACACCGTAGCATCTCAATAGCTGAGCTACCTATCATAAAGACCGATCACTATGTGACCTATGTGGCAAAGCCACCGATCGCTATGCGACCCTCTTCCCCTTCATCATATCAAAATCCCACCCTATGCATACACACATAAAGAAAACATCATACGGGCTTTCACATATCTATATCGATACACATAGAGATTTCTATGATTACGTACCTAGCATCCTTGCCTAACCCTTCTAGGGTTTTATTCAACTATCACACAGCCACTTTTCGGCTTTTTAGCCCATAACACATATAGATTATAGTTAACTAGTGTGTTAGAGATATACACACCTGATTATCGTTAGGACAAGACTTCCTACGTCGACGCTATCCGTAGCCGACACAACTGCTTTCTGCCTAAGGTGTTGTTCAGAGGCTGGTAACGAAACATTAGGTTAAGGCACAACTAACGAAAAGGAAACGGTTGATCATCTTAAGGAGAATTGAAATCCTTACCTTGAAATCCCGAAAAGTGATATGAGATTCAGGGGCTAGTGTTTCCGGCTTTTAGATCTAAGAGATCTTCTTCAATTCCCGAATGTCGCCCAACAAGAGAATACATAAAACCATTAAACCATTAGCTTTTCGGCTTTGTCTTCCAAAACCCGAAAGTGAAAGTGAAGAGATAGAAAAATCGGCACTTACCTTTACATAAAGAATTCGACTACCCCTTAGAGATTCTAGCTTTTTGAGAAGATCAGAAGAGAAGAAGAAATCTAAGTAGTTTCGGCTTTTTGGTTGAAGAAATCGGCAAAAGGAAATAGGGGTATTCGGCTATGGAGATGAGAAGAGAGTTCAAGGTTTCGGCTTTTGAAAGAAAAGATGTTGAGAAGATTGGGAGGTTTCAGCTTCTAAAGAAATCAAAAGAAAAGAACTTGCAGAGGGAGACTGAGAATTTCGGCACAGGGAAAGAAAAAAAGAATAGGGTTCCAAATGCCGGAATTGATGAGCTATCCCCCCCTATTTATAGAAATTTCGGCATTTACTTATCAAAAACTGAAAACTGCCCTTCTTGATAACTAACAACTAATCCAATAGTAGGAGAAATTTCGGTATCCCTCCAAGAGATGGAAATTCAGCCAACACTGCACTCAACAGATAATTCCTATCTTTTCTCCTCTATCTTAATCCATTCACATCTTTAGAAGAAGCCTAGATAACACCACCTCTTCATTCCTTTATCAGTTACTTTATCATCCACATTATCCACATTATCCATCAATTATTCTTCCTAATTTCAAGCATTCTAACTGACTCCAACTCTGCTCTCCCTTGACGCCAAAATTAATTAAAATAGATGGGTAATGCAACTCGAACCTTGGACCTCAATTGATGCCAACTTCCTTCCCTCTTAGTGGTGCCATTTTGCCACTGGGCCACAAGCCCATCTTGTGTTTTAAAACACAGCTAATATCTTTTATACCCTAACTTAACAAGCTTTCCACTAAAGTGTTCAAACAAGAATTTTAACTACAAACCACAAATTTCAAACTCCGAGCCCATTCTGAACCCCTAATACTCAACTTAACTCATTACACATATTCACCCATTAAACGCATGGGCCCAAAAATTCAGGATGTTACAGTTTGGTTCTACCTAGGGTAAGCTCTTAAGGCTCATTATATGCGGTTTGGTTCTAAAGTAAGGGTACCTGAAATTCCTCTATCCTCACCCATTATAGGCTCCTACGGACCGAGTTCAGTTTAGAGGAATACATTTACCTATGGCTATACGGAGATGAAAATCTCACGAAGATATAGGTACGGATGTATCCGGAAAGCAATCCACTATCCTATACGGAGGTGAATACCTCACGAAGGACAGTTTCTCACTCCCACTTAAAAGGATAAATTGACCGATTATGTGATGCAATATGCAGAAATACATTTAAAAGACTCGGACCAATAAAGCAACCAAAATGATGTAAACCACAAAAACAAAATGCAAAGAAAGGATCGTAAATTTAAACCGAATTATCAATTTTTGACAAAAAGACAAGAAATAATCAAATCGTGGCTTGACTCTCTTATTGTCCCCAGTGGAGTCGCCAAGCTGTCGAAACCATTTTTTGTAAAAGGGGTCAGTTTTTATTTAAAAACGAAAATAGAGTCGCCACCAATCTTTTTTATGAGGTGTGATCGAATCACCTCGTAAAACAGTTGTCTTTAATAAAAGGTTTAATTTATCAAAACAATGATTTTGGTTTACAAAATTCAGAAAAACGGGTTCGAGAGTCAGTTACGCACGAGGAAAGATTAGCACCCTCGTAACGCCCAAAATTGGTACCAAATTGATTAACTAATGTCTTTATGTCGAAAGTTGAAAAGTCCAAAAAGAATTTGAAATACTATCCTTTGTGCTAATATTAATAAAAAACGCTTGACTAAATTGAAGCGAGCATTAAAGGCCCTCTTGTCTTGAGATAACAAAATATCACATCCCGTAAGTTAGGACACGATATTTGAACCCCCGAGGATAAGATTGCCTTTTAATTTTTATTAAAAACTTATGTATTCTAATTTTAAAAGGATGTTCGATCATTTAGGTTCGACGAGAAAAAGATCGAAACCCCGTAAGTTAGGGTACGATTTCTCGAATCTCCAAACTACGGAACATTACCTCTATTTTCAAGGTTTTTCTTTTTTACGAATTTGGATAAAAATTAATGAGACATTTAAAAATGATATATGTTTAGTTGATTATGTTTTAAAGAAAAATCGTTTAAAAATGTGAAAAGGGTCATACTTGACGAATAATGGTAGTGCGACATAAATTTGGAGTAACGATAACGTAATATACGTAATACAATATAATATAGAGCATTGATATTAATAATATAAAATGTTAATATGCATGGGTAATAATAACGATGATGGAAACGATAATATAAATAAAAACAATAATCGTAATCAACAACAACAACAATAACAACAACAACAATAATGATAATAACAAGAACAATATGTGTAAAAAAACATATACGATCTAATTTTTGAGTACAAAAAAAGAATAATAAATAAATAAATGGATAGATGATAATAAAATAATAATGAATAATAAGGTAGTAATAATAATGGAAAAATAAAACAAATAAAAAAATTGAAAAAGAAAGCATAATAAATAAATATATACGAGAATTAAAATAAATAAATAAATAAAGGAACAATGTATAAATAGGAAAATAAATGAATAAGCAAATGAATAAAATAAAATAATAATGAATAACTAAACAAATAAATGGATAAATAAAAGAGTTAAAATAAAAAAGGACTTAATTGACATTAAAATAAAATTGCAAAGTATAAATTGCAAATAAAAAAAAGAAAACTAACAAGGACCGGAATATAATGCACTGAAACTAGCAAGGACTAAATGGGAAAATATCCTTGATCTTATGCGCTGCTATTTAACTAGCAAGGCCACAGATTAAATTAAACATGAAATAAAATTAAAGGGGCAAATTTAAAAAGAATTAGGACCAAACTAAAAGGCGCGTAAAGGAGTAAGGACTAAATAGGAAATTGTCCCTGTCCTTCAAAACGCACAACTTCAGTAAGGACTAAAATGAAGTAAAAGAAAAATTATCGGGCCAAATTAAAAGGAAAGAAAACAAAAAATATTCCAATTGAAACAGGTAGGAAAAGCGGAAGGACTAAGGGCGTAAATAAACCCTTAGTCCAAAAACAGACGGATCCTAGGCTGATTTGGGTCAGGTTTTTGGTCTAAACGAAACGGCGTCATTTGGGCAATTAAAGCTTAAATCCAAAACGGCACCATATTACCCTTGTATAAAATAAAAAAAATCAGAAAAAATGCACTTCCCCCTTTATTTTTTCAAAAACAGTTTTGGAATCCTCTCAAATTCTCCCTTTTGCTCTCTGGTCCAATCACCGGACGAACGCGCCGTTGACAGCGGTAGCCACCATATGCAGTGGTCGGAGTCCAAAAAAGGGGATTTTTCAGCCTTCCCAAACCTTAATCTAAAACTAAAATGCCCAGAAAAGCCCTCTAAAATTCGAAAAGGCGAAGGAAACCTTTCGGTTCCATTCCTTCCGATCACCAGAAAGGTAAGACCCCTTTTTTTTATGTATGTATTATAAGTCACTTGAAACAAACATGTGAAGAGAAAAAAAGTAATACCTATGCAAGAAAAATCAAATTTTTTAACTTTTGATCTTTTCTTTTTTTGTATTTGATGTTCGTTTTTTTTCATGAAAATACATGGATTCCTTCATGGCTTTTATAGCCGAGAATATCACAAATATCATATGTTTTTGCTACTATTTGGGGTTTGCTTCTGTTGCTATCTTTGCGTGTTTGATGTTGTTGCTTCTTTTGATTTGTTTTGCAAGTTTGCTAGGAGTCAACGAGAAGGGGCTTTGCCGTTTCGGTGCAAGGGAGGCCACCTCAGGCGGTGGGCGCACTGACACCACATAAGGAGCGGCGCAAAGGGGACCTTAGGGTTTCTGAGAGTGTTAAAGTTTTTCGGCCATTTGGTCCTTGTAATTTGGGTTAGGGTTAATTTGGGTTTTTTTGAATCTGTTGTAAATGGACTCTTTTTATTTATTTTGTTTTGGTTTATTTGCTAATGGACCCTGGGCAAATTTGGGCCTGTACAAATGTAATACTTGTACACTTCTTTGTTCCTATTTCCTCATATAGCCTAAAATATTATTGCCACCACATTGCACTTTATCTTACAAAAAGTTGGAAGCAAATACTTCAACCGTGTTTTCACGGTGGTGTGCGAGATTGTAATGAGCCAATTAATATCCATATGATCCCAGAATGGAGAAGCATCATGGAAATCTTTACAAGTATGTAGAATGTCTTCCACTACATCTTCTACAAGATGTCTTATATGTAAATTCGACATCATAGGTACAAAGTTGTTATACATCCGTCATATTGTAATTTTTATTTTCCTAGGAAATCTAGACCCCAAAGTTTATTATAGAAATGATTTTCTGTAATTGGTGAGGAACCATGGTTAGGTGTACTCTCATTGTAATTGGTGAGGACCTCTATATTTTCATGTTACCAAGCCAAGTTGTCCTTAAGGTCTTGCAACCTATACGACAGATGTATTCTCAATGCATTATATATGATAGATCATCCATTCATTTATTAGATAAATATATTTTTTGCTCTTTTAACCATTGATATAACATTCTTTACGTCTAAAATCACAATATACACATTGGTGACTACAATCTAAATCTTGTCGAACACTTTATCTAATTTCACAAATTTCTAAGGAAGCATAGGATGCAAAAGCACAAGAATCGTCCTTTTCTAAAAGTTGAATGCAAAACAATGTCAAGATACTGATTTTCTTAGGGAACTCATCGCCAATGTTCATGAAGGTGACGATAAGAAAGGCTTGGGTGGGATGGTGAGAGAATCGATGTTCCTTTCCATCATCTCGAGCACTCTGCTCATTGGCGGGCGATTTGCTGGGTCAGTTTGTATGCACCACAAGCTCACAAGTATCATCTTTCTCACTCTCTCTTGATCAACATCATCATCCACAATGCCGTGTAATCTTAGTTCTTCATCCAACTCTATATGACTATAAATCCAATGTGGAAAATAAATTTCACTTGTATGATAATCTTCATCATTAAGGGTTTTTCCCCCTACCATCTCTAAAACCATCATTCCATAACTATAGACATCAGATTTGTGTGAGACTCTTTCGAAATTCCTTGAGTAAACTTCTGGAGCAATATATCCGATAGTTCCTCCACAACCCGTCATGGATATGACACTTTCTTTTCCAGGGCACAATTTTGCAAGACCAAAATCAGATATCTTTGGACAGAAGTCATCATCCAAGAGAATGTTATGAGGCTTGATGTCAAAATGTAGAATACGTGTTTTGCAACCACGATGCAAATATTCTAACCCTCTAGCTATTCCAACTACAATTTTGTACAACATTTCCCATGATTAATTGACGATCACCATTCTTTTGAAATATGAATTTCTCTAACGATCCATTTGAAACAAATTCGTAAATAAGAGCCCTCCGGCGATCTTCAAAACAAAATCCCAAAAGGGTAACTACGTTGACATGGGAGGTTCTACTAATGCTTGATACCTCGTTCATAAAATCTTCCCCATTACTTTTCGATTTATTCAAAATCTTCACTGCTACAAGTTGTCCGTCAAGTAGCTTCCCTTTGTAAACGTCCCCATAGCTGCCTTTACCTAATTTATCTCGAAATGAATTGGTCATGTTCTTCACATCCGAATATCTATACCTTTTAGGAGTTAAGAATTCATGGCGGTTTAAGAAGGCTTCAATCTTTTTATCTCCATCTACTTTCATCTGCAAGATAAATCTTCTATCATTGAATGAGAATGTTCTTATAAAGCAAGCCAGGAGAATAATCAACACTCCTGTTCCAGCAATAGAATACCCTACATTCAAAGAAAAGGTATATTTAAACTCTAGTGTAAGTATCATAAGAGTGATACATATGAGTCAAAAGTTAAACCAAAAGTCAAATTTCATTTGAAATATTTTTATCACTAATTAAGAAAAAGCTTCTTAAATATGTACATTACCTAGTGCAACTTTTATATGGGCATGTGAGTTTTTTCCTGCGTCATGAACACAAAATACAAATGAATATATTGTACAAATTTAAAGATACTTAATTGGATACCGCAGATGATATTCTTTTTAAGAATTTGAATTTCTTTTTATATTAAATCAGTATTAAAAAAAAAGAAAATTGGTTAATAAATATATGTATTTGGTTTAATGTCTAAGGTTACAAGTTTAATTCCCATTGGTTTATAGTTATTTAAAAATAATAATTATGACATTAGTAATAAATTCCTTAAAATTAAAAGTAAATTAATAATAAATTTATATAAAATTAATAATTGGTTAAAGGGTTCAGGAAGTTAATTTCCTGAACACTTCAACATTAGATTTTTTTTATCAATTAATTCCTTTAACCATTAATTGTTAAAGAATAATGGCTGCCATTTTCTCCCATTTTTGGGTTGCATAGCAAAATTTGATATTTTCTATTTAAACTAATTAAAAATCATAAAATTTTAAATATAGAAAAATAATACAATATAGAAAATTATATGAATGACAAAAAATATTAAAAAAATAAAAATTAAGAAAATGCAGGAAAGAAACTAAAAATCAATTCATAAAATAAAAAATTATATAAATTTCCAAAATAATTAAAAAATTGTTAAAATTATGAAAAAAGAAAGTATTTAAAAACTATAGAAAATTATTACAATATTAAAAAATTATTAAAATTTGCAAAATATTATAAACACATAATAATTATAAAACAAATTAAAAATATATGAAAAAAAGTTATAAAACCATAATATTTTATTTGCACACTACCCCTTGTTCACAACACGACACTTATTAAAAATTATAAAAAAATTATTTGATCCTGAAGTTATTTATTGTGCTCATCCACCAGGGACCTTCTAAAAGCTTGCACCCCATCTTTGATGACATGAGAGTGTTTTGAGATACAAACTAAAGTGGGGAAATGAGTTAATTGGACAAGTGACAATTGTAACCATACATGAAACTGCAAATAATTTTTATATTTCTATTGTATTTTTATATAGTTTTTTTTGTAATTTTATATTATTTTCGAATAATTTTTTTATATTTTCAATAAAATTTTTATAATTTTCATAGTTTCTAAATAATTTTTTTATTTTGTAATTATTTTATACCTTTTATAACTTTTGGTATTTTTATATTTTTTAAATAATTTTCTATACTTTTTTATGATTTCAAATAGAAATACAAGTTTTGGCCCCATGTGGTACAATATTGGTGTGAAATGTAGCGAAAATAACCCCAACATGAAAGAAAACAATAGTTATTTTTTAACACTTGATTATTAACTTTAACTATGAAAGAGATTAATGGATTAAAATTTTAACATTCAAGGGTGATTTTTTATTTAATAGTTTAATTGATTTTTTTGAAAAATTAAGGAACTTCTTAACCCTTTAACATGCAAATTTTGATATAAAATAATTAAATAAGTCAGAAAAAAATGTATATAATTCATAACCATAATAATTTAAACTTTTATCTAAATCTGATTAACTTACCGATTGTCCTGTCTTTTAAACAAGAAAAAAAAAAGGAAAAATTAAAAATGTTGAGCATATTTATGTAATATATTTAGCATATGACATTTATTCCAAATACAATTGGTGAATATTTTAGTATATGAATTAACAATAAACTAATTTAATTGGCAATATTTAGTTATTCATGACTTATTTTTTAGCAAAAAGAAAGAAAAATTATCGTTTATTTTGAAGAGATCTTATTTTTTTTACAAAAATTTTACTCACATTTCTAATTTCAAGTTTAAAAATTGTATTATTCTTTATTGAATGTCTAACATTATAATACACATATAATAATTTTTTTTATGTTATTATAATAATAACAACCAACGAGGCATAAATATTTATGAGGTTTGCTCCTTCAATATACAAAATATTATGTTGATGGCCCAAAATTTGCATCAATACGTTGCTGTTTACTTATTTACACATTATTATACATAATATTTATTTCCTTAAAAGAAAATTTCTTCTCAATCAATAAAGAAAAACTTATAAAAGATTTTGTGTCATATAATTATTATTTTGTTATTAATATGTAAAAAATTGTGTAGAAAGTAGACCTGGGTGGCCTCGCCCAAAGATCCAGCCGAAAAATGTGAATGTTTGGATAAAAATATAAACTCGAAAAATGAGCTTGCGCAAAAAATAAGTCTCATTTAAAAGACGGGCCGGGACTCCGGTAAGGCATTTTTAGCCCGGGTTCGACCCGAATTTACAAAAGGGTAAAAAAGATCTACTTTTTTTTTGTTTTAATGTTACTTTCTTGTTGTTTTCTCCCTATTTTACTATCATTTCACCATTATATTACTACTCTTTTATTGTTATTATTTGGATATTATATAACACTTGTTCTATTATTAATTTTGTTATGCTAGTTTGGCAATGCTTTTGAAAAGTATTGCGGAAAAGTGCTTTTAAGAAGTGCTTTTGAAAAGTTTGCTTTAAAATTTGAGTGTTTAGCATTGCTGTCAAAAAGTGCTTTTGAGAAATAAAATGTCCATTTTAGACATGTTATTATCAAGTAACAAATATACATTTAAATAAAATTTAAATTAGTTAATATTATTATATTTTAGTAAGAATATACAAAAATTACTATAACTTGTTAATATTTTAATATATGAAATATAAATTTTAAATATTTTTAAGTAATAAATATTAATTACTTATAAAATTTAATTAGAATATATAAACTACATTTTAAGTATTTAAATATAACCATTAAATATTTGTAATTAATATTTTAAAAAATATTTTTTTATTTTTAATTAATGATTTTAACACATTTGTATAACACTTGTTCTATTATTAATTTTGATATTATTTTAGAGACATTTGTTTTTTAAGTTGCATCGATCTTAATGTTATTTAAGTATACATATTTTTTAAAATTTATTTTCATTTTTTTGGAATATTTATTTTAATGTTTTCAGTATTTTTGATGTATTATATATATATTTAAAAATTATATAAAAAATAAATATGGACAGACTAGACCTAGATTTTAACATTTTTATCCGGGTCGAATCTAGACAAAATTTTAAGCTCATTTCCCGATCCAAGTCAAACTCAAATCTAACAAACAAGCCTAAATTTTTGGTTAGGCCCAACCCATGAGCACCTCTAGTAGAAAGTTTTACTTTCATTACGAAATTACAATATTTCCATCAAACGTGAATTTTCTTTTCAGGTTATAATTAAAGAATTTTTTAAAATATATTCCAATTTTAATTCATGCAAAGAAACAGAATAATAATTAATTAACTTAATTAATATATATCAATTAGTTTGATAATTTAAATATAGTGTTAATATAAAACCTATAAAAATTTATATATGGCAAATTAATTTTTTCACTATTCAATTTTTTTTTCAATAGCCAATAATTGACCATAATAACTTTTGGATAATATATAATTAGTTTACATATAATATATTATATTATAAAAAGTATCATTTATAAAATTTTAAATATAAAATATAAAGATACTTATATTTTAAATAATTAAGAACTTCTATTTAAAACAAAAGCAGTATAACCTTTTTATTTTTTATAATAAAACATAAAATAATTCAATATAAAATTTAATTTTTTGTACTCCATGTTCTATTTACTATTTATGTTTGAGAGTAATGGCTACACTTCTCAACGATGTTATTTTCAAAGCTTGAATTTGTATTTTCTCTTTGTTAGTATAATGTATCTGATCACTCCACGTAACACTTGTGGGTAAAATTTGACTTTTTCTATTTATAAATTCATTTAATAAAAATATTTTCATAAAATCAAAATTTTAATTATTTATCAAGTAATTTTTTAATAAATTATTTTAGTAAAATTAAAACTATTATTTATAAATATGATAAATTTTATAATAATAAATAATATTTAAAATGACAAATTCAATAAAATAATGTCCAACAAATTAATGAAAAGTTTTTTAAATTCATATTTTTATATGTTATAGGTTATATATACAATTAATTATAAAAAAAAAGTTAACAAAAAAAAAACCTAGTTTTTTTACAGATTAATCCGATTTTTTTGTTGTTTTTTTTTTACTATTTTTTCTCAAATTATTTTCTCAAATTTTTACTTTTTAATTTGAATGTATATATATTAGAGGTGTTCATGGGCTGGGGGCCCGGCCCGGCCTGAAGGTCCGACCGAAATTTGGGAGGGTTTGGGCAAAAATATAAGCAAAAAAAAATGGGCTTGGACAAAAAAAAAGGCCTATTTAAAAAATGGGCCAGGCCTCGGGTAAGGTATTTTTAGCCCGGGCCCGGCCCGGCCCAAATTCACTAAATGACAAAAAAAATTGCTTTTTGTTTAATGTTATTTTCTTATTGTTTTCTCCCTATTTTGCTACCATATTTCTATTATGTTGCTACTATTTTTTTGTTACTGATTGAATATTGTATAAAATTTATTTTATTGTTAATTTTGTTATTATTTTAAAGGCATTTGTTAATTTTATTATTATTTTAGAGGTATTTGCTTGTTAAGTTACATCTATTTTAGTGTTATTTAAGTCTAGATATTTTTTTAAAATTTATTTTCAATTTGTTGAGAAATATTTATTTTGATTTTTTTAGTATTTTTGATGTATTATATATATTTAAAAATTATATAAAATAATATAAAAATTTAATACGGGTGTGTAACGACCCAAACCCGGCCCAAACGCTATGGCCGAATCTGGTCCGTTACAGTGAAAACATTTTTGAAGTTCCTTTTTGAAACCAACTTAAAATTTGAAAACCCTTCTTTTTAGTGGACTTAATAAAACCTTACTTAGATTAAATTTGGAAATCAATTGGGTCAAGTTATTTTAGAGTTTTAAATGTGCCCGACGGCACGGTAAAACATTTTCGTTTACTTGAGAAAACGTGTTCATTCAATGTAATATTGATAAAAAAATAGTTTAAGCAAATTATTCAAAGAATATAAAAAAAAAACAACAAAGCTAAAGTGTTAGGAGGCCTTATTACATTCAAAATAAAATCAACTAAAGATTAAAATAACTAAAGCCAAAATCCATTCGGTTTAAATTCACTGCATGGCCACCTCGAGTCAGCCCGGCTCCACATAGTCACGATGTGCTACCAAAGCACTGGTGTCCGTAGACACAAATCGGGTGATGGGGCCAACCCATCGTGTGATACCAAATCACCGCGCGATCGATCCCATATCTCAAGTGGGGCCAACCCACGGTGGTATTAACCACAGGGATAAGTCGCTACTGAGGTGCCAAACCTCTGGAGGTACCAAACCTCTGGTGACCGTAGTCACGGTGTGTTACCAAAACACTGGTGCCCGTCGGCACGAATACACTGTCCCGTCCACTCAATCAACCCACATCGGCAATAATTATACAGATTTATCAAATGTATTATCACAACATGCTTCCCAAAAGCATCAAATAGCAAATCATATGCACAGGTACTTACCTGGTTACCCCGTATACCGTTATGGTATTCAAACCATTGCTACATACATCACGTTAGCAATCACATTACTTCACATAATTTAATAAGTTACAAGGTGTGTATGTACACACCTGTCACCACGAATAATCTATATCCCGAAAGAGGAGTCGGCCACCTAGATCTATCTGCACCTATATTCGGCCAACTTTTAGGATTAGTGTTATGGCCTATTCGGCCAACCAAAACAAATCTAGAGGGGTTAGTTATGGTCCCGAATCCTTACCTTTGCTTTGCTACGAACCACGGCACTCGATACACAGTCTGTCCATTGCATTCAAGTACTTGGTTAATCAATACGCTTAATAGCCTTCGGCTTAAACTAATACCAAATAACTAACTAAAAACAGATCTTACCATCACTTACCCAAAAATCGAATTCTAGAGATCGGCTTTGAGTCAACTGCCTTACGTTTCTGAGCACCTAGAAGAAATCGGTTACTACTTGTTTTAGTAGTCTTATAATAATTGCCGAAATCGGCACCTTCCTTTGTAGAAATCGACAGAATATAGAGAGGAGAAAATCCATAGATATTCGGCCAAACTTACCTTCACAATCGAGAGGAAATCCTGATGCCTTTAATGCCTCTGTGATATTCGGCCAAAGGGTGCTATTAGGGAGGAAGAGAACTTTCGGCCACTGAGATAGGGAATAGGTTCAATTGAAAAGAAAGAAAAATGAAGAGAAGTGGAGGGTGGGGAGTTTCGGCCAAAATATGAGAGAAGAGAGGGAGTTTGAAAGAAAGAAAGAAACAGGGTGGAGTGTTTAGCCGAAATTGTGAAGACAAAAATATACTAAGGGGAATTCGGCTACTTGGAAAAAAAGTCTAAAAGAAGAATCAAGGTGGTAGGGGGGGTTTATAAAGAATTCGGCACTCCCCCTCCCATTGCTTGCCGTCCACTCCTTTGAATAAGGAGTTCAAATTCGGCTCAATACCTAAAACTTCTCTTGGCCACACATTTGTATTAATTCAAAATTAATTTGAATTAATCTCCATTAATCAATTAATATTCAAATAATCTAATAATATCCCTAATATCCAAATAATATCCCTTTGAAATTCTTGATTATCCCATGATAATTCATTTAAAATAACATCCTTATTATCTCCATTTATCTCTTCATAATCCATAGAATTTAAGAAATTAAAAATGCTCATATTATCTCTAAAAAAAAATATATATTTTAAAGAGAGAAAAATCCTCCTATGTGCCAGTCCAACATAAATGAAAAAGAAGGGGATTCTGCGACTCAACACAAGCTCCTAGCTCCCTTGGTGGCGTCAACACTAGCCCTTAAGTGGCCTCCCTTTTGCCACTTTTCCAAGGCCCTTTTGTGTCAAATTACACTAATTTATTCTTATAACACCCTTCTGCTAAGGCTCCTACCTTTTAAGTTAAAAACCGAAATTTTCTATTAAACCGAGCCAACTCAAAGCCTTAAATTACGCTCTATTATTCCGTAAATAATACCGCAATGGTTCATACATGGGAAAAATAGTTAAATTCCAAATAACCCCATTTTTGGGATGTTACGATTCTACCCCCTTAAAATAAATTTCGTCCCCGAAATTACTTAACTAGAAAAGGTGGGGTATTATTGTCGCCTCATTACATCCTCGGGTTCCCACGTAGCTTCCTCTGAACCATGGTTCCGCCACAAAGACCTTCACCAAGGGCACGCGACTTCCTACGTAGAACCTTCACGCTCGGTCCTAAGATCCGAACTGGTTCCTCCTCAAACGATAAATTTGAATTCACCTCGATTTACGCCATCGGCACCACGCGTGCGATGGGTGCGACCGATACCGTCTCAAAGCGTTGATACGTGAAAAACATCATGGATCAGTTCGGTTCGGCGGTAACTCAAGCCGGTGCGCCATCGGTCCAACACGCTTAATCACCGTATATGGCCCGATGAACCTTGGGCTTAGCTTCCCTTTCCGTCCAAATCTTAACACCTTTTTCCAAGGCGACACCTTCAGGAAAACCTTGTCTCCTACCGCATACTCCATTTCCTTGCGTTTTAAATCAGCATAGGATTTCTGCCTGTCCGATGCTTCCTTCAGACGAGACCGAATCACTTTAACTTTATCCTCTCTGTCTCATCACCAAGTGCGACCCAAAATCATGCGTTCGCCTAATTCCGTCCAACACGTCGAGTGCGACATTTCCGCCCATACAATGCTTCGTATGGTGCCATCTGGATACTTGCCTGATAGCTGTTGTTGTAGGCGAATTCTGCTAACGGTAGAAATTCCTCCCAACTACCACGGAAATCCAAGACACAACCTCTTAACATATCCTCCAAGATCTGTATCACCCTTTCCGATTGTCCGTCAGACTGTGGATGGAAAGCGGTACTAAAATCCAACCGTGTGCCCATAGCTTGATGCAAGGCTTTCCAAAACCTTGACGTGAACCTGGGATCCCTATCCGAGATGATTGATGTTGGAACCCCATGCAATCTTACTATCTCCGAGACGTACAGCTTAGCTAGCTTCTGAAGAGAGAAATCCATCCTCACCGGTATGAAGTGAGCCGACTTAGTTAACCGGTCTACTATTACCCAAACCGCGTCTTTCTTACTGGGCGTAAGGGGTAGCCCACTAACAAAATCCATAGTGATCCGTTCCCACTTCCATTGGGGAATCTTCACTGGCTGAAGCAACCCTGACGGGAACTGATGTTCAGCCTTGACCTGCTGACAAGTCAGACACTTACCAACAAACTCTGTCACTTCACGTTTTAACCCGGGCCACCAAAACTGCTCTCTAAGATCCCTATACATCTTGCTTCCTCCCGGATGCATAGCGTAAGGGCTGCTATGTGCATCATGGAGAATCTTCTGCCTCAATTCCACATCCTTTGGCATACACGCTCGCCCTTGAAAGCATAATACTCCATCACTCGACAGGTTATATCCTTCCAAACCACCATCCCGAACTTGTGCTCTCTTAGCGTTCAACCCTTCATCCATCGATCGCTTTTTCCTTAACCTCCTCGATCCATGTTGGCTTAACCTGAAGTTCCGCCAATAGACTTCCATCATCATATAGACTTAACCGAGCAAACATTGCTCTTAAGTCCGTCACTACCTTCCGGCTCAACGCGTCAGCTACCACGTTGGCCTTGCGCGATGATACTCGATTGAACAATCGTAATCCTTCAAAAGTTCGATCCACCGACGCTGTCTCAAGTTAAGATCCTTCGAGTCAAGAGATACCTCAGACTCTTGTGATCTGTATAAACTATCGACTTCTCCCCATAAAGGTAGTGTCTCCATATTTTCAGAGCGAAGACGCATCTGCTAGCTCTAAGTCGTGCGTTGGATAGTTCAATTCATGAGGTCTTAAGCGTAAGTGATGCATAGGCTACTACCTTCCCTTCCTGCATCAAAGACACATCCCAAACCAAAGATGGGATGCATCACAATAAACGGTGAACAATTTTCCCGCCTCTGGTCGCACCAAAATCGAGCTTAGTCAAAATTTTCCTTAGTTTATCGAAGCTTTCTTGCTGCTTCTCCGACCATACAAATGGGACTCCTTTTCTTAGTAGCTTCGTCAACGGTGCTGCGATCAGAGAAAATCCTTCTACAAACCTTCGATAATACCCCGCTAGACCTAGGAAACTTCTGATCTCTGCCACTGACCTAGGCGGTTTCCAATCCAACACCGCTTCAATCTTGCGAGGGTCCACTCTAATCCCTTCCGCCGACACTACGTGACCTAAGAAAGCTACTTCCCTTAGCCAAAATTCACACTTACTGAATTTGGCATATAATCGCTTCTCCCTTAGTACTTGCAACACTATTCGCAAATGCTCGTCATGCTCCTCCTCCGTCTTAGAGTACACCAAGATGTCGTCAATGAATACTACGACGAACTGGTCTAGGTACTGCTGAAATACTCTGTTCATCAAGTCCATAAATGCCGCCGGTGCGTTGGTCAACCCGAATGGCATTACCAGAAACTCGTAATGTCCATACCGAGTTCTGAATGCCGTCTTGTGGACATCAACTTCCTTCACCTTTAGTTGATGGTAGCCCGACCTAAGGTCTATCTTTGAAAACATGCGGCACCCTTCGGTTTGGTCAAACAAGTCATCGATCCGAGGCAACGGATACTTGTTTTTGATCGTTAACTTGTTTAATCGACGGTGGTCGATGCACATTCGCATGAACCCGTCCTTCTTCTTGACAAATAGCACAGTGCTCCCCCACGGGATATGCTTGGTCGAATAAACCCTCTATCCAAGAGCTCCCGAATTTGGGCCTTCACTCCACCAATTCCTTTGGTGCCATTCAAGATGGTGCTATAGACACGAAGCTGCCGGGTAGCAAGTCAATCACCGAATTCAACTTCCCGATCCGGAGGCGGACACGGAAGTTCTTCCCGAATACGTCAACAAATTCCCAACCGTTCGAACCTCAACTCTCGACTCCTTAGCTTCCAAAGCACGATCCTAACCAAATATGCCTCACAACCTTTCTTGACCATCCTTTCGGCCTTCAAGGCCGACACCACATTGGATAGGTAATTCCTTCTATCACCTATCATAACCACTTCATCACCTCACCGTCTTAAGCACCATGCGCTTTAGCGCGCAATCCAAATTCGCTCGATACTTAACCAACCATCCATTCCAAGGATCAAATCGAACTCTCCGAAAGGTAGTTCCATCAGATCGACTACAAATACGACCCCTTGGAGTTCTAGGGGTACACCTCTATAAAGTTTGTCTACTACTACAGAGTGTCCTAGAGGGCTTAGCACAGTCATCTTCCTAAGAGTAGTCTCAGAGTCTAGGTCCATAGTTCCTACCACACTACTAGCAATGTACGAGTGCGTCGAACCCACATCAATTAATGCAACATAAGGTAAACCAAATATTAGAAACGTACCGGTTATGACGTCCGGTGCGTCTCCCTCCTCGCGCCGCCTTGCGTGATAGACTAAGCCAGTGCCTAGCCTGCTGTTTACCCGAACCTCTCGCCGAGTTCCACGACCTCGGTTGAAACCATTGTTTCCTCTGCCCATTACCCCGACCCTCTCGTGGTGGTCCAACATTTCGCCTACTGAGCGCGATTCGACCTTCCTCTCGGTGATCCTTAGCTGCCTTTTGAGGACAGTCCCTTACCCGATGCTCCAAAGACCCACACTCAAAACAACCTTTGTTACCGGTCCAACAACTCCCCCAATGGGTTTTTCCACAGCGGTTGCACTGAGTTGGCCCTTGATTAGTAGTCGTGGGCCTACCGGTCTGATTTAGCCCACTCTGCCTAGCCCGCTTCTGAGCATTAGCGCTACCCGATCCAGCTGACCCAAAACCTCTCTTTTGGTTATTCTTACTATAGTTTTGTCTCACAGTCTCCTTAATCCCTTCGGCCACCTTGGCCTTCTCCACTAGGGATGAGAACTCACGAACCTGCTGCGGGGCAATTAGCAATCTCAGATCATCTCTGAGCCCGTCCTCAAAGCGGACACAGCGCTCATGTTCGGTGGCTACGATTCCTCTGGCATACCTACTCAGCCTTAAAAACTCCGCCTCATACTCGGCCACCGACTTAGTTCCTTGCACTAGACCTAGGAAGGCTTTCCTTTGGGCATCGGTGTAACTAGTGCCCACATACTTTCCCGAAAGGCCGTTTTAAAGTAGTCCCACGTGAGATCATCACCGCGGCTCCATCCCGACGATCGACCACCACTGGTACGCTTCATCCTTTAGAAGCGACGCGCCTTTCAGCTTTTCCTCGTCGGTCAGTCGAGATCATCCATGACCCTTCCGTAGATTCCACCAATATTCTCACGCGCACGGGTGCCACTCTGAGACACCACGGAATACCTCGGCCCGTTAGACCGACTTCGCTCGAGAACAGACTTGAGCTCCCAAATTCCCACCAGCCCGGCCACCATCTCCAAAACTCGCAAAACAAATGACTTGCGACACGGCCTCACCGCCGGTGCGGTCCTCGCTCTTGACCACGAAAGTAGGAGGTGGTGGTGGCGGTGGTACCTCGTTTCCGAACCTTGACTGCCCCTGCGGTTGGGACACCGTCATCCTACCCCTACCAAGTCCCACGACGTCCACGTCCTCTAGAACTCATTCTATCTATCGCGCTTTTAATCTGATTAAGAAAATTTTATGTGTTAGCATTTGTTTCACTTTCTTATTCGCGAAGAAATTTTATGAATGAGAATTTAATTAGGGATTCTTTCGAGCAAACAAGGTTTCATCTTCTATCCTAGTTCACACAAAGAGTTCATGCATCCATTCCTTAATGCTTTCCATACCTATTCACTCTTTGGACATTTCTCGCCATTCCCAACCCGGTGGTATTTTCGTCATTTTCCTACAGGTATTTTAAGTAAATAAAGAAATTTTAAAACTTTAGTAGAGTAGATCATTTTGACATTCCCAAAACTGGAGGATATTTAAAAAAATTTGTAAAATCGTGTCGTTTTGAAACCGGGGGTATTTTGGTAATTTTGTCAATCGTGGGCAATTTTGTCATTTTGATAAATCGTGGATATTTTAATGATTGTAAAACTTCGAGGTCCTTTTGAAAGTTTTCCTTTTCAAATAGTGATGTTGGTAATGTTTTCCAAAGATCGAGTCGTTTAGGTAATTTTCACAAATTAAGGGCGTTTTAAGTATTTTCTAAAACCAAAATATTTCAGTGTTGATTTTCAAAACTAAGTTGTTGGATGTTTGGAAAGTAGTTGAAATTTTTGAGCAAAACCATTGAGCTGATATTTTATGAGTCGTGGCGTTTTAGTAATTTTACCCCAAGAGGTATTTTTGTAATTTTTCAAAATTTGAGTTTTTCTAGGAAAACGTTGTAAATATGGGATTTTCTCGATTCGAAAGAGTTGTTGCAAGAGTTTTGAAAACATTTGAGTTGTTGTTGTTTCGCTCGCTTTTGAAAACATGGCTAATTCCTTTTTTGGGTTTTAGTCATTAGGTTTAGCCTATGACCGAGCCCTCTTGGTCGTGGTGAACCAAAGCTACGCACCAGCGGATTCGAGTGAAGAGGAGGTGGGTCACGCGGACCGCTTAAATACCAAGCTCTCACCGAACCTTTCTGAGACATGCGCATGCAGGTTGCCACACCACCGAGCCTCTCGAGTTAGGGTGAACCAGAAAGCTACGCACTGTGTAGGATACTGCGAAGAGGAGGTGAGTCACACGGATCGCTTAAATACCGTGCTCTTCCGGATCCAATCCTCGACATGCGTCAGGGGTTACCACACCCTAGCTCATTTGGCTAAGTCATAGATTGGTTTAGTTCTTTAATGTCTTATGTTCGGTTCATGTGTTTGAGTAATCTAATCCTAGGGTTCAAGTCCTATAAGTCTATCTACGTTCCATACTTCCTACCCTTCTACAGAATATAGTTCACCAAGAGGTTCGAAGTACTTACAGGCGGATCGGTCTGGAGACTCGGGCCATCTTTGTTCAAAATCCAAAAATTATTTCATAAGGCCTTTTAAAACATTTTTGGGCCTTGGGCCCCACAATAGAGCTTTGAACTGCTCTCGATACCAATTTTGTAACGACCCAAACCCGCCCAAACGCTATGGCCGAATCGTCCGTTCTGATGAAAACATTTTTGAAGTTCCTTTTTGAAACCAACTTAAATTTTGAAAACCCTTCTTTTAGTGGACTTAATAAAACCTTACTTAGATTAAATTTGGAAATCAATTGGGTCAAGTTATTTTAGAGTTTTAAATGTGCTCGACTAAGACGCGGTAAAACATTTTCGTTTACTTGAGAAAACGTGTTCATTCAATGTAATATTGATAAAAAAAAATAGTTTAAGCAAATTATTCAAAGAATATAAAAAAAAAAAAAAACAAAGCTAAAGTGTTAGGAGGCCTTATTACATTCAAAAATAAAATCAACTAAAGATTAAAATAACTAAAGCCAAAATCCATTCGGTTTAAATTCATTTGCATGGCCACCTCGAGTCACCCGGCTCCACATCCGCGATCTACTCGTTACTGAAAAATGTAAAGGAGAAGGTGAGTCACCAAGACTCGATGTGTAACCCTTCCCGGTTTAAACATATTCATACACAACAAATAACAAATTAATTATGCAAGTTATCATGTGTCCCAACCTAGCCACCATACGCCATTTGTCTACCCCGTTGTGGTACCAAACCACTGGTGGTGCCAAACCACTGGTGACATATAGTCACGATGTGCTACCAAAGCACCGGTGTCCGTAGACACAAATCGGGTGATGGGGCCAACCCATCGTGTGATACCAAATCACCGCGGGATTTATCCCATATCTCAAGTGGGGCCAACCCACGGTGGTATTAACTACGGGGATAAGTCGCTCTTGAGGTGCCAAACCTCCGGAGGTACCAAACCTCTCGGTGACCGTAGTCACGGTGTGTTACTAAAACACTTGGTGCCCGCCGCACGCGAATACACCGCCTCCACTCAATCAACCCACATCGGCAATAATTATACAGATTTATCAAATGTATTATCACAACATGCTTCCCAAAAGCATCAAATAGCAAATCATATGCACAGGTACTTACCTGGTTACCCCGTATACCGTTATGGTATTCAAACCATTGCTACATACATCACGTTAGCAATCACATTACTTCACATAATTTAATAAGTTACAAGGTGTGTATGTACACACCTGTCACCACGAATAATCTATATCTCGAAAGAGGAGTCGGCCACCTAGATCTATCTGGCACCTATATTCGGCCAACTTTTAGGATTAGTGTTATGGCCTATTCGGCCAACCAAAACAAATCTAGAGGGTTAGTTATGGTCCCGAATCCTTACCTTTGCTTTGCTACGAACCACGGCACTCGATACACAGTCTGCGCTGTACCAAGTACTTGGTTAATCAATACAGTTAATAGCCTTCGGCTTAAACTAATACCAAATAACTAACTAAAACAGATCTTACCATCACTTACCCAAAAATCGAATTCTAGAGATCGGCTTTGAGTCAATCGCCTTTACGTTTACGAGCACCTAGAAGAAATCGGTTACTACTTGTTTTAGTAGTCTTATAATAATTGCCAAATCGGCACCTTCCTTTGTAGAAATCGACGAATATAGAGAGGAGAAAATCCATAGATATTCGGCCAAACTTACCTTCACAATCGAGAGGAAATCTCGATGCCTTTAATGCCTCTGTGATATTCGGCCAAAGGGTGCTATTAGGGAGGAAGAGAACTTTCGCCACCGAGATAGGGAATAGGTTCAATTGAAAAGAAAGAAAAATGAAGAGAAGTGGAGGGTGGGAGTTTCTACCAAAATATGAGAGAAGAGAGGAGTTTGAAAGAAAGAAAGAAAAGCAGGTGGAGTGTTTAGCCGAAATTGTGAAGACAAAAATATACTAAGGGGGAATTCGGCTACTTGGAAAAAAAGTCTAAAAGAAGAATCAAGGTGGTAGGGGTTTATAAAGAATTCGCACTCCCCTCCCATTGCTTGCCGTCCACTCCTTTGAATAAGGAGTTCAAATTCGGCTCAATACCTAAAACTTCTCTTGGCCACACATTTGTATTAATTCAAAATTAATTTGAATTAATCTCCATTAATCAATTAATATTCAAATAATCTAATAATATCCCTAATATCCAAATAATATCCCTTTGAAATTCTTGATTATCCCATGATAATTCATTTAAAATAACATCCTTATTATCTCCATTTATCTCTTCATAATCCATAGAATTTAAGAAATTAAAAATGCTCATATTATCTCTAAAAAATATATATATATTTTAAAGAGAGAAAAATCCTCCCTATGTGCCGTCCAACATAAATGAAAAAGAAGGGGATTTCTGCGACTCGAACACAAGCTCCCTAGCTCCCCTTGGTGGCGTCAACACTAGCCCTTAAGTGGCCTCCCTTTTGCCACTTTTCCAAGGCCTTTTTTGTGTCAAATTACACTAATTTATTCTTATAACACCCTTCTGCTAAGGCTCCCTACCTTTTAAGTTAAAAACCGAAATTTTCTATTAAACCGAGCCAACTCAAAGCCTTAAATTACGCTCTATTATTCCGTAAATAATACCGCAATGGTTCATACATGGGAAAAATAGTTAAATTCCAAATAACCCCATTTTTGGGATGTTACAGGGTGGGCCGGACCGGGCCCGATTTTAGCATTTTTATATAGGCTGGGCTTGGGAAAAATTTAGGTCCATTTTTTGGGCCCGGCCCGAGCCCAATAAATGGGCCTAAATTTTTAGTTGAGCTGCTACTTGACCCTACCATGAACACCTCTAATATATATGGAGTAAATTTGCTTAAAATTAATTTTTTATCAAAAGTTTGGATTATTATTTATTAACAGAAAATTATTTTCAATTAAATTATTACGAAAAAAGGTAAATAAAAAAATATTGAGATCTGACTCGTTCTGGACCGGATCAATGAAGAGATATAATAATATTGAGTGAGAAAAGAACATACCAAGAGCACAGTTGGAAGGGCGAGTGTTAGATTTGTAAAATAAATCTAAAATAAAACTTAATAAACCAGGATCTATCATGTCAAATCATCAAGAATAAATGAAGAATAAAACTAGATGCGGAAGCGTACCTGAATCCATGAATTCCTTGTAGTTTTACCGGATTTGGGGATTTGATCTTCCAAATTAGCACACAAGAAATTTAGAGAATATTTGCTCTCTCTCTCTTTCCTAATGATGGGATATTAGAAAAGATATCATGTGTGTAATTTGGGGACCATAACCCTAATATTTATAACCTTTGCATATTAGTTCTAATCAAATTTTAATTAGCCCATCATTAATTAGAATTTGATTAGAAGAGTATCTACACATATTTATCCCATACTTTATTTAATAATTAAAAGCCCAATAGAATTCTAACCAAATTAGATCACTTTTAATTTGGGCTAACCTATCATGATAGTAGATAATAACATGTAATTATCCTTATTATATATATGTGATGTCCAAATTTTCCAACAATCTCCCACTTGGACCACATATATATACTAATTACTTTATAATTACATGTCATTATACTTATGAGCTCAAAATTTTACTATCATATCCCAAAGGTATTCCGAACAATCTCGTCCATTAATTATGTTAACATAGAACCAAGGCGACTTTCATTACATATCTCGTAACTAAATCCATCCATCATCACGTATATTAACACCACCAAATGGCATAGATCAAGTATGGATGTGTAGCATGGAAATTACATGCAATATGATCTAAACATGTCTATTTCCAACTGGTCCTCTTTAAACTAAAGTGAGGTCAATTTCAAAGCAATAAACTGAGTGAATAAACTGAATACTTCATTTCTGATTAGAAAGTAACCGAATACATAAATGTCTGAAAACAAATAAAATATAAACTCCCACTAAATCATGATATCCTCAAACAATGTAACACCCATGTGAGCAGTGTGCTTATGAAAGACCTTGGGCGGTAGACCTTTTGTGAGCGGATCCGCTACCATGGGGTTTGTCCCAATGTGCTCTATGGATATTTGACCATTTTGCACTCTTTCTTTTACAACTAGGAACTTTATGTCAATATGCTTTGACTTAGATGAACTCCTGTTGTTATTGGAATACAGTACTGCTGACTTATTGTCACAAAATAATTTAAGTGGTCTTTCTACATTCTCCAAAATACGCAACCCTGTGACAAAGTTCCGCAACCATATTCCATGGTTTGATGCCTCATAGCATGCTACAAATTCTGCTGCCATAGTGGATGAAGCTACAAGTGTGTGTTTGACACTTTTCCAAGATATAGCTCCTCCAGCTAACAGGTAAGCGTAGCCTGATGTAGATTTTCTACTATCTTGGCATCTAGCAAAATCAGAATCAGAATACCCAATGACCTCCAAAAGATCTGATCTCTTATAAGTAAGCATGTAATTTTTTATTCTCTGAAGATATCTCATAACCCTTTTGGCTGCTATCCAATGGTCTATACCATGGTTGCTTAAATATCTGCCTAACATCTTAACAATGTACGCAATGTCCGGACGCGTACAAACTTGAGCATACATTAAACTCCCAACAGCTAATGCATAGGGAATCTTTTGCATTTCCTGAATTTCAAGGTTACTTTTAGGGCATTGAGTAAGACTAAATTTGTCTCCTTTAGTGACAGGGGTATCACCTGGTCTACAACTCTGCATGCCAAACCTTTTAAGTACTTTATCGATATAGCTCTTTTGTGATAATCCAAGAATACCTCAAGATCGATCTCGATGCATCTAAATTCCTAAAACAAAAGAGGCATCCCCAGGATCTTTCATCTCAAAATACTTAGATAAAAACCTCTTGGTTTCATGTAATAAGCCTATATCATTAGCGGCAAACAAAATGTCATCAACATATAGAACCAGAAATATGTACTTACTCCCATTGAATTTGTGATACACACAATCATCAACAATATTTATCTCGAAACCAAACGACACAATTATTTGATGGAACTTATGGTACCATTGGCGAGAAGCTTGTTTGAGTCCATAGATGGATTTTGTCAATTTGCAAACCATATTCTTTGAGCCTTTTCACTCAAAATTTTCTAGTTGCACCATATAAATTGTTTCTTCAATGGTGCCATTAAGAAACGCAGTTTTAACATCCATCTGATGTAACTCAAGATCAAAATGAGCAACAAGCGCCATGATTATCCTAAACGAGTCTTTCGATGAAACTGGAGAGAAAGTCTCTGTAAAATCAATACCTTCTTTTTGAGTATATCCTTTAGCTACAAGACGCGCTTTATACCTCTCCACATTACCATTTGCATCCCTCTTGGTTTTAAATATCCATTTGCAACCAATTGGTTTTGCACCTTCAGGTAATGGGACAAGTTCCCAAACTTTATTGTCTTGCATAGATTTATACTCATCTTTCATGGCATCAATCCACTTTTGAGAATTAGAACTTTTCATGGCCTGATGAAAGTTGATTGGATCATCTTCCATCATTCTATTATCATCCTCATGTTCTTGGAGAAATACAATATAATCAACTGGAATAGCATTTCTCCTTTCTCTTGTGGACCTCCTTAATGGAACTTGTTCTTGAGGTTGTTGAGTTTGTTCTTCTGGAACAATTACCTCATTTTGAATGGGAAGTTGTACAACATTGTCTTGTAGAGGTTCTGGATTCACTTCTTGATCAATGATAGGTATAAGAACCTAAACATCGTCAAAAGTGATAGTAGGAACTAAGCTAGAATCCAATTCCTCCTCAAAAACAATGTCTCTAACCTTATTTCTCCCCCCCCAAACTCAACATCTTTAAAAAATATTGCAGTTCTCGTCTCAAAAATATTCCTTATTATGGGATCATAAAATTTATAGCCCCTAGATCTCTCAGAATAGCCAATAAAGTAGTTGCTTACTGTTTTAGAGTCCAATTTCTTTTCATGTGGCTTATAAGGCCTTGCCTCAGCTGGACATCCCCAAATGTGAAAGTGCTTTAGACTAGGCTTTTGACCTGTCCAAAGCTCATAAGGTGTTTTTATAACTGCTTTATTGGGTACTCTGTTTAGAATGTAAGCTGCTGTCTTTAATGTTTCTCCCCAGAAGGACTCAGGTAAGGTAAAATGAGCAATCATGCTCCTTATCATATCCTTAAGAGTTCTATTTCGTCTTTCAGCTACACCATTCATACTAGGTGATCCTGGCATGGTATACTGTGGGATAATACCGCATTCCTCTAGGAATCTCGCAAATGGTCCTGGACATTGTTCACCTGAGACATCATATCTACCGTAGTACTCACCAACACGATCAAATCCGATGTTTTTAATCTTTTTGTTGAGTTGATCCTCAACTTCATCTTTATAAGCTTTGAACACGTCCAAAGACTGAGATTTCTCATGAATAAGATATAGGTACCCATATCGTGAGTAATCATCTATGAATGTTATGAAATATTGTTGACCATTCCAAGATGCCGTAGGGAATGGCCCACAAATATCTGTATGAATTAATTCTAAGACGTCTGAAGATCTGTTGGCACCCAATCTCTTGGTTTTGGTCTGTTTTCCCTTAATGCAATCGACACAGACATCAAAGTCTGTAAAGTCAAGGGACTCTAAAATACCATTAGACATAAGGCGTTCAATTCTAACTTTTGAGATATGACCTAAACGCTTATGCCATAATGATGCTGAATTTTCCTTATTTAATTTGCGTTTAATACCCCGTGATTCCACATGCAAGGTTTCATTATAGGATGCAATTGTTTCTAACAAATAAAGGTTGTCATAAGTATTTAAATAACCAGTTCCAATAACATTTGAATTTAAAGACAAATTGAATTGATTGTTTCTGAATGAACAATAATAACCAAATTTGTCCAACGAAGAAACAAAAACTAAATTCCGTCTAAATGACAATACAATATAAGTGTCTTTTAAATCCAAATAAAAACCAGTTCTTAATAGCAACCTAAAATGCCCAATCGCTTCCACTTCTACTGATTTTCCATCGCCCATAAAGATGTGCCTTTCACCATCACTTGGCTTTCGGTAACTCAGGCAACCCTGCATAGAAACACTTATGTGAGTAGTAGCACCAGAATCTATCCACCAAGTGTTTCTAGGTACTGAAGCTAAATTAATCTCTCGAAACAGCACTCCAAATTAAGAATTATACCTTTCTTTGCACGCCAAGCATGATATTTGGTACAATCTTTCTTTACATGTCCAGACTTGTTACAAAAGAAACAACTCTCTGTAGCTTGTTGTTGTTTCTTTTGAGCTGGACCCTTAGCAGCTTCTTTGTAACATCCTGGAAAGGGCCTATGCATTTTCGGTTTAATTGTACGAAATGACAAGTCTTAAGTACTATGAATAAATTTCTAATATTTTTGGAAATGAAAATGGAAATGAATATTTTTGGAAACACGGAAATGCATGGAAATGAAAATGGACATGAACATTTTTGAAACCTGAAAAATGTAAGGAAATGATTTAAAAATGAAAGTAAACATTTTTGGAAACACGAAATGTAAGGAAATGATTCAAAATGGAAAGTAAACATTTCTGAAACTTGGAAATGTAAGAAAATGGCAAGTTTACTGAGCCGATCGAAAATTTTAGGAAACTTAAAAATGACTTAGAAATGTCAAGTTTTAAAGTTTAAAATAGGAAAGTAAGGCAAGATGGCCTTAAAAGAAAAAGTTGGTGAAATTTGACACACAAACAGGCTTGGAAAAGTGGCCTGAAGATGTCACTTAGGGCCTATGGAAATGGCGGCACCTGCAAGGTGTTGGGCTTGAGTTCGAGTCACTTGGGAAGAAAATAAAAAGATTTTTATTTTGCTTCCAGAAGCACAAGGATGGACGGCAAAAAGGCTCTCAAAAAGGGAATTTTATTCTCTTTAAAATTCGACTAATAAGTTGATAAATAAAGGATTTTTATTCTGGATTATTTGAGGAGATAATGATGGATTAAATGCTTTTAATTTAAATAGGGTGATAATTAAAAGATAATATTATCACATATGAGGAGTAGTGGCCAAGTAAAGGACTCTCCTATTGATAATTTCGGCTAAAGGAGGAAAATTAAAGCTATTCTTTCATCTTTTCTAAGTTCTGCTGAAAATCCCCTAGCAAACTCTCTCTGCCGAATTTTCTTCTCCTCTTTTCTTCTTCTCTTTTCTTCATTTGTCAAGCCGAAACCTCTTTGATTCCAGTTTAAGTCTCCATAGGCGAATCTCTGTGGCTTCAATCAAGGTGCCAAGTCAACTGTGTGGTGATAAGGTAAGAATAATGGATTCTTGTTGTTTATTCTCTTTCAACCAAGATTTGGGAACTGATTCTTTTGCTTGTCTTTTGGCCGAATAATAAAGGAGGAATTCCGGGATTTCAGATCTAAGGATTTAAGGTAAGAAAAGCATGGTTTAGGCCAAAGGCCAATTGATTTAAGATTATTAAGTGATATGGAAATCAGATCTAACATATGTGTGTAGGGATTTCAACATCTCCATAGCCAAGGGTTACTTTTCGGGATTTGAAATCACAAGGTATGTGTTTAAGATATTCGCCAAGGCTATTTTAAATATTTAGATTTATTATCGTAGCGAAAAAACTAACTTTGTGGAGTAATATAGTGTTTAGCCAATTCACAAGGGAGGAATACAAAGATCCGGCACTTGATTCTTAAAATCAATTCAGTTACAAGGTAAGTAATACAAATCCTAGTTGTATTTGGAAAAATGGCCGAATGGTCTTTTAAATAGTAAGTGATTAACTTATGTAGGATTTGAGATCTAAATCTGTAATCGGTTCTCTTCGGGATTTTCGAGGACTTCATTAAGCGAATCAGGTGTGTACTCCACACTATTTTTGTAATATGAATTATGGTTGTATATATTAAAATATATGTTAGTAGAAATATGAGCATGGCTAAAGTACCATGTTATGGTACTAAGTACTCAGGTACGTTTCCTACTTCTACTAGGAATATGAAAAATGTTATTCGTAACATGAGAATATGATAAGAATTTGAACTATGGTATATTATGCATATTAATGGGGCATTTGGTTGTATATTAAAAAGGGAAGTGAAAAGTGGTGATTTAAGACCATAGTAATCTGAAAAGTGGTGACTTACGACCACGATGTCTCAAAAGTGGTGATCTAAGACCACGATGTCCTGAAAAGTGGTTTCCTAAAACCACGGATCACGAGCCTTAAGCCCGCAAATTGGTGTGTAGCGGAAGGAGGGTCGACTTAGTAGTCCCCACGATGTGTTTGGCAGGTACGGGGGTGTGTAGCGGATGGACAACTAGGTTTGGGATTGGGAATGCATCATAACTTGTATTTTATGACTGGATATATGACTATTGTATGCCTGATTCCATTACGATTTGGTGTTATGTACACATTGAGTCTGTTTGACTCACCCCGTTGGGGAAATATTTTTTTTCAGGTGATGAGCAATAATGGACCAGGTCGGCAGGAGCTAAAGGTGGCCATGCATTGCAAGGAGAAATTTAGAGATTTGGATTTTATTTTTACTAAGTACTTAAATTTTATTTTGGGCTTTGATTGATGTAATAAGGCCATAAGGCCCAAGTTGGATTTCTTTATTTCTGTTTAAATTTTTAATTTACTATGTTACGAACTATTTTTGATTAAAGTTCAAGTTAAAATTATTTATTTAAAAATAAACCCTAAACTATTTTGCCATCGTAATTAAATGATTTCTAAGTAAAATAAGTGGGTTTCGATCTAAGCCCAACCCAAAACAATATTTTTCTAAAATTTCACAAATTTTCTCTAAGTAACAAAGAACCTTGAAACCGATTTTCTTAAGGAACATACCAGATCCGGTTCAGGCTCGTGGGCCGGGTGTGGGGTGTTTCATTCATTCTGATATTTTCTTTTCTTGCCCTTGTCTTTAGGGGCATTGGCCAAATGAGCTCTTTCAGACTTATCATGCTTCAACCTTCCTCTTGCACACAATGAGAAATGAGCTCATTTAGGGTCCATTTCTCCTTTTGACAGTTATAACTAATTTTAAATTGATTAAACTGTGCAGGAAGTGATACCAAAACCATAAGAACAAGCAATTCCTCAAAAAGCTCGATCTTAAGTGCCTTAATTCTTGAAGAAGTATGGAACATCTCCATAATGTACTCCCTTACGTTTCCTTGACCCTTATATTTCATAGACATCAAAGAAGTCAGAAGTGATGTCATCTCAACCTTATCGTTTTTAGCAAAACATTTCTCAACTTCATCAAGGAAACCCTTGGCCTGAGTAATCTCTTCAGATTCTATGCCCCTAAAGGCTTCTGAAATGATGTGTTTCATGATCATAAGACTCATGCGATTTAAACGATCCCACCTCTCAAAATCCCTCTTAACATCAAGGGTGCTTTCCGCAGTGAGAGGTGCAGGTTGCTCTTCCCTTAGTGTAAGGTCTATGTCCATACAGCGAAGCACTATAAGTATGTGCCTTTTCCATTCCTTAAAATTAGTCCCATTAAGCATGGGTATAGAATTTATATTAGCAGATATTGTGGCAGCAGAAGATGAATTAGCTGAATATAGACCAAAAAACAAGCTTAAATCAATATTCATAAGTAGACAATAAATTTAGGATAATGGCTAATCCCATCTCAAGATACCAAACACAACATTAATATCAAGTCTTTGGACAGTAATATTAACAGTAAGCGGTACTCTTGTTGTAGCAATCAAACATTGACAATAAATTATGTCAAACAAGGAATTAATCTTTGGACTAACTTATTGCTCACATAAAATATCTTATAATTGTCACACGTTTATCACTACAGATGTCGTTGAAATTCTGCCAAATATTAACTTACCTTTGGGTCAATTAATAAACGCATGAATCACAAAAACATATAAACATCTTAATATTTCAAATAAACTCATCTACACAAAAGAGGTCACTTTGGCGGCATTTTGTTTCAACTAATTTATTTAAAATATTAGACATCCTTAATTAAAAGCCAAAATCTGAATTTATTTGTTTCAAAATATTTACCTTAATTTCATCTTTCAATCAAATTTGAAAGATAATTATATATATATATATATATATATATTTCCAAAACATGCATTAAACCAATCAAAGCATGCATAAATTATATAACAAAACATATTTATGAATCAATTTATGTATATATATTTATACATATATATATTTAAATGTCATATAGGATTAAAATAATAATCACATGCCTTGCAAATATCAAACTAGATTATATTTATAAAACCTTAAAACTTTATTTAAAGAATCAAAACCCAAAATTATCAAGAATCTCAAAGATTCAACATAACATATAATTAAAATATCAAATTCATAAAGAATAAATTATTTCTCAATGATTCAACATGACAAGGCTCTGATACCACTTGTTAGATTTTTAAAATAAATCTAAAATAAAACTTAATAAACTAGGATTATCATGTCAAATCATCAAGAATAAATGAAGAATAAAACTAGATGCGGAAGCGTACCTGAATCCATGAATTCCTTGTAGTTTTACCGGATTTGGGGATTTGATCTTCCAAATTAGCACACAAGAAATTTAGAGAATATTTGCTCTCTCTCTTTCCTAATGATGGGATATTAGAAAAGATATCATGTGTGTAATTTGGGGACCATAACCCTAATATTTATAACCTTAGCATATTAGTTCTAATCAAATTCTAATTAGCCCATCATTAATTAGAGTTTGATTAGAAGAGTATCTACACATATTTATCCCATACTTTATTTAATAATTAAAAGCCCAATAGAATTCTAACCAAATTAGATCACTTTTAATTTGGGCTAACCTATCATGATAGTAGATAATAACATGTAATTATCCTTATTATATATATATTTAATGTCCAAATTTTCCAACAGCAAGGCCTATCCTGGCAATAGCACTTGAAATTGTTGGTATTATCATCGAATCCACACTTTCCACCACTCGCCTCGCAAACGCTGCACTTGCTCGATTTCTATTCCAAAATAAATCCTCGATTTAATGTACCTTGAACACCGGTTCCATTACCGGAAAGATCCACCGGCGCCGGCAACACCACCGTCTTATTACAATACCTTGATGCATAACTCAGCTCAGAATCATCATAACTATACAGTGACAAAGTTACATTAGTTCCATATTTAGCGTCATAAACAACCTTATAAAAACCAAGAGATCTGGGCAACTCCGAGACTGATACACAATCGAAGAACAAACTCATGTTTACTTGGTTTGGTGGGAGAAAAAATCGGTCTTCGGGAATTGATATGCTTCGGATTGAATTGCTGCAAACATCGTCGGCGTCGAAAGGATGGGCTCTTGTGATGTGAAAAGATTGATTCTGGTAAAAGACATTATGGATGATATAGTCGCCATCATCAGGTAAGCTAATGATGGGGTTAATGTTGTTTTTACAGGAGATGTTGAATCCAGGATAACCATATCGAGCTTCTTACATGAAGAATGGAAAGTTTATGCTGAGATTACCACACTTTCTTGTCTCGTTGCAGATTCTGAAGTTTTCATCTGTCGCATGGGGTTTTCTTAAAATGAAGAGGAAAAAGAAGAAAATAAGAATATATCTATTCATCAATTGAAGAAAGGGTAATTTGAAGCAGATGAATAACGAACACAGCCCAATCTCACCAAGTTTCGGTCGCAACAAAGAGTCATGATTCTTCAGCCTTATGCACTGGATGCTGGGACCACCCTTCAAAGTTCAAGGCAATCTTTGACCAGTTCCAAGGCTGACTTTGAGCAACTGGCATACTAATAACAATTCTTTATTTATGCTAGATGAGGTAACACGATTGCTAAAGGAGTGTATTATAACTTCATTCAATTCAAGAATAAAAGAGTTTTGTTATAAATATTAGTTTATTATGTATGTCAATAATTATTAAAGTTTTAACCTCCATTATAGCAACTCCCAATGAAATTACGAGGGTTTAAATAGTAATTAAATCTCTATTTATTCTTTGTTACTTAAGGGATTGTATTATGTTGGAATGTCTACAAATAGAGGCATGTACAAGGCTTGTAGAGATGCACAATAAATGAAATAAAAAGTTCTCTTGTTTATCTTCTATTGTATTACTTCTTTGTATTGATATTTTCTCTTTAGTTTATTTTTTCCTTTCATTATTTCATAACACGTTATCAACACGAGCTTCTACGAGTTCATAGTGAAGTTCATGCCATTTCGACTTTATATAATTTGCTCGTATAACTCCCGTTAAACTATATACAGTATATGTATTTTCATAATTCTTTTATTTTATTTTCTAGATGAAATATTTGATTTGGGTAACATTTGCATATTTATTTTTTCAACTAAAATCTAATAATGATAATTATATATACATGTTTTTTTTATTAAAAGAAATTCAATTAATGTAGTTTGTGTTAATTTATTATTATGACTATTCCTCTCTATGCCAATATTTGACATACATATTATTATTTAACAAATTTGGTATAAATAATTGAATTATTTTACGATTGAGAATACTCATTATTTTACTAATATTTTTTTATTTTGATTCAAGTGATTATAATGTCAAATCTTGCCAAACTTGAATTTGCAGCCTTAGACATCTCAGGCAAGAATTATTTGTCATGGGTGTTAGATGCTGAAATTCACCTAGATGCTAAAGGTCTAGAAAATACTATATTAGCAGATAAAGAAGCATCTAATCAAGACAAGGCAAAAGCAATGATTTTCATCCATCATCATCTACATGAAGGATTAAAAGTGGAATATCTCACTGTGAAAGACCCTCTTGAGTTGTGAAAAAATTTAAAAGAACAATTTGACTATCAAAAAACGGTGATACTTCCTAAAGCTCGTTATGATTGGATGCACTTACGGTTGCAAGATTTTAAGACTGTAAGTGAATAAAATTTAGAACTTTTCAAAATTAGTTCTCAACTAAAATTATGTGGTGAAAACATAATTGATAAGGACTTGTTAGAGAAAACATTTTCAACCTTTCATGCTACTAATGTGCTCCTGCAGCAGCAATACTGTGAAAAAGGTTTTAAAAAGTATTCTGAATTAATTTCATGTCTTTTGGTGGCTGAACAAAATAATGAGCTGTTGATGAAAAAGCATGGAATTCGTCCCACTGGTTTTGCACCATTCCTTGAAATGAATGTAGCAGTACACAATAATTATGAAAATAGAAAATATAGAGGTCGTGGCTGTGGTCGTGGACGTAGTGCGGGACGTGGTTGAGGATGTATTTGTAATCGTTATCATGGTGGTAATAACAATGATACTTCTAACCAGCAGAAAAAAGAATAACAATGAAAGACAAGAAAGAAGTGGTCAAAATAATCCTTCAAAGACTGTTGAGAATATATGCTACTGATGTGGTATGAAGGGGCATTGGTCATGTACCTGTCATACGTCTAAGCATTTAGTGAAACTTTATCAAGCATCCATTAAAAAGAAAGGAAAGCATATGAAGACAAATTTTATATCCCAAAATGATGAAATGGAGGCAAAAGATGAAGATATTCACTATAATACTAAAACTGACTATGCCTACGAGGGTGATAAATTTAATGACCTTAATAATATAATTCACCTAGATGTGGCAGATTTCTTTGAGAATCATTACAAAAATTTATGTTATTTTGACATTTTTATGCCATTTTAAGTATATTTTATTTTCTTGCATAAAGAATAACTTATATATTTAATAAATATTTGCAATGTTTCTCATATTATATTTTGTTTGTTTTTATGAAGAATATGAATATTCAACAAAATTTCTATGGACCCAAAATCAATGAAGACATGTGTCTTGCAGATAGTGCTACAACACATACAATACTCAAAGGTAAAAAATATTTTTCTCATTTGACAATAAGTAATGCCCATGTTAATACAATATCGGGTAGTTCAAAACTTATTGGAGGCTCTGGAAGAGCTATTATATTGTTACCTAAAGGTACAAAATTTGTCATTGATGATGCTTTATATTCCACTAAGTCTAAAAGAAATTTATTGAGTTTTAAAGATATTCTTCTTAATGGATATCATATTGAGACTAGAATGAGAAAAATATTGAATATCTATATATTACAAATGTTCAATGTGGAAAGAAATATGTTTTGGAAAGGGTACTTGTTTTTTCATCAGGTTTATATTATACGCGTATTAGTGCAATTGAGTCACATGTTACTACAAACCAGAAGTTTGTAGAACCACATACTTTTACTATTTGGCATGACCGATTAGGCCATCTCGGATCTATTATGATGCGAAGAATCATTGAGAATTCAATTGGACACCCATTAAAAAACCAAAAGATTCTTGAATTCAAGGATTTATCTTGTGTCGTTTGTTTTCAAGGAAAATTGATTATTAAACCATCACCAACTAAAGTTGGGATTGAATCTCCCGCATTTCTAGAACGTATTCAAGGTGATATATGTGGGCCCATTCATCCACCATGTGGACCATTCAGATATTTTATGGTATTAATAGATGCATCTAGTAGGTGGTCACATGCGTGTTTATTATCGACTCGGAACCTGGCGTTTGCGAGCCTACTTGCTCAAATAATTCGATTAAGAGCACAATTTCCAGATTATGCAATCAAAACTATTCGTCTTGATAATGCTAGTGAGTTTACATCCCAAGCTTTTAATGATTATTGCATGTCAATTGGGATAAAAGTTGAACATCCTGTACCTCATGTTCATACACAAAACGGTTTAGCTGAATCGTTTATCAAACGCCTCCAACTAATAGCTCGGCGATTGCTTATGAGAACAAAACTCCATGTTACAGCTTGGGATATGCTATTTTGCATGCAGTAGCACTTGTGCACTTAAGGCCAACAAGTTATAATAAGTACTCCCCATTACAATTGGCTTTTGGTCAGGAGCCAAATATTTCTCATCTTAAAATTTTTGGATGTGCAGTATATGTTCCAATTGCTCCATTATAACGCAAAAAGATGGGTCCTCAAAGGAGGTTGGGAATATATATTGGTTATGAATCTCCTTCTATAATTAGGTATGTTGAACCATTAACTGGAGATTTATTTGCTGCACGATTTATTGATTGTCATTTTGATGAAGCAACATTCCCAACATTAGGGGGAGAGAATATACAATTGGTAAAAGAAATTACATGGAATGGATCATCATTATCTCAATTAGATCCTCACACAAGTCATTGTGAATAAAAAGTTCAAAGGATCATACATTTGCAAAACATTGCCAATCAACTGCCAGATTCATTTACTGACCTAAAAAGAACTACAAAATCTCACATACCAGCTGAAAATGCTCTAATACGAATTGATATCCCAATAGGGCAAATTGTTAGTGCAAAAGAAAGCAATCCATGCCTGAAGCGTGGAAGGCCAATCGGTTCCAAAGATAAAAATCCTCGTAAAAGAAAAGGAGCAATTATTTAAGATGGTAATATTGTGAAGGCAAGTGCCCAAGAAGAGGCCAAAGATATAACTAATCAAAAAACCCCAGAAGAGGTTCAGGTACCTGAAAATGGTGATAACAAAGAAATCTCAATAAGTTATAATTACTTCAGGAAAAAGAACCGAAAAAATATATAGTTGCCGACAACAATTTTGCTTATAATGTTGCTATTGAAATAGCAAAAGAAAATGAGTATCCTGAGTCTAAATCTATTGAGGAATGTAGAAATAGAAAAGATTGGCCAAAATGGAAAGATGCAATTCAAGCAGAATTAAATTCACTTTCTAAACGTGAGGTTTTTGGACCTATAGTCCAAACACCTAATATGTAAAGCCGGTAGGATGTAAATGGATATTTATGCAAAAACGAAATGAGAAAAATGAAGTCGTAACATATAAATCACGACTTGTAGCACAAGGATTTTTGCAAAGGCCCGGTATTGATTATGAAGAGACATATTCTCCTGTGGTGGATGCAATCACATTTAGATACCTTATTAGTCTGGCAGTATGTGAAAAACTTGACATGCGTCTAATGGATGTTGTTACAGCCTATTTGTATGGTACACTTGATAGTGAAATTTATATGAAAATCCTTGAAGGATATAGAGTTTCCCAAGAAAATTGCTCAATCAGATTAAATAAAAGTTTATATGGATTAAAACAATCTAGACGTATGTAGTACAATCGTCTTAGTGAATATTTGTTAAAAGAAGGTTATAAAAACGATCCAGTCTGCCCATATGTTTTTATAAAAAGGTCTGAATCAAAATTTGTGATAATTGCTATTTATGTTGATGATCTAAATATTATTGGAACTCCTAAAGAGCTTCAAAATGCAGTAAATTATTTAAAGAAAGAATTTGAGTGAAAGATCTTGGAAAAACAAAGTTTTGTCTTGACCTGCAGGTCGAGCATTTAAAAGATAGAATTCATGTTCTCCAGTCAATTTATACGAAAAAGATCTTAAATAAATTTTATATGGATAAAGCACATCCATTGAGTACCCCGATGGTTGTACGATCGTTAGATGTGAATAAAGATCAATTTCATCCTTGTGAGAATGATGAAGAGTTTTTTGGTCCTGAAGTACCATATCTAAGTGCCATAGGAGCATTGATGTATCTCGCAAACAACACAAGACCTGATATAGCTTTTGTTGTAAACTTGTTTGCAATATTTAGTTCTTCTTCAACACGTAGACATTGGAATGGAATTAAACATGTATTTAGATATCTTAGAGGGACCATTGATATGGGTTATTTTATTCAAATGATTCAAAATCCCTATTAGTTAGTTATACTAATGTTGGATATTTATAGGATCCATATAAAGGTCGATCTTAAATGGTATATTTATCTACATATGGAGGTACTGCCATATCATGGAGATCGACAAAGAAAACATTAGTTGCTGCCTCTTCAAATCATGCTGAAATAATTACAATGCATGAGGCAAGCCGAGAGTGTGTTTGGCTAAGGTTATTAACCCAACATATCCAGAAGATATGTAATTTGCCTTTACAGGAAAATATGCCAACTATTTTATACGAAGATAATGCAGCATGTATAGCTCAATTAAAGAGTGGTTATATCAAAGGTGATAGAACAAAACATATTTCACCAAAATTATTCTTCACTCATGATCTTGAGAAGAAATGTGACATAGAAGTTTAACAAATTCGTTCTAGTGATAATTTAGCAGATCTTTTTACCAAGTCATTACCAACTTCAAAATTTGAAAGACTACGAAACAAGATTTGAATGCGTCGACTCAAAGATATAATGTGATGTCGCCATTAGGGGGAGTCAAAAACACGTTGTATTCTTTTCCTTTAACCAAGGTTTTGTCCCACTAGGTTTTCCTGGTAAAGGTCTTTAACGAGGCCACTTGTAATAGGAGATTCTGTACTCTTTTTCCTTCATTAGTTTTTTATCCCATAGGGTTTTTTCTAATAAAGGTTTTTAATGAGGCACAGTTTTCTCTAATGGACATCTAAGGGGGAGTGTTATAAATATTACTTTATTATGGATGTCCATAACTCTCAAAGTTGTAACCTCCATTGTAGCAACCCCAAATGGAATTATGAGGGTTTTATATAGTAATTAAACCTCTATTTAGTCTTTGTAACTTAAGGGATTGTATTATGTTAGAAGGTCTATAAATAGAGGCATGTACAAGGCTTGTAGAGATACACAATAAATGAAATAAAAAGTTCTCTAGCTTATCTTCTATTGTATTACTTCTTTGTATTGATATTTTCTCTTTAGTTTGTTCTTTCCTTTCATTATTTCATAACAAGTTTAGTTTTATTTTTTTTAAGTTCTCTAATAAAACAATTTTTTTTTGTATTTTGCTACATAAAAGTTAAAATTTTACGATATTTATTTTATTGACAAATTAATTTATTTCTTTAATCAATTAATTTAAAATCGCCCTTTTAAAAAAAAAATTGGGACGAGCAATAAGCATCTAAGATCTTCTTTATAAATGTGATAGTAAAAAGTAAAAAAATATCGAGCTTTCTTCAAACCAAATCCACCTTCCTACCACCTAAACAACAATTCAACCACCTGTCAACCTTTTTTAGGCTTTCACCCAACTTATGGCTTCCCTCAACATCCCTTTCCCCACCTCTTTATTTAACCCAACTATCGTCATTCCACCAGCTTCCTTAGGCACTCAACCACCCTCTGTTACCTCTTCCTAAGACCCCAAATAGCCACCATTTGCAAAAATCCTTTGCTTGCTTCGCAACCCTCCATCTTAGTCGACTATAACTGCCATCCTTGCCGATCAAACTTCTTAATAGCAACAAGCCACTAGCCACATTCATTGTTGAAGTAACTATAACTTCATTTGCACATCTAATAAACATGCTATACAATTTATAAGTTTCCAAATTTTAATAAATGCATTATTAAATCAATTACGAGTTATAAACGAGCTTACGAGAGCTCTTATGAAACACTAATGTTAATCGAATGACTAAAACGTAAAATTTTTCAATATGTAGGTGTGATGCAGCGATCGTGAGGGAGATATGTCACAGGTTGAAGGCAAAAGCATGACGTCGCGACTTTGATTGAGGTGAACTGTGACCTTGAAGATAGGAGGCTGACGTTGCAATTTCAGTAGGGAAAAATATCTACTGAAAATAAATAATATTAACACTTAGCTTTAGGGACAAACTAGTTATACTTAACTATTTGTTCAATTAGCAAAAAATTATCATATTAAATTTCAATAAAATACTATATTTAACTCAAATATTAAATAATAATATTTAAGACTCACTAGTTAGATTTGTGGTCCCGAAACCAGTGTTTCCGACACCATTGAAAAAGGGGTTGTTTTAACTCTCCCCCTAATTTCGCCCTCGAAATTTTTACCTGCGAAAAAATTAGGGTACTATGAATCTCATGTTTATTTTTTCAGATCTCACATATCCTTTTCATTATTGTGACGATGTATATTACTTTATCATCGATCTGAAATTCGATAACTTATAACTTTTTCTCTACATTTCAGCATATGCTTTTGTCGATCTGGGACGACTTTCAAAAAGTTCTATATAATCATGATTTTATTATTTGTCTCACGAATCAGATCAGACCCTAATATTTCTTTCACTCATCTCTAACTAGTACAATGGAGTCTGTATTTACGTTCATATAAAACCTCATATGGTGCCATTTAATACTTAATCGATAACTATCATTATACACAAACTCTGCTAATGGTAGAAATTTTCTTTAGCCATTTTCAAATTCAATTATACAATACTACAATTTGTCTTCTTATATCTAGATTATCCATTCTAATTGTCTGTCAGTTTGAGAAGGAAATATTGTGCCGACATTTAGTTTCATACCAAGAGTTTCATGGAATCTATCTCAAAATTTGAAGGTAAATCTCGAGTCTTGGTCAAAATGATAAATAATGACATATCATGTAATCTGAAAATCCATAGTAACTCATTTCTTTTCCCATTCTACAATCATTACAAACTATAGTAAACCTGACTGAACCTGACGTTCGACTTTGTCTTGTGGGCATATCTGACATTTAACCACTTATTCTAAAATTTTCTCTTTCCAGTTTCGATCATCAATGTAAATTTTCTCAGTATGCATAATGACTTTCAAAAGCAAATATTCCTGTCATTACCAATACTGTGCTCTAAAGTCTAATCATTTTTAACAAGTCTTCTTTTGGTAAAGAACTTTGGATTATCTTTCTGTGGTTTTTGAATTTTCTAAAGGAATATTGGTTTTGTTCTCAACTCGGCTAAAATAGAACTATCGCTTGTAATTGTTCAAAACTCTGTTAGCATTTATCCAGCCAAACAAAGCTAATTTTTTTTTTTGTAACAATTTCGATAATGGCAAAGCTATTATTGAGAAGCCTGTAACAACTCATCTGTAATATCCAGTAAGTCTTAGAAAACTATATACTTCTGTACTAATTTTCAGAGATTTCTAGTTCACAATTGCCAAAATTTTGTTCAGATCAATATATATACTTCAACCAATATCATGAGTCTCAGAAACCTTACTTCTTGAAGTCAGAATTCACATTTACTGAACTCTGCATACCACTATATCTCTCGCAAAATTTGCAACATTGTTTTCAAATGCAATCATTTCCAATACATTAGGTCTAAAAAGTGGTTGTGTGTTTCGTTAATTCAAGCGGTATTACCAAAAACTCACATTGTTCATATCTAGTTTGGAAAACAGTCTTCGATACTACTAACTTATAACTCTGGGTTGACAACAATCTAATTAAAAATCAATCTTTCAAAATACGATAGCTCCCTTTTGCTAATCAAACACATTGGTTATATGAAGTATCATGTACTTATTCTTTATGGTGACTCTATTCAACTGTCTGTATTCAATATACAATCTCATAGATTCAGTTTGCTTTTTGACAAATAACATTGAAACACTCCAAGATGACACGCTCAATCGAATAACTCATTTGTCTAATAATTACTACAACCATGCTTTCAATTTTTTCCATTCTGTCTATACCATTTTGTACGGTGCAATCAAGATCGGAGCAGTTCTGAGTGCCATTTCAATAACAACTTCAACTTCCCTTTCAACCTGCAACCTAGCAATTATTCAGGAATCACATAAGTAAAATTTGTTATTTATCAAAACTTGTTCTATCTTTGATTCTGGTACTTTGGTATCTAAAATGTAGTCGAATACACTTTACAACCCTTTCTGATTAGTACTTGTGTAACACCCCATACCCGAGTCCGAGGCTGAGACCGGATCTGAGACATTACTATACTTGAACTTTCTTAACATGCACTTACGGGCTGTAAAATTTTGTTCCGAATTAAAAACTTCTCTTTAATAGCCTAACCATACATTTCATGGGCCTACGAGGCCTTAAACACGTATCTGAAAACTTTCGGAACTTAATCAAAAACTTTTCTTTAAAGAATGGGTCACACGCCCATGTGGCTTGGGACACGCCCGTGTACCTCTTTGACACGCCCATGTCTTCCAACCGTGGTCGACACTGACTAAATTCACACGGCCTTGACACACCCGTGGACTTAGACCGTGTACTATTCCTTGATATACTGACTTGATCACACGGCCTGGGGCACACGGCCATGTTCTAACCGTGTGTCATACACGGCTTAAACAAACGGCCGTGGGATTTGCCCGTGGCCTATCCTGACTTCAATTATAAAGGTGCAGGGTACGCACAGCCTAGACACACGCCCGTATGTCTAACCGTGTGGGCACTTAGAGGCTATTTACCAAGCCAATTGCCACCCTGAAATCAAGATCAAACTCATGCTCAATTCAATACATTTCATAAACAATACTACATGCTTCATTTATCTCAATAAACATACATACTTAGTCAAATTTTGGCCAATCACTTAGCCATATACAAAAGAATAATAAACTTAATAGCCAACCCATTGGCTCTTCTTAAAACATACTCTCAAAATAAAATGCTTCCTATACATGCCAAACTTAATATAATCAACTTGGCTATACCAAAATAGAGATTGATAGTGTGCTCCGAGCTCCGATGATGATGATCCACGAGATTAGCTTGGCGGGACTACATAAAAAGAAAGAGTAAAGGATGTAAGCATTTAGCTTAGTAAGTTTGCATATTATGCACATAGCAACATACTTGATTAATATAAACCATTTGACATAAACAATGGTATCATAAATTTGATCTATAAAGCTTACTTACTCATACTGATTCTTACATATCTCATGATACTTACTAGTCTCATACTCGTGAGGTAAACAAGGTACCTGTATCACTTGATCACATAGATCAACATACTCTACAATAATAATCATAATTTCTAGTTCATCATTCATAATATGAATAATACTCATTTCCAACTTGATAATAGCTTGGCTTACTTATCTTTCTTGTTATCTCCTTTTAACTTTACTCATTTGCCCGATGAAATTCTGCAAATAACCGAGGATACTAAATCTCACTCCACATATAACTTGATGCCAGAGCCGTATTCTAGATACGGTCTTACATGGAATATCTCATCTTGGGTTCGAGGCCATGTCTTGACATGGACTTATACGAAGTCTTTTCCGTGTGTTCCCTTGGGAACTTACGTCTTGTCATGGTCTTACTTGGTATCTTTACTTGTGAACTGGTCAATTCTGAGCCTTGGCTTGGACTTACATGAAATCTTTCTTGTTCTCACCAATGTCATGCCTTGGCTTGGACTTACATGGGATTTTTATCTCTTGCTAGCTTTTTAATGCCAAGACTTGTCTTGGACTTACATGATAATTTTTCAATGCCAAGACTTGTCTTGGACTTACATGACATCTTTGCTTGGAGACTCACAAATGCCATGCCTTGGCTTGGGCTTATATGGGTCTTCATCTCATAATAACTCTTCAATGCCAAGACTTGTCTTGGACTTACATGATAACTTACTTGATTGCCGATGCCATGCCTTGGCATGGTATACGGACTTTCTCATTTCATGTGGTAGATCGAGTATCCTAGGTAATTCATCTTCAATCGGGACTTTCTCATGCTTAATATCATTGATTTCTTTGTTTAACATAGCATTAAACATTTCATGGTAATAGTGTACATTATACTAAGCAATTCAATGATAAAAATCATGAAGCTTAGAAATCATACAAACTTACCTCAATATACAAAATGTATGTAGTTATGCAATTTAGTCATCGGCTTTGTTCTTGCCTCGGTTTCGATCTAGGCTTTGTTTTTATTGATCTATAATCATAAATAGATCATTTAATACTCGCACTGACTAAATTGACTCTTTATTCATACTTTGCCCAAATTATTATTTTGCCCCTAAATTTCTCATATTTTCACTTTTACCCCTAGGCTCGTAAAATGATTCTCATTCAACTTTCTTAAACTCCATGCTTAGCTGATTAATAGTCTCAACTATAGCAATATCAAAATCCCTCTATTTCTACCATGTATGATCATTCTTATAACTTTTACAAACTAGTCCCTATATTCATTTTTCATGAAATTCACTTAGAAAAAGGTGTTTATCTAACATCAAACTCTCATAAACTTCCATAAAACATCATTTAACAAGCATATCATTCATAATTAGATTTTTGAACATGCATCTTAGCTCATTTTATAGCTAAAAATAGCTAATTCATAATACGAGAACTTCAAAAATACGAAGAATATTAAAAAACGGGGCTAAGATGCACTTACTAGCAAGCTTGAAAGATGAACAAGCCCTAGCTATGGGTTCTTTGAAAATTTCGGCAATGTGGGAAGATGAATAGATTTTTATCATCTTTTTCCCATTTTAATCATTTAATTGATAAATGACCAAAATGCCCTTCTCTCTAAATTTTTACAAATTACTAACTCATGTCCAATTTTGTCCAAAAATTATAATTTGGGCAAATTACTATTTAAGGACTTATAATTAATATACTAAGGCTATTTCATACAAAAAGCTTCTAGAAACTCATATTTTGCAACTTTTGCAATTTAGTCCTTTTGGACCATTCAACCTCAATTTAGCAAAATTGCTTCATGAAACTTTCACACTAGCATGCAAACATGGCATAAACCTTAAAAACTCATAAATTCACCTCAGATTCGTGGTCTCACACCACTATTCCGACTAGGCCCTAAATCGGGCTGTTACAACTTGTGTTAATATTGCTGATATGATATTAAGAAAACAATCAAGCCTGTCTATCTCAACATTAACCAACTCACCATTCTAATATCTCAACACAATTTGTTTCTTTCAGCTATGATGTCAGGGTTAGTAGCCTCTTCTTTAGCTCGAATAACATAAGTTCTAACTCGTGCACGAGCTTCAGATCTCATCGTCGTATCTCTAGTCTCATCTTGACTGGTTCCAATAGTACTATTAATTCTCAATTTCTTACTTCTCTATAAAAATTGACATCGATTTAACAGTCTAATCACTAATATCATTTGATCTTATCAGGCAATCCTTCATCAAGCACTCGGTGAAGTCATATCTGAAATAGGTTTTCATTGTCACTTTATGTTTCCTTAAAATTATTTTTGCTGCAATTTTCATAAATTAGTTTATTTGTGTTCCAAACACTACCCATACTAACCACTGGTATAACTTGAGACTTCGGATACTCTATTTAGACATATCTTTTCTTAGATTTCCTATAGGGCGAAGGATTAACTTCTGAAATCTCTCATCTTCTTGGATAAAGAGTTGGGAAAGATCTGGTCACATTGTGTTTTTTTCGATTTCTTGGCTTTTTTTACTTAGCTCAATCTTTTCCATTTCACAACTTTACCATCTCTGAGCTCACTCAGACAGTACATGTAACAGTTCAAATTTGGGTCTAGTCAGAATAGTGGTTTCGAGACCACAAATCCGACAAGGAAAATTTTATTTTTATTATATTTTTATGGTCTACAATTTTACGAAAAGATTTCATAAAAATTTCGTTTAAAAATTTCGACGTTTGAGCACTCAATTTAGTCAAAAGGACTAAACTGTAAAAAGTGTAAAAGTTGAGTTCTATATATTAGAGGTGTCAAATTGCTATGAGTTTTAAATTGGAGTCCCTTAAAAGGTAATTAGACCATTGAATAACTTGATGGGCAAAAATGGGCATGAATAGGACAAAATTGAAAGAAAAGTCTTAAGGGTATTTTAGTCATTTAGTGTTTTAAATGAATAATAAGACAAAATACAAGAAAAAAATCTGCTCATCTTCTTCAAGTTGCTGTCTAAAATTTCTAGACTCCATGGCTAAGGGTTTCAAGCTTTTCAAGCTTCATAACCCCGGAAAACGAGATTTGGACCTAGAACGGGAGGAAAATTGAAAATCGGGAAAGTTGGTAAAATGGCTATTTTGGTATCGAGGTAAGTTCATATGTTTAATAAGCATTTAATGACGCAAGTTTGAATGTTAAATTGAAGTTTTAGTTATGAATACTTTAGTATTGATTTTCCAATATAATTATAATGTTCGATACTGACTCGATATTTTAATGAGAATTGGTATAAATTTACATGTAAGACCAAATTAGAAAGATGGCTTTGTGTAATATCAAGAAAGTACTGAATAGAATAATTTGGGGAGGATAAGTTAAATTGATGATGTGATGAGATTGAGAATGTAATTAAGTTATGTGTAAATAATAGCGATATATTTTTATATAAATGGTGAATTATATTTGATATGTGAATTAATATTGAATGTGGAAGAAAAATTGTTTATGAATTATTCAAGTGCTAAAGTGTTTAAAATAAGTATTAAGAATAAATTCCCAGTTGAACATAGGAATAGAAGTGGATACTAGAGACCAGTGTTACAGTGAGTCCCGGGTGCTGGGTGATCTAGCATGTGTTGCAGACACCTGACAGCTTGTGTGAGCAGGCCCGTGGACATTTCCAATGTTATTGATTAGTGGTAGCTTTGGCTACATATCAGTGGTAGCTTCGGCTACATTACAGTGGTAGTTTCGGCTACATATCAGTGTGGCACTTATGTGCTAATTCTCTACGTATCCGTGTATATTCCGAGTGTTCAACGGGAAAATCGATTAAGTGAAATTATGTGTGACTTTGTAGTGATAAGTGTAGGTATTACATGTGTAACGTATGAGCAATATGCTCGATATGTAATTGGAAATTGAAAAGATTGTTATAAGTAAGTAATGAATCCAACTAAAGGGAGAGAGAGAGAGAGAACAAAAATTTACAATAAAACTGTTTTGGATAGCAGCAGTGACGTGAATTTGAAAAGTCACCAAAAATATTAGAAATTGAATTATAAGTTGGATGGGATATTTATTTAAATCTTATTGAGTCTATTTTCATATAAAAGAAACAAAGAAAACAAATAATTTTTATATTTTGAGAAATTTAAATTCTTGTGAGATTGGTTCAGAATGATTACGTGATCCCCTGTTCTGCCTTGGAAAATTTATTAAAAATTTTAAAAAACTAATTATGGGATAAAAGTTATATGTTTAAAATCCTTAATGAGTCTAGTTTCAAATGAAATAAATTATCACATCATTTGAATTTTGTACAAGGAGAAAATTGATTCGTAGTGAAAAGTGGTCAGAATAGTTGAACAGTGAAACAGGGGAAATTTTAATGAATAAACTGTACTAATTGGATAAGCCAAAAATTATGGAAATTTTATGGTATGAAGATATGTGAGTCTAGTTTTAGGAAAAATTAGCGGTTTGAAATTTGGAGCTCTGTAGCTCAAGAAATAAATAATTTAGTGACAGTGATTCAAGTAAACAGATTAATATGAACATGAGTAATAAGGTATAAGCATGTGATTTAATAATTGTATCAATTTGAGAACTTGTTGTGAGGATTTGTCATGTTGAGGCTTTGATAAGGCTACAAATGAGTAAGTTGGGAAAGTAAGAACTTAGCATTATTTATGCAAGTTATGACAGCTTAGTAGTAAGCTAAATTCATTGCTAATGCTTATTATTTTTACATGTGAACTTACTAAGCTTTATAAGCTTACACCCTTTTCTTTCCCATGTTACAGAGTCCTACTAAACAAGCTCGGGTTGGAGGTCGTCGGAGATCGCTTCACACTATCAAGCTATCTATGGGTATCTTTATTTATAAATGATTTACGTTATGGCATGTATTGTTAAGTCTGGTAATGCCTCGTACTCGGTTCCGGCATAGGATACGGGTAAGGGGTGTTACAGTACAACAAATTCTTTCAGCTCTAATATCCCTACAAATATCTGGATGTCCCTTGTTCAAGTCTCATTCAACATGGATGCACATCCTGATGTTTTGGTATCACTAATGTCAGGGTTACCCACCATTAATACACTTCTTTTTTTCATAACAATACTGCGCATTTCAACTCAGAATTCTTCTGTTCCTCAATTACAAATTTTACCGATCGAGGTTGGTTAACATTTATCAGATTTAGGTTTTGAGGACAATGGGGTGCCACAGAAGGCACAATCAAGGATGAAGGTTGTTTTAACGGTTGTAGAGCTAAAAGGGTAGCTTTCAAGTATTGGGTGAACCACTAATTTATCAATTAGAAGAAGGCATTTTCTTACCTCATTCCTTAGCACTTGCGGAACGAACACTCTATAATAATTCTCTAATTTGAATAAGGAACATTACTATTTACTTACCAAATATGACACAATTTAATCCAGTCATCATAATACATTAAAACAGAATCAACTCGGATCTGAAGACATCACACTATCACAGGTTATTGTGTCATGTATTTCTAAACTCAATACACACTACGTTCAGTATTAGAATCGACTAAACTTGTAGCTCTAATAGCACTAAATGTAATACCCCTTATCCGGTCCAATCATCGAACCCAAGCGACGAGATGCTACGAATAATTTTGGAATAATCACATGCAATTTCAAACATTGAATGATCATATTAATACACACATTAATTATTACAATTGAAAACGAAACTAAATAGAGCTTTAAAATACAATAGATTAGATTTGGGAATGAAAAATGACCAAATTGTAAAATTTTAAAACTTTGAAACTAGGTATTGACACTAAAGGAATAAATATCGATACTTTTATGGTAAGTATCGATATTATAATCAGTATCGATACTATTTTGGCATTTTGCAAATTTGAAAACACTATTCATTTGGTCAAGTATTGATACCTTGGTCCTTGGTATCAATACTTTTATTCAGATGGTAAAAAATTACAAGTTTGAAGTTCATTTCATGCCCAAACCTATATCTTAGCTTATAGATACATATAGGTACACAATTAAACTACAAATAACTCATTCAATCCATATAAACATACAACTAATATGCCAAAACGTAAGCACCTACTAATTCCTATGCATAACATCATCTAAACTGTTACCATATATGCCTTTATACATGAATAACTATACCAAAACACACTCATTAACTTGCAAAAGCATAATCATCCTATGTACATATTACCTTATGTCACACATTCATAAACATGTTATACCATTAATGTAACACCCTTAACCCATATCCGTCGCTGGAACAAGGTTACAGAGCATTAGCAAAATTTACAGATTAAATACAGACATTTTCATATCATCTAACATTCATATAAAAAACCAATCATAATTAATCATATTGTCCCTTATATGAGCCATCGAGGCCCAAAATATGCATTATAAACAAATCGAAACTAAATCGGGTACTCTGAGAATTTTTCGCAAAATATCAAAATTTTTCTAAGGTGCATAGGACACATGCCTGTGTGGCTAGGCCACGTGTCTCAAACGGTCAAGAAACACGCCCGTGTCTCAGGCCATGTGGAAATTCGAAATAGGGACACACGGTCATGTTCCAGCCCGTGTCCCAATTTGGGACGTCACTGACCCATACGCCCGTGTGCTAGGCCGTGTGAAAATATCTGAGCATTCTGTTTTAAAATTTTAAAGATGCTGGGGACACACGACCAAACCACACACCCATGTGCTAGGTCCTGTGCCAAACACGGTTGAGACACACGCCCGTGTCTCTGTACATGTGGAAAAAATAGGCCATTTTTCTCTCCACATTTCTCACCCAATTTGTCTTCAGCCTACATTAACACTTTAAGACATTCACAAGCCAATATAAGACAGTTCAATCCAAGTCAAAATCAAGCTTTATACATAACATATTATCACATATGTTCAAGTATTCAAACTTACCAAAATAACCATACTCACATATATGCATATTTTACTAATTATGCTATTTCAAACCACTTATCAAACATGTTAAGGCCTTATATATATACATATCAAAATATACCTATCACTAGTCATACCAATGGCTAATCTCAACCAATCTTATACATGCCATCATTGACCAAATTTAGCCTATACATGCCATTATAACCAAAATTTAGTTTGTTATATATACCAAAATGACTTGATGGATAGCGTGAGATATCTCCGCTAAGCTTCCAATTCAACGTGCTTCCGAATTACTTTAAAACAGGAAAAATAAAACAGAGTAAGCTTTAAAGCTTAGTAAGTTCATATAACAGGAAATTAACTTACCACTATTTCATACATAAGGTAAGTAAACTAAACATGCTCAAACCAATTTGGCCAAATGCCTAAACACATATCCTCATCAAGCATATTAGTCAAGTAATCACATAATAACCATTGATCATGGATGAACAAGTCATCAAATAAATTCCACCACATTCATGTAATAGCCAGTTCATGCTTCAATAAGCCAAGTAATATCATTTCCATGTATTTCAGGTATATACCTGTATGGTTCAGTTCATACGTTCATTTTAAATTCATGTTGTCTCATGTCAAAACTTTGCCCGTTGAACCATTTAAAATATCGATGGATACACAGGTAGTACATACAAAGTGTACAAAACTGTAATCCGTCAATTCATATTTGAAGATGCTGATATGAGCACATAAACGGGAAGCTCTTTTTCGAGCCATATAATGGGAATCTCATGTAAGCTGTATAATGGGAAGCTCATACAAGCCAATTATCGGGAAGCTCATAAGAGTCAAATATCGGGAAGCTCGTGAGAGCCAAGTATTGGGAAGCTTATAAAAGCTGCGGTGTGTCCATAACACATGCAGGATCACAACCAATCAGGATGCTCATAAGAGCTATTAATAGGATGCTCGTAAAATTCATATATCAATAAGCTCAAGAGAGCTAATATCAGGATGCTCATGAGAGCTAATAATGGGACGCTCTTGCGAGCTGTGGTGTGTCCGCAACATATACAGGACCACAACCAATTTAAGAACCTTGTATCCATCAAATTTCATTTGTTCAAATAGGACTTAATACTTGTCAGACATTGTCGGATATGTGATTGATTTTCATACATGGAAATAACACAATCACATACATACAATTCAATTAACACATATAAATTCTCAATTTAGTTACAGGAACTTACCTCGATAATATTCTTGTGCACAAAAGTTACTAATCAGTTACTTTCTCTTTTCCAAGATCTAACTCCGTATTTGATCTATCTAGATCTATAGGAATGAATTTAACATCAATTTATATTCAATTCAATTCAATTCAATTCACATATTTTACAAAATTACCATTATGCCCCTATACTTTTAATTAATTACAATTTCGTCTCTAAGCTCAGAAAATGAAATTCATGCAGTTTAATCATTATTCCAGGCCTAGCCTACTTTTACATGTAACAATAGCAGCCCATGTATTTCAAAAAATTCAGAATCCTTTCATAAATTTTACATCTTTTCAATTTAGTCTCTAAATCATAATTTCATCAAAATTCCTTTTACAAAAGTTATTTATCTATCAACAACCTTTCATTTTCTACCATAAAGCTTCATAATTCATGCATACTCATCCATGGAAAAACCCTAATACTTTGATAACTTTACAAATTAATCCTCGAGATAGCTAGATTAAGTTATTACGATCTCGAAAATATAAAAATTACTAAAAATGAGACAAGAATACTCACCCAATTAAACCAAGTAAGCTTGCTAACTTCAAGCTCTTCAAACTAGGGTTTCCATGTTTTTATTTGGGAAAGATGATAAAATATGATGATATTTTTATTATTTAATCATTTATCATCTTTTATTATTTCTCTTTCCAATTTAGTCATTTTGTTTAATGAATTTTCCAATGACGACTAATAATGCTTATCTCCTAACTCCACTAATTAGTCTATTTGCATATAAGGACTTCAAATTTTGAATTCCATAGCTATTTGATCCCCTTAGCTACTAGAATTGAAGTTTTACACTTTATGCAATTTGGTCCTTTTCATCAAATTAAACATATAATCGGTAAAATTTTCTTAACGAAATTTTCATACAATATTTATATCATAATACAGACCATGAAATAATATTAAAATAATTTTTCTTCCGGACTTGGATTTGTGGTCCTAAAACCACTATTTCAATTTCACTAAAAACGGGTTGTTACAATTAACCATCTATCACATATGTTTCAACCACATCAACCAACTTACTCAACCATAATTATTTTCATGATATTATCATTTCATAGATATATACCTCAAATATGCTATTCAAGCATTTCTACAAATTGACATCAAAACATATCAAATTTACTTAAATAAACTCAACCAAGTCTTTTATCCATATCATGACATAATATCAACTATATAATTGCATACTCAAAATACCATTTCAAATACCAATTGCACAATTCAACCATTTACTAATGCATATGTTTTCAACAAGCATATTCTTTACCATAATCACACTAACAAGAATTTCAAGGCATACCACTATATAAGTAAACCTTAACAACTCCTAAGAACATGTCACACATAACCAAGCCTTAATATAAGTAAACCAAAACAACTCCTAAGTGTCACACATAACCAAGCCTTAATATAGTCAAAAGACTACAGAATCAATATCGAGATAGTGTGAGCTTTCCGATGGTCTGCTTGACATGTTTCGCAAGTTCACACTACAAGGAAAAAGGAAGAAAGGAAGTAAGCATTACAATTGCACAATAAGTTCACAGGAATTAAAACCAAATAACTTACCTCCGGTTATAATCATACACTACATGCTACTTAGCTTCATAAAGTTTACCTATAATGGAAAATCACATATAAAAAAGGTGAGTTCAACATTTATCGTACTATAAATTAACTCAATCATATAACATTTCAATTCACTTAATTCAACATTTGATTATCATTCATAAAAAAAACAATCATTTAATCAATTCATTATCTTAATCATATCATACAATCTATTTACTCGTAATACATCCAATTTCAAATTAATGACAAACATTATTTTTCATTTCATAGTTTGAATTATCAATCAAATTCATAGTAAATCATATAAACTTCATTATCATTTTATATCAATTCATATTTATACCACACACACACACACACATATATATATATGTAAATTGCCAATTTAATGTCAATTACTATTTCCTTTCATAATACGAATCACAAATCACATTTCATCTCAATTTCCAAATCCATGGATTCATTAAACATAATCAATCAATGTTCCCAACTCATTCTACAATATCATATTTCATTTCACATTTCACTTCAATTTCATATCATTTTCCATTTTAAATATTAGATATTTCGTTTTTACAATTTATTTCCCTATTAACACGACTCAGACTTGGACTCAGACGAATATACGGATCTAACCAACACATCTGTTTGGCACCTAGTACCTCATCGAATAAATCTGAAGCAAATAGTGCACCTAATGCTATCAATAAGGTTGACACCCACTGTCTCATCGGTATAACCGAAGTAAATTAGTACCCAATACCTCATCAAATCATAGTCGAAGTAACCCTGAACTCTTCCTATCCTATGGCACCAATTATATCTAACTCTACCCGAAAGTTAATAAGGTATTCATTTCATATTTCATTATCAACCAATACCTCTATTCATATTTAATTTCATCATGAGTACATTTATCTAACATATGGCAATAATAAATCATTTCAATATATGCTCAATTTCACATTATAACATTATATTATACTTTCACATATATTCAATTTAATCATTATCACAATCAACCAATCTAAATCAAATCAAGTCAGCTCATTCATCACACCATCACATAACATATTTTATTTCAGTTCAATTTAAGGTCAAATCCATAATTATTTCAATTTGGAATTCATCGTATCCAATTTAACCCTCTCGTTCACCTTTTTGTACCTAGTTGTAAATAATTAAAAACTTTAATTAAATATCAATCTAGTCTGTCGCATGACAGTCTCTATATGCTGAATAGACCCTTTCATTGGAACCTTTGAATAGTATGATTATAAACAAGCAGACGGGGTTTTTACCCACTTTATATGAATCAGGGTAAAAGTGGATATAAAATCCCCTTTAAAATGTAAGAATAAAATTCAACTTTCCACTCGGAACAAAATTTATGTTCGTTTCTGGTACAGTGATAGTTTTTTCCTGGTTAGGCTTTAGAGGGATGTGGATGAGTCAGATTTGGGATTTGGATATTTCACTCCGGACGTCAGGAAGGAAAGCTACCATAGTGAAAAGTGTTTGGTTGCACAAAAGAAACAAAGACAGTTTATGTAACATCCTAGAATTGGGGCTATTTGAGATTGAATTATTTTTCTTGTGTATGAATTGCTGTGATATTATTCATGGAATGATAAGACTTAATTAGGGGCCTTGAGTTGGCTCGAGATAGTAGAAAATTTTATTTGGAAGCTTAAAAGGTAGGGAGCCTTAGCAAGTAGGGGTTACAAGAATAAATAAGGGATCATTTGACACAAAATTAGCCTTGGAAAAGTGGCAAAAGGGAGGCCACTTAAGAGCTGGTATTGACGCCATCAAGGGAGAGCGGGGAGCTTGTGTTCGAGTCGCGGAGTCCCCTTTTTATTCTTTATTTTGGACGGCAACAGGGGGGAGAGTTTTTCTCAGTTTAAACTCTTTTTAATAATAATAATAATAAGGATAATATGAGGAAAATATTTGGTTTTTAAATGGATTTTTATTTTGATTAATCCATAATAAGTGGCAAGGAGGAAAAATAGGTATTTAAGTATTCAAATTATTTTGAATACTTTCAAAAGGAGTTGGCCAAATTTTAAACTCCTTTGAAAGGAGTGGACGGCAAGGTGATAGGGGGAGAGTGCCGAATTTCCCTAAAAATACCTATCCATCTTTTATCTTTTACCTTTTCTTCATTTGCAAGTAGCCGAAACTCTCTTTGATTTTTCTCTTATCTTTCATTTTTTTCAAAACCGAAAAACTCTTCTCCTCTTCTTTGATCTTGGTCGAAATTCCTATACCTTAATCTCCCACCTACTTCTTTCTTTCTCTTCTCAAAACACTTAGCCGAAACTCCTTTTTGCACTTCTTCTCTTCCTCTTTTTCACTCAAAGACGAACCCCTTCTCCTTATTTGGTGTGGTTGTGGCCGAATAGCATAACAAAGGTAATCTCCTCGAGTTTTTCTCCAATCGGTTCGTAAAGAGGGTAAGTGGTAAAAGCCAAATGTGTTATTTTGATCCCTTGTTCTTGCCGATTTTTAAGGAAATAAGAACTGATTTCGACACTTGTTGCTAGGATATTAACTTCCTACTCTGAAACCGATTCTGTCCAGGTGTCGGGATCTTGAAATAATTGGTTCAAGTCTTTATTCGCTGTCAATCAGATTTGGGTAAGTGGTGGTAAGTGCCTACTTGTAATGGATTATTCTTCTAAGTGATTAAAAAGCCGAAGGCTATTAAGTGGCTACTAATGGTTGCCGATTGCAGGGAAGCAAAACCACTTGGAGTGTGGTGGCGGGTATTTTAAGACATTTGGGTAAGATTTCGGGTTCACAAGGAACCCTTCTCAATTTGGTTTGGCCGAATAGGCCATAATACTAACCCTTGTATCTGGCCGAATATAGGAACAAGTAGATCTAGGGTGGCCGACTTCTCTTTTCGGGATTTAGACGATTCAGTGGTGACAGGTGTGTACATACACACCTTATAACTTATTAACTGTGCTAAATGTTGTGAATGCTAACTCTGATTTATGTAGCATTGGATTTAATACCATATCGGTATAAGTGATGATTCAGGTAAGTACCTGTTAATATGAGTTACTATTTAATGCTTTTGGGAAGCATGGCATGTTTATTATTTGTAACTTAAATATCTGATGGCATGAGATCTGTTATATCATGATTTGATATGGGTTGATGAGCGGAGGGGGCATTGCTATTTGTGTCGACGGACACCAGTGTTTTGGTAACACATTGTGACTACGGTCACCAGAGGTTTGGTACCTCCAGAGGTTTGGTACCTCATCGCGTCTCGTCCCAGTGGCTTAGCACCACAGTGGGTTGGCCCCACAGACCATATCAAGGGATTGACGCCAGTGATTTGGTATCACACGATGGGTTGGCCCCATCAACTGATTTGTGTCTTCGGACACCAGAGGTTTGGCACCTCCAGTGATTTGGCATCACATCTGTGACTATACGTCACCAGTGGTTTGGCACCACCAGTGGTTTGGTACCACAACGGGGTAGTCTGAGGCGTTTGGTTGGCTAAGTTGGGTACATAACCTTATGCATATTGTTTGTTATAAAGTGTGTATGAAATTGCTTAAACCGAGGGAAGGGTTACATACTGAGTCTTGGTGACTCACCTTCTCCTTTAATTTCTCAGGTGACACGTAGATCGCGGATATGGAGCCGGAGGGACTCGAGGTGGCCATGCAGTGGGATTTAAATTTTAATAGACTTTGAATTTCGGTTTAATTATTTTTGGATTGTTGTTTTAAATTTTAATTGGGTTGTAATAAGGCCTCCTAGGAATACTTTATTATGGTTACATGCTTTAATATTTGTTTTAAATTACTTACTTATAAAAATGAGTTCACATGTTTCTCCAAAGCAATCGTAAAGGTTTTAAAAGTACCATCGGGTACATAAAATATGTATATAATAACTTGACCTAATAAATATTTTCACAATAAATCTAAATATGGGTTTTATACACCTCAACTGTTTTAACAAGACGCTATTTTTTTTAACAAGAAGTTAAATCGGTTTTTAAAAGATTTCAAAATATTTTCTCCGTAGCAAACCAAATTCGGTCATAGCGTTTGGGCCGGGTTTGGGTTGTTACAGTTTACAGGGTAGCTCTTTTCATAATTGAGGAGAAGCCAAAAATGTTAACAATCGTCTATTTGGGAATCCCTTGGGAAAAGTAAACCCGGTCTTGAGAGTAAATCTGGAAGGGGATGGCATGGATTTTTAAAGGGATCGGTTGGATTCTTCTTTGGCTATGGGGTGTGATCTGATGAACCATGATCTTAAGAAGAGTCCCATTGGGTATTTCTAGGGTAAGAAGAAGCAAAGAGTTGGGGATTTCTCTGAAGGTGTTTTTGAGAGTTTGGATTCCGCAAGGAAAAGTGATAGGCGATTGATGGCTTATCAAAATGAATTATCAGCGACTGCTAGGGGTTAGGTCGACCGACTGTAATGAAAATAATGTGCTAGAATATTCGTAGGTTGGGGAGTTCACGGGCTACGTTAAGGCTTAGGCATATGCTTAGACTTTGTAATCCCGAAGTAATCTTTTTTATGAAGACTAAGTTAGATTCAAAACGCATGGAATTGGTTCGAAAGAAAGGTGGATTTGTGCATGGTATTGAGGTGGCGGTGGAAGGTACTAGGAAATGAATCTATTTAGGTTAGAAAGTTGAAGTTAATATAATTCTAATAAGCTATTCAATGAACCATATAGATGTGGAGATTAAAGGAAATTTTGTGGAGGATACTTGGAGAATGACGGGGTTTTACAGGTGCCCAGATGTTCGATTTCAATTGGAATCATGGGATCTTCGAAGGTTGGTTCGGGATAGTATGTCACCTTGGTTAGTTTGTGGGGATTTCAATGAGATTCTTTATTCTTGTAAGAAGAATGGGGGTGTTATTCGAGAAGAAAGGCGAATGGAAGATTTTCAGAATGTGCTTCACGAATGTCATTGGATGACGTGGGATATGAAGGGCCATGGTCCACTTGGGAAAAGGAAAATTTTGTGGAGGATAATATTAGAGAGCGGCCAGATAAATGGGTCGCGAATGATGCTTGGAAAGTGTTGTTCCCTATATTCTCGTTGAAACATCTTCCCTATTCATTCTCCTGTCATTGCCCATGATTGTTAGTATGTTTGAACTAAGTACATTGAATGAACTTGTAATGTTGAATGGGATTATGTTTGATTTGTGATTGTGGTACCTTTTGTTGGTACATTGGTTAGTCTTATAAGTTGATGGAATTGGTATATTTTAAGTGTGGTTGAAGTGTGTTTTAGTCATGTGAATGTTTATGGAATTGGTGTGTCTTGGTGTGCAAGATTTGGTTTTGAAATGGGTTTTTTTAGGGGAAACTTATGCTGCACACGGCCTGGGACATAGGCTGTCACACGGTCGTGTGCCACACACGGCCACCCCACACAGTCATGTGTCATTATTGGTTTAAGTGCAGATTTCACACAATCTGAAACACAGCCTGTGACACGGTCATGTGTCTCAAGTCAGTATATAACACGGTCTAACACACGGCCTATGACATGACTATGTGACCTAACATCGAATGCACTCACGATTTGGCACATGACCTGCGACACGGCCATGTGGCCCTATTTCGAATACTCACATGGGCAGGCACATGGGCTGGGACACGACCGTATGTCTAGACTTTGAATGTCCACACGGTCTAGGCTATGTCACACGACTTGGCCACACAGCCGTAACCTTTGTTTCTCAAATTTTTATACTTTTCCAAAATTTTTTATTTTGTTTCAAATTGATCCCTAATTGTTTTCAACTTATTTTTAGGGCCCTGAAAGCCCGGTTTAAGGCCCGTGTAACATCCTAGAAATAGGGGTTCTGGGGAAACTCGGGATCAAACCGGAACCTTGGTAAAATTTTAGACTCTTCAAAGATAAAAATCGAATCCCATAATTCCATTTTTTTCCGCCTAATATGGGGGTATGGACACGGTGCTTGCCGTCCATTCCACATTATCCCATAAGCAAATAATTTAAGCATTCCATTAATTTTCCTTCATGATTAAAAGATTAGATCAACCTACTTATTTATTTATTTTTATTTATTTCCATGCTCTCTATCCTCCATTTTTCGTGGTTCTTCTTTTAGAAGATTAAAATCCAAACTTCCAGATTATATTGCCACCCCATTCATGTATTTTTTAGGAATTTAAAATTTCCCATGATCTATATTTCAAGCCGTCCAAATGTAGTGAGCCTACATCAAATTTTTTACTCATTAGTTTTCAATTATTTATCTCAACCCCATTAATGATTTAGTCACTTCATGGTCAAATTGGGAAACATAATATGGTGTATGTATATTAAATGCTTCCTATGCCGTCCATCAACTTTGAAAAAGCCATAGTGCTTGTTATATATATATATCAGCCACTATCTTTTGTTTTAAATTATTTAAACTTTTGTTTTAATTGTTTATTTCAACCAAAAAAATTGAAACAAAGCAAGCATGCGGGGAGAGGATTTTTAAATAGAAACATGAATAAATTATTGGACATTGGTGCCATACTCTTGTGTTATCTTTGTTGGACGGCATAAGCATGTCCACTTATCAACCCACTATTCTCTATTTTCAATTGATAATTTCAACAACACTAACATTCCAAGCATCTTCCAACCGTCCATTGTATGCTTCTAAATAAAGTAATGCATTAGCCCATTAATTAGGATATTCGGTGCCAAATTTTTTTTTTTTTTTTGCTAGTCTCCTTGAGTTCTTCTTTTCTCTCATTTGGTTTCCCTATTTCCTCCATAACCGAACTTTCATCTTCTCTCTATTCCTTCTTCTCATCCATATTAACATCCACTTATTGATCAATCGAAATATAGTGGAAGGCCGAAACTTGGAGTTTCCAAAGTCATCTTTTAATCGCTAGAAAACGGTTCTAAAATCTTAGAGGTAAGAGTTCTTCATGGATTTTATAATCACTTTTTATTCGATTAAGATGGTGGTGATTAACCGATATTATTATAGGGACTCTATCGCTCGATCTTTCATCTTGAGATCATACGGACTTTTGTGGTAAGACGACCCTATTCCTTAAATCAATTGTTCATAACAAGGTAATATTAGTTTGGACTAATATTTGTTCGCAATTGTGAGACATTAGCGATTCGGGATTTTTCATCGGGTTGTGAACCGTTAACTGAGGAAAATCGACAAATTGTGATCATTCGCGATTTCAAGGGGTAAGCATTATAAATTGTTCATTTAGTGTTGACAAATCGCGTATGTCGACTGATCAAGCGTTGTAATATTCTAGGTGTCTACGATCGAGAAAGTATAGTGCTTACAATGAGATCGTGTGTGTACACCTGAATCTTAATAGATTTATGGCGTTAGTTTATTATATGTGTTAATCTGAAAGTGTAAGAATATGGCTAAGGTACCATGTAATGGTACGAGGAACTCAGGTACGTTTTCCTACTCCTACTAGGATTATGAATATATGTTGTGACTCATATGTGAACAATGATAAGAATGTGAAATAAGGCCTATGGCATAAGATTGCATGATATGAATGATATATGGGGCATATGGGATATTGTGAAAGGGGAAGTGAATATAGTGATTTATGTCACGATATCTGAATGTGGTGATCTCGGTCACATTATTTGAATGTGGTGTCTAAAGACACAAAACATTATCTGGTGGCTATGCCACGAGTTTTATAAGGGCGATGAGCACGTCGACTGCAGCGACTGCCTTCGATGGTGTGTAGCGGATGGAGGGTTGACTTAGTAGTCCCCACGGTGTGCAGGTTGGTATGGGTGATGTGTAGCGGATGGCTATCTATGTTTGGGTTCGGGTTGCATCATATTATTTAAATGATATATGTACATGTATGATTTGATATGCCTGAATTTGTTAGGACTTAGTGTTGTGGTTACACATTGAGTCTGTTGACTCACCCCGTTGTGGGAACATTTTTCAAGTGACGATCAGTGATGGACCGGGTCGGCAGAAGCTTAGTGGTGGCCATGCTCAGCAAGGAATTCGTTTTATTTGGACTTTTTATTTTAAGGACTTGGAATTTAATTTTAGGATTTATTTTGATGTAATAAGGCCATAGTTGAACTACTTTATTTTACTTTTATTTATTATGTTACGAAAATTTTTTTTTTATCAATTAGAGATTAAGTAAATTTATTTTAAAATAAACTCTAAGTGTTTTGTCACCTAAAATAAAGGGTTTTCAATAAAAGATAAACTTGTTCTCAACTCGAGCCCAACCCAAAACAATCTTTCTTTCAAAACACACAGATTTTTCCAAAGTAACAAAAGAATTTTGAATCGGTTTACATCAAGGAACATACCAGATCCGGTCGAGGCTCGTGGGCCGGGTTTGGGGTGTTTCAGCCCGAAAGTGTATTTTTACTATGATTATGATAAGTTGTTAGATGTTGATATTAAGTTGCATAATTGTTTCTGTTTTAAAGTTAAACATTTTGATTTGTACAGTAATGTTCTGTAACCCTGATCTAGTGACAAAGATAGGTTAGGGGTGTTATAGTGGCGCTTGATCAATACCCTAATTCGCTTTTAACATGATCACTAAAAGGAAACTACTATCCAAATTTTGATTTTATGGATACAAATTTAGGTCCTTACCCTTCATATTCCTGGAAAAGTATTTGTACGCCGAAGGGTCTGTTGAAATTAGGTATGAGTTGGCGTGTGGGCTCTGGGTAAGGCATCAGAATTTGGGATGACGCATGGGTTCCAGGGTTGCATACAAGACATATTCAATTGGAGGAGGGAAAGAGTATCAGTTAGGTTGGTAACAAAATTGATAAATCAGGATGTAAGAGGATAGGATGAGGAAAAGCTTACATTATACTTGGATGAGGTCATTGTGGAGAGAGTGCACTGCATTCCCCTTCCTGACCATTTATAGAAAGATATGATGGTATGAGGCGAGGTGTCATCGGGTGTGCTTACAGTCAAAAGCGGTTACAATATTCTAATGCACGGTGAGGGGAGGCTATAGGGGTGGACATTACAGAGTTTTTTACACAAAAAAAAAGAACTCTGACAGATCAATTTACTAGAGAAAACCAAAATTACAGCCTTGAAATTTTTCAAAATTTACATTCTTAGCTATTACAATTAGTATAACAGAAGATTGAGAAATTTCGCCTTGTGCCCAAAATGTGCGAGAGAAAGTGAAACGTTGGAGCATATCTTCAGAGACTGCTTATCTGTTGTTAGAAATATGGGACAAATAAAAAATTTCATGGCCTGATAACATTGCTTATAGTTCGCTACAAGATTGGCTCTGATAACATTGCTTATAGTTCGCTAGAAGATTGGCTAAGTTACATATTTTCTTTGCTTCCTAATCCTATTTGCAGGATTGTGACTTGCATTATATGGTTCATTTGGTCAGCAAGAAACAAACTAATCCATGAAAAGAAGGTTATTTTGCCATATGATATTATCTGCAAAGTGGAATCCTACATTTGAGAAGTGGATGAATTGCAGAGGAAGTTACCTACAAGACGAGTGGGCAGTGAGCGTTGGAGGCCTCTTGAATTTCCTTTCCATAAGCTTAACTTTGACGCAGTGTTCAATAGGTGTGGTAAGTGTTCCTGCATTAGAATAGTTGTCAGAAATTGGAAAGGTAGAGTGGTGGTTTCGAACATAGTAATAAACAACAACATACCTACTAGTTTCACTACGGAAGCGATTGCTTGTCTTCAAGTAGTGAATTTTGGAAGAGATCTAGGGTTTCGAGAGGTACTGATCGAGGGAGATGCTCTATTGGTGATAAAGAAAATGCAAGCTTGTGACATAGATGGTTTGTAACATCCTAGCTTAGGGGTTATGCGTTTGTGCATAATTCATGAGTTAGTAGGTTTTGGCAGTATTGGAAGTGTATTAAGGGTTTTTAGAATTTTAGGATGGAAGAAGAAAGCTTTGGAAAATTATTGGTTTTTAAGTAAAAAGTGGAGCTAGGTAAATGAGGCTTTAAAAGAAACTCCGTGTGAAGCATGACACAAGGAACCATGTGGTAAAATGGCATGTTTTATGAATTATGAATGTGTTATGTGAATTCTAGAAATAAGGAAATGTATGGAAATATATGGAAATGTAAGAAAATGTAAGAAATGTAAGAAATGTATGGAAATGTATGGAAATGTAAGGAAATGTAAGGAAATGTAAGGAAATGTGAGGAAATGTATGGAAATGTAAGAAATGCAAGGAAATGTAAGAAATGGTTCAAAAATGGAAAGTACACATTTTTGGAAACTCAACATTTTGGAAAATGAACATTTTAGGAAACTTGAACATTTTGGGCCAACATTTTAGGAAACTGAACATTTTGGAAATCCCAACATTTTAGGAAACTCAAACATTTTTGGAAACTTGGAATGTAAGAAAAATGGCAAATTCTGAGCCGATCGAAAATTTTAGAAAACTTAGAAATGACCCCAAAATGATGAGTTTTAAAGTTCAAAATAGGAAATAAGGGCTAGAGGCCTTAAAAGAAAAAGTTGGAGAAGTTTGACACACAAACAGGCTTGGAAAAGTGGCCTGAAGATGTCACTTGGGGCCTAGAGAAATGGCGCCACATGCAAGGTGTTGGGCCTGAGTTCGAGTCACTTGGGAAGCAAATAAATAAGTTTAATTTTTGCTTCCAGGAAAATGAGAGTGGACGGCATGGGTTTCTAGAAAAGGAAGAGTTTTATTTGCATAAATATGTGAATAATAAGAGATAAATAAAGGAGTTTTATTCACATAAATATGTGAATAATAAGAGATAAATAAAGGATTATTTTCTAAGGAGATAATTGATGGATTAAAGGCTTTTATCTTTTAAATAAAAGAGATAATATTATCAAAAAGAGGAGTGTTGGCCAAGTAAGGGACTCCTAGGCTGATAACTTTGGCTATAAAAGGAGGGCAGGAGGGCTACTCATTCACTTTTGCTTCCTCTTTGCCGAAATTTTCCTAGCTCTCTCCCCCTCTCTGCCGAAATTTTCATTAAGCAAAAATCCCTCTCTTTCTCTTCTATTTCTTCTCCGTTCTACTGTCAAGCCGAATCTTTGTGGATTCTAAGGAAGAGGGCAATCATCCACAACATAAAAAGGGGATCTTTCGGGAAATCTAAGGATCTAAGGTAAGGATTATAATATAAATATTTGGTTAAAGATTATGATTCACGTTTTCAAAGTTAGATTTAATCTAACACGAAGTTATAGGATTTCGACAGGATTATAAAGGAATCCTCTTCAGATTTGGAATCCCATCATAAGGTAAGTGATATTCGGCCAAGGCTAACTTGTTAAATATTTGGGATTATTTTTCCATTATTTCAAAAGCCGAAAACTAATCTATGGAGAAATATAGTGGTTAGCCGATTTCAAGGGAAGAACACAAACCTTCGGGATTTGATTAGCAATCAAATCGGCAAAACAAGGTAAGTGGTAGTAAATTCTACTTCTAGTAGGATTTGGTTTTTTTTAGAATAAAAGGGGTCATTTATATGTTTTAATTAATGGCCGAATATAGGAGTGAAAGATTTAGACCGGTAGATCGCTCTTCGGGAATTCACGGAATCTATTAAGCGAAAAAGGTGTGTACTCTTACTAACTTTCAATAAATTGCATGGCAATCATTAGATATGTAAATATGTAACAAATGATGTGAATGTGGCTAAGCACCACAAATGTGGTAAGGAGTACCAAGGTACGTTTCCTACTTTTGATAGGATTGTGAATGTGATATATTTTGAACATGTGATTAGTAACATGAATGAAAATTTAGTATGTGAAATATGTTATGAAATAATTGGGGCATTCGGGATATTTGTGGAGGAAGAAAGTGAAGGTGATGACTACGGTCTCACCAACGTAAAGTGGTGACTACGGTCACATAAAGTGAAAAGTGGTAACCGGTTACATCCAAAGTGAATACGATGTCTAATGACACAACATAAGTGGGCGAGGAGCACGTCGATTGCAAATGATCGCCTTCAATGGTGTGTAGCGGATGGAGGGTCGACTTAGTAGTCCCCACGGTTATGCGAGGTTGGTACGGGTGGTGTGTAGCGGATGGACAAATAGGTTTGGGTTTGGGTTGCATCATTATTTGATTTGAATATGCTTGATATGACTTGTATGCACGATTTGTTGAAAATTAGTACTATGTACACATTGAGTCTGTTGACTCACCCGTTGGGGAATTATTTTTCGGTGATGAGCGATAATGGACCGGGTGGCGGGGAGCTAAAGGTGGCCATGCATCGCTTGAAGAAATTATTTGGAATTTGGACTTTATGAAATTTTAGTACTTTAAAACTTTATTTTGGGTTTGAATGATGTAATAAGGCCATAAGGCCCAGTTGGATTTTCTTTATTTACATTTATTTTTATTTGAATATGATACAATTTATGTTTGATTAAAGATAAGTAAATTTATTTCTTTTAAAATAATAAACCCAAAAATTATTTTGTCACCTTATTTAAGTTGGATTTCCAGAATTTATTAAATAGGTTTCAAATTAAGCCCAACCCAAAACAATTTTTTTTAAATTACACAAATTTTCTCTAAGTCATTTAGAACATTGAAAACCGATTTATTTAAGGAACATACCAGATCCGGTTCAGGCTCGTGGGCCAGGTGTGGGGTGTTTCAGTTGGTATCAGAGCCCAGTTTTAAACTCTCGGCCTGTGGGCTAAGGCCCAAAACGTTTTCAAAGCGAGCCAAAATAATTTTCTTCAAATTGAGTAGGTATTTAGCATGGCACCTAAGTCTCCAGACCATGATCCACCGGTAAAGTACCCCAACTTTATGAGTGATTACGTGATTTATGAACCGTATAAGGGTAGAAAAGGCATGGAACGTAGAATAGAATGATAGGAATTTGAACCCTAGGATTAGACTACTCAAACACTTGAAACTCATAAGACTTAATGAACTTAACAAACCTATGACTAAGTCATTGAGCTAGGGTGTGGCAACCCCCATGCGCATGTCTAGGATTGGATCCTAAGAGCACAGTATTTAAGCGATCCTAGTGACTCACCTCCTCTTCGCAGTATCCTACCCAGTGCGTAGCTTCGGTTCGCCAACTTTCGAGAAGGCTCGGTGGTGTGGCAACCTCTCATGCGCATGTCTAGAAAGGTCGGTGAGAGCTTGGTATTTAAGCAGTCCGCGTGACTCACCTCCTCTTCATTCGAATCGTGCCTGGTGCGTAGCTTTGGTTCACCCTGACCAAGAAGGCTCGGTCATAGGCTAAACACAAAGACTAAAACCCGAAAGGGAACTAGCTGTGTTTTTATAAAAAAATAACGAAACCCTAGTTTTAAAATTCTTAAAACTTTCTTTTAAATTTGTAAAAACTATCCTTACAAAATTTCAGAAAAATTTACTGATTTGTGAAAATTACAAAAATGCCCTTAATGGTAAAATTACCAAAATGCCCATGATTTACAAAATGTCAAACTTTTCAACGGTCTTGCTAAAACTTCATTATTTTATAAATGTTCAAATTGCAAACTATCAAAAATATCTTGATTTTGGAAAATTACTGAAATTGCCCCAACTTACAAAATTACCAAAATGACCACGATTTCCAAAATTTTTGCAACATCACCGTTTTGGAAAATAAAAGTCTCAAAAGAACCCTCAAAGTTTTACAACTTCTAAAATATCCCTGATTTGTTAACTTTTACAAATTTACCCTTTACTTATAAAAATTACCGAAATACCCCTGAGGCCAAAAATTTCCAAAATACCCCCGGATTTTAAAATTTTTCCAAATTACTCCGGGACTTTGAAATTACCAAAATACTTTTCGACAAAATCACCAATGAACTTTTTCTTTTGACAAATTACGAAAATACCCCTATAGGACAAAATTACGAAAATACCCCTAGGTAGTGGAAAAACAACAACAATGAAAACTACAACATTTCTCTGAATGAACGAAAGTTCATAATTGATTGATGGATGTATGAATGTAAAGACTGTGTGCATGTATGAATACGAAAGAACCACTCCTAAAATTCTTTCCATAAAACTTCTTCATGTAATCGGTGGAATAGAGACAAATTCATAAAATTCTCTTAAATCAGATTAAATCGCGACGTTAAAAATAAGTTCTAGGGGACGTGAACTTAGAGATTGTGCCTAGAAAGTATGATGGTTCTATTAAGATCAGAGTGCGCAGCGTAAGCATAGTGCGGTGAGAAGGATGGTACGACGGTTAGTAAGTAATTTCGAGGACGAAATTATTTTTAAGGAGGGTAGAACTGTAACATCCTAGCTTAGGGGTTATGCGTTTGTGCATAATTCATGAGTTAGTAGGTTTTGGCAGTATTGGAAGTGTATTAAGGGTTTTTAAAATTTTAGGATGGAAGAAGAAAGCTTTGGAAAATTATTGGTTTTTAAGTAAAAAGTGGAGCTAGGTAAATGAGGCTTTAAAAGAAACTCCGTGTGAAGCATGACACAAGGAACCATGTGGTAAAATGGCATGTTTTATGAATTATGAATGTGTTATGTGAATTCTAGAAATAAGGAAATGTATGGAAATATATGGAAATGTAAGAAAATGTAAGGAAATGTAAGGAAATGTATGGAAATGTATGGAAATGTAAGGAAATGTAAGGAAATGTAAGGAAATGTGAGGAAATGTATGGAAATGTAAGGAAATGCAAGGAAATGTAAGGAAATGGTTCAAAAATGGAAAGTACACATTTTTGGAAACCTGAACATTTTGGAAAATGAACATTTTAGGAAACTTGAACATTTTGGAAACTGAACATTTTAGGAAACCTGAACATTTTGGAAACTGAACATTTTAGGAAACCTGAACATTTTTGGAAACTTGGAATGTAAGAAAAATGGCAAGTTCTGAGCCGATCGAAAATTTTAGGAAACTTAGAAATGACCCGAAATGATGAGTTTTAAAGTTCAAAATAGGAAATAAGGGCTAGAGGGCCTTAAAAGAAAAAGTTGGAGAAGTTTGACACACAAACAGGCTTGGAAAAGTGGCCTGAAGATGTCACTTGGGGCCTAGAGAAATGGCGCCACATGCAAGGTGTTGGGCCTGAGTTCGAGTCACTTGGGAAGCAAATAAATAAGTTTAATTTTTGCTTCCAGAAGGCTGAGGTGGACGGCATGGGTTTCTAGAAAAGGAAGAGTTTTATTTGAATAAATATGTGAATAATAAGAGATAAATAAAGGAGTTTTATTCACATAAATATGTGAATAATAAGAGATAAATAAAGGATTATTTTCTAAGGAGATAATTGATGGATTAAAGGCTTTTATCTTTTAAATAAAAGAGATAATATTATCAAAAGAGGAGTGTTGGCCAAGTAAGGGACTCTAGGTGATAACTTTGGCTATAAAAGGAGGCGGGAGGGCTACTCATTCACTTTTGCTTCCTCTTTGCCGAAATTTTCCTAGCTCTCTCCCCCTCTCTGCCCAAATTTTCATTAAGCAAAAATCCTCTCTTTCTCTTCTATTTCTTCTCCGTTCTCTTTGTCAAGCCGAATCTTTGTGGATTCTAAGGAAGAGGGCAATCATCCACAACATAAAAGGGGATCTTTCGGAAATCTAAGGATCTAAGGTAAGGATTATAATATAAATATTTGGTTAAAGATTATGATTCACGTTTTCAAAGTTAGATTTAATCTAACACGAAGTTATAGGATTTCGACGAGGATTATAAAGGAATCCTCTTGATTTGGAATCCCATCATAAGGTAAGTGATATTCGGCCAAGGCTAACTTGTTAAATATTTGGGATTATTTTTCCATTATTTCAAAAGCGAAAACTAATCTATGGAGAAATATAGTGGTTAGCCGATTTCAAGGAGGAACACAAACCTTCTGGATTTGATTAGCAATCAAATCGGCAAAACAAGGTAAGTGGTAGTAAATTCTACTTCTAGTAGGATTTGGTTTTTTTTTTTAAATAAAAGGGTCATTTATATGTTTTAATTAATGGCCGAATATAGGAGTGAAAGATTTAGACCGGTAGATCGCTCTTCGGGAATTCACGGAATCTATTAAGCGAAAAAGGTGTGTACTCTTACTAACTTTCAATAAATTGCATGGCAATCATTAGATATGTAAATATGTAACAAAGATGTGAATGTGGCTAAGCACCACAAATGTGGTAAGGAGTACCAGTGCACGTTTCCTACTTTTGATAGGATTGTGAATGTGATATATTTTGAACATGTGATTAGTAACATGAATGAAAATTTAGTATGTGAAATATGTTATGAAATAATTGGGGCATTCGGGATATTTGTGGAGGAAGAAAGTGAAGGTGATGACTACGGTCTCACCAACGTAAAGTGGTGACTACGGTCACATAAAGTGAAAAGTGGTAACTTCGGTTACATCCAAAGTGAATACGATGTCTAATGACACAACATAAGTGGGCGAGGAGCACGTCGATTGCAAATGATGCTTCCTTGATGGTGTGTAGCGGATGGAGGGTCGACTTAGTAGTCCCCACGGTTATACGAGTTGGTACGGGTGGTGTGTAGCGGATGGACAAATAGGCTTGGGTTTGGGTTGCATCATTATTTGATTTGAATATGCTTGATATGACTTGTATGCCTGATTTGTTGAAAATTAGTACTATGTACACATTGAGTCTGTTGACTCACCCCGTTGGGGAATTATTTTTCAGGTGATGAGCAGTAATGGACCGGGTCGGCAGGAGCTAAAGGTGGCCATGCATCGCTTGAAGAAATTATTTGGAATTTGGACTTTATGAAATTTTAGTACTTTAAAACTTTATTTTGGGTTTGAATGATGTAATAAGGCCATAAGGCCCAGTTGAATTTTCTTTATTTCTGTTTATTTTTATTTGAATATGATACAATTTATGTTTGATTAAAGATAAGTAAATTTATTTCTTTTAAAATAATAAACCCAAAAATTATTTTGTCACCTTATTTAAGTTGGATTTCCAGAATTTATTAAATAGGTTTCAAATTAAGCCCAACCCAAAACAATTTTTTTTAAATTACACAAATTTTCTCTAAGTCATTTAGAACATTGAAAACCGATTTATTTAAGGAACATACCAGATCCGGTTCAGGCTCGTGGGCCGGGTGTGGGGTGTTTCATGGTTCACTTATTAGGGCTTATATACATTACGCCAAACACAAACCAGAAGGTTCTAACAGATGTGATTTTCATCATATTCAGCGAGATGCAAATAGAGTAGCAAATATTTTAGCAAAAGAAAGGTTAAAACAGGGAGAAAGTACTTATCTGGTGGGTTTGGTGCCACTTTTTACAAAAGATGAGGCTGGATCGCTGTAGGCATCGATCGGGGGACACAGAGAGTCGTGGTGATGTTCCTCTTCATTTGCCTTGATTATCAGGCTTGTAGTGTTTCTTTAGGGACAAGACTAGATCGAAAATGTGTGAAACAAAGGGGTTTGGTTTTTTTGTTTTTCTAATGGAAAGCATCATTATTTTCTCCTTAGGGTTGTTAGTTTCCATGGATAGGAAAATATCTGGCTTTGGAAATGAAGATCAATTAATGCTCTGCTGAGTTGTATGCCAGATTAAAGTTGGGTTATTTGTTTTCCTTTTAATTTTCGTTTTGTCTCTTTATATTTTCTGTTGGACCTTTTTTTTCTCCTATTATTGTTTTTTGGGTTTGTTTCTTTAGGCCGGTTTTATTTAAATTGATGTTATGGGTGACTTCAGCCTAATTTTCTTTTTCAATAATAATAACACAATTTTCCTTCAAAAAAATTCAATTAAATATAATTACAATTATAATTCTAATTGTAGTAACAATTTAACACAAACATACCATATGAGCTTACTTAGCCAAGACAACAAACAAACAACTCTCTAAGGACTAATCAATATTTTTTTTTTATCTTTTCCTCGATTTTCTTCAATTTGGTCCAATTTTCGATCTATTCAATAATTCAATTCAATTTATCAATTCCAAAGATCTTATATCATCCTATTATAAGTGCATATTAATTTAATTTTGTTATTCAAATCCCCTAAATTTTTACATTTTATTCAATTTAGCCCTTAAAACTGAAACAAGTATAACTTTCACAATTGAGCTTCATTTTTCATTCCAATTTAAATTATGCCCTCTTGCAGCCCTCTAAAACCTAATTTTATAGAAATCTTATGGTAATTTCATCAAATTTTCATTTTAGTCTCTATATGCAAATTTAACAAAATTTACTTTATCAAAGAGTCCTTAAACATTTCATACCTTCCAAATCTACCAATTTCTATAAAAAAAAAAATCTAAGATTTATCAACGACAAGTTTTGAAATCTTGTTAAATTTTGAAATTGGAGATACAAATTAACTGGACCTAATTGCAACAATCTCAAAAACATAAAAATTACAATAAACGAATTAAAATTGACTTACCAATTTGAAGGAAAAGCTTGACAGAAAGCTTGATTTTCTCTACAATGGAGAAACGGTGGAAAAGGTTGAAGATAAGAAAATAAAAATGACCATTCACTTCTATTATTAGTTTTATTACATATTAACCTTATTTTAATATAAACTAACATATTGTTTATTTATTTTTCATCCATAAACCGTCTTCTTTACTTAGGTATGGCATAATTTCCTTTTTAAACCATTCAATTATTCTTTTAGACCTATTTAGTCTATCTAAGCTAATAGCGATTAACTTTTACATTTTTTATGATTTAATTCTTTTTCCTTAATTAACTATCTAAACGTTAAAGTCCCGAGACCAAATTTCAATACACCTATATAATAACTTTGTAAATATTTAATAAAAATATTTATGGGTTTAGTTTACAGAAACGAGGTCCAATACCTCATTTTCCAAAATCACTTGACTTTAGTGACAAACCACTTATAATTAACTATTCATTCAATTAGCAAAAATTATCAAATCAAAATTCAATATAATACTATATTTGACTCATAAATATTAAATAATAATATTTACGGATTCACTCGTCGAATTTCTTGTCCCAAAACTACTATTTCCAACACCACTAAAAAACGGATTGTTACATAAATGATTATTTTACCGTAAATTTGACAGAAGTTATTCCGAAAACAAATGTAACATCTCGTAACTCGGACCTGACGATTGGGTCGGATATTGGGGTGTTATGCAAACTAGAAAAAAAAAAAGAGATTATTCCTAGAGAATCATTGATGTACAATATATAGGATATAATATTTAATAGATATGAAAAAATGAAGCCTAGACAAATCACAAATTTTGAATTACAATTGGAAACAAAACAAATTAAGTTAGAACTTTCCCAGTTTAAAAATGAACAACAAGAAATGAAGAAACAAATGAAAACTTTAAAACAAGAAATCCTAGAAGATAGTCCTTCAAAAACTGAACTCGAACCTAGGGATAATACACAAGAATACATGATGGTTTTTGCTGAAGTATCCATCCAAAGATGTTTGATAAAAATAAATCTCATTATAAACAATGAATTTTAATTGGAAACAGTAGCCCTTTTTTACAGAGAAGCAGATCAAAACTATATTAGAGAAGCGATAATTCCAATAAAATATTATAACAAAACATCAAAATCTCTTAAAGCTGCAAATGGTAAAAAAAAAACTCAAAATTACTTAAAAAATTCCTAATGCTTAAATTTGTAATAAAGTTATCAAATATCAAATATAAATGATAAAAAATATTACTCAAGATAGCATATTAGGAACCCTGTTCATATCTTTACTCAAACCCTACAAAGTAACAAATCATTCAATCTCCACCAAAGTTTAAATATTAAGGTAAAATTTCCTTTCGTGGAAAAACTCAAAATAAGAAATCTTAACCTATTAAATTTTTTGTCCATCCAGAATGAGCAAATCAACTATTTGATTAATCATAAACAGAAATAAATTTCTTTTCTAAAAGAAAAAATATGTTTTAAAAAATTATCTAGACAATTAGATAAAAAAAAAAAGAGAGAAGTCCAAAAAAAAAAACTAAATTAAAGAAGAAATAGAATCAACAATATATTCTGACATTCCTAATGTCTATTGGAATAGGCAAAAACATAAAGTGACATTACCATATGAAAATGATGTTGATGAAAGGCAAATTTCAACAAAAGCAAGACCAATACACATGAACAAAGAAATGAAAGAATTTTGTAAAAAAGAAATACAAGATATTCTCAATAAAAAAGTAGCTCTCTTTAGAGTTGTTCAACATTTTATGTGATGAAAAAGGCAAAACTCGAAAGAGGGACACTAAGATTAGCCATTAATTACAAATCTCTCAATCAAACTTTAAAATGAATTAGATATCCAATCCCAAATAAAAAAGATTTATTGCAAAATCTTTGCAATGCCAATATTTTCTCCAAATTTGACATGAAATTAGGATTTTGGCAAATCCAGATCAAAGAAGAATAAAGATACAAAACGATATTTACTGTACCATTTGGACAATACGAATGAAACATAATGCCTTTTTTACTAAAAAATGCTCCATCTAGATTCCAAAGAATCATGAATGATACTTTTTATCCATATTCCCAATTTACAATAGTATACATTGATGATGTATTAGTGTTTTCTAAAAATTCAGAAAAACACTTCAAACACTTATCCATTTTTGTCAAAGTTATAAAAAAATAGCGATTTAGTAGTATCTAAATCCAAGATTAGTTTTTTTCAAACCAGAGTAAGGTTTTTAGATTAATATGTTACCCAATGGACCATTACTCCAATAGAAAGATATATAGAATTTACCAAAAAATTTCCAAATCAAATTTTTGATAAAGTCTAACTACAAAGGTTCTTACATAGTTTCAATTATGTTATAGATTTTTATCCCGATCTTGGCAAATTATGTAAGCCCTTATATGAGAGGCTCAAGAAGAACTCACAACCTTGGATAAATGTTCACACCAATATAATTACCCAAATAAAAAAACAAATCACCCAACTTCCTTGTTTACACTTAGTTGATCCAACTGTCTCCAAAATAGTAGAAATAGATACTTCTAAGATAGGGTATGGTGGGATTTTAAAATAGGTTAAGGGAGGAAAAGAACAAATAGTGCAATTTACATATAGACATTGGAATCTCACTCAGCAAAATTATAGTACAATCAGATAAGAAGTTTTATCAATTATTTTATGTATTGCAAAATTTCAAAGTGATTTATTAAATCAAAATTTTCTTTTACTAATTGATTGCAAATTAGCAAAAGAAGTTCTACAAAAAGATGTTCAAAATATTGTCTCAAAACAGATTTTTGCAAGATGACAAGCAATTTTAAGTATATTTAATTTTGAAATTGAATATATCAAAGGAGAAACTAATTCTTTGCTTGATTTTTTTACAAAAGAATTCTTTCAAAAATGCCCCCAAAACTCAAAGACAAAGGAAAAGAAAAAGTAGAAAAATCCTCCTCCAAACAAAAATATCATCAAAACCATCCAATCATAGTATGGAATTTGTCTACAAGAAGAAAAATGAGGGATCATCATCCTCATAAGAAACCTTCAATAATGCACCGCTCCAAGATGCACAAGACACAAATGAAATTAGTTCGCAAATGAAAAATAGATTGAGTCTCTCTCAATCCTCAGAAGTGACATTAGTCATAGCCCAATCCAAAGAGTAAACTCCTCTTAAACAAATTGTTGTTGAAGCAGTCAAGATTTCAAAAAATAGAGAGATTGCTTTACACAAATCAGAATCTCTCAAAAATATTTCTCAAGAAACATCTCTTCGAGAAGTATTTTCCAAAAGAAGTAGCATCTTCACATACTACTACACAAAAATCATCACAATATTTTATAAAATATTATTTTGAAATTTTTTTTCCTAATCCATTTCTTTTCAAAATTGTGTATTTTCTTGATTTTTTTTTTCTTGGAATTATGCTTATTAACAAGATCATTACATGAGAGTCCCATTGTTAGTTCGAAATTTAGAACGAAATGGTGGGACAAAATTGATGATGAAAAATATGATTCCAAGTATTTGGATAATCTTTTCAACAAAAACTTAAGGTTATGCAAATCCGTTGTCCTAGATCAAACTATTTCTATGTTTCTTCATGCCAAATCAACTGCAAGCGCAATGTTGGCTCAGGCCAAAGCAGAATTGTTCTGCAACCATCAGAGAATTCCTTGCAAAGTAAAGACCAAGATGAACAGGTGATTCCCTACAAAACAAAGATAAAGATGAACATGGGTGAACATGAGTGATTCCGTCCAAAAGATGGAAAGCAATAGTAAAGATTATCGGTAAAGAAAAACTTTAATTTTAAATAGATTTTAGAATTTTAGAATTATATATTTTATAATTTTATAAAAAAATTTATTTTTAAACTTTTTTAAAATATTTTTTACATTTTTATAATAATATTATTAATTTCAACTAATTTCTTTTCCACTATCACTTTTTAGTAAATTTTATTTTTTATAATTTTTAAAAATTTATATCCAATTTTTATATTTTTTTAATGTGTACATACATTTAATAAAAGAAAATATTTATTCTTTTACATAAAGACACCTGGTGGTGCTTTGTGATTGGCTATAATTTTTTTTATGTCTATAAAAAATGGACTAAAAAATATAACGGATACATACTTTAGGTATCAATAGGGATAAAAAAAAAGTTTATATAACGGATACATACTTTAGGTATCAATAGGAACCAAAAAAAAGTTTAAGTATCAAAATGAAAAAAATGAGTATACTTTAAAAGTTCAAATAATGAATTAAACCTTTATATTTTGATTTATGATCGATTTGTATTGATTTTAATTTAATTTTTTTTTAAATTGTATGTTGAAAAATAAAATAAATGTCTTTGCAAACCCTATGCAAGTCACTATTTATAAGGTGAATAATGTTAAATTATTCAAACTTCTTTTAATTATTGAATATGCTTCATATTATATTTATTTAAATTTCTTTTAATATATTTTTTTAAAAATTTAAATTAGCAAATATGTGAAGTCGCATCTGATATTGCCTGAATATGTTTGCAATTAATTCAAAAGTTTTAAGGAAATTTAATTTAATTCCACCACTAAACTGAAAAATACAATTTATTTAATGCATTTAAGAATTATTTTATTATTTATCACTAATTTTTAACATACAAAAGTTAAGTAAATAATATTCAAAGGAATTGTTAGGAATACTGTAAGAAATATATATTTAGTTAAAAAAATTAAAACTATAAATATTTTCATTATTAAGCATTGATGTTGAAATTTAAAAAGGGAATAAAATATGTGAGGGTTTATGTTCAAATAAAACACAATGACAAAGATGAACGATTGCAAAATGAATATTTGAGACACAACACTTTAAAAAAAATTATAAAAACACATAATTAGATGTTTTTAATTAAGCCTCGATTTAAATCCATTAACAAATATAGAGGACTGCATAAATAAAATGGTGGGGGTGAAACTCCGAAAAGAAAACTATAAAAACACACACAAAAAAAGGAATTTAGAAATAATATCCCTTGATTTTTATATGCATCATTATATATAAAAATTATTTATATAGCATTATGAAATAAAACAAATTTTAATTCATATTATATATTGTTATTTAAAACATAATAATTTTATATATGTTAATATAAATATGGGTAAATTTTAATATTAGTGATATTAATATGAAAAATTCATTTTGATAATTAATTTAAAATGTGAAAATTTTTAATGCTCCCAAATGTAAAAAATCTATAATCTGAACACAATTTTGTTAAGGCTTCGCAGGCTTTTTCACCTAAATAATATAAAAAGTAAAATTAATAACTGAAATGAGATATCCATAAGATTATTTATCAAAATGGTATGGTTTTATTAGTGTCGTTTGTCAAATTGGCGGCATTAGACTAAAATATAATGATGTAAAGTATTTAGGGACCTGAAATGCAAATTTACCATGTTGGTGATTGCTAAAAAGGAAGTGAAAGGGTGCTGGCGGCACCAAAGCTTAAATTTGGCTAATTTCTTTCTAAGCCCTTCTTATTTATTATTTTATTTTTATTTCCATTGAACTCACTATATTGTGTTTAAACAAGCCCTCGTCCTATTTTTGTAGTTAAATAAACTCTTAACCTATGATTTTTATTCATAAAAGTCCTTTATTTTAATATTAAAGTAAATATTTTTTGAATTTCAAGCTCTTATCTTAATTTTTTGTTGATGCAATAAAAATTATTTACACTTTAACGTCAACATAAAATCTAAAAAAGTAATAAAAAATTTCAAAAGAGCAGTTAAGAATATCATGTATTTAACCACTCTTAAGAAATTTTAAAATTTTATTTTATTTATTTAATAAACTATTCTCATCAAATTCACATAAATATAAAATGCAAATTAGTTTATCTACAAAAAATTACTTTAATATTAAAATAAAAGGCTTTTATGAGTAAAAATTATAAGTTAAGAGCTTATTTAACTACAAAAATAGGTTGAGAGCTTGTTTAAGCACAATGTAGTGAGTTAAAGGGGAATAAAAATAAAATAAAATAATAAATAGTGAAGGCTTAGAAGGTAATATGCAAATTTAAGTTTTGGTGCCGCCACATTGTCAGGCGGCACCCTTTCACTTTCTTTTTTAGCTATTAATTTTATTTTATATCATTACATCTCAGTCCGATATTGCCAATTTGAAAGGCGGCACCAATAAAACCATACCATTTTGATAAATAATTTTATGGACATCTCATTTCAGTTATTAATTTTATTTTTTATATTATTTAAGTCAAAAAGCCGGCTTTGCAATATATAATATTATACATATATGTATATGATGTGAAAATATGATTTTGTACAACTTATATATATATATATATTAAATAATTAGCAGTTGGTTAGCAATAGAGGTGTCCATGCGCTGGATCGGTTATGATCAAAATTTTAGGCCTATTTGCTAGGTTCGGCCCGAAAAATGGACCTAAAATTTTGCTCAAGCCCTACACTGATAAAAATGCTAAAATTCATGCCCAGCCCGCCCGTATTAACTTCTTTATATAATTTTTATAAAAAATAATAATCAAAAATACTAAAAATATTAAAATAAATGTTTCTAACAAATTGAAAATAAATTTTAAATATATATATACTTAAATAACACTAAGATAAGTGTAACTTAACAAGCAAATGCCTCTAAAATAGTAACATAATTAACAATAAAACAAGAATTCTATAATATTCAAATAATAACAATAAAATAGTAGCAACATAATAGTGAAATGGTAATAAAATAGTGAAAAAATAATAATAAAATAAAAACAAAATAATAAAAAAGCAAGAAAATAGTATAAAAAAAAAGCAGTTTCTTTTCTTTCCTTTTTTTTTTTTTTGCATATGCGGGCATGGCTGTGCCCAGGTCAAAAAAGCCTTACCCAAAGCCCGACCCATTTTCTAAACGAGTTTTATTTTTTTTCAATCCTATTTTTCGAGCCTATATTTTATCTAAACGCTCTCATTTTTCGGACGAGTTGGATTCAACCCATTATCAAGTCTAGTTACCAATAAACAACCACATTATCATTTATTGGGAGTATCACTTTTTTTACACTCATGAAGGAGGAACAGTTTAAGTATTAAAATGAAAAATAAAATTAGTTAGTAAAATGAAAAAGCTGGTATACTTCGGGGCACATAGTGATATAAACCTTATTTATTTCTGCCCTAAACTAAATATTTTTGTTGGCTACACGAAATATAAATTAATTTCCTCTTTTGACATGTCTTGTGAAATTTAATATTTTCTTCCTACTTTTTATCATCCAGATCAAACCAAACCCTCCTGAGTAGGAAAGCTTTGCAAAGTAACGAATGGAAACCCCACACACCAATTAACTTGAAACTATCCTCTAGTTTTACAGTTTCCTTCAACGTTATCAAACCATGATCCCTTTGAAAAGACCACTTTCTCACCCTTCCTTCATTTTTAACAAGTCCAACCCCAAATCTCTCCGATCGTTGGTTAAAAATACTCGTTCAACCAATGAAACCTTCAGTTCCCCAATATCAATTTTTTATTTCAGGTTTTCTTATTCAACCATGCCGATTTTCGCTGCCAATTCGTCTTCATTCTCAAGGGTAAATACCCACTTCCCAGATTCAATAAACCAACCAACACTGATTTCCAAGGCTCAAACTTTTCCACAAATCAGAACCTTTTGTGTTAAAAGAACAAACCCAAATGCTGAACTTTCAGCTTCAAATGATATCCCAATTGTTTCCACTGTTAGTGGACCAATTCAGACCTCTCAGCCTATTGACGCAGGGTCTTCAATGAGGAAACCAATCAGTTTATGGCCTGGAATGTACCACTCTCCTGTGACGAATGCCTTATGGGAAGCAAGATCAAGCATGTTTGAGAAAAGTTATGCGGAAAAAGATTCTCAAACTGAATTAGTTGCGAAAACCCCTTCAATGAGCAGGACTAGTATTGCTTATAAGTTTTCTTCTGATTATATACTTAGGGAACAGTATAAGAATCCTTGGGACGAGATGAGGATGGGGAAATTGCTCGAGGATCTTGATGCTCTTGCTGGAACCATCTCCTATAAGGTCACAATTTTGAAAATAATTTGTAAATATAATTTAATGGCTATATTAAACTTGTTTGAGTTTAGACTCGAGATAGTTTTCGAAATGGGGTAAAATATATGCATGATCTGAGTTGAGTACTTAATTTCATACTTAAGTGTAATTTATTTCTTGCTTTGCACCAGCACTGTCGTAATGATGATGGTGCTACAAGGCCTATATTATTGGTTACTGCTTCTGTTGACAAGATGGTTCTGAAGAAACCGATCGGAGTTGACTTTGATTTGAAAATATCCGGGGCTGTTACATGGGTTGGGAGGTCATCAATGGAGATTCAGATGGAAGTAACTCAATCTACGCCAGGTAGTGCAGAATAAAGGCTAGTTGATGTTTTATTTTGTGCTTTCTTACGCGGTCTGGAGTTGGCTGCAGATAATTTTCATTTACATTTGGGGCCGTATGTTTGTTTCTTCTGATTCTGAATGTCCATGGACCATCATCCTATAGTGGCCTTGTTGAATTAAAAATGAGTATATATTGATTAGTTTAGTTGAGTTTGCAGCTAGATCGAGTTGATAACTATTCTGTACATAGATAATCTAGAAGGTGTACGAGTTTGAAAATTGCCATTGACACCATTATTTGTGTCTTTTTTCAAATATTGTTGCTGCTTATATGCTGCACACCTGATATGATGTTAAAGGTCTTTCTTCTCTGTTGTAATGCCTGATTTTACCTATTTTGATCACCCATGTAATATATCATGCAAATTTTGATCAGTGTGTGATTACCCCAAAGATTAATACAAGGAACCTCAGGTTAATCTCTGATATTAGGATGTCATAGAGTTTTGGCTTGTTGAGATCAATATCAAAGACTGCCTAACCCTTGTTTTAGCCCTCTTTATATCTTCCAGCTGGTTCAGTAAAGAAAACCCTGAGCTGAACTAATGTGCTCAAGAGCCTTTTCGCAACTTGCAGATTAATAGTTTCACATGAATTTTAGCTAGTTCACTGATTTCAATTCCGAGTCAAGGGATCCATGGTTGTTTCTTTTCATTTTGCTGGTTTTGTATTCAAACCTGATGAATTGGTCATCTTGCACGTCAAATAGCAGTCAGCTATATCACTTATTGTGTAATTTGCTCTTTCATTCCACTCAACTCAAACCTATTAGGTTATATCAATGTTCACAGTTGACTTCTCTTCGGCTCAAATTTTCTGCTCTTTTATTGGTCCGTTAATGCAGGAAGCTTGCAGCATCTGCTTCAATTTTCAAAGATCTGTATTGTAGACCTGGGATATGTGTACCAAATGAATTTCTAACTTTCAGATATAGCATTCTCAGATGCTGCTGAGTGCTGAGTAAACTAATTTTTATGCTTTTTACTTTCTGAGAGTCACATACAAAGCCCTCAAATTTGGTGATATTTTCCTTTGCCTAGATTGATTTTCTCTGATTTTTGGGTTTGTGTCTGAAATGAAATGAACAACTAAGAAGTAAAACCTGAAAATCACCGGTTCAATACAATCCCTTGTTAAAAGTTTTTGGAACTAATGTACTTGATTTAAATGATTTCTCTGTATCTTAAGTTTCTTTGGAGTTTAATAGTTTTCAATTGTGGTTAGCTACTAATATAGTTTTTTCATTTTGTAGATTCTCCAGATCCCTCTGATTCAGTAGCTCTTGTGGCAAACTTCACATTTGTTGCTCGTGACTCCAAGACAGGAAAATCTGCTCCACTTAACCAGATCTTGCCCGAAACTGAACATGAAAAATTGCTGTGGAAAGAAGCAGAAGAGAGGAACAAAATGAGAAAGCAGAAGAGAGTAGCAGAAAAGAAGGATGTTGATAACAGAGATGAAGACAGACTTAACGCATTGTTAGCCGAAGGGCGGGTTTTCTGCGACATGCCAGCATTGGCAGACAGAGATAGCATTCTTATAAGAGATACTCGTCATGAGAATTCATTGATGTGCCAACCACAGCAACGGAATATTCATGGTCGAATTTTTGGAGGATTTTTGATGCGGAAAGCATCTGAACTGGCCTTCTCGAATGCTTATGCCTTCGCTGGTGCAGCACCTTGTTTTATGGAAGTTGATCATGTTGACTTCTTTAAACCTGTAAGTAAGCTAGTACTATCAAGTAAGATGTAGATCGAACTTCACAGTAACTAATCTCGACACAACATAAATTGCACCTTTTCTCCCTCAGATTTTGGTAGCTTCTCAGGTATAGCGAGATGGCCTTGTGATAATTAATGTTATGAATAATGGTTAAGTTAGTGGTGTTGATGATCTTTGAGACTAGTTTCACACAGTAAGATAAAGAGGGTTTTCTCGAATCGGCTGCTTTGGGAAACTTCCTTTCTTAAGTTGGAAGGTTGAAACTGTTCAAGAAATAGTTAAAACTTCCAGAAAAATTCATTCTTGCAGCTGTTTATAAGTTGATGAATACGCCACCAATGGATCCATTACGTAGAAAGCTGTGCTGAAATTTACTAAAATCTTTTGTTTTATTTATATATGAAATTATCAAGGTAACAACGCTTACTTTAATGGTGTTTTTTTTATTTTTTTGGGTGATGCAGGTGGATGTTGGAAATTTCCTCCGTTTCAAGTCTTGTGTTTTATACACAGAACTTGAGAACCCTATGAAGCCTCTGATAAATGTGGAAGTTGTAGCTCATGTCACAAGGCCTGAGCTAAGGTGCAGTGAGGTGAGTACCCGAAACTATATAAGAACGAAAGAACTGCGTAATAATTGTTTGCTAGGTTAAAACATCTGCCATCATGCTTCCTAGCTGTTATAGCACATTCGATCTCAAATTAAAACTTGATTGACTTACAGTGATCACTGTCTAGACCCCATTCTGTAAATGAAAAGAACGAACACTTGAATTCAACAAGTTGAGTAAAAAACAATGGTTCTACATATGCATGCACATTAGTAATCTTAAATGATCTGAAGGTCCAGATAGAACATCAAAAGCTAGTTGGAGTTGCAAAATAATAGCTAATACTTAATTACCTCCTCATAAGTATTGCGTCCTCCAACTTCTTTAATTTTTTCATTTTCAAGATCCAATGATGGAAACTTTTCCATCTTCTTTAATTTAGTGTTTGGATTGGGATGCAGTATTTATCTTCAGTAAATATGATCTTATATGAATAGGTATCCAACAAATTCTACTTCACATTTACTGTCCGCCCTGAGGCCATGAAAGAGGGATTGAAGATTCGAAATGTTGTTCCAGCTACTGAGGAGGAAGCACGGCGGGTGCTTGAACGTATGGATGCTGAGAGGTCCCAATAGTGCTGTTTTGCTTATATTCATTTGAATCTTTCCCTGTATCTAAGAGAACCCCATAGTCTATATGCAATAAGTGAATAAGCCCCAGTGTCTGTAATTCAACACATTTTTTCATTTTCAAGATCCAATGGTGGAAACTTTTCCATCTTCTTTAATTTAGTGTTTGGATTGGGATGCAGTATTTATCTTCAGTAAATATGATCTTATATGAATAGGTATCCAACAAATTCTACTTCACATTTACTGTCCGCCCCGAGGCCATGAAAGAGGGATTGAAGATTCGAAATGTTGTTCCAGCTACTGAGGAGGAAGCACGGCGGGCGCTTGAACGTATGGGTGCAGAGAGGTCCCAATAGTGCTGTTTTGCTTATATTCATTTGAATCTTTCCCTGTATCTAAGAGAACCCCATAGTCTATATGCAATAAGTGAATAAGCCCCAGTGTCTGTAATTCAACACATTTTTTCATTTTCAAGATCCAATGAAGGAAACTTTTCCATCTCAATCTCCCAAAAAGAAAAATAAAGGTCGGACAAGGGGTCTTGTTTTTGTGTATCATATCATATTTATGTCATCTTTGAACAATCTCTGCTCCATTATAACAAAAGGTTTGGCAGGCGTGTCTTAAAACACAGCAGATGTCTACTTCTATCATTTAGCATAAACTTTAAACTTCGTAACTAATTTATTTACAGGAAAGATCCAACTTCATAGCTACACTATATTAATCCTGATAAATATATATATGTTGAGATTTGCTCACAAGCACATTTGCATTGACTGCCGCATTCTGAAATGGGAGCTGTTAGAAATTAAGATTCAGGGATAAGGAACTATGATGAAAGGTGATGATATTTACCCACAAGAACAAATGCTGATTTAAGACATTTATCAGGAACTACGATGGGATTTCATCATCAGAGGAACTATAATGCCGCCTTGCATTGAGCCCGGGAAAAACTGATGGTGGGGGAGTATTTTGTAATGGACGTGCTGAACTGTATATCGTTCTCTCATTCACCTTTGCAACCTCTTTGCACACTTGATCAAGAATGGAAAGGAAATCCCTAACGACTATAAAGATCCGGAACGGATGAGCTTCTTCCTGGGCTGAGTTCCCATGGAAATACCCTGTTATCTCTTTCACCATAGAGAGAGCAACTCTGTCTTGGGCTTGGATTCTTACAATCTCTTCCTCTGCCTTCTTCAGGAACTCATTCATCGACTCCGAGAATTTGCATCTATTGTCTTTCAGAGCAATCCCTTCATTGAGTTTTATAACTTCTCTGATTTTAGAGATACCAGTAGCAAGTTTTGCAACATCGATACTGAGAACATCGGAATCCATCGCAGCAGCCTTTTTCACATTGGTTAGCTCCCCACTTAGACCGGAAACTACTAGCAGACCCAGCTTCCTTAATTCAATATCATCCTGAAAATCAGATTGCTGAGTTTTCTCAGCTTTTGGATTTTGATTGGCACCAGAAAGGTGTGAACCTTCCGCTCTGATGATTTCCTGCACAACAAAATGCAGAAGTGTGGTTTTCCCATCTGTGCCCTTCACATCAACAAGTTTTAAGAGTGTGTCAAGCTTGAAGGCATGCGCATCACCACGGTTGGTGCCAACATTCATGCGGTTCCCAGTTTTGAGTACTGCCTCCAAAAGCTTCAGAAACATTCTGCTATTTCTCAACTCTCCACAAGCAGCCTGCAGAAAAGAAATAAGTCGCATAAATTAGAGAAATACCAGAAAACAGCAAATTGAAATATCGAAATCCTTCATCTAAAACATCAAAACACCAGTTTACCAAGAGTAACAGTTATGAAAAGGATGCAGAGCTGAGGAATACAAGTGGCACAAAGCTTTATTTAAAGCAAAATGGAGAAATAGTGCACGGTTGCCCCTTTAATGTTATTGGATGCAAAGATCACAATCATTGAGTTAAATCCAAGCATAAGGTTTTGCAGATTACTCACCTGTAAAGTTTCAAAAGATCCTTTCAGGTACTCAATTTCAGAGTCAAAATTAGCAATGTAAAGCAAAGCATCAACCCTCTCAAAGGCAAAAGGTATGTCAAGCACTGCCTTGAGGAATTTCTCGGCAGGACCTAGCTTAAAAGGGGATTCATCGTTGAACTCCTTCAGTTTATGCTCTTCTTCTTTGGTTGGAGCCATCTTTAATAAGCTTTCCAAGAGCTCAATCCCAAGAGTGTCTGAATTGCCTGTTCGCAAAGGGAGTTAAAGCAGTTTAGATATTGAATGGAAGGCAAGGATGGGGATGGAAACGAGGTTAAGATGAAGCAGGCAATGGTGCAAAGAGAAAAACTTGGCTGTCCCTTCCAGAATATATCTTTGCAAGTATAGTTTGAAAGGCAATAAAGTATATAGAGTTCTGATCTATAAATAGCAAGATTTTCAGCAATTATGAGCAGCATGAAATGCACCATATTTTCTCCACGGATTGCCACCGCAACCACATCAAAATGTATAGTGAAGTGGACAACAGACAGCAAGTAGGTGACACCACAGAAACCTATGCTACAAGAGGTACAGTTTTGACGAGAGACGAGACCTCCTAAGTTGGGCAAGACTATTCATTTAAATCATGAATTACTGCAGTTAGTCTCAGTTTTTATTTATGAGCGCTTGGTTTGAATGCTGAACTCAATATTTTATGGTTACAGTGCAACTAAATCATTTCGAGACCAGAGTTCTTATGCACTGGAACATGTCTCTAGACTCTAGAGAGCATCTTAATTTCTTTGTCAAGGAAAAAATAATATTTCTCCTTTATTGATCTATCTTTTATAGATCAATTGTATTTTCCATAAAAATGAAAGGATTACCTTCCATAAGCGCTTCACAGACTTCATCAATGGTCACATTTAGTGCCCTCAATAAAATGGCAATGTTCTGCGACTTCTTTGGATCAAGCACGCGATTTTCCTGATTGACGGCAGCCAGAATCGGCTTGCGGGCATTATCTTTGGTGGCCAAATTTGAATTATTCACCATAAACAGTGTCTCAATCATTTCCTCATTCAATCTGCAAGCATCATTATAGCATTCTACAACTTAAAAAAAAAAAATTGAAAAAGCAATAAATAGACATTACATAGACATAAAAGCAATTCAACGCCAAAAGAAGAATAAACTATAAGCAAACTAGATAATATTATTACGACAACATGGCTGACAGCACTAAATTAATTAAGTAAAAGAGGGAAGTGGGTATCTCACTGAAAAGAGCTTGTTTTTATCTGATCCCACACCATGGCCCGATCCGAACTCGCTCTGACTTTATCCCAATGTAAAGGCTTGAGTTTGGGTTTTAGGGTCTCTTCGCTCCTCCCTAAGCCTTCATTGTTCTTCGACTGCCCATTTACCACCATTGGCCTAGAAGGAGCAACAAGTACCGGAGGCCCCCTAGAATTAGTCTCCGAAACAGGAACCTCCCAAAAACGCGACGGAGGAAGCGGAGGAGGTGGCGGCGGTATCTTTTTAAGCACAACCTTTGATGGAGATTCCTTGTTCTGCCCCGAAAGACTTGAGCCTCTATCCGGTGAATCCCTATCTGAACACGACGAAGATGAAGGTGGAGTTGAAGATGGGGTTTTTACTCTCACAGTATAAATGGGAACAACAGTATCTGGAGACTTGGATCTCTGACTCGAAGGGCTTGAGTTCAAGAATGAATTTGAAAGTGAACAATAGGTAGATAAAGGGTAAGAAGCTGTTCTTGAGTTGAAGCTTCGGCTGCCAAAATTCTCACCATGAAATTCCCTTCTTGAGCTTGATTCTATTCTTACTGATGGAGGTGGACTCTCTCTTCTACCAGGAGACCCTCTTGGCGAAAAAAACTCATCTTCTTCATCTTCAACATCGTTCTCAAAACTACCCATTTGTTCATTTTGGAGAAACTGTTCTCCACTTTGGAAAGTTTGGACTTTTGGCAATGGTGGCAATGGATTCAGTTCTGGAGAGCCAAGCTTTTGATAAGGAGAAGATGAACCTCCCAACTTGCTACCTCCATTGCTAGAGAGGATAACTTTTTGTGGGTCGACTGTAGAGTTTACAAGTGTTCCTAAGTAAAGAAACTCGGAGCTGCGGTTGGTTGAGACATAGCGGGGCGGTTGTTGTGCTGAAGGTGGAGCTGGTGGCTTTTGGGAGGCATCCGAGGGAGGAATGTTGGGAGGGAATAAGCGCATTGAGTCTGAAAGGGAAGCTTTATCGTCGGAGTTGGAAGTGTTCTTGTGGTGGTGGTTACGATGGCGGAAGAAGAGGGTGAGGGCGACGAGAGCCAGGATGACAGCGGCCGCAAGGAGGGCGGAGGAGAGGGAGATGAGGACGATGTGCCGGCGGTGGGACGAGGGTGAGGGAGAGTCAGGTACGAGCAGGGAGGATATGTTGGCGGGAAAAGTTAGTACCATGGAGGGTGGCGGAGGAGAAGGAAATGAAGAAAAGAAAGGCTTTTGAGGAGTGGAAGGGGGGGTGGTGGAGAAAGGATATTTGGGTGGTTGTTGCTGGCTGTGATAAGGCGCCGGTTGCGGCTCGGGGAATACGGTAGAGCTAGGAGGATAGATTGGTGGGGAGGAAGTAGAAGGGAAGAAAGGCTGGTGGAGCAGACGGCGGTGGTAAGTGAAGCAAGTGGCGGTTGTGGTGGCGGAGAGGAAGAGGAGGAGGTGGGTCACAGTGGTTATCGGCATTCTTGATTTTTGAATAAAAAGTTGAGATGATCAGATTGAAACAAAAGAAGAGGAAAGCTAAATTTGTTTGCAGATTAACAGCATTTTGAACAAAAATCCAACCTTTTCAATGTAAAACAGTAAATGATAATAAGAGTGAATATAGAAAGAAAGAAGAGTGTGAAGCAGGAGGCAGACATGGGAAACTTAAGAGGGAAGTAGACAAAGTCAAGAAATGTATTTGAAGAAGATAACACAACGCAAGAGGTTAAAAATCTCTGACAGACAGCGATTTCCCATTATTGGGATTTCCCCATCATTTCGGTTTTATTATTATTATTATTGAGATTCTTCATTCTTGCAACTCTATCCTCCGCCTTTTCTTTCGTTCGTCTATATGTGACTCTCGGGTTTTTTACCAAAAAATACAAAAAAATTCTAAAAATTTGAAAATGGTATAAGAAAATAATTATGTACTAAAATGGTACATTCAGGATGGTCACACCTATGTAAGAAGCGGCACCACCTTGGTTTGACACTTCAATAGTGAAAAAAAAATATAAATTGAAAAGTGAAAAAAAATTAAAAAAAAGGGACAATGTGGTGCCAGAGGCGGCACCCAGGTGACGGGATTTTTCCATGCAACAGTAAATTTTTCCATTTGCTCAACCGTGGTTCTCAATTTCATTTTCTTCATTGCTCTGCGGGAGAAGAAGAAGAAGAAGAAGAAAGAGGACAGTGCTGGGAAAAAAGAAGGAGAGAAAGAAAATAGAGAAGAGCAAGGAGAAAGATAAAGAAGAAAAATAATAGAAAAAATTAAGTAATTATTTTATAAATAATGGATTATCAAGTTTTATTTTGTATTTTATTGTTTTTTTGTTGTTATTTTAGTTATTATTGTTAGTTATTAATATTAGTAAAAGCTCTAATTATTATTTTAGTTATTATTATTATTGTTAGTTTTTAGGATTTGGTTATTTTTATTTGAAGTTAAAACCCTAATTATTATTTTAGTTAGTATGATTGTTAGTTTTGACACTATATTATTGTTAGTTATTATTTTTAGTAAAACCCTAATTATTATTGTTAGTTAATATTATTTTTAGTAAAAAACTATTATTATTATTGTTATTATTGTTAGTTATTAATATTATTAGTAAAAAAAACTATTATTATTATTACTGTTAACTATTGTTGTTAGTAAAATCGTAATTATTATTTTAGTTAGTATTATTGTTAGTAAAGGAAACTATTATTATTATTAGTATTATTAGAATTATTATTGTTAACTATTATTATTAGTAAAAGCCTATTATTATTTTAGTTAGTATTATTAGTATTGTTAGTAAAAAAAAACTTAATTATTATTATTGTTAGTTAATAATATTGTTAGTAAAAAAACTATTATTATTATTATTATTGTTAACTATTATTGTTAGTAAAACTGTAATTATTATTTTAGTTAGTATTATTGTTAGTAAAAGAAACTATTATTATAGTTAAAAAAACCTTAATTATTATTTTAGTTAGTATTATTAATATTTTTGATAAAAAACCCTAATTATTATTTTAGTTAATATTGTTAATATTGTTAGTAAAAAACCTTAATTATTATTTTAGTTAGAATTATTAATATTGTTGATAAAAAATCCTAATTATTATTTTGGTTAGTATTATTAATATTGTTAGTAAAAAACCCTAATTATTGTTTTTGTTATTTTTATGTTTTATTTTAAAGTTATTTTGTTTGTTTATTTTGATTTGTTAGTAAGTTTTGTGTTTATATTAATTATTTGTTTATTGTGAATGTTATGTTTTTAATTTTTTTAATATATTTGAAAGTTTTTATATTAGTAAAACTATTATAAAGTAATTGTTAATTAGTGATAAAAATTGAAAATATTTCTGCTATAGATATTGTTAGAAATGGCAACATATTTGGTATTACCTGATGAGATAATAACTTCAGCACAAATGGAGAAAGTTGATAAGATGATGAGAGAAGTGCAAGATTACAGAATAAAACCAGAAGAAGACATTGTTCAACACATTATTACCGTAAATAAAAAGATGCAAGAAGTGCTGTGGAATGATCATGAAATGATTAGGAAGAATAAAGTGCAATACTTAACCCTTAGAGGGACATTAATAGAACGGGACCATCAAATCATTTTAGACGAACTTTGGAAGACATTGGTACCACGAACCTATTGGAATCTAGTTATATGCTTTGTGAGGTTTAAAATCTCTTATGGAGCTAGGAAAACAGTGCGACAAAGTATAGGCTCACGGAAGTTGACTGGGAAGCAAAATGTGTTTGACATACCATGGATAGATAAACTAGATGTTAGGAAATTACCAAGAGAATTTCTAAATTCAATACCTATTATAAAGATTGAAGAGAAAGAAGATCCCGAGGAATTTCCAAATTGGATTGTAGAAGATGAATATAAAGAGAATCAGGAATTTCTAAATTAGATTGTACAGTATTTCCCAGAGGAAGATACAATATCGGAGATGGAAGAAAACGTAGAACTGAATTTAAGTGGTTAAATGTAAAGATAAATGTTGTTCATGTACAAAATGATAACTGAAATAGTATGAGCTTAAGAATGAAAAAAATTGCATATTGAAACATTAATTTTTTTATTTAAATAATTTATTTACTAATCGAAATTATTTTGAGAAATTTTGTTTATTTTTTAACAGATTGAATATTTAATATGAATGATCAGTTTTTCGTATGCATTTATTTCGATGGAATCATCTTGACAACAACCGTTGGATGCATATTTGAATGTCGGCAACAAATAGCAATAAGATTGAATAGAAATGTCTCGTTGGATGATATGAAGGGAAGGATTAACGCAAAAATTGTTAGACGTTGTGGGAGAAGGATTTCGAGAATTTTCTACAAGTTTCCAGTTTCAACAAATCCGATCAAATTCACCGAAATGGAACTTGTAGACGACGAAGACGTGGAGACAATGATCGCTCTTTACTGTGGGAATGGGAGTAACAAAAATGCACCGATTGACTTATTTGCTGAGTTAGCCGGTATTGAGAAAAATGAAGACATCAATGCATATGGTGAAGAACATGGAGCTCAAGAACAATGCATGGTGCCTCCAATATCGTACGTTGATGCCGAATCGACTATACATGGGATCAATATCAATCTTAATATTACACCTGATATTGATGTGGTTGGTGATGATGGATACAATAATAGTGATCATTGTGAGTAAGAGGTCGATAGTGATAATGATCTCGATGTGGACGATATACCTGATGATTTTGATGATGAAGATGCGAATGACGATGGAAACATTAGCGCGTCTTCGGTCGGGAACCAGATGCGATGTATTATGATACATAATAATCCTGGGCCACACATGTCGCTCATAGACCCCAACGCAGCGCATGTAGCTGAGTTCTCGAAGTACCCTGAAATACTTCCTGCTCACCGACTGGCCGTAAATTCTGAGCATGAGGAGTTATTCGTAGGCCAGAGATTCGAAAGTAAAGAAGATGCGTATTTGCTATTAAACGGTATAGCATGAATATATAGTGGATTACAAAGTCCCAGTGTCTAAACCGACAGTATATATTGGGGAGTGTTGGAAGGCAGCAGAAGGCTGCAATTGGAAGGTACGAGCTGCATTCATTCAAAATTCGCAGATGTGAGAGATACAAAAATTGGTTGGACTTCACACATACACATCGACACGTATGACAAAAGATCATCAAAAACTTGATTCCAAAACTATCTGTATATGTATAATGCCAATGGTGAAGGACATGCCGACCATTAAAGTTTTGGTACTGATTACCAAAATATAAGCACGATTCTAGTATCGAGTATCATATCGAAAGACGTGAATACTAAACAGATGACAATAGAGCAATTGTATGGGGATTACGATTTATTGTATAACGAGCTACAGAGATGGATAGCTACTATGCGGGAGTACATATCGGGGACTGTGATTAAGTTACAGACACGACCTTATTACAACCCGGATGACCAATTACAGCCGGGGAAAAGAATTTTTCATCGGATGTTCTGAACGTTTGATCCATGTGTGCAGGCATTTCCACACTGCAAGCCGTTTGTGCAGGTGGATGGGACATGGCTACACGAAAAATATACACAGATCTTACTTATTGCGGTTGCTCAAGACGGCAATAGGAACGTGCTCCTAATAGCATTTGTCATCGTAGATAAGGAGAACTTGGAATCCTGGGAATTCTTCTTTACCAACTTGCGGAGGTATGTTATTTCAACGATAATATTTGCATCATCTCCGATAGAGGGAAAGAACTAATTACCGCAATTAGGCATTTCGGTGTGCCATGGAGATCCGTTTACTGCATGCGTCACATACGGCTAACTTCCTTCGAGATTATAAGAATGCAGACTAGAAGAGACAAGTGGTGAAAATAAGTAAAGGATAACCTTATCTTTTCAATATAAGTTACTGTAACTTATCTTTTCTTAATACATATACAGCATACGAGTTAGAGCCACATATTTTTCGCCAAAGAATAACTCGACTTGAGAGTGACATGGAAGGTCAAACGAACAAATCTTATCGATAGTGGTTGTGTACAATGGAGTCGTGGCAATGAGCTCAAAGTTTTGACGAAGGCTTTCGTTATGGTCAAATGACCATAAACTTGGTGGTGGGGGTCAACTCTGTGTTGTTGAAAATACGACATCTTCCGATTTCATCTGTCTTCTCGGCTACATTTTACAGGTTGGAAACCTTGATGCCAAGAATGGGTGAACAACAAGTCAACCAGATGGAGGTGGGACATGTGTTTGTCGAAGATGTCAGGGATACATTGATTGCAAATCGTCGAATTGCGAAGTCGATGACTGTTATATATTCACGACGCCTGGAAACTTTTCGAGTTATAGAGTCCATCGGTCGTTGAACCGGTATGCCACCTAGGTCCTATGGAGTTGATCTTCGGAACAGACGACGCGAATGCAGGAGGTTCCAAACACTTCATTATTTGTGTGCACATATCGTGGCAGCGTGTGCTAAAGTGAACCTTAATGTTGAACAATTTGTCGATGATGTGTACACGCTCAAGCGCACGTTGCGTGTCTAGGAAAATGAGTTCCCCATCCTGTCTGACCTGTCAACGTGGTAGGTGCCTCGGACAACTTTCGAGCTTGTCCCAGACAGAGCGCTACGCAGGAATCTGAGAGGTCGTCAGCAATCATCCAGAATCCATAATGAAATGGACATTAGGGAGAAATCCGACGATAAGCGTTGTGGATTATGTAGGTTAGGTGGTCATAATCGAAGTAAATGGCAGCAGCGAAACTATCATGTTAGACAATCATCACGATCGAGTGGGAATTGAGCTTATGTTGTAATGTATTTAATTTATATAAAAAAGTACATCATTTAAATGCTTTTTCAATACAATTTATGGCTTAGTTTATAACACCGAGATTTCGATACTTCTCTTACTCAATTTCTTGACCAAATAAATCTTTGTAAAACACAATTTATTATTTCAAAAACCTTTTAAAAGCTACATTTTAGTTGGAGTGTGTGTTACTATTTTAATGTTATAATCTCCAAATTAATTTACTCTGCGTTATGGTCAAATTTTGTTACAAATTTTAAAGTTCCAATTAATCGAATTAAATTTATACAAAAAAGTACAAACATTGTAATATAAAAAAAATACAAAATAGAGGACAATCAAAACCGCAAGAAACACCTAAAATTGATGGTTTGATGGTGTGGTCCTAGGGATATACTTCTGCGGAGGTCGACGTTCACGTTGTGGGTGCTCGCGACGACCAACATCCTCTTCAGGCCCAGGTAGAGGTGTGCTAAACATGGCAGAAAAATCATGTGGCTCAAATGGCATCGATGAACTTGAGCCGGAAGGAGTGCCATGATGCAGTGGATACGACCCAGGAGGCCTGATGTCTTGTAGTAGATACGAGCCGAGAGTGCTGTACTGCGGTGGGTACGATCCAAATATATCAAACCCGTAATGGTATCCACCCCCTAACGAGATCGGGAAGTAGTCATTGCCAAACACATCTGGATGATACGAATGTGCATCCAAATGTGAATGTGATTGCTCGAGCTCCAGCTCGGGAGCAGGAACTGCCGCTGCCTCAGCCTTCATATCGGCCACTGGCTCGTATGCCCCATGTTGCTGCATGTGTGGGGGGGGACTACAGTCGACTGACCTCCAAGTATATATGGTTTTCCCATACTAGAATACCATTGTATGTACTCTAATGGAGGTTGCAAATCAGAAGACATATCCATCTGAGGTATTCGAGACATCCGATCATTCCATACCGCAATAAATCTCTTGTGCTTAACCCTCCAATGCAATCCCTGTTTCCCTCTCTTGTTCATGCAGTGGACCTCTCCCACCTGGCATGGCGAATCCGGGATATATTGGATGCAACCAAACTGTTACAGCACTCGATCCCCATGGTACCACTCGACTACATTGAAATTGATAATTCGTGCGTTACTGTACCACATATGAAAGTGAATGTAGGTAGACGATGGTATAATGGCTGCAATTTCTGGTCTATGATATGACATCCATATAAACTGCACGATTAATAACATTGTTAAAATTTAACATGGTGTGAGTAAGATATACAAAGTAACACGTCACGAATATTGGAATCGCTTACCCCTTCCCCGGCATGTTATTCAATCATAAGCCGGTATATCGGGACAGTGTACGACCTCCCGATACCCGGATAAATACTCTATCTACAAAAACAAATTTCAAGTCAATATAGTATCGTTACAATAGTATCAATATAAAGAAATTGTCAATTAATAACAAGTTATATTTTATCAATTGTTAACTAGTGGATATACGTATCGTTGGTAACTAACTGATGCCAAGAATGGCATTCGATAAAGAGCCCACGACTGCAATAATGTAAGGCATCCGCCTATGTCTACGACAGCTGGCTTTGTCGTCCGACAAAGCTCACAGTACAACATCGCAAGAACTGCGGAGCCCCAACTATAAGAGCAAGCATTACTCAAATCAGCTAATAGAGGTAAGTACATGATATGAACCCTGTTATTATTTGCATCGGGCATCAGTACACCCCCTATGATGTGCATAATGCATGCTCGAGCAGCACAACTCAACTCGACTTCAGTGGCATTAGCTGATAAGTGTTCATATCTCGCTTTCAGCCATGTAAATTTCAAGCTCGAAATATTTTCCTCACCATTGCGGTACGAGACTCTTAGTAGGCTCTGACAAAGTGCAACTAGGTCAACTATTGCACTAACGCCCGTTACGGGACTTCTATCAATTGGGAGCCCAAGTTGCACTGCAACATCCTCTAAAGTGACTGTGCACTCTCTACAGAGGAAATGAAAAGTGTGGGTCTCCGGGCGCCAACGCTCGACTAGTGCGGATATTAAATCATACCGCAGATCAAACGTCCGATCGATCTTTGCGACTGAATCCAAATTTTGCTCTAAGTAGGGCATCAGTCGTTCATCCGGGGGATTTCTTAAGCCATTCACCCAGCCCCTTAATACACGGTACGAGCCTTGACAGTGTCAAATCACAAAAAATAATTATAATAACATAATTTATTTCCCTAAATATGTAACTATTTTTTAATATAACCCGCGATTAATAAATAATAATACATTACCATATTATTAGTTGTGTCAGATATGTGAGGATCTGTACTAATCAATGGAGCCATTGCCGTCTCAAATATTTAATTTTTTACCTACATAAAAAAACAAGAAATTTATATTAAATTATTAAAAAATAACATGCCAATAAAAATAATATAATAAAAACATAACATAAACAACACATAATAAATACAATTTTTTTATTATTTATACAAACATAAACGACACATAATAAAAATCATAATTAGTGTTTTTTACTAACAATATTAATAATAATATTAACTAAAAATAATAATTAGGGTTTTTTACTAACAATATTATTTTATATTATTTTAGTACATAATGCTTCAAATGTATTATTTTAGTGTTTTTTTAATATAAATTTAGTAAAAAAAAACACTTATTTTAGCCCTTTGTTCGTATTTTCCTTATTTTCAAATTCTAGTACTTTAAAAAAATATACCATATTCGTATTTTATTATTTTATATTATTTTAGTACATAATGTTTCAAATGTATTATTTTAGCGTTTTTTAATATAAATTTAGTAAAAAACACTTATTTTGGCCCTTTGTTCGTATTTTCCTTATTTTCAAATTCTATTACTTTCCAAAAAAATATCATTTTCGTATTTTATTATTTTATATTATTTTAATATATAATGTTTCAAATGTATTATTTTAGTGTTTCTTTATATAAATTTAGTAAAAAACACTTATTTTGGCCCTTTGTTCGTATTTTCCTTATTTTCAAATTCTATTACTTTCAAAAAATATACTATTTTCGTATTTTATTATTTTATATTATTTTAGTACATAATGTTTCAAATGTATTATTTTAGTGTTTTTTTATATAACTAACAATATTAATAACTAACAATAATAATAATATTTTACTAACAATAATAATACTAACTAAAATAATAATTAAGATTTTTTACTAACAATATACTAACTAAAATAATAATTAAGGTTTTTAACTAACAATATCAATAACTAACAATATACTAACTAAAATAATAATTAGGGTTTTTAACTAACAATATTAATAACTAACAATATACTAACTAAAATCTTATTTTAGGGTTTTTAACTAACAATATTAATAACTAACAATAATACTAACTAAAATAATAATTAAAGTTTTTACTAATCCTAATAACTAACAATAATAACTAAATTAACAACAACAAATAATAAAATAAAAATCAATATATAATAATAACAACAAATCAACACAATAACAACAATATCATCCATTATTTAAAAAAAATGATACATACTTTTTCTATTTTTTTTCTTCTCTTTCTTTCTTCTTTCTTCTTTCTCCTTTCTCTATTCTCTTTCTCCCTTTTTCTTTTCTTTTTCCGGCGCCACCCTCTCCTCCTCCTTCTTCTTCTTCTTTTTCTCCTTTCCTTTTCTACCTGAAACTGAAATTGGGGACCATTATAAAGTCCCCAAATGGTAGAAAATGCCAAAATGGCATACATGAGGGGTCACCATCGGCGGTGTCGCCTCTGCCACTGGCACCTTTGGTGCCGCCTGTGACAGACCCTCCACCAGGGTCATGTCACGTCGGTCAACTTTTTTTTTCAATTTTTTTTTTTATTTTCAGTTTATGTTTTTTTTCACTATTGAGGTGTCAGACCAGGGTGGTGCCGCCTCTGGCATAGGCATGACCACCCTGGATGTACCATTTCGGTACATAATTGTTTTCCTATACCATTTTTGAATTTTTAGAATTTTTAGAATTTTTTTGGTAAAAAACCCGTGACTCTCTTTGAACGAAAAAGAAAAACACCACAAACTATCTAGCTTTTTAAATGCGTTACTATAATTTTGGCTAATATACTAATAAACCACTTAAACTACTATATCTATAATCTATAATTATATATTAAACAACACACCCTTTTTTTTTCACTTTAATTTTTTACCTTTATATTTTTATAATATTATTAATTTAATATATTTATAATATAATTAATTAGTTCAAATAATAAATATAGTTAATTTTTCAAATAAAATGTTATGCAGTTATATATAATTTAAAAATAGATTTATAAATTTAAAAAGTAAAGGGATTAAATTCGTGAAAATAAAAATAAGAAGATTAAATTATAAATATACGAAGTATAGAGACTTAGAGTTATGATTTTTTTAACCAGATTGAACCAGTACGGGTATCAATTCAGAGAGAGACATTAGACTAGTTGACCTGCAAATTAATATGAATCGATTAAACCAAACTAAAAAATAGATTGAATTGGTTTTTTTTAATTTTTTTTCCTTTTTAATTATTTATTCAATCAAACCATACAAACCAGTGGCCTGACCAGTTTGACCACTAATCTAGTTCTGAAAATTTTACTTAGAGTATATTTTAAATTTCAAAATTTTACTCTATAATTTTATATAAATAAATAATCAACCCAACGAGAAGCGTAGTAATATTATTTAAATAACCCTTTAAATCATTTTTTGTTAACATTTATCCTATATTTTTTTATCTATAAAAGTTATTGATTTTGATATTAAAGTAAAATTATTTTGAATTTTTAAACTAATTTGCATACTAATGTTTCCCATTGAATGGACTCTACCTCCCACTAAATTATGCAATTTCAAGCCTTTGTTGGAAGGTTACCAGGGTACCAAGAAGCAATTCAATGATATGCGGAAGGGGACCTCATAGTTGTGCTCAGTGATATCACCCTCCGGAAGGTGTTTAAGGATGGGTTTGGATGGGCGGTGGGGTGCGGTGCGCTTAGCTTACTTTTTGCCTCACACTACAGTATCTAATCTCATTGCCACTGTTGTTTTTACACTAACTATAGGTAAACGCATCGCCTGTCCAAACCCAATCTAAGTATTGTTTGTTCAATTAGGGTGCGAATGGTTTTTGTAGTGTTCATTTTGAGCTAAGGTTTGTCGATGATAGGTCCTAGAAGCTTCGTAACCAATCATGGACCTTTGATGTTGATCACACTGTGGCCCATATCTTTCAGAGGCTAACTATAAAGCCTTGACAATATATAGTGATCTATGGGAAGTGCTAGGATCGAAAGTGAAGGATTTCAGATGATATGCCTCATATATTTCCCTTTATTCCTTCAAGGGGGAGGGGTGATCAATTGGAGTAGGGACTAACACAAGTGTTGTTGCCGATGCAGGACCATTCAACCATCCTTTTCACGTAGTCAATCTCGACCTTTAGGTGAGGAAATATCTTCTGCAAACTTTGCTACAACTGGGATTTCCTCTGATGAAAATGAGAAGGATCCTTTATGTTGGAAAAATCGGTTTAGAAAATAATTATTATAAGTAAAATGGAAGTTTTAAAATTTTTCTAAAACCAAACTCTTTTGTGATATTTAAAATATAAACTCTAACCAGAATTATACATGTGCTTTATGCAGGACAGACTTAAGTCGATCTTATCTTTCAACTGAACGACCTTCTTCACTATCCTTGTAACACGAATTGTATTGACTGTGAGCTCGAACAACATGAACCAAAAACATAGAAAAGAAACGATTTACTTACTTTTAATAGGTGATGACACACCAATGTACTAACACTAAACAAAAAATTAGCAAGAAATATAGAGAATCAAAAGTGGCTTCAACTACAAGTGTGACAGGTTAGTTGTAATATTTATATGTGTTACAATGGAACACACGAAGTATTCTAAGGATCGAACCCAAGAGATTGTCAATTGTAAATATATTTGTCAAATTAATTACAAGCTAAGTAATTACTAGCCTATTTGAATCAGAAATTAGTAACGCAAACCAAATATGAATATATATTAAAGCTAAATTCTAAATTAACAAATAAAAATACCAAACTGACTTTCTTCCATTTTACTAGAAACAATGCAAACGTATTGGAATGATGGTTGAATGATTCGTTAATTACTAACAAAGAAAATAAACCTATGTTGATTATATTATTTGCCACTTGTTGCTAGGAATCTCCTCTCAGTCTTATCCTAAACTAAAAGATATTACCTAAGCTCTCCTCTCAATCTCACTAGGCATATAAATCTCCTATCGATTTCACTACTCGATACAAATGTATCAAAGTCCTACACGATAAAGTCTCTTCTCAAACTCATCTACCTAAATCTTCCACTAAAGGCATCAATTCTAGTGTAATATGCAATTCAATACAATTGAACAAAAAAATAACCAAACCATAGATAATGACTTATTTGAGTAGCCCACTCATCAATCAACCAATAAAACGATTCAGTAAATAATCAAACTTAAATCTCACACAAGCATTTTAACAAACACATGGTAGACATAAAATATAAAAGAGAAGGATTTGAGAAAATGCTCATTAATAAATTAAAATTCGATGAAGCCCACAAGCTTGATCATCTCCATTAACAGAGTTCTCGACAAAAGAGAAGAAAATCTGCAGCCAAAATCTATTCTAAAGAAAGCTTTATCGTCGTAATTTTATATGAATAAATACTCTATAATTTTATATAAATAAATAATTAACCCAGTGAGAAGCGTGCGTAGACTATTTAGTATTATTTAAATATCACTTTAAATCACTTTTTGTTAATATTTATCCTATATTTTTATCTATAAAAGTTATTGATTTTAATATTAAAGTAAATTTATTTTGAATTTTTAAATTAATTTGCATGTTAATATGAAAAATAATAATATTTTTAAATTAATTTTTATCTATAAAAATAATATTTTTTTAAAAATAAAATAAAATAATATTTGCTAATTAAATGATAATTGATTTAATTTATAATAAAAGTCTATTATTTTTGGACAATAATTAAGAGAATAAAATAGCATTTTCATAGTATTAAAGATAATAAAAAGGGAAATAACCAATGGTAAAAATTAAGTAGTTGGATAAAATAACTTGTCTTTCTTTTTTTTTTTTTAATGATCTCATTATGAATTCTGATCATATCTATTCTTTTTGACACAATGCCTAGAACTACATATAGCCTCTCCTCAACCTATAAATAGAAATATAATATGCTTCAGCGCACTCAAACTCACGCCCTCCTGCATGGACAATAATGCCCATGCCAATCAAATTAAAACTCAATTGGCAAATAACTTATCATTTGAATATAAGTCAAAATTTCACCCCCGAAAGAATCATTACTTTAATATTTCTTTGCTTTAGATATAATATTTTACAATACAATGGTAAACACCATTCACAACTATATAAGTATTATTATAATCAAATAATAGTAAAATTATTGAATATCAAATAATAATAACTAAGCATCTCCAATAATTATAAAAGTCAGATCTTTTTTTTTTTTTTTTTTGGTGATGGAAACAAAACCTATTAAATAATGTTAAAATATGTTTATTCAAGTAATTCTTTAGATATTATTTTGAATGAAAATCATTGCTAATATATATTTATAATGCTAAATATTAGTATTAGTTGATATATAATTATAACATTAATTAAGTGATAATTAATCTAAAACAATAAGTGTAATTTAATATGAATTCAAAGTCTAATGGAATAATAGTAACTATTACATTGATAATGAAAACATTATTAATAAATAAATTTACACCTTATAGATTAGATTACTAATATCTTGATATTATATATATTGTTAATCTCATACATTTAATTTTTATTAATTTAAAATTAATTTTAACATTATTAATTATTATCATATTTAAAATAATTTCATATTTATATAATATATAAAAGACTTGGATTTCATTTATTTTTAATTTATCCAATTATATTCAAGGATTTTATAGATTTATAATTTTATTAATTAATATTATATTATGTTATTTTTAAGTAGAAGTTTTAAAAGATAGGACCGAATTAATTAATTTAACTTTAATATATTATCATATTAGTTAAACTACTTTTATTATTATCACATAATAATATTAATAAATTATTATAATGTTAATTTAGTAACATAACTAACAATAAAATGTTTTCTTATTAGTTCAAAAGTTTTTCTAGAGTCGTGTTTATATATATAATACAGATATAGATGTTGATGGTAAAAGTGTATAGAATTTCTATTGCATCAACAAAAAAATTAGGTTAAAATCTCAAATAAGCCCTCCAAAAATAATTAAAAATCAATTAAGCCTATAAATGAAAAGTGCATCCAATTGAGCCATTTGAATCATGATTTGTGCCCAATTGGGTCCCTTAAATTTATTTTTCCATCGAAGCCCCTAATGGGCCCTTAACAAGTTATAGGCTTCTCTCGAAGTCACTACGTTCAATCTTTTAATCAATTTAACAGATGTCTATGTCAAGTTAATATCAGTATTACAATTGCAAGCATCATTCCTACAAGATTATAAACGGTAACAATATATGTTTGTATCGCTACAAATTTAACATCAAAGAAATTAAACATGCACCATTCAAGTTTCATGTCCATTAATCACAACCCTTTCAGATTTAACAGTTAACTCAATTACCTACTAATGTTGATCAATCAACAACAAGCATTAAACATGAAAATCACTAGAATGAATAAACATCAAATTGCATCAAGCATCCTTAGCAAAGTACCAATAATCTCATATTAGGGTTCCATAATCATTATAGCTAATAAACTTTTAGCTCATAATCATCAAACTAAATAAACTCAAACAAATTTTATCCATGATTTCAAACAACAGAAAAAACAAAATAACTGGTAAAGACAAAGGCGAAGAGATGTGAGCCGTCGGTGGTTCTCCTCAAGTTGTTTGTGTTTTGTTCTTCCTCCTCTTATCTGCTTCTTTTCCAACGCTCTTACTTTGAAAGTTTCTATTCTATTTGTTCAATCTCAGTGGCTGCCTTCTTATTTTTTGAGAAATATGATATTTATATCCTCCCCCAAAGAAGATAAACTACATCAACCCCCTTTCGTATTCTAATTTTTTTCCTATTAGAAGTGTTTTGGGGCTTTACATGTTTGTCTAGCCTATTCTTTCTGGTTCTCGATTATCATCAGCACTTGATTAAGAGATGGGTTAAGCTCAAAAGCTGATGTGGCACTCTTTAAGTATGAAGTTTCCAATTTGTTCTTGTCTGGTTCGAGGCTATGGCATTGCTGCAGCATTGAGGCTTCAATTGGTGAAATTTAGCATATTCTTTTCTCCATATTTCTAATGTTCTACTAGTCACCTTCAAGGATAAAAATTCACATTTTCAGTGTCTAAATTGACAGGAATACATTATTAAAATATAGCTTCAAAGATTAACTACTTACTATAAAAATAATTAAAATAATTACTAAAACACTCTCAACCACTCTTAACTTGAATGAAATAGAAGCTTAAAAGTAATAAAATAACTTTATAGCCTAGAGTTATCAAATATAATTAAAAATAAAAATTACTACACCTCTTTGTTTTTTTCTCACGCATTGCCCTAGATCATCTATCAACTCATCCTTATGAACTTTCATTTTTATAATCCTTCCCCACACATCAGTAGAGGTGTTCATAGGCCAAGCCAAGCTTAGACCTGATTCAAACAAAAATTTTAGTCCCAAGCCCAACTAGAGATGGCCTACCGAAATGATTCATTTCACTGTTTGAAAAATAATATAAACATTTTTATTTAAATTTACTTATAAAAATATAAATTTTTTATTTTTTTGAATAGTAAATCGGATCGACCAATGAATATCTCTACCTATCACTTACCTCAAGCTATCAAGCACTAAACTCGCCGTCACTCAAACCCCTCACTAGGCACCTCATAAGTTCAATCATTATCACACTTCAGTTTCCCCATTTATGCACTGCAGGCAGGCTCTCACTCCCCCATCCATCCATTTGTGGGTGAAGCCTTGAACTACTATGGTGTTGCAGCGGGGCAACTAGTCGGAGCTTCATGGTGGATTATCATAGGGTTCCTCATCCATTGTACCAAACGGGAGTAGTAGCCCTAGCTAAGGGTTTTCTAGAATCTATTTCAACTGTTACAAGTAAATCAGACTACTTATCCGAGGTTGTTTATTTTGCCAAGTGTTAAGGGAACCCTTCCGTGGAGAACTTGATGTATGGGAGGGTTAGCAACATGCGATTGGATCACCACAAGTACATACTTGTGGAATCAAATTTTAAGGGTTTTGACTTTCCCATTGAATGGACTCTACCTTCCACTAAATTGTGCAATTTCAAGCCTTTTTTCGGAGGTTACAAGGGTACCAAGACTCAATTCAGTAATCTCCAGAAGGTGTTTAAGTATTGTTTATTCAATGAGGGTACGAACGGTTTTTGCAGTGTTGATTTTGAGCTAAGGTTTGTCGATGATGGGTCCTAGAATCCTCGTAACAAATCGCGGCCCTTTGATGTTGATCACACTATGGCCCATATCCTTCAGGGGCTAGCTATAAAGCCTTAACAATATATAGTGATCTATAGGAAATGCTCAAACCGAAAGTGGACGATTTCAGATGATATACGTTAGATATTTCCCCTTATTTTCTTCAAGGGAGAGGGGGAGAACAATTGAAGTAGGGATTAACACAAGCGTTGTTACTGATGCAGGGACCATTCAGCCATCCTTTTCACGCAGTCAATCTCGACCTTTAGGTGAGGAAGTATCTTCTGCAAACTTTGCTACAACTGAAATTTCCTTAGACGAAAAGCAGAAGGGCCTTTTATGTTGGAAAAATCAAATTAGAAAAAAATTATTATAGGTATAGTAGAAGTTTTAAAAAACTTCTAAAACCAAACTTTTTTGTGATATTTAAAGTATAAACCCTAACCAGAATTATACATGTTCTTTGTACAAGGCAGACTTAAGTCGATCCTAGGTTTCAACCAAACGACCTTCTCCACTATCCTCGTACCATGAATTGCATCGAGTGTGGGCTCGAGCAACATGAACCAAAAACACAAAAAAGAAATGGTTTACTTACTTTCAGTAGGTGATCGCACGCCAATGTACGAACACTAAACAAAAAATTAGCAAGAAAGATAAAGAATCAAAGTGGCTTTGACTACAAGTGTGATAGGATAGTTGTAATATTAATATGTGTTACAATGGAATACAAGAAGTATTCTAAGGATCGAACCCAAGAGATTGTCAATTGTAAATTTGTTTGTCAAATTAATTACAAGCTAAGCAATTACTAGTCTATTTGAATCAGAAATTGGTAGCACAAACTTAATATGAAAATATATTAAAGCTAAATTCTAGATTAACAAATAAAAATACCAAACTAACTTTCTTCCTTCTTACTAAACACAATGCAATTGAAATGATGATCAAATGATTTGTTAATTACTAACTAAGCTAATAAACTTATGTTTATTATATTATTTGCCACTTGTCGTTAGGAATCTCTTCTCAGTCTCATCCTAAACTAAAGGATACCACCTAAGCTCCCCTCTCGATCTCACTTAGGCATATAAATCTACTATCAGTCTAACTACTCGATACAAATGTATCAAAGTCCTACACAATAAAGACTCCTCCCAGACTCATCTATCTAAATCTTCCACTAAAGGCGTCAATTCTAGTGTAATATGTGATTCAATACAATTGAACAAAAAAAAAAAAAAATCAAATCATGGATAATGACTTAGTTAAGTAATTCATTGATCAATCAACCAATAAAATGATTCAGCAAATAATCAAATTTAAATCTCACATAAGCATTTTAACAAACTTGATCATCTCCATTAAAAGAGTTATCGACAAAATAGAAGAAAATCTGTAGCCAAAATCTTTTCTAAAGAAAAGAAAAGAAAAGAAAAGAAATCTAATCTAATATAAAAATATGAAAAGTAAAAATATGTTCAACCTTAAAATTCTACGCCAAAATACTTATAAAGTAGTATTTATAGTCTTTTCTAACTTAATATAACAATGACAATTATGCCCTCACTTAAAATCTAACTTAAGCCTTGTTATACTACAAAATATCCTTCATGAATTTTGCCTCATCAGAGTCACTGTCGTGACAACCACATTGTAATGACTCAATTCTCGCAAGTGTTAGAAAAGTAAGTTTCGAACCGAAAACTTTGAATCGAAAAAATTATGAGTCAAATATGAGATTGAGAAATAAAATTAATTAATAATTAAATCAATTAAATTAGTATAATGGTTTATAAAATTGAATTGGGTCATAGAGTAATTAATAGAATTCAATTATTCAATTGGGTCCCCAATACCAGGAAATTACTATATGGTTTAGTTGGATTTCTAATAATATGTGATTAAAAATGAATAGAAAATTGATTATAAATTTTATAAGCCCTTAATAAGTTAATAACCAAGTCCTTGGAAATAATTATTCCATAATTAATATTATGGTAGTGGAATTTAATGGCCTTCTCCACTATTATTCATTAATCAACATTAAAAGGCGTGATTAGTGACAGATTAGTGACAAATTAGTGATTTATTAAATTAATTGAACCACTAATCATATATATAACCTTTAGTGGGGAAAAACATTATTTTCATTCTCTTTCTCTTCAAACCATAGGAAAATAAAGAAGAAAAAGAAAATTTCTATTTTGCATTCAGTGTAAATTAATCAAAGTGAGAAAGGTTTCCTTTGATATTCTTATAGAATTTTAATCATTCAAGCTTAGTAATTCATGCCTATGTGTTAGATTTCTTAATTGTTTGAGTTTTAATTAAGGTACCATTAATGAAAATTTGATGAAATTAAGCTTGATAAAGGTAGATTTAAGAATAAAGAGTTAGATTATGTGAGTACTAAATCAAAAAGTAGATAAAAGTGTTGAATTTTATTAGAAATCAAACTAAACCATATAGTAATTTTATGGTATTGGGGACCCAATTGAATAAATTGAATTTTGTTAAAAAATATGTTATAGATTGAAAGCTAGAGGCCCTCAGTGAAGAAATACAGAATTCAATTAGATAAAGAGAACTCCAAATAATGAGTGTTTCGAATATTAGGTTTTAAAGGACTAAATTGAATTAAATGAATTTATGTTTGATTTTGTTAAATTTGCGTTGAATTTTGTGATTAACAATGCTTCTATAATTGTATTATCAAATATAGATAGAGACAACGCTGGGATGTCAAAAGTGAAAGAAGAGGAAAAGATGAATGTCATATAGTTTATGCGGCTTGTGCTTCTATAATTCAATTTCGGTTTACTTTCATAGATTAGTTACTCATTATATTCAATATGACTATGAATTGAGGTAACTACTCTATTTTATCTTATTAATACTATGAATTAAGGTATAAATTAGCTTAATTCACCTCACTTTATGGATTGTCGTACTATGGCACTTAGCCACTAGATAGCTAAACTTCCTAAGTGTGTGTTTAATCGTTGTCAATTCACCATAACACTCAATCCCCATAACACACAAATATTACAATTGACCTGTCACACTAGCAGTCAAAGCCGCTTTTAAATATCTATATTTTGTGCTAATTCTTTACTTAGTGTTTGTACACTGACGTGAAGTCATGTAACACCCTTACCTAACCCATTCACTAAATCTAGGTATGGGGCGTCACAACTGGATTGAGTTCACATGCAATATTAGAACTCATTATTTTAAAAATCAAATTGTATTACCTATTTATTAAAACTTACAACAGAGACAAATATTTTTAATTAAAGTTTACTGCTTGAACCCCAGACTTTAAGGGCATTACAAATTTACAATACATGTATATTCGACTCCACTGTGAAGTCTCTAAAGCTACCCATTTCCTATGTGCATGACTTAACAATAACAATGAATCCTCGATTCCACACAGTTTAGCTTGGTCCCTCATCGAGTTCCTTATCCCACAAATCCTGCAACCACAGGTCAAAACTTTTGTAAATTCGAATGAATTTAATAAGTTTCTATATTACGCAGAAATAGGCTTCATCCTATAGGGTTTTAAATAAAAAGAATTGAATATGAATAACTCTCTACTGGTGAGAGTAAATTCTCTTAAACCTGTTGTAACGGGCTCTAAGTTATTCCAATTCTTATCAATTTGTGGATAGATCGCTAAGCGAATTACCCTCGACAATCCTATCAACCCACGATCAGTCCTGACAGATTCCTTGGACGTCTCACCATTTCCATGGATTCTATCTTTTACTTGTATTCTTCTTTCTATTTAGTCCTAGTGTGGAAGTCTTCTTTCCACCATGTCCTTCTAAGGTAGCCCTACAATCTACCCTTTTAATTGCCCTTGGGTATCTCCCCATTGGCGATCATTCCAAATTTGATTAGTTTGTGGCAGACTCTTTCTATTACCATAGCCCCAAAGGAATTGTTGTCATATCATCTTTTGGGATAACTAGAAAGATTTCTATGCCACTCTAGCGGGTTAAGTCCCACTTGGAACGAATAACGTTTGGATTACTTCTTCCATTCTCATGAGTATAACGTAGCCTTTTTTTGTGGACCACTTTGACCTTCAATACCTCGCAGGCTATCGTCAGAGTGACCATATATTTTCATGCTCTCTCCCTCTCTTATATTGGTTCCCTACGGAACTAGCCCTTTGACTGGTACTTTTTTAATAGTTTTCTTTTGAAGAAAAATAGTCTCGAAAGATGCATCTATCACTCAATATATCCTTCTTTGTCAATAGATTCTAAATAACCCTTCTTTTCCTTATAGACCCACCCACGTACTTTGTGTCAGATCCTTAGCTTACAAGGTTTCTTTGAGCACACTCTGGCATTTCTTAATGGTAGATCCTTATCTATGATCCTTGGTTAAACCCTCCTTTGTTATCTTGTATACCTGGCACCACTAGTGTGTCAATTCCTATAACTATTTCTTGTTGGGTTGTCACCCATATGCCTTATTAGCTTTCACAACTACTACTTTAGCAACCTTCTCCCATTTTCATTTCGTTCCTTATTCATTAATGAATTCCTTCGTACCCTTTGCTAACTATTTCACCTCATACTTCATATTTCCTTTTAAATAACCTTTTCCTTATTTGTAAGATTCTCCCATGTTTTCCATCCTGGTTGACCACCAGTGTTTATAATCTCGACGGATTACCCTGTGTTTAGTGTCCCAGCGGACTCCACAAACTGCCATAGCTAAGTTATAGTCGTAATTGTCATGTTTCATATTTAATGTCCTAGTAGACTTCATAGGTTTCCATAGATGAGCTATGGTATTACACCTCATAATCCCCGTGTTTACTATCTCGTATTTACTGTCCCGATGGACTATACTGGTTTCGATAACCCAGTTATGGTCCTACACCTTTAACCTTTTGGAGTTGTCGCCCCAAAAGACCTTATCATTGTTGTGGTGTCGCCCCATAGAGCCTATTGACTGCCCTTACGGTGTTGCTCTATGGAACCTAATAATCATCAATATCGTCTTATCATATATCCACCTTGATGCTTGAACACCAAAGTGTCCCTCGGTAAAACCCAGAGCTTTACACATCATGGTTTACTCCTAGTAATCTCGGATGGCAGAATCAAACTAAAATTCCAATTTCTCTTTTCCCCTATTCTTCCACCCATTCCTCCATTCAGCATCCTAACCTTGATGCTCGAACACCGCTATGTCCCCTCTGTAAGGCCCGAAGCTTCCAACATCATAAGTGCATTCAACAATACCGTATGACGGTATCTAACATAATCACCTTTTTCCCATCCTAACTTCATCTATCTCGCAAATAATTTCCCTACATCAAGCATACAATACACAAACATATCATACATTTTATAGTTAAATATACATCACACTAGTTTACTTGTAATAAATTATCTATCAACTAGAAGGTAATGTACAGAAACTCACATGATACTTCTTTTGCCTCATTCTCTTAGCTTTTTCCCAAATGCTAGAGCTTCTATTCTCTTGGAAGCTAAGCATGGCAACCAAATCGAGGGTTAAACTCAGTGTTCTAACTTAAGCCTTAGTTTTTCAAAAATATGCAGAACCTTTAAAATGGTTCTAAAAAGCTTTAACTTTGTTTTCTAAATCTTACATACATCGAAGGACTTAGAACCTTACAAGCTCCTCGAATTCTCTACTTTTTCAACTAATTCCTCATGATCACCATTCCATACAGAGCATCCTAAAACTATCTTTTCTTTGGAGAAACCAAAGAAGAAGATGAAATAGAAAAGAAAGATGAAACCAAAGTGAGAAGAATTCTCTCCTCGAGAAGTCATTTTTCCCGGCTATTTATAGCCCTTCCCACATGATCTCCAACCATTTAAAAATCAATCATTGACCATTATTTTGCCCCCTACTAAGGGACTACCTGGTTTGAATCCAATTGAACCAGGCTTGGATTTCAACCTTATCTAATTTCATTCCCAACTTTTCCTCACTTCTCAGTAATATTGCCAGTTTATGGCCTTTTTCAATCTAACCCCAAATTGGTCTCTAATTTTTGAGTTTAAAAGAAATTGGATGTGACAAGTTAGGTTGGCGGTGTTGAATTGTCGATACACCTTGTGGCGCAGCGGAAAAAATATTCTGGCGATTATTAACCATGGATCCATTGTATGAGGAACGAATCGGGTTGAAACAAAGGTAAAAAGTATACCTTTTTGAAACTAGAAGAGCGACGAACAACGTTGTTGATATGATCCCTTTGAACGATGTCGATCCCAAGCTGCAATAATAACATCTCGGCCTCTATGTAATTCACCAAGTCAAAGGACGAACAATAAGAATCTCTTGAACTTTTCAAGGAGTTTTTCAAGAACGAATGTTAGACCTATTTTATTTTCATTTTCTAGGTAACCTTAACACACTAAGGGATTATTTTCCTTTTATTTTCTTTGATATCATATATCAGGAAAAAAATTGGATTATTCCCTTATTATTAAAGAAACAAATGGAAAGTTATAAAAGAAATTATATTATTTCCAAAAGAATATCAATTTTCATATCTTTTATATTTTGACCGTAATTAATTATTATAATTGTTTATATTAATAATTTCGGTAAACTATATACAGCAAATATTTTGTATGAATCAAATTCATATATTAATTTTATCTATGTTCTCTATTTGTGTACAACAAGGTTGTACATGTAATGTGTTCAATATTGAACTATCAAATTAAATTAATTTGATAATTAATTAAATTCATGTGATAGCTAAATACAATACGAAATGTATTTGGATTTTGTTCACTTCAACTATAGGGTGCGACCCTGTAGGTTCTTGTAACATTAGTAGTAATAATAGAACGCTTCTAATATTACAAGCAATGAGTGGCATCTAGCAATGCATTATTGCTACTCAAGTTACAAGAGGTCGTGATTCAACATAACTTTTCTGTGATAATATTTTCAAGTATTATATCATTTTATCCTTAATATCTAGATTGGACACAAGTCATGGAATAGTCACACATATATAGTCCAATATCATATTTCTTGATATTCTGAGTGGACTACTATAAACAAATAAGTGTGATATCTCATATCAACTTATTTGAGCATAGCCATGCATTTCTAGTCTCACTCCTTAAGAGGCCTAAGATATTGCTCCCATTATGTAGGAGGGAAAAATCCTATCTTGATCAACCATATTCCTCTACATAGATTACACATACCCAGCATCAATCTTTAAAGTATAAATTGTTATGGTAGACATTTGATTGTGTCCAAATATACAACTCACAATGTTGGGACAATGATGATCTCAAGTCTGAGGATCATATACATAGTTATCACTATGAGTAATTTTGTGACTATTACATAATAATCCAAGAACCATACTCATAGCGGGTCAGTCCGGTATGTTATTCTCTAACACATACTTGTGTATCGATTTTGACATCCCTATGTCAATGACAACACTTTGTCATCAATCAACTACATATTAGTCTCAATTCATTATCATTGTCCAATCCCACAATAATACATGACTAAGGATTTTTTTAAAAATAATCATATTATTCTCAAGACTTTAATATTAATCAGTTAATTTGTACACATAGAAAAAGAAACTGAAATAACAATGGCAATGTCTTATATTAACAAACAAGGTAAAACAAGTGTGTGATTATAATCATCTCATGATTGGTCTTTGAGAATACTTTAACAGGTGGGATCGATGCATTTATGCCCGATTTGTGCTTCTATGTGTATACTAGTTGGTCAGTGGATTGATCTACATATCTGTCCTCATATTTAAGTCATTTAGTAGGAGTCGTAATAATAAAACAAATGTAAGTTGTATTTGATATTTGATTATGTTAAAAACATGGATTTATAGATAGATTTGTATTATATGAAACTAGATGTTAATTTCGTAAGGGTGCGTCGGTATTGCTGATTATCAACAGTATAAATCGAATATCCTGAGGGTGCCTTATTAGTGGAATAATATGAAAGCTTAAATGGTTAATGTTCTTAATGTTAATATATAATTAATTCATACAATATTTCGTATATATATGTTTCTTAATTACATTTCATTATTTATATATTGATTTCAAATTATGTTAGAACCAATAGGTATTCAATACTTAAAATACGGTTATGTTTGTTTTGGTGTGCAAATCTTTAACAATTTTTTTTAGTAGATCAAAGTCGTAAAACATCCAAGGTTAGTGACTCGGCTTAGCTCAAATCAAGTTTGTTTTCTTTTGTATGTACATATGTAGCTAATAGTATGTACCTAGGTTGAGTCTTGTTACCGTGTTTATTTTGATAGTTTAGACCTATAAGGTCTTATGATATAAGTTTTCAATGCTTGAATGGTAGAATAATATGCATGTTATAAGTGTTAGTTTATTTTTATATGTTAAATTGTTGCATATGAGTTTGGTGTGAAGCTTGGGTAAGTTTAGGTATGATTTGGTTAGTGTTTGAATGTATTAAAATGTTCATATTAGGTCATTCTACTTTAATGTCTTCAAAGCTCAAAATTTTTGTTTACCATTTGGTGCATCTCACAGGTTTAGATCTCGAAATTTACGAACAAGTCTTGAGACAAAGTGGCTTGTGGCTCAAGACAAGGGCACGTCGATGCTAAATTAAGAAAACAGTGGAAAGGTATCTCAAGACCAGTCTTAAGACATGAGTTCTAATATCCCGAGACATGTTCACATTGAAAAAAAAAAGTGAAACGGGGAAAGGCCTATCTCAAGACACACCGTTGGATTTGGTACTTAGAGTTTGGATTCCAATCCTAACTCCGTAATTGACCCCACACATCCCCTAAATACTTTACATGAGACAAATTATCATTAATTGAACATGTTGGTGTGGTTGATTAAAATTATATATGATTTATTTGATTGAATGTCATGTTACCTAATAAAATGACATCGAGTTAGTCTTAATTGCTTTGGCAACATAATGTGATGTCACATATTCGGATCTAACGATTGGGTTGGGTGTAGGGTGTCATAGCACCTTCGTCAATGAATACACTTATGCCACGACGTTCATAGATTCCTCCCTCCTCTAATTTGGCCTTCAACAACATGTTGGGCTCGTACTTCTAGGTTTTTTATCTAATGTTTGAAAATTGGATCGTCATTCTAAGGTAATAAATCCTCTCTGAGCAAATATGTAACACATCTCACCCAACTCGATCGCCAGGTCTGAGCTGCAGGTTGCTTCATTCATTGTCGAAGAAACTACAATCAAATTCACGAAAAAATAATCATTTCAACATGCCTTCAAACATTAATAATGATTAAGTTATAATAATACATCATTTCTAGGACTTACCCGAGCTTATGAAAGCCCTTTTTTCAACCCAAGCATGAAACATGACCAAATTGAAAAGTTTTAAAAAATCCAGGGCAGCCGTCATGACATCATCTCCCTCACGTTGTGATGTCACCAAATAGTTTGTTACATCGTGACCTTAGGCCACGCAATGTCACAACGTGATTCACTATCGGTCGACGTTGTGACGAGGTAAATTGGTCGACGGGACATGGACCCTATTTTGGGCAAAAATGAGCCATTTGGTATCTAATTTGTAGTTTCCAATCAAGCTATCCAATAGGATCACCTAAAAACCATCCAAATTCATAAAATTTCAAATCAAAACAAGTCATTTAACCATTTGAAAAGAAAACAAATTCAATATGAACTCAACCTATTACAAGCCATCCATTTCATTACATTCAACCGTACATCATTCAAACCAACCAATCAACCATTCAATGCCAACCTTATTTATGCTATATTACATTGAAACTTACCATTTCATACATATGTGTATTTATATCCATTAATAACATATAGACTTTAAACATAAACCAAATCAGCCATCTATCAATATATAACTCAAGCATGACAACTAAACTTACCATTTGAAAGTAGGCATCACTTTAACTATTTTACTTATCTAACCAAATCAACATGTGCATACTAAGCTTAAATAGATTCATATTTCAACTTCCCAACAACCTCAAACATTGCATATTCATGCATTAACCAAATCATTTGCCATAATCAAATTTCAAAATCATCATATGCACCATCATCACAAGTTACCAAAACTCATCAAGACATCTTATACATTAAGGTATTTACCAAAACACTTAAATATTCCACAATCCTTGACTCAAGATGATAAAATAGCTACAGAAATAAGGATAGTGTGAGCTTCAAGACGATTTGACTTGACGTGTTCTGCAAGGTGACAATCTATAAGGAAAAGGGAAAACAAACTAGGTAAGCATATAGAATGCTTAGTAAGTTCATAAGTATTAAATAAAACTTACCTTATCTGAAAATCAAATACAATATGCTACCATAATTTGGCATAATCGGCTAAAGATGGAAAAAGACAACATCAACATGGTGACTTTAGCATATAATTAATCCATATGATATCTCATTCATATATCATGCCAATTCATATCATTTTAATAACAAATCTCAAAACTTATTCAATTAAGAAATGATTCAATCAAACACATATCAAGTCATGGTTCCATTACATGGTTCAAGATCAATTCAACATTTTTCCAATTGAACATCAAGATTATTATCTCTCATTTTAATTTCTCAATTTATATAAAATGTTTCGCCAGATGAACCCTACTAAATGGAATCGGATATACAGGTAACTGTTCAAGCTAAACCTTTATAATGACACATCTGATTGCTTGTCCAAGCTGAATACATATACATGTCAAGTTACCCGTCCAGGCTAAACCTTTAAAACGACATCAGGTTACTTGTTTGAGCTAAACCTGTGTCACATGTATTTGTGAGTCCGCAACAAATGTTGGATCTCGTTAACATCTATAACCAATCATGTACAAGCGCTCACAAAACCCTATTGGCATGTCAATCATATCCTAACTTTTACTTAGTTCACACGAGCATCTATTACAAATATTAACATTACTTTTCAATGTAGTCCAAATCTCACTTTTCAAACCAATTCACAACCAAAGATATTTATAATTACAAATCAAATACACAACAATCTATAATACCATATGAATTTACTTGGCCAAAATAGCAAACAAGTTGAATCTTTAAAGACTAATAGAAAAATTTGGCTTTTTCTCGATCATCATCGATTTAATACAATTCTTGATCTAAATAATTATTTTAGACAATTCATCAATACAAAACATTTTCATATTGCTCCATGATATGTACGAACCTATATAATTTATTTTTTAGTACCTCTAAAGTTTTACATTTTTTTTAGTTTAGTCCCTAAAATCGAAATAGCCATAATATTCAATTTTAAGCCTCAGTTTAAAAAACTAACTTCAATTACATCCCTTAGGGACTCTCTACTATCTATTTATACTGAAATTTCACATTAATTTTGTATTTTATTCACTTTAGTCCCTATGTACAAAACTAACAATTAAACTTTACAATCTAGATATTTTTCACAATCTAAGCTTAAAATATATAAATTTAATACCAAAATCTTCAAGAAATTAACATTGAAAACTTTCAAAAACTTTAACAACTTTTTAAATTGGTACATGGGCTAGCCAAATCAAGCTCCAATGGCCTAAAAAACATAAAAATTACAATAAAAGGACTTGAAATCACTTAGAATTGAAGACCAGAAGTTGAAAGCTTCCAAAAATAGTTTTTCTTAGGTCTTCAAGTTTTGGCCAACTAAGAGAATGAAGAAGATAGGAAAATTCTACTAACTTATGCCTTTTATACTTTGATTAAAATTTGATTAATTTAATTAACCTTACTTAATTAACTTACTAACCAAGTTTTAGTGCTTAAGCCATCATCATCCACTAACAAATATTCCAAAATGGTTTAATTGCCATTATGGACCTTTAACTAATTGCAATTTAAGCCCCTAAGCCTTTGTTCAATTAAAAACCTATAGCGATTAGACTTTTAAAATATAGCCTTTTTACCTAAATCAACAATGAATTTAACAAAACTTATATTTAATATTTACAAACCCGATTTATGAAAATGGGGTTCCAAAATCATCTTTTCCGACACAACTAAAAATTGGACTATTACAAAATATGTTTATGGTTTATTGTTAGCCGTAAACCATTCCATGTATATCTTGGAAGCTAGAAAATTGTCATCCTTGATCAATACATCCTGTGACTAATGTGATACCCCTCACCCAATTTGATAATAGATCTGACCAAGAGATGTTACATTTAAGCACATACCATCATTTGAAATCACATTCATATAATTGCTTTATAACATTTTTATTATAAATTTATAGTTTATATTTACACTACCAAACCTAATTACATGTCATCTTTAAAGTCCAAAATTTATATATATACTATAAAGAACTTGGTCTTGTAGCTTGGATTAGTAATGTGATCCAAATTGAAGTAACAATCCTCGTAAAGAAGTAGTCTACAAACCTTCAATCTACTTTCTTTCACCTATGTGTTTAAACAAACACGTTAAGCAATTTGCATAGCTTAGTAAGTACTCAATTGAATTCAATCTTACCATATATATACATACAATTTAAATAATTTTTTTAATAACATTTATTCACGTGTTATTTTTCACTAAGGCGATATACTTGGACATATAAAGCCACGGTCCAGTAGGTCTTGCAACTGAACTTTCAACTTTTTCAACTCTGTCGGCGCCATTCGGGACGGAGCAATTCATACAGGAGCTATACCAGGAAAAGCTTCAATTGTGAATTTAACTTCTCGATCAGGAGGCAATCCCGACAGTTCTTCAGAGGACACATATAGAAACTCGTGCACCGACCGACTATTGCTTATATAACTTTCATTCGAGTTTGAGTTAATAATATAGGCTAGAATGCTTTACAGCCTCTGCTAGGAGTTTATTAGCTTGGACTAATGAAATGATTCATATTGAGCTACTCGATCTGATGTCACTCACTTCTATTGTCTCACCTTCCAAACTCTGAACCAAAAGAATTTTCTTACGATAGTCCAAGATTACACCATGCTTAGTTAACCAATCCATACCCAGAATCATATCGAAGTCATCAAACGACATGATTAGCAAATCAATGAGGAATAACAAATTCTGGATCTCTAACAGACATCGTTTACAAACTTGATCAACAAGGACGGTTTTCCTCAATGGACTCGATACGACGATGGCAACATTCGATATTTTAGACTTCAAACTTCTTGATTTCATAAAACCAAAATTCATATAGGAAAGGGAAGAACCATGACTAATCAAGGCATATATAAGTACTGAATACACCTACAATGACATCTATATCATGGCCTTCGTCACGAGTACAGACCACGTATGCTCATACTGGAGCTTTGGCCACAGATCTTTGAATCGTCGACTCAAATCCCTCTTCTTGAGTTACCCCAAAATACCACAATGAGGATTTCCATGACCCCTAACAGCAAGAATGGACCTCTGGGTAGGAGCATTTGAATCAACATCATTTCTCCGGCAATCTCAATCAAAATGGTCTAACGATCCATATCAGAAATACGTCCCAATATTCTTCCGGCACTTGCCCTTATTTTTTTTCTGCATTGATCACAACTTGGAATATTAACATCTCTAGTAGGGCCTCTCACATTTTCTACTAACACTATCGCTTAACATTCTCAATCTCTTTTAGACCTAGCAGATCTCAGAACTAACCTCCAATACTCTCGAGACTCTCTAGCTTGTTTAGATAATGGATATGAGCTAAAAGTCCCAACTCAGTTCCCGAAGGCTCAGGAAAGGTCAAGTTTCTTATCAAGGTCCACCGCTTGTTAAACCATGTTCGCCTAATCAATTAGGTTAGTGAATCTCTTTTATTCTATGCGAGACTAACTGAACTTTAAGTTCTTTACGCAAACCCCAAAAATATTGTTTACAACTTTCTTCTTCTGTTGGCACCAATTCCAAAGCATACTTACTGAGTCGTGGAAAGTCACGCTCATAGTCAATGACGATCATCCACCCAATTTCAATATCATTAACTCATGTTTCTGATCCTCTAGATACAACTCGTCGATATTGTCGGAAACAACGATTTTAGAACCTAATTTAGATTAAGTATTTCTTTATTATGTTTAATTAAAATAATTAGGATTAATTAATCCTAATTATTTTGTTTTTACTACAAGAAAAAGACTAAATTATTAGTTTTAAACTTAGATGTGAGAAAGGACTAGATTATAAAGTGTAATTGTTAGTTTTGTCAAAAAGGATTAAAGTGCATAAATTAAATATTTTGTGTGAAATTTCAATAATTATAGATAATAAAGGGTCCTAAAAGGATGTAACTAAGATCGATTTTGAAACCAAATATCAAATTTGAAAGATATTGCAATTTTGATTTAAAGGCTAAACTGAATAAAATTTAAAGTTTTAGGGGCATTCAAAAAATGAAATTTGGTTGATTCATGCATAAAATAGAATATTATAAGATATTTTGAATCGGTAAATTGAACTGAACTATTGTATAGATCGAGAATTGAACCAAACCGAAAATAATAAAGGAAAAGGCAAAATTGCTTATTAGTCCTTAAAGAAGTGGTCTTTTGTTGTTTTTCCAGGTAAGTTCATATGGAACTTACTATGTTGTTCCATGTTATGTTTGAATTGTTTATTTTTCTTATTAGTTTATAAAAAAGTGATATTAGTGATTTTGGCATCAATTGGACTAAATTATAAAGTATAAAATATGTGGCAATTGTGAATAAGTACGAGGTACCGGAATGGATGTGAAATGGTTATAAGATTGGCATGATATATATGTTGTTACAAGGATTGAATCGATACGATCACAATAATAAAGCCTGTGTGAACTTAGTAAAGGATTAGGATAAGTATGGCATACCATCAAGCTCTAATATGAAATTGATCAGGGATTTACATGGTTATATGTGATCCAGCATTTTTTATGAATTCTCAATTCATAAATGTCAGCTTGTGTGAGCAAATCCTTAAATTTCAGCTTGTGTGAGCACTATAATCTTGTCTATTTGATTTCAGTTTACTAAGGTTCTCTCGAGCTAAATGAAATGATTGAACATGAAGTGAATTACTTATGATTGCAAATTGAGTATGAATTAGATCATATATTATATAAGATAGAATTTGTTGTATATGTATAAGATTTGAGTTATAAGTTCTTGTTATGCAGATGAACTAACCTATTGGTTGTATTGTTGAATTGCATATGAAAGCATAAGGATGCCATGTTATATACCAATGTTTTTTAAATTTATTAATTTGTTGTAATTTCAAGGAAAGTTAAGTAAATTTCATATGGACTTACTAAGCATTCAGTATTCTTAATCTGTTGTTCCTTTTTCCTTGTAGATTGCCAACTTGCGGAACATGTCAAGCGAATCAACGAAAAGCTCACATTATCCCATTATTGATTCGGTAGTCTTTCAATCATTTTAAACCTTGGTTTTGTGGCATGTATATAGGTGTTGAGCACTTGTTGAATCTTGAATGATAGTTTAGTTTCAAACATTTCCAATTCTTGATTTTAGCAATATAAATGTTTAGTTGAAAATGGTATGATTTGGTAAATGGTTTGGTGTGAGTATGAAGCATTTGAAATGACCATTTTGAATGTAAATTGACTTAAGCTTTGAGTTAAATAAATGTTTGATAATTTCCAAATGGATTAGTTTGAATGTCATGGTATTGAAATGTCATGTTTAATGGTTTAATTGGTTGTAAAGTTGATGTAAAGATGATTGTGGATATTTATACATGTTTTGGTATGTGCTTGGAATGATTTTTGTGCAAGTAAATTTGTATAAATATGCACCAAATGTGAAGTTCGGAAAGGTAGACATGAAATAGGTACCAAATTGCCTAAATTTTCTCAAAAATAGAGTCCACATCCTGACAAGCAATCTTCCTCGTCGTAATGTTGACCGAAAGTATATGACGTCACGATTTTGAGTGGTCTGACATCGTGATGTGATAAACTATTTGGCGACGTCACAACGTGGAGGTAGTGATGTCACGATGTCGACCCTAAGATTTTGAAACTTTACAAGTTGCTCCTATTTCATGCTTGGGTCAACAAAATATCTTTTGTAAGCTTGATTTAGACTCAAATTACATATCATATTGTGAATGTTTCTATGATATGATTGAATGTTTGATTGATTTATTTGCATATATTTGACAATAGTTGCTCTGAAAATGGATGTGGCATCTAGTAACTCGAACCCGACAATTGGGACAACTGAGGCCTGTTATAGATTTTCTACTTCTGAAATTCTGATTGAAAGATAACCCAATCAATCCTGTCAGCTATCACATGTCGATTAACGGTCATCCACCATTGATACTCTTCCTCTTTCAAAAAGGATACATTGCACATAACACACTTGTGCAGGGAACATTTGAGCTGTTGTAGAACCCGATTCGTCGATTCTAACCAAGCTCCAACTGATATGGATAAGTATGAAATAGGATTGTAAGTTTATCCTAGTCACAGATTTGACTTAAGACTCTAGACGTTCGCAAAGAAACTTGAATTTTGACACAACATGAAACCGAAATGAATCCAAGTTAGATAAAAAAATTTAAAGAAAGCAATTAAAATAAATAACTAAGATAAATAAAAAAGAACAATAAATCAAAGATTATAACAATAAAGAAGATAGATGGAAAAGATGGAACGTGTCGTGTAGAAGTCCTAAAGTGTAACAGCCCGATTTAAGGGCTAGTTGGAACAGTGATCTCGAGATCACTAATCTGAGATTAGAGAAAATTATTTTCATGTTATTTTATGAGTCAGAGCATGATTACATTAGTTCATTAAAATTTTGGTGCCTTAATTTTAGCAATTTCTTGCTTAATCGCGAAAAAGGACTAAATCGCATAAAGTGTGAAAGTTCCATTTTATAGGTTAAAGGTGCCAAATAGCCATAGTATGTTAATTGGAGGTCCTCAAAGTGCAATTTGACCCCCCCAAAGATATTATGGCCGGCCATAGGAGGCATATAGTGTCAAATTGGTCAAAGTTGTTGAAGTTAGGTGGACTAAATTAGGGTTTTATATTAAAATAAAGAAAGAAAATATATCATCTTTTCTTCTTCACTCCTCCACCGAAAATTAGCAGCAAATAGAGGGTAGAAAGCTTCAAAAATTTCAGCACACTCTTCTCTTTACAAGTAAGTGTTCTAGTGATCATTCATTAATAAAAATTGTACTTTTAGAACCCATAAAGCTTAAGCTTTCAAATGAGGGGACTAATTTGTAATATGGTGAAGAGTTTAGAGATTTAACATGAGAGCTTTCATTGTTATTTGCTGTATTTTTATGGAAGAAAATGAGTCTTGGTTGTTAGATGAATAACTTTTGTGAAAGGTGTTGCCATGAAAACACTTAAAAGGGCCTTGTTGAAAAGGTTATAACGTTTGTATTAAATGTGTCAAATGTTGATTTTTGATGATAGCCATAAGAGAATTAAATGTTCACCTAGGCTTTTTGAAGGTAGAAATATGATTAGAATTGATTTCCGAGCCTAAGGGTAAAATGGTCATTTTGCCAAAGTCTAGGGGCAAAATAATAATTTTGCCAAAGCATGATTATTAAAATGCTTTTATTAATGTGATGATTAAAATGATTAAAATGAGCTAATTTTCTATTATAGAGCATGAATAACCAAGAATTTACCTCGATCGGGGAAAGAACAAAGTCTCGGATTAAATCAACGGCTTAGCTCATTTTGAAATCGAGGTAAGTTTGTATGTGATAGATTCAACATCTATGTTAGCATGTTTGAGAATGCTTGGTATTATATTGATGCATGATGCTCTACTAAATTGAGTAATTGATGTTGAATAAGATGTTGAAGTCCTAGTGGACTATAATGAAATTGAAAATGCTATCATCGAGATATGAAATGGATAAGGTCCCTTATAAGACCATGTCCGGGACATGGGCTCGGCACTGAGTTGAGATCCTGTATAAAACCATATCTAGGATATGGCTTCGGTAATGAATATGAAAATCGTATAAGACCATATCTGGGATATGGCTTCGATACTTGATGTGAGATTCCGTATAAGACCATATCTGGGATATAGCATCGACATTTAGAGGTAACTCCATGTAAGACCACCTCTGGGAGGTGGCATTGGCCTCGTACTTATATAGTGACGATATTATGCATCTTTGAGTATCCCTAGTAATTAATGGGATAAGTAGAATAGTTTGGAAGTAGAAATGAGATTATTACTAAAGTCATGTGAATGAGTGAATACAAGTACTCATGAATGAGTCACGAAGAAAAAATTATGATATGTGGCATGGTATGTGCTGAATAAGGGCAAGTGTGAGTAAGTATGGCAAGAAACCTATGACTTGTGTATGGTTAGTTAATGCCATGGATGGATTATATTATGAGCTTATTGTTGCTATTTATTTCCATGCAAACTTACTAAGCTTTATGCTTACCCCTTTTCATTGCCTTTTTTCCTTGTAGTATTGCAAGGTTAACTCGAGAAGTTGCGGACGTCGGAGTTGGAGATTGCACTACCAACCACTTTTGGTATAGCCAAATTTGTTTTATTTTGAGTATGGCATGTATAGGACTTGAGTATTTTTGTTATGTCTTGTTGGTAAGTCAAATGTGTTAGCTATAAAGGTTGTTCTAATTCATTTTGTAAATGGTCTTATAAGTTAGGCCAATACTTGACAAGTTCTTATGCCTAATGAAGATGAATTTCATGAAGTATATGCCTTGTGTATGTCTTGATTTTCTTGAGTTCTTAGAGATACTATTTGGTCATCTTATATTGGAATGATTTGGTATGAGTATGATTTCTTAATAGGGTGGTAAATGGCTAGGTAGATAGCCATCTAATTGTCCACACGGGTAGACACACGGGTGTGTGTGTGTCTAGGCCGTGTGTGACACACGATCAGCCCTATGGGCGTGTTGATCGACCGTGTGTCCCCTTGCATGCAAGATTTTCAAGTCAGTAAGCCTTGTAGTAAACACACGGGCAGAGACATGGCCGTGTGTCTCAATCGTGTGGGAGGCATGGCCTAGGACATGGGCGTGTGCCCAGGCCGTGTGAAGTCTGCACATTAAATGTGGAATTTAATTTGACACACGGTCTAAGGAATGCCAAGGTTTTGGCACACGGGTAAAGACACGGGCGTGTTGAGGCCGTGTGAGGGACACGGGTTAAGGACACGGGCGTGTGTCTGGCCGTGTGAAATAAGTCAGTGTCGACCGCGGATGGAGAACACGGGAGTGTCCCTAAATCAACACGGGCGTGTGGCCCCTGTTTTGATGAAAAGTTTTCCGAGTTCGTAAAAGTTCTTGGTTAAATTTCGAAACCCCTCGGAGGTATGTTTAGGGCCTTGTAGGCCGAGTATGAGCAAGTGATGGGTTTAAATGAAATTTTATGGCCTGTTATTACATGTTCAAGCAAGGTTAAGCATGGTAATGCCTCGTATCTAGTCCCAACGTCGGACACGGGTAAGGGGTGTTACATAAAGAGCCTTGGAAACAAGAAGAATCCACAACCCCCTTCAAATGGCTCTAATTTTCCCTCCAAGAAAGAAAATTTGGCAAGAAAAAGTTTGAAGATACTCCCCACAATCTGAAAAAAAAAAAACTCTTGTAAAATAAAACTCAAGAAAATTTCTTGAAAAGAAAAACTGAGAGAATTTACTAACTCAAAAGAGAAGTTGTTGAATAATAATGAATTGATTGAATTGTGTACAATGCAAAACCCTTTATATAGGCTAGTTAAATAAATCTAAATAAAATTCTTAAATATACTAGAACTCTAATTAACCTAAACAAGAAGTAGTTTTAAACTAAACTTTCTTGTTAACATAAAACTCCTAAATAACTTAAAATACTTAATAATTATAAAAAGTTTGGAATAATAAAATAATAAGAGTTGATAAAAACAATGTTGGGCTCATATATAATAAAAATTAAGCCTAAAGCCCAAACCTAATATGATTTAAAGTAGAATTAATTGCCCAAAACTTGTAATTTCCGTAATAATACTGTCTAGAAATTCTGCTTGCGTAGTCTTCACTAAAATGGTCATAACTTAAGTTCCTGAACTCGAAATCAAGTGATTCAAAGTGCGTTTTAAAGCTAAAAGATAGACACATTAATCCAGAAATACTTAGATCCCATCCAAAAAAGCTTCACAAGTTGACTAATCTTTTCAGCTTGAAAATTGACAATTTGGTTGAATTGACTTCAATATATTTCACCCATTTCGTACATGTATCAATCTTCATTTCCTCGAAAAGATTCATCCTCACATAATGGATTTGATTGAATATTGATTTGATTTACTTAACATTTGACCTTGTTGTCAGGCCTTGAGGTAGTGTAAGCCCATCACATCTATGGGCTTGAAATTGGGCCTTGGGACTCGTATAATTCCCTATTCCTCAAGAAGATTCATCCTCGAATCTTTAGATATAGAAAAAGAAAAGGGATTAGAATTAATAATAAAAGCAAACAAATACTTACCTAATCTTTCCTTTTCACCAAAACTATCTCCAAGATCAAAAGACATGATTTTGATCCCCCAAATCAGCATGGATCACGTACTTCTCCTTCCAAAACAAACCATCAACACTAAAAAAAAAAAGAAAAAGAAATGTTAAGTATAAGAATGTTCAAGTAAAAATAACCTGCAACTTTCTTTGAATATGCAGTGTCATCCATAAGAATTTCCAATGATAAGTCAAGAATTTTACAAAACAATAAAAATCAAGAAGGTTAAGATTATTATGTAAAAATTCATTGTTAAGTTCTAAGGTAGAAAATGTTGTTGCAAGATCAAATGCATAAGAGTTTTTAATAAACCTATCAAATGCGACAAAATTACCATTTACAAACCTAGATAAGCCCATAAAATCAATTAAAATTTCAAACCAAGGTTTAATGAAACTTGACCGACGAGAACGCATGTCGTAGGAAAAATAAAATCAGTAGTATACTTATTAAAAACATTCAAGGTATGCCTGCATATCGCAATATCCAATATGTTTTACTTTGCTTACCTTTTATCACTTGTGGAGAATTTTCAATGTTCAACTTACCTCTCTCCAACAAGTAAAATCTTCTATCAATGGTAGAGTAATGTAATTGGAAGTCCGTCAAGGGATCCTTGAAATCCTGTAACAAAGAAACACCACTAAACAAATTTGAGTTATGGTTAGTTAAAAGATAATCATTCGTCACTTTTGTATAGGTATTTTCTTTATTTTCTTTTTCTTTTTCCACCTAAAAACTCTCCAATTGACCTCATATGTATTTTCACTCACCAAAAGTGGACCATCAAGTAGAATTTTATCACTCAATGTCTCTTTTTCCTTAGTCTTTTCACATTATTTTTCCTCACTTCCCATATCCCTCTCATAAGTATATGAATATTCAATTTAGTACAATACATTTCAGTAGGAGAACATGACATATCCATCTCATCTATCTCTATAACTTAAAGGTAAAAATTCACATTATCATCCTTTTTTCGGTTCACAAAGTTCACCATTACAATTCTCTTTTCCACTAGAGTAAGAGTCAAAAGAAGGCACAAAGTCATACTTATTTTCTTTTCTAGTTGAATATTTAATTGAACGTCGGAAACCCTTATGATCCTTTGAATTACATCGATAACATTTCACAACAGGTGAGAGATCAGTTGTTCTCTTTCTTTCATTTGGCCATCTCTTCTTGAAGTACACATAAACTGATCAGTTGCCTTGAACATGGTGTCGAAGTTTCATTTTAACCTCTCTATAGTAATGAGATGGAACGAAACGCTCTCTTATCACTTGCTTCAACTCATCCCATGTTTCAGTTTCTCTTTCATAGTTACTTTGATGACTAATTTCAAGCTGAGTCTACCAACTCAACACATAATTCAAAATTTTAAAGATTGTAAATGAGATTTTTTTTTCCTCTTTAAGGCATTTATAGTAACGGAACATAAGTTCTATTTTTTATTTCCACTCACAATATGAGTCAGGATCATTCTTTCCATTAAATTGTGGAATAGAGAAGTTTGGTTTAGCTAAAGAAGACTGATCATGATCATTATTAACCAAAGTTTCATCATTTGCACGAGAGGCGCGTCTAGCATTATTTCCACAAGAACGAGGTTGTTCAACCTCAACACTATCATCATTTCCCAAATTATGAGTCGGGCATTCATTTTGATCATTCAAGTGCTCCAAAATTGTCTAAAATAGAGCATCCTATTGTTTGTCTTTAGCATATCGAGCATCTAGATCTCGTTGTATCTTGTCAATCATGTGTTTGAGCATATCATTGACCTTATAAAGGTCGTTTTGTAATTTCGTCATGAAACTAGCAAGGTTCTTCATGGTAACTGGTGGCTTTTTACTCAAATTATCACTCCTTTTGCCACTACGAGTATCACGAGCCATTGTGAAAGCTTGAAAAAAACACAACACTCAAAAAGAAAAATAAGCAAACCTCACCGTTTGCACTTAGAAATAAAATTAAACTCTCAATGAGGTCAGAGTTAATCTTGTGAGTCTTTTAAAAGTGTTTATATCGACTAATCAGAATGTATTAGAATCAAACTAGTAAAGCAAACCTAGTGGAACTAGAAGTCCAAAATCGACTAGACACCAAAGAATTGTGTTCCACGGAGGAAGGAATGTGCAACGTGCTTTAACCTACTAACACAAGAAACAATAAAGTGTTAGAATGCATAAAGGAACAATAAAAAAGAAAAAACAAATGAAAACCTAAAGCTAAGAGTCAATGAAAATCGCTAAAAACCCGAAAACTTAAAAATTACTGAGCAACATGACAAACTCCGTTCGAGGTGTTCCCGATTTCCAAAAATCAAGAAATTTAAACTAGAATCTCCTTAAATAATGCAGATTTGATCTGAAAAGTTTTGGCGCAGAATTCAATCCACTGATTTTTTTCTTTATTTTTCATATATTTCTATTTTTTTCACTTTTTTAATCACTTTTTTTAGAAATATTTTTTAATATTCTAAAATAGTGCCAAGAATCATTATGCAAATATTCAGATCAATTAGAAAACATTTACCCACTGAAAAATATTTTTCCCGAAAGCTTTTTGGTAAAATAATTGTTTTGAGGTTGTTTGTTGGAAATTAGTTTATAAGAACACAAAGAACACCTAAAACTCCAAAGAAAATGATACCAAATGATAGGGATGAGTGCGGAAAAAGGCGGAAGGAGGGTCATATTCAAGTTGTTTGACTTGAGAAGGAAAAATTCGTAAAGTTTAATAATTCCGGGGTATTTCAAAATTTGCAAACCTTTGAGTGTTCTTTTTGTGAGTTTGCTTTCTATTTTGGTGATATTGCAACAATTTTAGAAATTAGGGTCATTTTGGTAATTTTATAAATTAAGGGCAATTTCGTAATTTTCCAAAATCAAGTGTTTTTGATATTTTTCAAATTAGGGCTTTTGAACACTTAGTAGAGAAATGGAATTTTGATAAAAACTGTGAGTATTTTAGAAATTTCATAAACCAAGGGCATTTTTGTAATTTTACCGCTAGGGGTATTTTTTGTAATTTTACAAACCAAAAATTTTTCAGAACAATTTTGTAAAAATAGTTCTCACAAATTAAAAAGGTAATTTTAAGAGTTTTAAAACTAGGGTTTTTATAAAAACACGGCTAGTTCCCTTTCGGGTTTTAGTTATTGTGTTTAGCCTATGACCGAGTCCTCTTGGTTAGGGTGAACTGAAGCTACGCACCAGGTAGGATTCCAGCGAAGAGGAGGTGAGTCACTAGGACTACTTAAGTACTAGGCTCTTCCGGATCCAATCCTAGACATGCGCACAGGGGTTACCACACCCTAACTTGGTGACTTAGCCATAGGGTTGTTTAGTTAGGCACTTAAGTCTTATGTAAGTGTTGGGGAAAACTAATCCTAGGGTTCAAGTACTTGTCATGCTAATCTACGTTCCATTCCATTTCTACCCTTCTACACATCATACTATAAACCACACAAATGGATAGAAGTACTTACCTGGTGGACTGCGGGTCGGAGACTTAGGTGCCATTCCGAGAACACGCTTATTTCAAAAATATTTTCATAAAACTAATTTGGGCTCGCTTTGAAAATGTTTTGGGCCTTAAACCCCCTAGGCCGAGGGTTTGAAATCGGCTCTCGATACCAAATCAAACACTCCAAACCCGCCCACGAGCTTTGACCAGATTTGGTATGTTCTTCAAGTAAACCAGGTTCAAAGTTCTTTTTGTTACTTTGGGAAAATAGTGTGTTTTGAAAGAAATATTGTTTTGGGTTGGGCTCGAGTAGAAAACAAAATTGTTTTATAATGAAAACCCTTTTAAATTTTAGGTGATAAAACATATAGAATACATTTAAAGTAAATTACTTAATCTTTAACTTAATAAAAATTTCAGTAACATAATAAATAAAAACAGAAATAAAATAGTGCACTATGGCCTTATGGCCTTATTACATCAAGTAAATCCAAATAATTCGAGAGTACTTAAAAATTAATAGTCCATAAAAATAAAAACTTCATCTTTGAGTATGGCCACCACAAGTTCTGCCGTCCCGGTCCATTACTGTTCATCACCTGAAACATGGTCCCTCAACGGGGTGAGTCAACAGACTCAATGTGTACACAACACTAAATCATAATAGAATCAGGCATAACAAATATTACACATTCATATCATAGCATACAAATTATGATGCATTCCCAAACCCAAAGCTAATAAGCCATCCGCTACACTCCCGTACTACCAACTTTGTACACCGTGGGGACTACTAAGTCGACCCTCCTTCTGCTACACTCCATATCGCGGTCTTAGGTCACCGCATTTTTGGTCTTAGGTCACCACATTCAGATATCGCGGTCTTAGGTCACCGCATTCAAATTACTATAGTCTTAGGTCACCACATTCAGATACCACGGTCTTAGGTCACCGTGTTCGTGGTCTTAGGTCACCACATTCACTTCCCCTTTCAATAACCCATATGCCCCATTTTGTAATATGCATTAATATGCCAAAGTTCACATTCTTATTCTCATGTTACAAATAACATATTTCATATTCCTAGTAGGAGTAGGAAACGTACCTGAGTACTTTGTACCATATTATGGTATCTTATCCATATTCACATTCTTAATATCACATATATTAATTAAACATAGCCATGAAACATATTATGAAATAGTGTGGGGGTACACACCTGATTAACTTAACGAATTCCTTGAAATCCCGAAAAACCGATCTATCGCTTTAGATCCTAAATCCCTACATTTGGCCACATTTAGTATTTTAGAAAAAAGCCTATTCGGCTAATTTAATCAAATCCCGAAGGATTATCGTATCCACTTTCTTACCTTGCTGCCGATTTGATAATTAATCAAATCCCGGAAACTTGTATTCTTCCTCTTTGAAATTGGCTAATCACTAGATCCCTTGAATCGGTTAGTTTTCGGCTTAAAACACATAAAAAGAGATCTAACTACTAAAATAGGCCTTGGCCGAATATTCATAGTCACTTACCTTAAGGATCATAAATCCCAAATTATCCCTTGGTTATAGCTTCATCAAATCCCTAAAACCACATGTTAGATCAACTTCTAACCTTTAATCACAATCAATGGCCCTTGGCGAATGTCGAATATGACTTACCTTGATGGTCAAATCCAGAAGATCTTTTCCTTTATAGTCGACTATGGCAAAAATCCCAAAGAATCCTTCCAAATTTTGGCAAATAAGAATATTGATGGGATTAGTCCTAGATTTCGACAAATCTAAAAGAAAAGAATAGAAATCAAAACTTGTTCTTACCCTTTCTTGAAGAAATCGACAAAGACCTATGCTTGAAGCCCCTCAAAGATTCGGCTTTTGATGGATTGGAAAGAAAAGAAATTGGCTAATGGTGATATCTTGAATTTTCTGGCTTTGGCTAACAAAAAGAAGAAGAACAAATGCTCTAGGAAATTCGTGAGAGAGAAGGGTTGAGAGAAAGAATGATGAATGGCCCTCTTTTCCTTATATAGTCGAATTTACTAACTTAGAATCCCTTACTTGGACATCACTCTTCTATTTTGATAGCTTTATCTCTTTAATTATCTCCTAAAATAAAAGATAATTCAAAGAACTATCCTTACTTAGCCGAAATTATTAAACTCAAAGTCCCTTACTTGGCCATCACTTCTCCCTTATTTTCCTAATTAAAGAATAATTCCTCATTTATCTCTTGAAAATAATCTAAAATAAATCCATTATTTATCCCTTATTTATCCACTATTTATCTCTTAAAAATAAAAGAATAAAGGCTCCTAAATTATAGCCTTGTGTCGTCCCTTGCTGCTACTCTCTGCTGCAAAATAAAGCTTTTTATTTTGCTTCCCTTGTAGCTCGAACCTTGGCCCAATACCCCAGTATGTGGCGCCATTTCTTGAGGCCCTAAGTGGCATCTTCAAGCCACTTTTCCAAGCCCGTCTGTGTGTCATATTTCACATACATTTTCTCCTAAGGCCACCTCGCCTTAGTTCCCTCTTTTAGACTTTAAAACTCAACATTTTCTAAGTCATTTCCTTACATTTCCAAGTTTCCAAAAATTTTCGTTTCCCTCTTTAAACTTGACATTTCCTTACATTTCCAAGTTTCCAAAAATGTTCGCTTTCCTCTTTTGAATCATTTCTAAATCATTTCCTTACATTTCCTAGTTTCCAAAAATGTCCACTTTAAACTTAACATTTCCATACATTTCCAGGTTTCCAAAAATATTCAAAATCCATTCATAACACATAAGACATGTCATTTCATAAAATTAAACCGAAAATGCATAGGCCCTTTTCAGGATGTTACAGGCCTGTAAAGAACAAAAAAAAATACAAATTAGAAAAAAATTGAAAACACTAAAAGAAGAAATTTAAGAACAAAGAATAAATATTCAAAATAGTAAATAAATAACTAAAAAAATTTAAAAGTGGAATATAGATCGAGTAAACCGATGGATATGATGAATAGAAGGATAAGTGTCCAATTGAACCCTTTGAGATATAAATCCCAACAAACTCAATGCCTTGAATAGAAGGATTAGTTTCCAATTGATGAGGGATCAATGCCTTTCAACCCTTTGAATCCAGTCACCCCATACTTACATAACTCTTAAATCGGAGCTTGTCGAGTTACAATGACTGGAGTAACTTGCAAAGCATCTCCCACTAATCGTTGAAGGACTTCCACTATAGAATGAAGTACATTCATTTCTTCCCTTCAAGGGCTATCATTTCTATGTTTTTGAGCATTGGCTGTATCAATTTCAGGCGCCTCGACTTCAATCCTATTCTCACTCCCCGCGGTGCGATCGCTACTATAAACATCGTTCCCAGTATCTTTCTTGATTCACCACACTTATTCACCTATAAAACAAAGACATTAATAATTAGCATCCAAATCCCAACTCAGACTCGACTTGACTTGAATTTGGCATGTACTTTTAGACTCAATTTCAAGCTTGATTTAGTTCGAGAATTGACTAAACTTATAACTCTAATACCATTAAATGTAACACCCCATTCCTGACCAAATCGCCAGGTTCAAGCTATAAGGTGCCACATTCGTTTCCAGAGAAACTATGATCAAAATAATTACAATTCATACCATTAGGCATTCAATTTTTTAGTATTATAAGCAAAATATGATAATAGTCATTCTTGGGCTTTATACAAGCTTATGAAAGCAACACAACTAACCCGAGATCGAATCATGACTAAATTGCATAGAATTCAAAGTTCAGGATTATCGTCGCAACGTGAAGGAGTTCCTCGTTTCAACGTGACATATTGTTTTAGTCTCATCATTGACATATTGTTTTAGTCTCGTCAGAATGATGGGATTCATTGTCTCGCCATGGCATTATAGGTCACTTCTTGTTGCAACGTGGTACGTTTGACGTAGCGACATTACATACTTTTTCTACAATTCCAGCTTGTATATACATAAAATTTTCAAGCAATTATCACACAAAATTCAAACCTAATGAACATCTATTATATGGAGCGTTCCAACACCAACTTAAACACATCAAAACTTTAAACACATTAAATCATTACCATATCATTCATAACTTAAACAACTAATTCAATTTCATTCAAACTTATACACACATATCTATAATCAACTAATCCTTAACATTTCAACCACTCATACCAATTTAGAACATATTTAAACAAAAGACTTACAAACATAATACGATCACTTGGCCAAATTTATACCTTAACATGCCAACTTCAAAAGATACATGAATTTAAATGCAAAACAAACTTGACTCAACTTAGGTACATAGAAAATAACTAGTGAAATAAGTACAAAGGCATCGTTGAGTCCGAGATTGCTGACTGGATGTTGAATACGATGCTCGTTATCTCAAATCAAATCTAACCTGCACAAAAAAAAAAACCGAATGCTGAGGAAAACATTCAATGGCAAATCTATGATTCAAACATGTAACACCCCAAACCCGGCCCAAACACTACAACCGGATCTGGTATGTCACTAAGGAATTTTATAAAACATGTCACATTTTGGAGAACGAGTATCAGGTTTAAACATTTTAACCGGAAAACTTAGTAATTTAATATTCTGTATAAAATATAAATTTAAACGATACCTTGGTGAATTAGGAAAAAAAAACGAAGTTGTTACATGTCTTAGCTTAATTTTAGCATGAAATTTAAATGTCTAGTAATAAAAACCCAACATAAAACCCAAAATAAATATGAGTCTAGTGGCCCATGGCCTTATTCAATTGAAACTTAAAATCCACTAAAAAAATATTAAAATAACTAAATAATGAAAAGTCCTTCGCTGAATCCAAATACTCTCTCGCATGGCCTCCTTGCGCTCCTCTCCAGCCCGGTCCGATGCACTAGGTGCTACTTGAAAATGTTAAATAATAGGGTAAGTCGCGAGATTCAGTGTGCAACCCTCGTGCACCATTAGATTTGGGCCTTAACCGCACAGTACATATAACATAATATAATATATATCAAAAGTAAATAAAATATGCAAAGCCCAACCCAAATCCTAGGTTTCCATCCGCTACACACCACCTTTACCTGCCAGTCACACCATTGGGGATTTTTACAATCAACCCATACCGCTACACACCACCGATGGCAGTCATGCTGCAGTTAGCTGCTCATCGTCAAAATTGTGACATAGTCACCAGGTCATGGCATAAGCCACTACAACAGGTCACGGCAAAAGCCGCTACAACAGGTCACGGCAGAAGCCGCTACAACAGAACACTTCCCTTTAAAATAAAACCCGACCCCATGCAATCACAGAAATCGACATACTTATCACATATGTCATATTAACAGGAACATTCTCTTAGGAATGACAGAGATCACTGACCTAGTGATTCACTTTTACCCTCCTTGGGTTTCAACCGTTATGCCGAAATTTCAGCATTTTACAGAATATTTCAGATTAATAAGCATATTTTTAACAGGCACTCTAAATGGTGTGGAAGTGTTACACACCTGATATCGCATAGTTTTACACCCTTAGTCAATATCCTTACTAGCTAGATCTACAAGCCTTAGTCTGAAACCTTGCTCAAAAGCCGGAAGAACACGAAGATTTGGGCTCCCCTACATTCGGCCAATGGTTAATAAATTCCTGAATTTATACGTTAAAAATCAGTAGATCTTCTTACCTTGAAATCCCGAAAGTAACACGATTCGAGTGTTACTGAATTCTGACTTAGAGATCTAAGCAAATGAATCCCCCTTCAAATCCCGGAATGCCTCAAAAGAAAACAAAATATTAGTTCTATATAGCCATTCGGCTATGGCCTCCAAAAGCCGAAAAAGAATCAAAAGAAAACCCAAATCGTTACTTACCTTACAGAAGATTTCGGCTATCCCTTGTAGAAAGATTCGGCAACTGTAGAAGATTAGAGATCTAGGAGTTTCGACTCTTTAAGGAAAAATCCCGGAAAGATGATTTGACGTGGTTTTTGGCTTTTGGAAGATCTGAGTAGAGTATTTCGGCTTTGGCTTAGAAAGAAAGTAAAAAGAAATCAAAAGAAGGCTTAAAGATTTCGGCTAAAGTATTTAAAAGAGATGAGAAAGAGATTGTCAGAGAGTTCAGCCAATTAGGGAAAAAGAAAAGAAAGAAAGTTGAGAGGGAGAATGGAGTAGAGATTTCGGCAGAGAAAAGAAAAAGATGAAGAGAACTTTACAGCGAATTTCGGCACATACCTCTGCCTATACAGAACCGATTCCTCCCCTCTCCTGAGTTTGATTTTTGGCCAACACTAGCTTCCACAAGATAATTCCTATTCTTTCTCCCTTATCTTGATCTATTCACTCCTCAAAAATAGCCTTAATTAGCACCAACTCCTTCCTTCTTTATCTGCTTATTATTTTCATAATTAAAACATTTAAAACTCCTAAATAATAGCCTTGTGCCGTCCCACCTAGCTCTCCTAGGCTGCCAAATTTGGGCATACTCATCAATTCAAGGCGCCACTTAAACAGCTTCCCTTGCTTCGCCCCTTGCTACTGGGCCACAAACCTATTAAGCCAACTAAACTACCATCACTTTATTTCAAGTTCTAGAGTGCCTAACAGAATATTTCATCAAGGCCTCAACCCATTCTTGAGCCCAACTGAACCTCAAATTCTCAATTAACATATTTAAGCATACATTACACAAAATGCACAGGCCCATAAATTCAGGATGTTACAAAATAATTATAATAAGTTTATGCAAATGCATACAATCAATAGTTAACTTAATCTCAAATCAGTTTGTACCAAATTCCTTTTATATCATATATTCATGCTTATACCAATCATAAAAACTACTCATACCATACTACCATTTCTACTTAACATGTTTAAGTTCATTACATGATTAATTCATTACTTACACATCTAGGCATTACCATTTATGCTAATAAGGTTACCATTTTTCATAAAACAATATACAAATAATAACATAAAATCAATGTCTACATGTGATCAAATTTATACATGGCTTTTAGCTAATTTCGAGTATGAGGACTTCCTCGTTCACATTTAGCCCTTTTAGAGCTTGTTTTCAATTCATTTTGCATTTACCATTCATATTGCATATCATTCTTAACATCATTAAAGTAATTCATTCATTTATAACCCTATTAACCAATACGAACTAAAAATGGATACATGGATCTAGCACCTCGGGTTTTCTAATAACAATGATGCTACACAAGTATGTGCTACCACCCTGGATTGCTTGTCAACGATGGTTTTCTCATTGAAAAATTTGTCACCTTGGATTGCCAGGCAATGATAACTCTATTAAACAATCTATCACCCCGAATCGCCCAGTAACAATGTTATTCTATCAATAATCTAACCCTATGGCATGCCAACTAAATTCGGTCCGAACAACTAATAGAGTATTCAAGTGCGGATTCATTTTATACAGTTCAAATCATTCTTTAACAATTCTGAATTCTGACAAACCACCAATTCATCAATTCAATATATAATACAACAAGTTTCAATTCAATTTCATTCCAATTGTCAATTATCAATCAGATCAAGGAATTTTTATTTTATTCAATTTAGTCATTATGTCGATAATCAATCTAACTTATGTTAATTCAACTTTATAATAATCTAAAAATCACCTCAAACTCCTTATAATGCAAAACGACATGAACATGCAAAAATTCAATGATTCCTGAATCATAGAATTACAAACCGAAATTCTAAGCTACTCGTTGACGGCTTTAGATTCTCCCTTCCCTCTAGACAAATCTGGATCGATGTTAGTTATAGATTGACATAAAACATATAGCACTATCAATAGTTTATCAATTTCCAATCAATTTTCAATTTATACAAATTTTGCAATTTATTCAATTTAGTGCCTAAAACCATGACTAACATAACTCTCAATTTAAAGCTCCGAATTGAAATTCGATTTCACTATTACCCATTAGGGACCTCTTATTTCTTATTTCTTATTTCTTATTTCTTATTTCTAAATTCAATTTTAATTTTTATTCATTTTAGTTCCTAATGTACAAAACTGTCAATTTGGCTTTGCAATTTAGTCCTTTTTTCACATTTAAACTTAAAATCTATCAATTTAACACCTAAAACCTTAAGAAATCAACAATGGATGCTTCCTAAAACTTTAATAGTTTTACAAATTGGTACATGGGCTAGCTAGTTCAAGCTCCCATATCCTCAAAAACATAAAAATTACAATAAAGAGACTTAATTACACTAACCAAATTGTTGTCAAAAGTTTGAAACCCTTAAAAGCTCTCACATTTTTCTTTCAATGTTGAAATCGATGTGGAAGGTGAAGATAAAGACCATTCTTCTCTTTCCTCCCACTTAAAATCTCTTTTATACTTAATTTAATCCATTAATTAACTTAATTAATCTTATCTTTAACTAAAAAATTTTAATTAATTAAGTTAATTAACATATAATGTCACCGTCTACTATCATGCTTTAAAATAGGTTTATTTACTATTTTAGTCCTTTCGTTAATTGTAATTTAATTCCTCAGGCCATTTTCTAATTAAAAACTATAAGAAAATTGAATTGAATGTTTCAATTTAGTCCTTAAACCCTAAATAAACACAATTTCGACTAAATTTATTATTCAAAATTCAATTCACCAATATAATAACTCTGTAAATTTATTAAATATTTACAAGCTCGGTTTACGAAAATGGGTCCCAAAATCGCCTTTTTTGACACCACTAAAACCAGGTTGTTACAATTCTCCATCGTAAAAAATTTCGTCCTTGAAATTTACCTAGAAAGAGGTGGGGATATTGGGATCTCACTCTCTGTTTCAGTTCCCAGGTCGCTTCTACGCTATGACTGAGCCACAAAACTTTCACAAGTGACACGTGTTTATTCCTTAGCTATTTTACTTCGCGAGCTAAGAGCTCAACCGGTTCTTCTTCATAAGACAAATCAGGCTAAATTTCAATTTCTTCAATTTGAATAACATGAGATGGATCAGGATGATATTGTTTGAGCATGGATGCATGGAATATGTCATGAATGTTTTTCAATCCCGACGGTAAGGCTAGGCGATATGCAATTGAGTCAGCTCTCCCGTTAAACCTAGGACTCGATTTTCCTTTGTGAGCAAAGTGGGGAACCTTTTTCCACGGAGAAACTTTCAGGAATACTTTATCATCCACTAAATACTCGATATCTCTTCATTTCAAATCAGCATACGACTTTTTCTATCAGGCGCTGCTTTCAATCTATCCCTAATCAACTTCACTACATTTTCAGCTTCCTAAATCAATTTCAGCCCGACGATTCTTATTTCGTTCAACTTTGACCAATAGATAGGCATTCTACATCTACGACCATATAAAGCTTTCTATAGAGCCATTTGAATGCTCAACTGGAAACTATTATTATACATAAATTTAACTAATGGTAAATAACGTTCCCAGCCAAATTCAAATTCAATAACACAGGCTCGCAACATATCTTCCAATATTCAACTGACACATTCTGATCGGCCATCAGACTAAGGATGGAATGTTGTGCTCAAATTTAATCTCACAAATAAATATTCATGCAATTGTTTCCAAAACCTTTAGGGAAAACGAGTGTCTCAGTTAGAAATAATAGACACACGTACACCACGAAATCTAACTATCCCATGAATATAAACTTCAGCTAGCTTTTGAAATGGTCCATTAGTTCTTACTGCTAGAAAATGAGCAAACTTCGTTAGTCGATCAACTATTACCCAAATGAGATTTCTTTTGTTCAGTGAAACCAGTAGACCAATCACAAACTGTAACACCCCTAACCCATATCTGTCGCCAGAATAGGGTTACAGAGCATTACCAGAATAAAAAGATCAAAAAATAGACATTTCAAATTATTTAACATCCATGTCAGATATTATTCATAAATTCCCTTATATGAGCCCTCGAGGCCCAAAATATACATTAGAAACAAGTCGAGACTAAATCGGGTACCCAGAGAATTTTTCGTGAAATTTCAAATTTTTTCTTAGGTGCAAGGTACACATGCCCGTGTCATCAGATCGTGTAGCTCACACGGCCAAGAGATAGGCCCATGTCTCAGGCCATGTGGGCATTCGAAATAGGGCACACGGTCGTGTCCAGCTCGTGTCCATACCCATGTAACTCTCTGACTTGGGTCACACAGCCAAGTCACACGCCCGTGTGTTAGGCCGTGTGAACATGAAAATTTGCATTAAATAGGTGCAGGGGTCACAGGCCAAGTCAGACGCCCGTATGCCAGGCCGTGTGATCAATTTTGAGTATTCTATTTTGAAATATTTAAAATGCAGGGGACACACGGCCAAGACACACACCTATGTGCTAGGTTGTGTGTCACACATGGTTGAGACACAAGCCCATGTCTTTGCCCGCGTGGATGAAAATAAGCCCTTTCCAAGGCCATATTTCTCACCCAATTTGTCTCCCACCTACATCAACACTTTAATACATTCACCAACCAATTCAAGACATTAAAACCAGGCCAAAACTAATTCTTATGCATGACATATTATCACATATGTTCAACCATTAAAACTTACCAAATACACATATGTGCATATATGCATATTTTACTAATTATGTTATCTCAAACCTAATCATCAATAGATCTATAAACCTTCCACCATTTATCCATTTAAAACACACACATCAAACATGTTTAGGCTATATATTTATATAGCAAAATATACCAAACACAAGTTATTCCAATGGCTAGTTACAACTAAATATTTATATGCCATCATTTGGCCAATTTAACCTATACGTGCCATTATATCCAAAAGAAATTTTGATATTTATACCAAAACAAGCTGAAGGATAGTGTGATGTTGCTTCGACCGGCGTCCAACCTTTATGAGCTTCTGAATACTATAAAATAGAGGAAATAAACAAGGTAAGCATTTAATGCTTAGTAAGTTCATATAACGGGAAATTAACTTACCATTCATTTTCATTAAAATAAACATATATGATGCATCCAAGCAATTTGGATAATGGTCTAAAACACACAACTTCATCAAACAAGTTAGTCATTTACTTCACATAAATTTCAAGAATCATGTTTGAACTCATCAATACCAAATTTCCATGTATTTCATGCATATACAAGTAAAAATTCATTTTGAATTCATTTATTTTCTCGTACCAGTGTTTTACCCGTTGAATCATTTAAAATATCGATGGATACCCGGGTAGCACACATAAAGTGTACAAGTCTATATTTCGTCAATTCGTGTTCAGGAATGCTCGTACGAGCACATAAACTGGAAGCTCATATGAGCCATATAACGGGAAGCTTATCCAGGTTGTATAACGGGAAGCTCATAAGAGCCATAATCAGGAAGCTCATGCGAGCCAATAACGGGTAGCTATCGGGAAGTTCAAGAGAGCCATATTGGGAAGTTCACAAGGAGCCTTTAATCGGGAAGCTCACAAAGATCCATATAACGGTACGCTCATAAGAGCTGCGGTGTGTCTACAACATATGTAGGATCACAACCGATCAGGATACTCCGAAAAGCTATTAACGGGAAGCTCGCAAAAACCATATAACGAGGATCTCGAGAGGGCCAAATATTGGGATGCTCATGAGAGCTAATAACGGGACGCTCTTTTGAGTTGTGGTGTGTCCGTAACACATGCAAGACCATAACCAATCGGGAAAAATCCTATATCCATTGAATTTCATTTATTCAAACGAGATTTATTACATATCGGGTATTATCAGATATGTGATCAATTTCATACATTTAGCATTTATACATTTCACATATACAAAATCTAATTCAAACATATAAATATACACAATTAAGTTACACGAACTTACCTCGACAATGTTCGTGAACTCGTATGCTACTAATTCGTTACTTTTCTGTACCTCGATCTAGGTCTGCATTTAATCTATCCAGATCTATACGAGTAAATTTAGCTCAATTTAATACAATTCCTATTTAATTCAATTCAATTCACATCTTAGGCAAAATAACCATTTTGCCCCTATACTTTTAATTAATGACGATTTCATCTTTAGGCTCGGAAAATGAAATTCATGCAATTTAATCCTTATTCCAAGCCTAACCGATTTTTACATATAACATTTGCAGCCCATGTAATTCATAAAATTCAAAAATTTTCCATGAATTTTACATCTTTACAATTTAGTCCCTAAATCACAATTTCATGAAAATTCACTTTACAAAAGTTGTTTATCTATCAACAACCTTTCATTTTATACCATAAATTTCATAATTCATGCATATTCATCCATGGAAAAACTCTAGTACTTTAATAACTTTTCAAATTAATCCCCGAGATAGCTAGATTAAGCTATTACGATATCATAAATATAAAAATTACTAAAAACGGGACAAGATTACTTACCCAATTAAGCCAAATAAGCTTGCTTGAGTTCTCTTATCTTAGCTAGGGTTTCTATAAAAAAAATTGGAAAAGATGATGAAAAAGATGATATTTTCATTATTTAATTACTTATCATCTTTTACTATTTTTACTTTCCAATTTAGTCCTTGTCTTTAATTAATTTTCCATAGATGAATCATCATACTTATCTCTATTTACCGTATAAGGACCTCCAATTTTGAATTCCATAGCTATTTGATCCTTTAGATATTAGAATTCAACTTTTGCATTTTATGCAATTTGGTCCTTTTATCAATTAATCATGTAATTGGAAAAATTTTCTTAACGAAATTTTTATACGATATTCCTATCATATAGTATACCGTAAAATAATATTAAAATAAATTTTCTTTCAGGCTAGGATTTGTGGTCCCGAAACTGCTGTTTCGACTTCATTGAAAACAGACTATTACAGCTCTCCCCCTTAAAGATTTTTCGTACTCGAAAATCTTACCAATAACGAGGTTTGGATAGTTCCTCTGGTTCCCAGGTAGCTTCTTTTATTCCGTGTTGTTGCCAGAGGACTTTTATTAAACCTACCTTTTTATTTCTCAATTCTTTCATCTCACGTGCCAAGATTTTGATCGGTTCTTCACTATAAGTCATGTCAGACAAGATCTCAACCTCTGTCAAGGAGATAACATGTGAAGGATCTGACCGATATCACTGTAACATAGACACGTGAAAAACATTATGAGTATTGTCAAGTTCTGGTGGTAGTGCCAATTGGTATGCAACATGTCCGATTCTGTCAATAACCTCATACGGCCCGATAAATCGCGGACTCAGTTTTTCTTTACGACCAAACCGAAGAACTTTCTTCCAGGGCGATACTTTCAAGAATACCTTATCACCCATTTGTAATTCTATTTCTTTTCATTTAAGATCCACATAGGATTTCTAACGATCAGAAGCTACTTTCAAGCTATCTTGGATCACTTTCATCTTTTCTTTAGTTTCACGGATCAAATCAACTCCAATACAATAGAGTTCTACATTTACAACCATATAGAGCATCATACAGTGCCATCTTAATACTTGACTGATAACTATTATTATATGCAAATTCGACTAATGGTGGATATTTTTCTCAATTACCTTCAAATTCTAAAACACAACACCGAAGCATATCTTTAGGAATTTGAATCACACGCTCGACTGACCATTAGTCTGTGGATGAAGTACAATACTGAAATGCAATTGTGTACCCAGGGCCTCTTGTGACTTGTTCCAGAATCGGGATGTGAACTGGGATCTCTATTGGAAATAATAGAGACTGGAACTCCATGTAATCTGAGAATCTCAGAAATATATAATTCAGCTAATCTATCCAGGGAGAAATTCATACGTACCGGAATAAAATGTGCAGACTTCGTTAAACGGTCAATGATTACCCAAATAGCATCTTTCTTTTTCGGTGATAGGGGTAATCTTGATACAAAATCCATGGTAACTTTTTCCCATTTCCATTCTGGTATTGTCACTGGCTGTAATAATCTTGAAGGTACTTGATGTTCAGCTTTAACTTGCTGAAGTATCAAACATCTAGATACAAATTCAGAAATATCACATTTCATTCCCGACCACCAATACATCTTTTTCAAATCATTATACATTTTATTACTCTCCGGATGAACCAACATAGTACCATTATGAGCTTCATGCAAAATCTTTGATAAATAGTAATATGTACATATTTTAATCCCACATTTAGCATACTTTTGGATGATTTATCCCCTGAATTGTGGAATTTGATGCTCCTAATCCTTTAATTTCATGTTTTATACTTAGGAAAGCATCAGAGGATGAAACGAAAGAGAAACGGGCCAAAAACGGAGAAAATGGGCCAAAATAAGAAATCCAGACGGCCGTGCCACTTTATCAGACCTGAACACGGCCTGGGCTCAATATACATAGGCGTGTCCCTGCCATGACCTATTTTAATTCCACTCGAAAAAGGATACTTAGAGGCAAAGAAAGACATCCGAAAGCCTATATAAACACCCTAAGTGTAACCTAAAAGGGGGAAGCCGAGGAGCGAAGCCAGGGAGGGCCGAATTGTGGGATTTACTCGAACACAGCCAGTTGATCCATCTTAAGAAGTCAGAATCATACTCAAGACGAAAGATCTTCCCTTCAATTTCCTTCAGAGGTTTTAGGGTTTTTCTTATGTTTTGTTTTATACTTTCTTCTGAGATGTATTCTTTTATAAACATGAACTAAACCCCTCAAATACCTGAGGGGGATGAAACCTAAGACGGATCTTGTTATTGTTTTCTGAACTATATGATAAATATTTAATTTATTATTAATTATGTGTTCTTAATTCTTGTTTTGATATTTCAGGATATTGATTCAAGTATTGATGTGCTTAGGCAGTGGAGCAAAAGTCCCTATTTAAGAGTAGATCTAGCATAGTTAAGCGGAGTTGATCGCACTCATAGAGATAGGACAACGAAAATCTGCCGGATTAGGGTCAAACCTAATATGGGAGTCCATAGATCGAGTTAATGCAACTCTAGGGGTTTTAATTAGAAAGAGATTTCAATTAATCAACCTAGGGTTAGACGTTAGTATCCTCGAAAGAGGTATTAATATAAATTAGGGAATCCTACGGATCAAGTCTGTAACATCCTGAAATTGGGCCTAGTAGGATTGGGCCGATTGGGCTTTGGGCTTTAGGAAAAATTAGAATATCATCTTGTTACTTGTGTTAGCTCGGGTATGATTTTTATTGTGTGCTTAGTATAGTTTTGTGAAGGCTTGGAATTATTAGCTAAGCTAGAATAATTATTAGTATTAAAAATTTAGTGAAGTGGATTAAGTGAACTTGACACTTAAGTTAAATTAAGTGTTAAATTCAAGCACATGAGGAGTTTGTGGCATAGTGGATAAGGCACATGAAAGGTTGCTTGAGGGAAGTGGTTCGAGTAGCATGGAAGGTATATTGAGGACTTTATTCATCCTTACATTAAGTCTTGGTCAAGTTTTAATTATGGTAAGGATGGACTTTGTTATTTTTGGATGGTAGACTAAAGGAAAAAGGCAAGTACTTATTTATGGTAGGATAAGGGGACATAAGGCTTGAAGTATGGGGTGATGTTTTGGAAACTCTTATATGGCCATTAGTCCATGTATGTGGACGGCATTTTGGTCTAGGGGGAGGGTGGACCGATTTTGTTGGAGGCTTTGGTAAGTTGAATGATAGTTTAGGTAAGTTTGATGTCTGGGAAAGAAATCAATTGATTAAAGGATGATGTGAGAACATAAGGCATGATATAAGGTGTGTTGTTATGGAAAGTTTTGTGTGGATAGGTTTGACTTTGAAGTCCATGTATTTGGACGGTTTTGGAGCCTAGGGGGGAGTGGCCGAATTTTGTATTGTTGGTTGCTAGTTGGTGCCAAAATTTCTTTTGGTTAGGTGGTCATTTTCGGCTAGTTTGGTAAGCTTTCAATCTTTGTTTTGTGTCATTTTCCAAACCTTCTTGTGTATGCCAAATTCTCCTTAGTGCATCAAAGTGAACTATAAACCGAATGTCCTTAGGTGTTTGTTGTTTCTCCTCTTAGGCATTTGGCCGAAACTCATTTGGAACCTCCCTCTCATCTTTTAATTCTTTGTAGCCGAAAAGAACCTCTTTTGTTCTCATTTTTCTTTTCTTTTCTTCTCATATTTGTTAACATTTACAAATCTTCTTTTACTTTCTTTTGGCCGAACCTCTTTCTTCCCCATCCTTCTTGATTTTCTTCCATTGTTGCTAAAGCCGAATCCTCTCTCTCTTATTTTTATTTTCTTTGCTACTCACGTACTTCATTTCTTTTATCCATATATCATTTGCTTTCTTCTTTCAAAACCATGGCCGAAACCTCCCTATCATTGTTCTTTATTTGCCGAATTCTTCAATAATTTATTCTCTCTTTTATTTTGCAAATCTTTAAGGCCGAAACTTCTAGAGAGGTGCTGTCGACTTCTTTCTTGTAGTCTCTTCTAGTAGGCGTTAGTGGTAAGCAGCGGGAAGTGCCATCGTGGAGGAGGTCTTTCGGGATTTGAAGTGATCAAGGTAAGTGAAATGTAGCTTTCGGCCTTAGGCCATGTTATGAGTATTTTAAGTGTTGACCGATTCTAATAAGGGTTGTTTAAGGAATTTTCGACAAAGTTCTTAAGCAAGTGACGATTTCGGGATTTGATCGATTGTGCCAAAAAAGGTGCGTAGTTATCGCACTGTTCTTTTGTTGTGTGTATGTGTTTTATATATATAAATATGTATATGATGTGCATGGTAGCTGAATAAATGGCTAAAAAGGTGGATGCCCATGTTGGGTAATCAATTGACAAGGTCAGTATTTTACGACGTTAATTTACATATGATATATGTATGAAAATGTGATGGCATGTGATATATGCTTATTTATATGATATTGTGGCATGATACATGGGACCTGGGATGTGACTATCGAAGGAAATGGTGTACTTTATGTACGTGGTCTGATGTTAGCCTTGTGCTACATTGGCGCTTGATGTTAGCTATGTGCTTCATCAAGGGAGGTGTTGGCTATGTGCCACATCTCGGCGGATGATAGCTATGTGCTTCACCGTAGATTGAGGATGACCTCGAGTCACCTCGTGGATATTGACATAAGGGATCACTTAAGTGATCGGTGGCTTAGCCACGGCTTTGGGCAGCAAGTCTTTTAAGGTAAGATATGAGGATCATTATTTGATCGGTGGCTTAGCCACGGCCTTGGGCAGTAAGTCTGCTAAGGTAAGATATGTGGGATCACTATGTGATCAGTGGATTAGCCACGACCTTGGGCAGGGAGTCTGCTAAGGTAGGAGTAACGGATGGACTCTAGGTTGGGTTGGGCTTCATGTTGCATATTTATGCATTTTGCATGACTAATTATGTGGATCAATATGGATATGGGCCAAGCCCAACATGTGAAATTATGTAGATATATTGCCTTATCATCTGATATGTGATTGATGTGTGGATATAGGCCAAGCCCATATGTGGGGACATGTGAAATAACTATGCACTGAGTCTGTGTGACTCACCCAATTTTTCTCAAACCTTACAGGTGATGCATAAAGCTTGGACCGGGTTGGAGTGGATACAAGGTGGCCCATGCAGAAGATGTTTTCCCTTAATTTATGCATTTTATATTATCAGTATTTTCGAACGATTATTTATTGTAATAAGGGCCACTTAAACTATTTGGAGACTTTTTTATGGTTTTAAGGTTATGTTATTATTAAACTAAAATTTGAAATGATCTTTAAAATTAAGTGATATTATAAATACTTGTATTAAAGTTTTCAACCGGATATTTTGTAACAACTTAACTTTGAATTTTAAACCCATGATGCTTTATGAAAAACAAATAAATTTTTTATGTTTTCACTCTAAGTCAAGATATTTTTCAAACATTTTACGCAGTGACATACCAGATCCGGTCAGGGCTTCTGGGCCGGGTTTGGGGTGTTACAAAGTCAAGTGAATAAATCGTCTGGTTCAGAGTTAAATAACATGTAACATCCTGAAATTGGGCCTAGTAGGATTGGGCCCAATGGGCCTTGGGCGTAGGAGTGTTTAAAATTTTGAGAACAAAAGAATGGAATTATTGCAAATTGGATTTATTAGTTAAGTGAATTTGGAAGGTTACGAGGTTTCTATGAAGTTCCGAGTTCGAGTTGGGCCTTAATGAAATTTTGTGATTAAGCCTATTAAGGAGAGATAGTAAGTGGCATCAAGGCTTGTGGAAATAAGTGAGTAATTTGTTAGCATAAATGAGCAATTAGTAAAGAGGTTATGGCATCAAATGATGGACCTTGAGGGAAGAGGTTCGAATCCCTTTGTGTGCATTTTTTACTTTTATCTTTGCATACCTTCCTTAAGTGTCGGCCAAGGAGTAATTATGGCAAGGTTGGAGTTCATTATTTTTGGTAAGGTGGCTATAAGAATAAGGCAAGGTTGAAGTTGGGGAAAGGAATCAAGAGAAATAGGAAAGAAAGGGGGACATGAGGCTTATTTCGTGGGTGATGTTTTGGAAAGTTTGGGTGGCCAAACTCTTATCCTAAGGGGGGATGCATGTGGACAGTTTTGGGGTAGATAGGTGGCTGAAATTTGTATTTTGGCTTTTGGTAAAGTCTTAGCTTTGTTTTGGCCAAAAATCCCTTTGACAACTTTGTGTCATTTCTCCCAATTTTGCAATCCTCCTTGTCGAAACATATTAGCACAATAGTGCATTGCTTTTCTCTTTTGTTTGGTCACATACTCATTTTCTTTCCACCATCCTTGATAGCCAAATATCATTGTTCGATTCTCTCCATAGCCGAACCTATTACCACCCTACTTCTTCACCATTTTATTTCCTTTCGTGTTGGACAATCTCTTCTTAATGAAATCGGTAAGTGATCGTATATTCCTCTTTTCATTTCTTTTTCTTTTTCTTCCAAGCCGTATATAGGTGAAGGGGGTGTATTGTGGTGATTCTTTCTCAAGCCGAATAAGGTGTGGCTAACATTGTTTTTTTGTGTTAATCACTTCTAAGGACTCAAAGTACTTTATCAGAGGGCCAATCGAACACCTATCCCTCGTAATAAGAGACACAGATTGTTGGTAAGTGATAGATTGTTAATCAATCGCAATATTTGGTTGAAATTGTAAATTGGGTTTTGGACTAATAGTTGACCGATTGTACCTTTAGGTGCCGCGGAGAGTATCGTGTTACGGATTCCTAATAAGGTGTGTAATCCCGTACCTTCCGTATATGGTGTGTAATCTCACACTTCTATGAAATTTTGTATGAAATATTCTGTGAATCGGTCGAAATACCGAAGAAAAACCAAAAACCAGCATCCGTGATCACTCGGGCGTGCGTATGATCGTAGTGGTAATCATGTTTTGTAATAAAACAGTTTCAGTCAGAAACAATGTTGCGTATTTGAAAAATCACGAAAAATAAGAGAAAAGGAATTACAAAGTGAGTAAGATATCAGATTAAAGCTTACTGCATCTATTTTAATATGGAAGAAACGGAGAAGGAAAAGGAATTTTATATTCTGAGATCTATAAATTTTAGTGAGACCGGTTCTGAATGATTTCAGGATATTCTGTTTTGTCTTGGAAAAATCGTATAAAATTGTACAAAGTGAATTAAGAGTTATAATTGATATGTATGGATTCCTTAGTGAACCTATTTTCAATTGAAACAAGTGGGAGCAGTATATGAAAACCGTACATTATGGTATTTGAGATTAAGTTAAGAGAGGTCAGAATCATTGGACAGTGAAATAAGGGAAACTTCAAGGAATAAACTGTACTAAATGGTTAAGCTAAAAATTCTAGAAAAATTATAGGAGAAAGATATATGAGTCTAGTTTCGAGGAAAATTTATGGATTTAGATTTTGAGTTTTCTAACTCGAGTTATAGTCAATTTAGTCAGTATGACACAGTTGGACAGTTTCGATTTTGTGCCCCAAATTAGTAGTTAAGCCTAGGTTGCGAGATTACTATAATACCCTTAGTGGGTAAATTATCGAAATACACCTGGGTTGCGAGATTACCGAATTACCCTTAGTAGGTACGATTGCCAAATTATGAAAATACCCTTGTAGGCCGAATTATGGAAATGCCCTTATTGGGCCGATTTGCAAAGTGTTAATGGGCCGAATTGTTATATTGCCACTAATGGGCCGAAATACGAAATTGCTTAATGGGCCAATCTAATGATTTGCTATATGGGCCAAAATGTTATATATGCTATATGGGCCGTTTGACAAATTGCCTTATGGGCTGAATGGACATATTGATTAATGGGCCAATTTGATGTTATGGCTAGATGGGCCAATGTGATATTTTGCTTAATGGGCCATAATTATTGTTTAATAAAACATTCGAATAAATTACTGTTATTATATTGTGATTTGTTTTGCATTATATACACGATTTGCATGGGATGGGATAATGATGGAGAGAAGTTCTGGTAGCTTTGCTACAAAACTCTAGTGGCTCAGCCACAAATATTATAAATGGCCACTGGCCTGCGAAATATTACAAATGGCATCTTGCCTGCGATTATAAATGGCTATTGGCCTGCGAATTATTATAAATGGCTTAATGCCTGCGTTTGGTGTGTTGGCGGGGTGGGTTGACTGATGATCACCCACAGGTGTGTTGGTTGGTATGGGTGGTGTGTAGCGGATGGATTATTAGGATTGGTTTGGGGATTGCATTTCATACACATGTTATATTTGATACATTATTGTTATTGTAAATGGGCTTAGGTCCAAGATATTTCTAAATGGGCTTCGACCCAAGTTATTGTTTTATAGGCCCACGCCCAAGTTTTTGCTAAACGGGTTCAGACCCAATGGATGATGGTAAGGGGATTATACACTGAGTTCTTGTAACTTACCCCCCTTTCTCTTAACCCTTGTAGGTAACGCTTGATGATATGGACTTGGGCTATGGATGACTCGAGGGAGGCCATACTTCAGAAATGGTTTATTTGGACTTTAGACTTCTTCCTCGGTTATTTTATCACGTTACTATTTTGGGTTAAATGTTGTAGTAAGGCCTCTGGTTTATTTTATATTGCTTTATGTTTGACGTATTTTATATTTTGCTCAAATTGTTTTAAATGGGAAATTTTCTAAAAACTTAAATAAAGGTTTTCCAAAATCGATTAACAAATGGAATTCAAAATAAACTTTTACATATATGATTTAACTCGAATTTTCTTCAAATTTTTAACGACATTTTCAAAAGTCACGATTTTAAAGTTCAATTCCTTGATATTTTTTTTATTCATCAATTAATCTCTCAAAAATACTTGTATTTTATCTACGTTTCTGTAATATTTCAAAATGCTTTTGCAACTCTATTTCAAACGTCACATTTTCATAAATCGTTTATTTCAAATATGCTTTCGCAACCGAAAAGGTTTATTAAAGATAATTATGTTTTCACGTAGACACAATTGCTTAAGTGTTTTGGGTTTTAACAAAGAGGCTGTAATTCTCAAACAAGTTTTTTTACAATTGCAAAAATCGTTTTGAAAAACACATCCATGTGGCATGCCAGATTCGGGCCTAACTTTTAGGCCGAGTTTGGGGTGTTACATAACAAGTGAAGTCTAGGTGGATTCTTCCTCTGGTATTGTCTTAATCAATTTGTTTTCCCAAAAGTATTTCCCCAATTCATTCTCTGTGTCTTAGCATCTTTAGCTTAGTAATTGATTAGTTTTAGATTAAACATCAATTCCCTTAATTCTTAGGCTAAATAATAGAAAGATAGTAATTACTAGTACTCTTGGTCCTTGAGGATACGATATTTCCGGTCTTGCCATAGCTATACTACCAAACGATAGGTTCGCTTGCCTTATTCGTTGTCATAGTTAGTTTGGACACGATCAATCTTTTATATAAACTCCAAATTCTTCCGTACACAGACTGTGCCCCAGAATAACAGACAATCATCGGGTCCAATCTGAAATTCTAAATCAATAGTCGATTCACATTGTACCCGTTGAGCTTGCAACTTATTATCACTTTTCTGAGCTTTGCAGATCTGTTGCAGAAACGTCGATTTAGCTTTTAGCTCAGCTAAAATTGAGCCATCATCAGACAATGATAATCGAGTATTCATAGCTCGCAAAGCAAATAGAGACTTTCTACTCAAAGCATCTGCAACTATATTTGTTTTTCCTGGATGATAATCAATTACCAAATCATAATCTTTTAATATTTTAAGCCACCTACGTTGTCTCAAATTCAAATCTTTCTGCGACATCAGATACTTTAAACTTTGTGATCAGTGAATATATGACATTTTTCAGCAAATAGATAATGTCGCCAGATTTTTAATGCAAATGCTATAGTTGCTAATTCAAGATCATGTATTGGGTAATTCTTTTCATGTGGTTTAAGTTTTCTATTATCACTTTACCTTCTTACATCAAAACACATCCTAAATCATTCAATGATGCATCACTGTAAATTACAAATTCCTTACCAGATTTAGGCTGAACTAGAACTGGTGCTTCAGTCAACAAGGCTTTCAATTTCCCAAAACTCTGCTGACATTTATCAAACCATTCAAATTTCATATCTTTTTGCAATAGTCGTGTCATCGGCGAAGCTATCATTTAAACCCCTTGTACAAATCTCCAATAGTAATCGGCTAATCTCAGAAACCTTCTTACATCAGACACATTTTTCGGTGGCTTTCAATTAATAATTACTAAAATTTTACTTGGATCAATTCTAATACCTTCATCCGATACTATATGTCCAAGAAAACCAACTTCACGAAGCCAGAATTCACATGTACTAAATTTAGCATACAACTGTTTCTCATGCAATGTTTGCAAGACAATTTTCAAATGGTCAGCATGCTCGGTTTCATCTCGGAAATATACCAGAATATCGTCAATAAATACTACCACAAATCTATCTAAATATGGTCTAAAAATTCTGTTCATCAGATCCATAAATATCGCAGGTGCATTTGACAAGCCAAACAGTATCACAAGAAATTCATAATGCCCGTACCTAGTTCTGAAGGCTATTTTCGGTACATCCGAGTCTTTCACTCGTAACTAATAGTAGCTAGAATAGAGATCAATCTTTAAAAACACGGTAACACCTTTCAATTGATCAAACAAGTCATCAATGCGGGGCAATGGATACTTATTCTTAATTCTGACTTTGTTGAGTTGATGGTAGTCAATGCATAATCTCAATGATCTGTCCATTTTCTTAACAAAAAGAACTGGTGCACCCCAACGTGAGAAACTAGGTCGAGCAAAGCCTCTGTCAGTTAGTTCTTGCAACTGTACTTTTAACTCTTTTAATTCTATTGGAGCCATTCTGTAGGGTGCTATAAATATCGGTGTTGTTCTCGGAACAAGATCTATAGAAAATTTCACTTCTCTGACTGGTGTTAATTCGGGTAATTCTTCTGGGAACACATCGGGATACTCACAGACTATTGGCACTGATTTAATATTTGATTCAGTTACTTTAGTATCCATCACATTAGAGAACCCATCCAAATTATCAGATTCAATACAGAGCAATTCACCATTTTGACATTTCAATACAATATACTTTTGTTTGCAATTTACTATGGCATCATGCTGAGTCAACCAATCCATATCCAGAATGACATCAAACTCATCAAACGGTAATAACATTAAATCAGCCAAAAAATAGAAACCCCGTATTATTAAAGGATAATTTTTGCATATTTTATCCACTATCACATACTGGCCCAGCGGGTTCAATACTTTAACTACGAATTTAGTGAACTCGACGAGAAAATTTTTCATATATACTAAATTCGTGCAAATGTATGAATGAGTTGAACCGGGATCATTAAAACAATTATATCAGTATTAAGAAGAGAAAAAGTACCAGAAATAACATCGGGTCCAAAGGCATCCTCACGTGCACAAATAGCATATAATTTACTGGTGCTCGTGCTCGTGCTTCAGATTTGACAGTTGAATCTTTTATCGTACCTCGACTACCACTGACATTGTCGGGGTTACAAGGTGGTCTACCGCTTGTAGCGGAGTTGCTCAAGTTTGAAGTTTGAATAGTGTCTTTCTCAAGCTTTTCCGGGTAGTCTCTCAGATAATGGTCAAAAGAACCACATCTAAAACATGCTCCGCTTCTCATGCGACACTCACCAAAAAGGAATTTATTATAGTGTTTACACCTGGGTTTGGTGTTTTTGACACTACCTGCACTCGCTGTAACACCCCTATCCTGAGTCTGTCGCTAGATTAGGGTTAGGAACGTTGCCGGACAAATCAAAAACATTCACAGACAAAAATCGTACATTCAATCATCATTCTCAGACATAATGTCCCTTAATCAGGTCCTCGAGACCTTAAGCATGCTTATAAACCGAGTCAGGACTAAACTGAAACACATACGAAATTCCATGAAAATTTGAAACTTTTCTAAAATAGAGGGGAGACACGCCCGTGGGAGGAGACCGTGTGCCCTCCACAGCTTCTAGACACACCCGTGTTCAACCTTGTTTACAACCTATACCAACACGGTCATTAGGCACACCCGTGTACCATGGCCGTGTACTTTTAGGCCATATACTGACTTCCCCACCACGACCACCAAGCATGCCCATGTCAAGGCCGTGTATTTTTATGTTAGCTACTGACTTGCACACCACGGCCAGATGACACGCCCGTGTCGAGGCCGTGTGATTTTAGGCTACATCCTGCCAATTTACCCACGGTCTAAGGCACGCCCGTGTGCCACAACCGTGTGACATTATAGGCCATTTTACAAGGCCAAAATGCCAACCAAATGGTTCTTACCTACAAGCCATATACAACAAGGTAATTCATACACATAAACCATCAAATGCATACCAAAATAACCATTCAAACCTTACATTCAAAACCAATACTAAACATACCAATTTGCATAACCAAAACTCAATTATACCTATGCACCATTTGTCTATATACTTACCATCTCATAACCATTCCATATATCAACTAATCATATCATAACAACTTCACATATCACATTCATCTAAGCATGGTACCAAAACATAACTAGCCAAATCACATGGCTAAGTTCACTTTACAAATCATCACAAGAACTAGCCTATACATGCCATATCTAGCTATATACATATCCAAGGTGTACCAAAATGATATTAATTGTGTGATGACGATCCTTGAAGGTCCCGAGCCTTCAGTAGCTTTGACGACCTATAAAACAGATTAAACACACACAGCGTAAGCTTTCCAAAAGCTTAGTAAGTCATATACAAATAACTTAACATAATTCATTCATAAGTATGGCAATTTGAATTCATTAACATATCCTTAACTCAAACACATAAATAAACTATTTGTTCAATTGGTTTGCCATTTCTTACCAATCCACACATCCCAAAGATCTCATTTGCTCATACCTCAAACACACATATATCTCAAGGTTCATTTGCATTAATGCACATACATACTTACCTTCCATGCTTATACAAAGCATATATATATATCAACGTACCTGAAACGGATGTACATTCATGTATATGTTCCTAACTCGGAATTGTAATTTGTATAACAGATTTTCCCGTTGAACCATAAGGAATCCAATAGGATACTCAGAAAGCTCAGAATAATCATACAATGCCAATGTCCCAGACGAGGTCTTACATGTACTCGGATATCGATGCCACTGTCCCAGACAGGGTCTTATACGAATCAGAATGATGCCAATGTCCCAGACATGGTCTTACACGTAAGTGACATAATGATGCAACGTCCCAGACGTGGTCTTATACGTAAAGTTTATATTGATGCCAACGTCCCAGACATAGTCTACACATAATCAGATGTCGATGCCACTGTCCCAGACAGGGTCTTACATGAATCTCAAATCAATGCCAACGTCCCAGACGTGGCCTTACATGATAAGATAGAACAGATACCTATGTCAAGGTTCGTACGAGGCTTCTCAGACTTAGCCAATATACCGGCTTATCTCGGAATTCAATTACAGAATTTCTCATAAGCATTCATTATCAACATCAAACATATGAACAATTTCAAATGCATACGTATTCATTTATTTGTATAGTGACTTACCTCGGATTCGGTTTATCCTAACAGAAAACGGCTACTCGATAACTTTTGCTTTCCCGCGATCTAAATCTGTTTTTCTCGGTTCTTGATCTAAACATATTCAGAATTAACCTTTTTATTCACTAGTTCATTCAATTCAATCCGAAGACACATATTTAGGGCAATTTGCAAATTAGCCCTCACATTCGTACACTTAATCAATTTCACACTTAATCAAATTAGTCCATTTTTCTCAAAACATCAAATTCACAAAATCTACTTATACACAAGCTTGGCCGAATACATATATACATCACACAAGCCCATACTTTTCATCAAAATGACAATTTAGTCCTCCAAAATAACATTTTCTCAATTTAGCCCTATTTAGCTAAATTCATCAAAACCTCAAGAACAAAACATATTCATCTACTACCAATTTATCATTTAACACCTTAAAGCATCACAAAACTCAACATAGCATCAATGGCATAACTTTCAAACATCACTAATACACAAAATTGAAACATGGGTTTGGTAGTAGACGAAGCAACGATTACAAAAACGTAGAAATTATTGAAAACTGATCAAAAACAAACCTTGAATTCAAGCTTGAACAATGGCTGAATATAGCGAAGCTAAACCTTTCTTCTTTTCTTTTTGTTTTTCGGTGGAAGGGATGGATGATTCATGCCCATTTTCATGTTTCTTATGTTATAACATAATATTTATCTATTTACTAAACTAGCCTTTCATAATAATATACAAAACATATAATATCAAGGTTATTCATGACCTTAGCCAACCACTAACATGATAAGGGCTTAATTGCCATTTAAGGCCTTCAACTTTACAAAGCCACAACACTTCGGTACTTTAACAAATAGCAAGCAACTTTCACATTTAATGCAATTCAATCCTTTTGTCAAATTAAACACACAGACAGTCAAATTAGCTCACGAAAATTTACCACCTACTTAGTCATATATCATAGGCACAAAAAATAATATTAAAAATATTATTCAGACTTAGATTCGTGGTCCCGAAACCACTGTTTCGACTAGGGTATAAACCAAACTGTTACACTCGCAACAGATGTAGCCTTAGCTCTCGGATTAGAACGTTGAATATTTCTATCTTTCCCAGAGTACCCCGTAGAAGTGGTAAAACGATCATGATATTTCTTCGATTTCTTTGAGGAAGACTGATATGACTTTCCGGTAAATCTTTTACTTGAAGTTCTGGCTTTCATCTCAGTCTATCTTTTTTTTTTTACTAAGCTCTTAGGCTTTGTATGCCCGGTCAACAAGTACAACAAATTCTTCAAACCCTCTTCAGACCGTTTACGCATGGCGATTTCAGTCAGGATACACTCTCTGGCATATTTACTTAGTCAAAAAAATTCCCTTTCATATTCAAATACTGTCCTATGCCCCTATTTGAGCTCCAAAAATTCTTTTCTTTTCTGATTAAGGAATCTCCGACTGATGTATTTCTTTTTGAACTCAGTTTGGAAAAATTCCAAAGTGACCATCTCCTTTGGTACAACAGAAATTTAAGGTGTTCCACCACTGGTAAACTGATTCCTTTAACAAAGACACCGCACATTTTAAACATTCAACATGTGTGCATGATAATTCATCAAGAACTCTAATAATATTTTCTAACCAAAACTCAACCCTTCAGGATCATCTTCAGTTGTTTCTCTTAATTCTTCTACCCCATATTTACGGATTTTATCTACAGGATGCTTACAAGTTCTAACAAGTTCTGTACCATGTAGCATATTGGGAACCAGTTGAGAGACAAGAAGGGGTGAAGGTTGTTGTACGTCCGGATTTGTTCGTACATATTCTGTAAACCACTCATTCATCAATTGGAAGAAGGCTTCTTTTTCCTCTCCTTCCTGGCTCTTAGATACGGGCCTTCTACTACTAGATGCTGCTCTTTAAACTGAAGCTTGAGCATTGCTCTCAGCTTCTTCGGATTCAGCTCGATTGGACGACATTACTGTAACAGCCTGTTTTTAGTCAAATCAGAACAGTGGTTTTGGGACCACAAATCTAAGGTCAAAGTATTTATTTTATTATTATTTTAATGTTTACAACATGATTGAGTGAGTATATGAAAATTTCGTTAAGAAATTTTAATGTTTGAATGGTCAATTTGATAAAAATGACTAAATCGCGTAAAGTGCAAAAGTATGTTCTAATACCTAAAGGTGTCTATAGCCATAGAGTAGAGGTCCTTATGTAGTAATTAACCCATTTGAGAGTTGGTGGATGATAGTGGCTTGGTTTTTGGTGTAAATATTAAGTGTTTTTAAAGTTAAAGTTGTAAATTAATTATTAAAGGTTAATTATAATAAAAAAATTTTTGTATCATCTTCCGTTAGCAATTCTTCAATCGAATTATCAAAGATTAAAAGCCATGGGAATGATCTAGGGTTCGGCTATTTTGAAAGCTCAATTGGTGCGTGTATTCTGTCTCGTTTTTAATGATTTCTATGTTTTTGAGATCGTTGCAGCTAGTACTAGCTAGCCCAGGGACTAATTTGCAAAATTGTTAAAGATTTTTAATGTTTCCATTGATGAATATATATGAGTTTTGATGATTGATGATATATTTTGAATGTTTGTTAATAGTTAAACAAGTTTTGTAAAGTGATTTTGTGTAAAAATGCAAAATATGGATTTATTTGTGAAAATGTGAAAATGTGTGGTTAAATGTGTGAATAAATGAAAAATATGGGCTACTAGGGTCATAATAGTAATTTGGCTAGCATGTGTATATTTGGAATTTCATTAATTTGTGATTTTGTGTAATAAGGACTAAATTGTAAAAATGTGAAAGTTTAAGAGCTAATGTGTAAATTAGATCAAATTTATATTTTGGATTGAATTAAATAAATAGATGATTAAATAAGTTAATTTTGAATATATTTAGATTAAGAAAAGTGAAATTCAGATTAAGATCGGGGGAAAACTAAAGTTATCGACTAATCGACTTATTTCTTCATTTTCACATCCGAGGTAAGTTTGTATGTAATAAGCATTGTTATAATTATGCTTTAAATGCTTTGATATTGCATAAATTGTATATACGAGACTACAGCCATGTTTGACGATAATTTCGTTATGTATGGCACTTAGTATGCGATTCAAGATAGCTTTGGCTATGTATGGCAGTTAGTGTGCGATTCGAGATAGTTTCGGCTATGTATGGCACTTAGTGTGAGAGATTAAAATAGCTTCGGCTATTTATTGGCACTTATGTGCGAGAATTCAGGTAGTCGACATCATTCTGTTTGGGTATGAGTTTGTTACGGATTGGTTCAGGCATGTATATGAATCATACGAGCTTCAAATCGAAGAAGTTATAAAGTTTGCATATAAACATATGATTAAGCATGTGGAAGGTTTGTTAGTATTTATGAATTACAAACTAACAAGTTCAAATTGATGATTTGTGTATTTATGATTAGTTGAGTTTATTTCATATGAGCTTACTAAGCTATAAAGCTTACTTTGTTCGTTTTTCCCATGTTTTGTAGTGTTATCAAAGCCAGCTCGCATTCGAGGATCGTCAGAGATCATTTCACACTATCCACCTTTCATTCGGTACCTATGAACTTGGTATTTTAAGTATATGGCAGGTATAGGGACTATGGTCATGTTGGTTATGATTTGGTAGTGAGTTTTTCCATTTGAGATGGCTTGTAAATGTATATGTTTTGGTTTGTGTATATAGCCATAAAAGTTGGCTTGATTTGATATGTTTGAAGTATGTGTATATATACATAAATATATGGCTTATGTTGTGAGTTCATGAATAGGTATATGTGGCTTGTATATTATATAAATTGTGGAGGTTATTTGATTGATATTGGAGTAGTTATATGCTTATGATCTTGATGCGTAATGATGCATGTTTGGAAGGGTATAAATAGTTGAATGGTAAATGTGAAGTTTGGTATGAATGGTATGATATGTTTTGTGATTAATGTGCATAGAGAATGGGAGTAGTGAATATATATGAGTTAAGCTTGAATTGGATGGTTATAATGTCATATTTTGCTATGTTATGGTGCCATTTGGGTTGATGTAGGTACATTCAAATTTGGGTGGCAAATTAGCTTGTTAAATAGCCTATTTTTGTCCACAAGGGCAGAGACACGGGCGTGTGTCTCAGCAATGTGTGACACACAGTCATATCACACGGCCGGGTGTCCCCTAGTGTTGAAATTGAAATAAGATCAGTATGCTCCACACGGTCTCACGCACGGGCATGTGATCGGCCATGTGGCACAAGTCAGTATACCCCTTAATTTGTACACGACCTAGCACACTGGCGTGTGACCTTTGCCATGTTGAATAAGTCAGTATACCCTACAGGTTTGGCACGGCCTGGCACACAGGCGTGTGTGGCCACTTCAAAGGGCACACGGGCTAGACACACGGGCGTGTGGTTGGCCGTGTGACCCAAGTCAGCAAGCTCACTTGTTTGGACACGGGGTAGGACACGAGCTGGGACACGGCTATGTGCTTCCATTTCGAATGTTCACACGGCCTGTGATACGGGCGTGTCTAGTGCCTGTGTGAGACACACGACCTGGCCAAATGGTTGTGTATCCCCTATTTTGAGAAAAAAATTGTAAGTGTTGCAAAAATTTCTCGAGTTATTGGTTTAGTCCTGAACAACTCCCAATGCATGTTTAGGGCCTCGTAGACTCGTATTAGGGACAAAATGATTGAGATTGAATGATGATTGCATGTATTGATTAAATGTATAAGATAAGTTTGTGTAAATGTATTACAAGTCTGGCAATGCTTCGTAACCCTATTCTGGCATTGAATACGGGTGAGGGGTGTTACAATTACTCTATGAAAAACATATTTAAAATGGTCAGGAGATATCACGCTATCACAAGTTATATAATGGCATGTATAGCTAGACTCGTACATGCTACGTTAGTCTAAAAATCAGCTAAATCGTAGCTCTGATACCAATAAATGTAACACCCATAACCCATATCTATCGCCAGAACAGGGTTACAGAGCATTATCGGACTAAACAGTTCAAAAAACAGACATTTCAAATTATTTAACATCCATGTCAGATATTAGTCATAAAGTCCCTTATATGAGCCATCGAGGCCCAAAACATACATTAGAAACAACTCAGGACTAAACTGGGTACTCAGAGAATTTTTCACGAAATTTCAAAATTTTTCCTAGATCCAGGGTACACACGTCCGTGTCATCAGGTTGTGTGGCTCACACGGCCAAGAGACAGGCCCGTGTCTCTGGCCATGTGGGCATTCAAAATAGGTTACAAGGCTGTGTCCATCCCGTGTCCATACTCGTGTAACTCTCTAACTTGGGTCACACGGCCAGTCACACGCCCATGTGTTAGGCTGTGTGAACATGAAAATTTGCATTAAATAGGTGCAGGGGTCACACGGCCAAGTCATACTCCCGAGTGCCAGGCCCTGCGATTAATTTTGAGCATTCTGCTTTGAAATTTTTAAGATGCAGGGGACACACGCCCATGTGCTAGGCCTTGTGTCACACACAGCTGAGACACACGCCCGTATCTCTGCCTATGTGGACGAAAACATGCCCTTTCCAAGGCCATATTTCTCACCCGATTTGTCATCCACCTACATCAACACTTTAATACATTCACCAACCATTTCATGTAACACCCATAACCTGTATCCATCATCGGACTAGGGTTATAAGGTTTACCGATCAAATCAAAACATATATACCATCATGGCTCACACATTAACACATCATAGTAATCAATAGCACAAAGTCCCTTTAATAGGTCTACGAGATCTTAAGCATGCTTTAGAGAGGGTTCGGGACTAAACTGATCTCACACGGAAAATTTGAAAAACTTAGAAAAATTTTCTTCTAAAATCAGGGTATACGCCCGTGTGGATAGACCGTGTGCCTCACACGACCATGCCTTAGACCATGTCTTACCCCGTGTGCAACTCTGACTATAGTCACACGACTTGTCACACGCTCGTGTGTCTGGCCAATGTGTAGCACTGACTTGCTACAAAAATGGATAGTGAAGAACATAGTTGAGACACACGCCCGTGTACTCACCCGTGTGGACAATTATAGGCCATTTGCAAGGCCATTTTGCCACCCAATTAGGGTCATTCCTACATGCTCAATCTCAACATGAATAACATACATTTCAATCACCATTCTCAACTACCAAATCAAGTATGAAATATACCATTTCTATTTCACCAAAACATACCATATTGGTCATTCACACAAGACCATATTGACATATCACATACATCATTTTCACATAGCAAAACATGTACAAAAATCATTTCACAACCTCATTAGCCTATACATGCCATATACCATATATACAACTTCCAAAAAGGTACCAAAATAGATGTCTGATAGTGTGATTGAGCCGCTGACGATCCCCGAATCCGAGCTTTAATGACACTGTAAAATAGAGAAAGACTTCACATGATAAGCTTTAAAGCTTAGTAAGTTCGTAATATAACACAATTAACTCAAGAATTCAAATTCAATATGCAAAATTATCTAACACTTAGTTCAATTCACATCACTACTCAATCTCATACATGGTTATTACTCACTTCATACCATATCTATAGATTCAAGTCCAACCCTTTTCATCTATCTCATACACAACATCATCAACCACTTAGATTCTGTACATACCTGTACCATCACTTACTTATCTATCACATTTACCTCTCAATGCTCGATGCTATCACTCATTCGATTCCCCTTTAAACATTCGATGAACTCGCACACTTAGTGCCAAGTAATTTGCCAAAACTATAATAATATCGCACACTTAGTGCCATCACATTAAACCAAACTTATCTCGGTATCGCACACACAGTGTCCAATAATACAGCCAACGCTTTCTTTATCTCACACACTCAGTGCCATTTATCACAATAACGATTTATTTACGCACACTTAGTGCCACATATATTCAAACTCCATCTCACATTATCGAACTCCACAATCACATTTCCATTCATTTCATTGAACGTGTCAGGAAGTCTTAAAATTTATATAATGAATGATCGAGCCTAGAAACTAACTATGACAACGACTTGAGGCAAGTGCACCTATTGAACAGTAGTATAGTTTAGTAGCAAGACCGGAATGTTGAACCCAAGGGAACCAAAAGTACTAATACTGACTTTCTTTTTATTATTAAGCCTGAGAATTAAGGGAATTTTTGTTTAACCTAAAATTAACTAACTACTAAGCTAAGGATGTTAAGACACAGAGAATGATTTGGGGAAAATACTTTTGGGAAAAACCAATTGATTAGGACAATATCCGAGGAAGAATCCACCTAGACTTCACTTGTTATTTAACTCTAAACCAGACTATTTATTCACTTGACTTAATCTATAGGATTCCCTAATTTATATTACTACCTCTTTTGAGGCTACTAACGTCTAACCCTAGGTTGATTAATTGAAATCTCTTTCTAATTAAAACCTCTAGAATTGCATTAACTCGATCTATGGACTCCCATATTAGGTTTGACCCTAATCCGGTAGATTTTCGTCATCCTATTTTTAGGGTTGCGATCAACTCCGCTTAACTATGCTCAATCTACTCTTAAACAGGGACTTTTGCTCCAATGCCTAACCACACCAATACTTGAATCAATATCCTAAAATATCAAAGCAAGATGAAACACCCCAAACCCGGCCTACGAGCTTTGACCAGATTTGGTATGTTCCTCAAGTAAACCGGTTCAAAGTTCTTTTGTTACTTTGGGAAAATAGTGTGTTTTGAAAGAAATATTGTTTTGGGTTGGGCTCGAATAGAAAACAAAATCGTTTTATAATGAAAACCATTTTAAATTTTAGGTGATAAAACATATAGAATACTTTAAAGTAAATTACTTAATCTTTAACTTAATAAAAATTTCGTAACATAATAAATAAAGACAGAAATAAAATAGTGCACTATGGCCTTATGGCCTTATTACATCAAGTAAATCCAAATAATTCGGAGTACTTAAAAATTAATAGTCCATAAAAATAAAAACTTCATGTTGAGCATGGCCACCACAAGTTCTCGCCTCCCCGGTCCATTCTTGCTCATCACACGAAACATGGTCCCTCAACGGGGTGAGTTAACAGACTCAATGTGTACACAACACTAAATCATAATAGAATCAGGCATAACAAATATTATACATCCATATCATAGCATACAAATTATGATGCATTCCCAAACCCAAAGCTAATAAGCCATCCGCTACACTCCCCCGTACCAACCTGTACACCGTGGGGACTACTAAGTCGACCCTCCTTCCGCTACACTCCATATCGCGGTCTTAGGTCACCGTATTTGTGGTCCTAGGTCACCACATTCAGATTTCTGTGGTCTTAGGTCACCACATTCAGATATCGCGGTCTTAGGTCACCGCATTCAGATTACTGTGGCCTTAGGTTACCACATTCAGATACCACGGTCTTAGGTCACCGTGTTCGTGGTCTTAGGTCACCACATTCACTTCCCCTTTCAATAACCCATATGCCCCATTTTGTAATATGCATTAATATGCCAAAGTTCACATTCTTATTCTCATGTTACAAATAACATATTTCATATTCCTAGAAGGAGTAGGAACGTACCTGAGTACTAGGTACCACATTATGGTACCTTAGCCATATTCACATTCTTAATATCACATATATTAATTAAACATAGCCATAAAACATATTATGAAATAGTGTGGGGTACACACCTGATTCGCTTAGCAAATTCCTTGAGATATTGAAATCTGATCTATCGCTTAGATCCTTAATCCCTACATTTGATTAATCACTTACTAATTTAATAAAAAGCCATTCGACCATAAATCCAAATCCTAGTAGGATTAGTATACTAAAACTTACCTTGTTGCCGATTGACTTAAGAATTAAGTCTCGAATTGAATCCTTGCTTCCTTACTGTTGTCGAAAACCCTATAGACACATGTTAGAGTTTAATCTAACATTAAACATAATAAATGGCCTTTGGCCGAATCTTATAGTTTCTTACCTTGAAGCTTTAAATCCCAAAAAAATCCCCCTTTAGTCGACTACTCTGATAACCCCAAAAGATCCTTCCATATTTCGGCCAAAATCAATAATAAGGATTAGTCTTTGAAATTTCGACAAGTCCTTAAAGGAAAGAATAAAAACCAAACTTAATCTTACCTTTACTGAAGAAATCGACAACAACTTTATTTGAAGCCCTTCAAAGATTCGGCTATGATTACTTGGAGACTAGATGGTCACTTATGTATTCGGCTTCAAGATAGAAAGAGTAGGATATTAGGCTCAGAAAGAATCGGTGCTTAATGGAGAAGTTTTGGCTAGAACACAAGATGTATTTTCGGCTTGGAGAAAGAAAAGAGAAGAGGGAATTTTTGCTAGGAGAATTTCGGCAGAGAGAATAGAGAAGGAGAATGAATGAATGGCCTATTTCTCCTCCTTGTGCAGAAATTACTAGGCCAAGAATCCTTTGCTTGGCCACCATTCTTCCTTATCATTATCCCTTAGTTTAAAATTTAAAGACCAATCCCTTATTATCTCCTTAAAAAATAATCTAAAATAAATCTATTATTTATCCCTTTATTAGCCGAAATTTAAAGAGAATAAAACTCCTCTTTTAAAAGCCTTGTGCCGTCCACCTCTTTGCTTCTGGAAGCAAAAATAAAATTCCTTTTATTTGCTTCCCTTGTGACTCGAACTCAGGCCCAATACCCTTGCATGTGGCGCCATTTCCAGAGGCCCTAAGTGGCATCTCCAAGCCACTTTTCCAAGCCTGTTTGCGTGTCAAATTTCACATACTTTTTCTCTTAAGGCCACCTTGCCTTAATTTCCTCTTTTAAAATTTAAAACTCGACATTTCTAAGTCATTTCTAAGTTTCCAAAAATTTTCGTTTGCCTCTTTAAACTTGACATTTCCTTACATTTCCAAGTTTCCAGAAATGTTCACTTTCCTCTTTTAAACCATTTCTAAATCATTTCCTCACATTTCCAAGTTTCCAGAAATGTTCACTTTCCTCTTTTAAACCATTTCTAAATCATTTCCTTACATTTTCGGGTTTCCAAAAATGTTCAAAATTTATTCATAACACATAAAACACGTCATTTCGTACAATTAAACCGAAAATGGATAGGCCCTTTTCAGGATGTTACACAAGAATTAAGAACAAATCAAGTATTTATCATATAGTTCAGAAAACAATAACAAGATCCGTCTTAGGTTTCATCCTCCTCAGGTATTTGAGGGGTTTAGGTCATAATCATAAAATAATACATCTCAGAAGAAAATATAAAACAAAACATAAGAAAACCCTAAAACCCCCTGAAGGAAATTGAAGGGAAGATCTTCCCTCTTGAGTATGACTCCGGCTTCTTGAGATGAATCAACAGGCTTTCTTCAAGTAAATCCCACAATTCTGACCTCTCTGGCTTGGCTCCTAAGCCTACCTGGACGCGCCCTTGAAGCTTGGCCTCTAGGGTGTTTATATAGGCTTTTGGAATGTCTTTCTTTGCCTCTAAGTACCCTATTCTGAATAGAATTAAAACAGGTCATGGTAGGGACACACCCGTGTGGCACGCCCGTGTGAATCGAATCCAGGACGTGGTCAGGTCTGTGATCGCTGAAATCAGAGCTTTAAAATTTATAAAAGAATGATCGAACCTAAAAACTAACTCTGACAACTATTAAAGGCAAGTGTACCTATCGAACAGTAGTATAGCTTAGGCAAGACCGGATTATCGAACCCAAAGAAACCAAAAGTATTAATACTAACTTTCTTTTTATTATTTAGCCTTAAAAATAAAGTGAAGTTTGTTTTAATCTAAATTAACGATAACTAGGCAAAGGACACTAAGACAAAAAGAATGAATTGGGAAATAACTTGAAGAAAAACTCAATTGATTACGACGATACCCTCAGGAAGAATCCACCTAGACTTCACTTGTTATTTAGCCCTGAATCATATGATTTATTTACTTAGCTTGATCCGTAGGACTCCCCAACCTATGCTAAACCCTCTCTCGAGGCGAATAACGTCTAACCCTAGGTTAATTAGTGGAACTCTCGTTCTCTTATAATAACCCCCTAGAATAGTAGTAAATCAATCTATGGATTCCCATATTAGGTTTCACCCTAATCCGGTAAAATCTCGTAACCCTATCTCTAGGCGTTCGATCAACTCCGCTTAATTACGCTAGATCTACTCTTAGACAGGGTCTATTCCTCCTCCACCTAAGCACATCAGAGTTGGATTAAGCATGCATAATTAAGAACAAACTAAGTATTTATCATAAAATTCAGAAATCAAATAACAAGATTCATCTAAGTTTCATCCCCTTCAGGTATCTGAGGGGTTTAGTTCATAACTAAGAAAGAAAACATCTCAAGAGAAAAGATAAAATAAAACATAAGAAATTCCTAAAACTCCCTGAAGGAATTGAAGGAGAATTCCTTCGTCTTGAGTATAATTTCGGCTTCTTAGGATGGATCAACTGGCTAACTTCAAGCAATTCCCACAATTCTGACCTTTCTGGCTTGGCTTTTTGGCCTAGCTCGCCTCCTGTTTCAGCTTCTACCGAACTCCCCTTTCAAGTTCCCTCCTTGGGTGTTTATATAGGCTTTGAGGTACCTTACTTGGCCTCTAGTTATCCTAATTTAAGTAGAATTCCTACTAGGGTGTTTGAATAGGCTTTGGAGTGTGTTTCTTTGCCTCCAAGTATCATTTCCCGAATGAAATTGCTCTTTCCAGCGACAGGGACACGGCCATGGCACACGCTCATGTGAATCGTGGCCAGGCTGTGTTCGGACTTTTAATGAGGCACGGCCGTGTGATATTTGGGCCAGGCTGTGTTGATTTCTCTCTTGGCCCAATTTGGTCCGTTTTAAGCCTGTTTCTCATTCTTTTCATCCTTGGGTGCTTTCCTGAGTATAAAATATGAAAAGAAAGGATTAAGAGCACCTTTTTACATAAATCAAGGGATAAATCATCCAAAAGCATACTAAATGTGGGCTTAAAATATGTTACTTTTACTGGTTATCAGTTTGCTAAAGAGGCACGGCCATGTGGCTTGGGCCCAGGCCGTGTGCATTTCGTGCTTTGGCCCATTTTCTCTGTTTTTGGCCCGTTTCTTGTTCTTTTCATCCTCCGAGGCTCTCCTAAGTATAAAACATGAAATTAAAGGATTAGGAACACCAAATTCCACAATTCAGGGAATAAATCATCCAAAAGTATGCTAAATATGGGATTACAATATGTATCTATTACGGTTTATCAAATACCCCCACCCTTAAGCATTTGCTTGTCCTCAAGCAAAATTCTCAACTTACAATTAAAATGAACTTTCTCAAATCATAATATTCATCAATAGTGTTTCATCATAATTCAAAAGTAATTCATACATTGATAATTTAACTCAAAGGGTTCTAAAGATTCAAATAATCAAAGTCATAGTTTTTATAGCACAAAAAATATAGGCGTTTCCCCTTACCTAAATAATTACCTTTGATTCAAAATCGACAAGAGTTGACAGCATCACTAAAGATTCACTCAAATCACTCAAAGTGTTTAAGGTTCAAAATTAAGCACTCACAAGTCAAACATGAAAAGTTAATCCCATAGGCTTGCATGAAAATCAAATCTCCACCACTATAAGATGAAATGATACACATATTAAAAGGTCTTTATCGAGTTGTAATGGGGCTTGGGTTAAAGGTGTGGATAAAGGCTGAATTAAAGGGTTAGAATCAAGATTAAATTGATAATTTACCTAACTAGAAAAATGAACATCAATTGAAAACTTGAAACTAATAATACGAGCTTCTTCTCATAATGTGGAATTAATTGCTTAAGCTCAAACATAGAAATAACAATGAATAACTTTCCAATGTTTTTTTAGAACAATATTTACAATAATAAGAAAGAACTTTAACAACTGAAATATAGAACATAGATAGGCAACTGCTCAAAATCAAATCTCGACAAAAAGGGAGTCAAGAAATGGTGATATCAAATACAAGATGGGTTTTGGGTTAATATTAGTGGGTGAGTCAATAAAAGGGGTGTTAAAATCAAAGGGGTTCACTAAGGGTTAATTGTGAGGGTAGGCTTTATAGTGGAGTGAGTGGGTTAAATCCTAAGTGCCTTTATCATCTTTGTATATCAAATCAATGATGTGGTTTTGACATGTGTAATCGAAGCAAGTTCTAGAATAACAAATCAATGTTGACACACTCATAATCAAAAAGTGAGCAGGAAAGAATGTATGCTGTAAAAGGTTCAAGATCTCACAAAAATTATGTGTTTTTAATATCAACTTTGTAAATTTCAAACTTCAAGGTAATAATTAGATTCAGGTAGACAACCTAACAAAATTTTAATTTTTGAAAATAGACTCATCATGCTTGATTCTCTAGTCCCCTAAAGTTTAAATCATCACTACACAATTATCAATTACTTAATCCAAAACATATCAATAAAAATCATGAATAAAAGGAAATTTCATTCTAATGGTAATATGAGAAATTACTTAAGAACAAGACATAATTCAGGGATTTGAGAATAATGCAAAAAGTTAGGAATTTTTCAAAATAAAATTCACCCCTCCCCCCCACAATTAAGATGTACATTGCCCTCAATGTATAAAGATGTATATGAAACCATAAGAGATAGGGAGAGGCGAAACTTCCTAAATTTTGGACGGATTCTTTGAGTTGGCAGTGGTCGTGGTGTGGTGGCCGCCGATAATCTCTGCGCTAGATGAAGAAATTGGAATCTCATGAAGAATTAGCCAGGAAATAATAAGAATAATTCAAAATATACTAATTATATATTTAAAGAAAAGAAAAAGAAAGAATGTAAAAAGTGAAATGAAACTAAAAGAAAAGATTAATGGACTAAAAGGTCCTTATTGTTAGATGGTTCGCGAAGTGGGTGTAATTTCTAAGGCCGTGGTATGGTGATTCCCAAGCAGCTTTTAGAATCTAAGTCAAAGAAAACAAAATAAAATAGACTAAAGTAAGTATAATAGAAATAAAGAAAAGGAAAATAAAGGAGAAGAGAAAAGAAAAAGAAGAATGAAATGGACTCAAAGGTCCTTGTCCTATCGAGTTAATGAAGCGGCCGGCATGAACTTATGTAGATCGGACTCGCAGAGGGAGACTGTGCTAGGATCCTTCCGTTTCTTTGACATGGATAAGGTGTAGATCAAGAGTTAGAAGAATGAAAATGAAAAGGCAGTGGAGTATAAGAGATAAGGAAGAAGTGGAATGGGGAGTGGGTGAGAAGGGGAGAGGGGTGTTTTAAATAGAAATTTTAGATCTGGTACATCCCCATGCCCGTGTACCATGGGCGTGTTGTGTCACAGGGCCGTATCGCACGGCCGTGTTGTGCTTCATTCGTTTCTCCCACGCCTGTGTGCAGGTCACCACACCCGTGTTGATAAAACAGTGTCGACTACGACTGTATCGCACGACCGTGGTGTTTAGTCGGAGCCCGTGGCTTGAAGACACTTTTTGTCCTGTTTCGTACTATCTCTGCCATATTGGTACGGAAATCTGTGGTGTCCACACGGCCACAGCCACGGCCGTGTGCAAGGCCGTGTGGTATGGAAATCTACACTTTGGTTAATTTGTAGTTAGGTGCTAAAAAGGAAAAATAAAAAATGTAAAAATTAATGGGGTTAGTGCTCGGGTTGCCTCCCGAGAAGCACTCGTTTAAATTCTTAAGCTAGACTTACCTCTCATTCGCGTAATCATGGTGGTTTGAGGAGTTGAAAATCCTTTCTCATGCTATCAGTTCTATTATCAGTATATAGTTCCAGTCGAGTAGCGTTTACTTTAAAAGTGCCGAATATAGGATTACTTACCTTGACTGTTCCGTAAAGAAAGACATTGAGTACCTTAAAAGGGATTTTTTCATTTGTATCAAGGTTTGAGGTGGCGATCTGAGGGTCTGTTTTAGCTAACAATACCTGATCCCCGATCTAAAATTGGTTTGTCCCATCTTTAGCTTTATCATGGAGTTGCTTCAGTTTTGCTTTGTGTATTCCTAGTTTTTCCTTGAAATGTGTCTTCCACTTGTCTAGTTCATCGATCTGAAGTCGTCGTTCCTCTTGAGTTATTTCTTTGTTGTCATGAGATATAGGATCTGGCTCAGTTGTGTAGTTCTGTGGTGCTTCCTGAAAAGAAGGTTTAATCGAATGGTCATTAATAAAATTAATTTTCTTACCTTGATTACTTGATGTCCTAGACGAGTCAAGAGCCTGAAGACTGATTGATTTGTCACCTACACGAAGTATGAGTTCTCTTGTACCAACATCAATTTTAGTTCTAGCAGTTACTAAAAAGGGTCTTCGTAAAATTAAGGGGATACTATTGTTCTCATCCATGTCTAAAACGAAAAAGTCTGCAGGGAATATGAATTTGTCAATTTTGACTAGTACATATTCAATTATACCCCTAGGAATTCGAATAGTTTTATCAGCTAATTGAATGCTCATCCTAGTTTGTTTGGGTTTCCCTAAACCTAGCTGTTTAAACATTTTATAAGGCATAACATTGATCCGTGCCCCTAAATCAGCTAAAGCATTATCAACAGATAAACTACCAATTAAACATGGAATTGTAAAACTCCCTGAATCTTTTAATTTTCGCTGTAGTCTATTTTGCAACATTGTTGAACACACTCCTTGTCTAACTTCCACTTATTTGTTAGAACTCTTTTAAAAATTTCCTCGAATCTGGCATCTGCGAAAGAGCTTCAAGAAACGATCAGTTAATATGTAATTTCTTTAAAAGTTTAAGAAATTTACCAAATTGTTCATCAGTGCTGTCTTTCTTCATCGCATTGGGGTATGGTATACGAGGTTCGTATTCTTTAATTACCAGTTTTGGCTTATCATAACTTACTTCAACCTTACCTTCCTCTACCATTTTCTCTTGTCTCAATTTTGTTTAATCTAACCTTTCACTGTTATGAGTGGTTCTGGCTTGAAGTTGCTCCTTTGGGTTAGTTTCTGTGTTGCTTGGCAAGCTGCCTTGTGGTCGCTCTGATATGATCTTAGCAAGTTGACCTAATTGGTTCTCTATCCCTTGAATCGATGCTTGTTGAATTTTAAGTGTTGTTTCGGTGTTTTGGAAACGTGTTTCTGATACCTCTATGAATTTTGTCAGCATCTCTTCAAGGTTCGGCTTCTTTTACTATGGAAAGGGCTGTTGTTGGAAGTTTGGAGGGGGTTGTTGTCTCTGATTTCCTTGACCACCCCATGAAAAATTGGTATGGTTCCTCCAACCTAGATTGTAAGTATTACCATAAGGGTTATTTTGAGGTCTAAAATTATTACCCGTATAGTGAACTTGCTCGTTTTCAGCGCTTGGGTTGTAAGGCGGATATTCTGTGTTATTCATCCTTCCTCTATTCGTATCGCACTGCATAACTGGATGTGCCTGCGAAGAACCACATAAACTATCAATCTTTTTATTTAACATCTCTACCTGATTTGATAGCATGGTTACTGCGTCGAGGTTGAAAACACTGGTGGCTTTTGTTGGCCTTGTCCTCGTGACTTGCCACTGAAAATTATTCAGTGACATCTCTTCAATGAATTCGTAGGCAGCCTTAAGTGTTTTGTTATTCAGGGTTCCGCCGGCGGCTGAATCAATCAACTGCTTGGTCGAGGGGTTCACACCGTTGTAAAAAGTTTGGACTTGCAGCCACAAGGGTAATCCATGGTGTGAGCACCTTCTCAATAGATCTTTGTATCTCTCTCATGCATCGTAAAGTGTTTCTAAATCCATCTACACAAAAGAAGAGATATCATTCCTCAACTTAGTCGTTTTAGCCGGCGAAAAATATTTCAATAAAAAATTTTTGGTCATTTGTTCCCATGTAGTGATTGATCCTCGTGGAAGAGAATTCAACCACTGTTTAGCTTTATTCCTCAAAGAAAAGGGAAATAACCAAAGACGGATGACATCATCAGAAACGCCATTTATTTTGAAAGTGTCGCAAAATTCTAGGAAATTCGCCAAGTGATTATTTGGATCTTCATCCTGCAAACCATCAAACTAAACAAATTGCTATATCATCTGAAATTTGTTAGGTTTCAGTTCAAAATTATTTGCAACAATAGCAGGTCTAACAATACTTGACTCAGTTCCTGATAAATTAGGTTTACCATAATCATACATAGTTCGAGGAGCATGATTTTCAGCCACCTCTGGAGTTAGCGGATTATTCTCATCCCTCTCTTCGGTAGTATTAATTTTGTTTTCTTGCTCTTCTTGTATGTGTTGTAGGCTTCTTCTTATTTCTCTTCGGTTTCTGCGAACTGTGCTTTCCATGTCATTATCGTAAAGTAGAGGTCCTGACGGGTTTCTTCTAGTCATAAACTAGAATGCCTGCCAGTAGCAAAGAAGAAAATTTAGAAAAGTAAAAATAAATTTTAATTGCAAAAATAAAATATGGCTAAAGTAATAAAATTGAGCGTTCTTAATATTTCAGTTCCCTGGTAACGGCGCCAAAAACTTGATCGTGTTAGGAAGTCTTAAAAGTTATATAACGAATGATCGAGCCTAGAAACAAACTATGACAATGAATTGAGGCAAGTGCACCTATCGAACAGTAGTATAGTTTAGTGGCAAGGCCGAAATATCGAACCCAAGGGAACCAAAAGTACTAATACTGATTTTCTTTTTATTATTAAGCCTGAGAATTAATGGAATTGTTGTTTAACCTAAAATTAACTAACTACTAAGCTAAGGATGTTAAGATACAGAGAATGAATTGGGGAAAATACTTTTGGGAAAAACCAATTAATAAGGACAATACCCGAGGAAGAATCCACCTAGACTTCACTTGTTATTTAACTCTGAACCAGACGATTTATTCACTTGACTTGATCTGTAGGATTCCCTAATTTATATTAATACCTCTTTCGAGGCTACTAACATCTAACCCTAGGTTGATTAATTGAAATCTCTTTCTAATTAAAACCCCTAGAATTGCATTAACTCAATCTATGGACTCCCATATTAGGTTTGACCCTAATCTGACAGATTTTTGTCATCCTATTTCTAGGGTTGCGATCAACTCCGCTTAACTATGCTAGATCTACTCTTAAACAGGGACTTTTGCTCCACTGCCAAACCACATCAATACTTGAATCAACATCCTGAAATATCAAAGCAAGAATTAAGAACACACAACTAAGAACAAATCATTTATCATATAGTTCAGAAAACAAACAAGATCCGTCTTAGGTTTCATCCCCCTCAGGTATTTGAGGGGTTTAGTTCATAATCATAAAAGAATACATCTCAGAAGAAAATATAAAGCAAAACATAAGAAAAACCCTAAAACCCCCTGAAGGAAATTGAAGGGAAGATCTTTTGTCTTGAGTATGACTCTGGCCTTTTGAGATGAATCAACTGGCTTTCTTCGAGTAAATCCCACAATTCTGACCTCTCTGGCTTGGCTCTTAAGCCTACCTAGACGCGCCCTTGAAGGTTGGCCTCTAGGTGTTTATATAGGCTTTGGAATGTATTTCTTTGCCTCTAAGTACCCTATTCTGAATAGAATTAAAACATGTTACAGCAGGGACATGCCTGTGTGGCACGCACGTGTGAATCGAATCCATGCTGTGTTTGGGTCTGCTAAAGAGGCACGGCCGTGTTGCTTGGGTCCAGGCCGTGTGCATTTTGTGCTTTGGCCCATTTTCTCTGTTTTTGGCCCGTTTCTCGTTCTTTTCATCCTCTAAGGCTCTCCTAAGTATAAAACATGAAATTAAAGGATTAGGAGCACCAAATTCTACAATTCAGGGAATAAATTATCCAAAAGTATGCTAAATGTGGGATTAAAATATGTATATATTATGGTTTATCATTCATCACATAGGAACATAGTTTAAACATTACGTATTATACACGAAACTTACCTCGGACGTAGAAACGACGACACTAGTCGATCAATCGAGCACTTTGTTCTTGCCTCGATCTAGGTCTAAATTTCTCTTTTCTTGATCTATATAATATCAAATTCAACCCATTTAATCACATTTTCATCCAAAACTATTTACAAACACATAGTTAGGGCATTTTACACTTTAGCCCTCATAATTTTACATTTTGACATTTTAGTCCCTATTTCACAATTACACAAAATACACATAATTTACTCACACCCAAGCCTGGCTGAATTTCATGCTAGTCCCTAGCAACCCATATCTTTCATTTATTTCACATTTTAGCCCTTCAAAGTTTCATTTTCACAAATTAGTCCATAATAATCAATTTCATCAAAAATCCCAATGTAAAACATATTTATCATTCATCAAGCTCTCATATTTCATCAACTATCAACACAAAGCTCACATATTCATCAATGGCACATCTCAAAATTATTGTCAAATTCAGAAATTGAAGTATGGGCTGAATTAAAACTAAGCAACGATCACAAAAACATAAAAATCATAAAAAACTGAGCTCAAAACATATCTTAATCAAGAACAACTATGGCCGAATGAATGAAAACTAAAAACCCTTTCTTTTTTTCTTCTAAAATCGGTGGAAGAAGATGATAATGACCATTAAAATGTTTTTTTTATTTAATCATATATTGATTTGCCATTTACCAAATTACCCATACTAAATAAACAAAAACATCACTTAATGGTTGTCCATATGTAACACCCCAAACCCGGCCCATGCGTTATGAGCGGATTTGGCATGTCACACGAGCAAAACATGTTAAACCCTTTTTATTCGTACTAAAAAATTATTGCTTTGTTAAAATCAAGAAAACAAGTTTGATTTGATAAAATACTACTAACCTCGAAGATTTGATTGATAAATCGATAAATTTGAACTAATGATCTTACAAAACCATGACTTTTGAAAATAGCGTTAATAGTTCGAGAGAAAATATCCGTGTTAAAAATGTTTGTAAAAGTTTATTTTGAAAATTCATTTGTTATTCGATTTTGGAAACCATTATTTAAGTTTTCAGAAAATTCCCTTTTTAAACAATTTAAGAAAAATAATAAAAACATCCCAACCATAAAGCAAAATAAAAATAGTTTAGAGGCCTTATTACAACATTTAAACCAAAATATAAACTAATAAAATAAACGAGAAAGAAGTCTAAAGTCCAAATAAACCATTTCTGAAGTATGGCCTCCCTCGAGTCATCCATAGTCCATGTAACACCCCAAACCCAGCCCAAACACCACGACCGGATCTGGCATGTCACTAAGAAGATTTAGTAAAACATGTCGCATTTTTGGAAAACAATCGTCGAGTGTAAACATGTATACCGAAAAACTTAATAATCTGGATAGTTTGTAGAAGATATAAATTTTCATTTAAATGCCTTTATGAATTAAAACCGAAATTTAGTACATGCCTTATCTTAATTAAAACGAAAAAAAAATCTAAATGTCTAGTAATAATAAGAGCCCAAAACAAACGAAAATATAAAGCTAGCGGCCCGAGGCCTTATTACAATGAAATTTAAAACCCACTAACTGAAAATATTAAAAATTAATAAACTAGTAAAGTCTTTTGCGGAATCAAAATAATCTCTCGCATGGCCACCTTGCGCTCTTCTCCAGCCCGGTCCGATGCACTAGGTGCTACCTGAAAGATGTTAAATAATGGGGTGAGTCGTGGGACTCAGTGTGCAACCCTCGTGCACCATCAGATTGGGCCTTAGCCCCACAAAACAGATAAGAGAGTATAATATATCAGAAAAATATGCAAAGCCCAACCCAATCCTAGGTTTCCATCCGCTACACACCACCCTTACCTGCCAATCACACCATTGGGGATTTCTACAATCAACCCACACCGCTACACACCATCGATGGCAGTCATGCTGCAGATAGCTGCTCATCGTCAGACCATGGCAATAGCCACTACACCAGATCATGGCATTAGCCACTACAACAGATCATGGCAACAGCCACTACAACAGATCATGGTAAAAGCCACTACAACAGAACAATTCCCCTTTCATCAATCACCCAACCCCGTGCATACATAGAAATCGGCATACATATAAACATATCATCACAACAGAAACATTCACTTATGAATGACAGAAATCACTAACCTGGTGATTCGTCTTTACCCTCCTCAGGTTTTCAATCGCTATGCCGTGATTTTGGCATTTAACAGAATATCAATAGATTCATTTACACATACTAACAGACAATTTAAATGGTATGAGAAGTTACACACTTGATTAATGCGTAGTACTACCCTCCACGTGGATACCCTCGCTAATCGTATCTACTGCCCTATTTCTACAACTTTGCTAAAAAGCTGGAAGAATGTGAAGATAAAGTTTCCCCTACATTCGGCCAAGGATTAATATTTACCCGAATTTATATGTTTAAATAAACAAATCTCCTTACCTAAATCCATTAAATCCCGAAAGTAGGATGATTCGAGTGCTACCGATTTAGAAACCTAAGCAATTATCTCTCCTTCAAATCCCGAAATGCCACAAAAGAAAGAAAAACACGAGATCCGCTTCCATATAGCCATTCGGCTACGGTCTCTAAAACCGGGAAAAGATTGAATCATGCGAATCGACACTTACCTTCAGTGTTTTGCAAGATTCGGCACAAGCAGACACCACAGAGAGGATTCGGCTTCTAGGAATGAAGAGTGAGAAGAAAAGAACAAGCCATCAAGACATAAAGGAAGTGATTCGATTCAAAATAAGGATGAGAAAGAAAAGAGATAGTAGAGAGGAAATTGTCAAAAATCATACCAACCCTGAGATGATGATTAGGCTATGGTGAAACTTCGGGAAAAGAGGCTGAACTTTTTGAGATTTCGGCTATGGAAGGGAATGAGGGTGTAGTTTCGACTTTTAGTGAACGGGAGATGAATAATAATGAAAATCCAAAAGATTCGGCTAGAAGGAGGTTTCAAAGAAAAAGAAAAATGAGAGGAAAGTGGTGATTTCGGCTTTTGAAAGAGTGAAGATGAGAAAAGAAAGAAAAAAAAAACAAATACTTAAGATGGCCTTTAAAATTTCGGCACACCCTCCTAAAGCCAACCGAATGCCCCTCTCCTCTCCAACTCTTCACACTTTTGGCTAACATTAACCTTCTAAAGATAGCTCCTATCTTTCCTCTCTATCTCTATCTTTATCAGCTCATTATCTAAATTATTAAACATTAAAATTTCCCTAAATTATAGCCTTGATGCTGTCCCCCCTTGTTCCATTTTAAGTGTCGAATTTGGCCCAAAAAACATGGGCTCCAAGTGGCCAAAACTTGGGCCTCCTCCTTTTCCATTGACGCCAACTATAGCTCCCTCCTACCGCGCCTCTTGTTCCTGGGCCACAAGCCCGTTATGCCTATTTCACTCTCAATATTTTATTTAAACCCAATAGTCTCTAAACACAATATTTAGCCAAGACCTCGGCCCATTCCTGAGCCCAATTTGCACCTCTCGATCTCATACTAACCCATTAAACATGTCTACACATTAAACGCATAAGCCCATTAATTTGGGATGTTACAGTTCTACCCCCCTTAAAATAAATTTCGACCTCGAAATTTACCTGATCAGAAGAGATGAGGATATTGCTGTCGCATAACATCCTCTGGCTCCCAAGTCGCTTTCTCCGCACCATGGTTTTGTCACAAAACCTTGACCAAAGGGACGGTCTTCCTTCTCAACACTTTTACGTCTCGATCCAAGATTTGCACTGGCTCCTCCTCAAAAGACAAATCTGGCCTTACTTCAATCTCTTCCACCAGCACAATGTACGATGGATCGGAACAGTAACGTCTTAGCATCGAAACATGAAACACGTTATGTATCTGCTCCAACTCTGAAGGTAACTCCAATCGATACGCCACTGGGCCCACACATTCTAGTACTCGATAAGGTCCAGTAAACCGGGGACTTAGCTTTTCCTTACGTCCAAACCTCATCACCTTTTTCCATGGTGAGACTTTCAGAAAAACTTGATCACCCACTGCAAATTCCAACTCATTACGCTTTAGATCCGCATAAGATTTCTACCAATCAGACGCTTCCTTCAACCGAGCCCGAATCAACTTAACTTTCTCCTCCGTTTCTGAAACTAATTCTGGACCCAACACCTGACGCTCACCCAACTCCGTCCAACAAGTAGGAGTACGACACCTCCGTCCGTATAATGCCTCATAGGGCGCCATCTGAATACTAGATTGATAGCTGTTATTGTACGCTAACTCTGCCAGAGGTAAATACTCCTCCCAACTACCTCTAAAATCGATGATACAACCCCTTAGCATATCCTCCAAGACCTGGATTACCCTCTCTGACTGACCATCAGTCTGTGGGTGGAAAGCAGTGCTAAAATCTAACCTTGTTCCCATTGCCTGATGAAGAGCCTTCCAAAATCTTGACGTGAACCTAGGGTCCCTATTCGATATGATCGACACAGGTACACCATGCAGTCTTAGCACCTCAGCCACGTACAGCTTATCCAACCTTTGCAGAGAATAGTCAACACGAACTGGTATGAAGTAAGTAGACTTCGTCAGTCGATCAACAATCACCCAAATCGAATCCTTCTTAGTGGGCATAAGAGATAACCCACTAACAAAATCCATCGTGATTCTTTCCCATTTCCACTGCAGAATCTTCACCGGTTGCAACAATCCCGCAGGCAACTGATGCTCCGTTTTCACCTGCAGACACGTCAAACACTTACTCACTAATTCTTTTACTTCTCTCTTCAGACCTGGCCACCAAAATTGCTCTTGCAAATCCCGATACATCTTAACTCCTCTAGGATGCATAGCGTATGGACTACTATGCGCCTCCCGCAGAATCATCTGCGTTAACTCAACATCCTTTGGCATACAAATTCCCTTATGGAAACACAGAACCCCATCACCATTCACACTATAGTCCTCTCCTTCACCACCTTGCACTTGCCAGATTCGAGTACTCAAGACATCATCTAGAAGTTGCTTTTCTTTGATCTAACTTGTCCACATAGGTCTTACTTGGAGTTCAGCTACCAAACTTCCATCCTCATACAAGCTAAGATGAGTGAACATCGCCCTCAAATTCGCTATCGCCTTCCTACTTAACGCATCTGCCACCACGTTAACCTTACCCGGATGATATTCGATTGAGTAATCATAGTCCTTCAAGAGCTCAATCCACCTACGTTGCCTCAGATTCAACTCCTTCTAGGTAAGGAGATACTTCAGGCTATTATGGTCCGTGTAAATAACCGACTTCTCCCCATACAGATAGTGCCTCCAAATCTTCAGAGTGAACACTACCGTCGCCAATTCTAAAGCGTGCGTAGGGTAGTTCAATTCATGCGGTCTCAACTGTCGAGACGCATATGCAACAACTCTTCCATCTTGCATTAACACACATCCTAAACCTGTGTGTGACGCATCGCAGTAGACGGTAAATTCTTTCCCCGCCCCTGGCTAAATTAACACTGGCGCTTCCGTCAAGATTCTCTTCAGCTTCTTAAAGCTCTCCTACTGTTTGTCGGTCCACACAAACGGTACTCCCTTCCTCAACAACTTAGTTAGAGGTGCCGCAATTAATAAGAACCCCTTAACGAACCTCCTATAATACCCTGCCAATCCCAAGAAACTTCGAATCACCGCCATAGACTTCGGCAGTTTTCAATCCAATACGGCTTCTATCTTCCGAAGGTCCACCGTAATTCCCTCTGCGGAAACTACATGCCCTAAGAAAGTCACTTCCTTTAGCTAGAACTCACACTTACTGAACTTTGCATACAACTGCTTCTCCCTCAGAATTTGCAACACCACATAGAGATGTGCATCATGGTCCTCCTCAGACTTGGAGTAAACCAGAATATCGTCGATGAACACCACGATGAACCGATCAAGATAGATTGAAATACCCGGTTCATCATATCCATAAATGTCGCTGGAGCATTCGTCAACCCGAACAGCATCACCAAGAACTCATAATGACCGTAGCGAGTCCGAAACGCCGTCTTATGAATGTCTCCTTCCTTCACCCTTAACTGATGATATCCTGACCTTAAGATAATCTTAGAAAAGATCGAAGCTCTTTTAAGTTGATCGAATAGATCGTTAATTCTCGGCAGTGGATACTTGGTCTTAATTGTTAACTTATTCAGTTGACGGTAGTCCACACACATACGCATGGTTCCATCCTTCTTCTTTACAAATAGGACCGGCGCTCCCCACAGAGACACACTCGGTCGGATAAAACCTCGATCCAATAGTTCCTGGATCTGAGCTTTTAGTTCCACCAACTCCTTCGGCGCCATTCTATAAGGAGCTATGACACCGGAGCTGTACCCGAAAGTAGCTCTATTCCAAACTCCACTTCGCGATCCGGGGGTAATCCGGGCAATTCTTTAGGAAAGACATCTGTGAAATCCTTGACTGTTCGAACCTCATTGACAGTCACCTCCTTAACATCCAAAGCACTGATAAAGGCTAAAAACGTATTACATCCCTTCCGAATCATTTTAACAGCTTTTAATGCGGACACTACATTGGACAAGTAATTCCTTCTTTCCCCTAACACAACCACCTCCCCGCCTTCCGGGGTACCCAACACCATGCGCTTAGTCTCACAATCCAACTTAGCACGGTGTTTCGTCAACCAATCCATTCCTAAGATAAGATCAAACTCTCCAAATGGTAATTCCATTAAGTCTGCTGGGAACACTACTCCTTGAGTCTCTAAGGGTACGTCTCTAAACAGTTTGTCCACTACCCTAGATTATCCTAGAGGACTAACCACAGTCATCTTCCTAGTAGTTGTTTCAGAGTCTAAACTTAGGGTCTCAGATACCGAACATGCAACATAGGAGTGAGTTGACCAAATATCAATCAAAGCAAAGTATGGGCTATTAGCAATAAGAAACGTATCGGTTATGATGTCCGGTACGTCACTATCCTCCCGTCGACGAGCTGCATAAACTAGACCTGGCTGTCTCGCGTCTACATTACCCGCACCCCTACCAAGTGCTCCACGACCCCGACCAAATCCATTTCCTCCTCTGGCTGTGCCCCGACCCTTCGGTACTGGCTGACCACCTCTCCCAACCTGATCAGAACCTCGTCCCTCGGGCTATGCCTCATTCACCTGTGGACAGTCCTTAATCATATGCTCCGTGGACCCACACCTAAAGCATCCACCGGTTCTCTTTCTACACTCCCCATAATGCACCTTCCCACATGAAGAACATGACCGATTCTGACCCGCCGGAGCACGACCTGGCCCATCAGACCTAGGCCTTTTCTAAAAATTTTCAGATGATCCCGACGGCCCAAAATTCCTTTTATTCATATTCCTATCATTATCCCTATTCTGTTTCTTAGTCCGCTTAACCACCTCAGATATTTTAGCTTTCTCGACCAGAACCGCAAAGTCCCTCTCCCGCTGCGGTGCTACCAATACCCTTAGCTCATCCCTTAGTCCATCCCCGAACCATACGCAACGCTCATAGTCAGTCGCCACAATCCCTCGAGCGTAACGGCTCAACCGCAGAAACTCCGCCTCGTATTCAGATACAGACTTACTTCTCTGTACCACGTTCAGAAATGCCTTCCTCTGTGCATCCACATAGCTGGCCCCAATGTACTTTCCCTGAAACGACTCCTTAAAGAAGTCCCAGTCAATCCGATCTACGGCAGCACCCTCCTTTACCGTGAGCCACCACTGGTAAGCCTCATCTCGAAGGAGAGACACTACCCCTTGCAACTTCTCCTCTACTGTGAAGTCAAGGTCATCCATTTTACGCTCACTTGCCTCTAACCAATACTCAGCTGTATTAGGGGCTACGCCAGAAACACCCCTAAACACCTCCGCTCTGTTGGCTCGGAGTCGTTCAGACACAGATTTCCGGGCTCCTGAACCCGTGCTTGCCCCAGCAACTCTTTCGGGGACCCGCAGCATCGCCTGAGATACCGCATCATCTCCGGGCACCTGGTCCCGAAATTCTCCCTCCACAGCTGGTGGATCCGGCATCTTGTTTCCTGACCCGTGGCCAGACCCTGCTGGCTCTGACACGGTCATCCTACCCCTACCACGACCACGCGGCGGACGTCCACAACCCCTTGTACTCATTCTACCGATTTACTTTTATTTGATTAGGAATTTTATGAATCATTAGTTTTCTTCCACTTATTATCCACGAACAGTCTTGTGAGTAGTAGTTTTAAAAGTAGTTCTTTCGAATTCAAAATTATATCTACAATTCAGTCTCAAGTTCACATCTTCTAGTTCCAGGGAGCACATACATTCAGTCGTCAAGTGTTAACATACAAGTAGCAGCCACGAACTTACATTCAGCATGTAGGGGTATCTTCGTCATTTCACTACCCAGGGGTATTTTCGTAATTTATCCTACAGGGTATTTTCATAATTTCCCAAAATTGGGTTTTTTGGGTGATTTTGTGAAATAAGGGTATTTTAGTAATTTTTGCAATTCGAGGGTATTTCGGTAATTTTGAAATTCGGGGATACTTTGGTCATTTTACAAATCAGGGGTACTTCGGTCATTTTATAAGTCAAGGGTAATTTAGGAATTTTACAAATCAGGGATATTTTGGTCATTTTATAAATCAGGGGTAATTTAGTAATTTTACAAAATAGGATGGCTAGTCCCTTTCGGGTTTTAATTATAAATTTTGGCCCGTTAACAAGTCTTCACGATTAAGATGAATAGTCACTACGCACCAGGTAGGATTCCAGCGAAGAGGAGGTGAGTCATCAGGACTGCTTAAGTACCAGGCTCTTCCGGATCCAATCCTAAACATGCGCATGCCTGTTGCCACACCCCAACCCAACGACTTGTTCACGAGTTTGTTTAGTTGACTTAAGTCTTATGAGGTTTAAGGAGTTGTTTAAGCTAAGCCTAGAGTCCATCAAGTTTTAAAATAGTCTACGTCCCATAAAGCCCACATACATACATAACACACAGTGAGTTTAGAATATTTACCTGGCGGACTTGGGCCGGAGACGCAGGTGCCATGCCGAAAAACCTATCCTGTGTTATTTATAAACATGCATGTTTTCAAAACCCATCTTTAGAAAATGTTTTGAGCCAAAAACCCCAAGCCGAGTTTTGAACCTGGCTCTGATACCAATTTGTAACACCCCAAACCTAGCCCAAACACCACAACCGAATTTGGCATGTCACTAAGAAGATTTAGTAAAACATGTCGCATTTTTGGAAAACAATCGTCGAGTGTAAACATGTATACCAGAAAACTTAATAATTTGGATAGTTTGTAGAAGATATAAATTTTCATATAAATGCCTTTATGAATTAAACTCGAAATTTAGTACATGCCTTATCTTAATTAAAACGAAAAAAAAATCTAAATGTCTAGTAATAATAAGAGCCCAAAACAAACGAAAATATAAAGCTAGTGGCCTGAGGCCTTATTACAATGAAATTTAAAACCCACTAATTGAAAACATTAAAAATTAATAAACTAGTAAAGTCTTTTGCTGAATCAAAATAATCTCTTGCATGGCCACCTTGCGCTCCTCTCCAGCCCGGTCCATGCACTAGGTGCTACCTGAAAGATGTTAAATAATAGGGTGAGTCGCGAGACTCAGTGTGCAACCCTCGTGCACCATCAGATTGGGCCTTAGCCCCACAAAACAGATAACAGAGTATAATATATCAGAAAAATATGTAAAGCCCAACCCAATCTTAGGTTTCCATCCGCTACACACCACCCTTACCTGCTAATCACACCATGGGAATTTCTACAATCAATCCACACCGCTACACACCATCGATGGCAGTCATGTTTCAGATAGCTGCTCATCGTCAGATCATGGCAATAGCCACTACAACAGATCATGGCAAAAGCCACTACAACAGAACACTTCCCCTTTCATCAATCACCCAACCTCGTGCATACATAGAAATTGGCATACATATAAAACATATCATCACAACAGAAACATTCACTTATGAATGATAGAAATCACTAACCTGGTGATTCGCCTTTACCCTCCTTGGGTTTTCAACCATTATGTCGTGATTTCGGCATTTAACAGAATATCAACAGATTCATTTACACATATTAACAGACAATTTAAATGGTGTAAGAAGTTACAGACCTGATTAATGCGTAGAACTACCCTCCACGTCGATACCCTCGCTAATCGGATCTACTGCCCTTTTTCTACAACTTTGCTAAAAAGCCGAAAGAACGCGAAGATAAAGTTTCCCCTACATTCGGCCAAGGATTAATATTTACCCGAATTTATATGTTTAAATAAACAAATCTCCTTACCTAAATCGATTAAATCCTGAAAGTAGGATGATTCGAGTGCTACCGATTTAGAAACCTAAGCGATTAGCTCTCCTTCAAATCCTGGAATGCCGCAAAAGAAAGAAAAACACGAGATCAGCTTCCATATAGCCATTCGGCTAGGGTCTCTAAAATGGGAAAAGATTGAATCATGCGAATCGACACTTACCTTCAGTTTTTTGCAAGATTCGGCACAAGCAGACACCACAGAGAGGATTCGGCTTCTAGGAATGAAGAGTGAGAAGAAAAGAACAAGCCATCAAAACATAAAGGAAGTGATTCGGTTCAAAATAAGGATAAGAAAGAAAAGAGATAGCAGAGAGGAAATTGTCAAAAATCATACCAACCCTGAGATGATGATTCGGCTATGGTGAAACTTCGGGAAAAGAGGCTGAACTTTTTGATATTTCGGCTAAGGAAGGGAATGAGGGTGTAGTTTCGGCTTTTAGTGAATATGAGATGAATAATAATGAAAATCCAAAAGATTCAGCTAGAATGAGGTTTCAAAGAAAAAGAAAAGAGAGAGGAAAGTGGTGATTTCGGCTTTTGAAAGAGTGAAGATGAGAAAAGAAAGAAAGAAAAAAAAACAAATACTTAAGATGGCCTTTAAAATTTCGGCACACCCTCCTAAAGCCAACCGAATGTCCCTCTCCTCTCCAACTCCAACTCTTCACACTTTCGGCTAACATTAACCTTCTAAAGATAGCTCCTATCTTTCCTCTCTATCTCCATCTTTATCAGCTCATTATCTAAATTATTAAACATTAGAAAATTCCCAAAATTATAGCCTTGATTCCGTCCCCTCTTGCTCCCTTTTAAGTGCCGAATTTGGCCCAAAAAACATGGGCTCCAAGTGGCCAAAACTTGGGCCTCCTCCTTTGCCATTGACGCCAACTATAGCTCCCTCCTACTACGCCTCTTGTTCCTGGGCCACAAGCCCATTATGCCTATTTCACTCTCAATATTTTATTTAAACCCAATAGTCTCTAAACACAATATTTAGCCAAGACCTCGGCCCATTCCCGAGCCCAATTTGCACCTCTAATTCTCATACTAACCCATTAAACATGTCTACACATTAAACGCATAAGCCCATTAATTCGGGATGTTACAGCCCAAGTCCATATCATCAAGCATTACCTACAAGGGTTAAGAAAAAGGGGGTGTGAGTTACAAGAACTCAGTGTGAAATCCCCTTACCGTTATCCATTGGGCCGGAACCCATTTAGCATCATCTTTTGGGCCTAAGCCCATTTACAATAACAATAATGTATCAAATATAACATGTGTATGAAATGCAATTCCCAAACCAATCCTAATAATCCATCCGCTACATACCACCCGTACCAACCAACACACCTGTGGGTGATCATCAGTCAACCCACCCCGCCAACACACCAAACGCAGGCATTAAGCCATTTATAGCAAATTTAGTTGTGGACAAGCCACCAGAGTAACAGAATTTACGTGGCATTGCCACTATACAAATTTGTGGCAGAGCCACCAGAACTTCTCTTCAATATTATCCCATCCCATGCAAAATCATGTATATAATGCATAACAAATCACAATATAACAACAGTAATTTATTCGGATATTTATTACAAAATTATGGCCCATTATCTCAATTAATCAAAAAGGCCCATTAAGCAAAATATCAAATTTGGCCCATTTAGCAAAATATCATATTGGCCCACTTAGCAAAATATCAGATTGGCCCATTTAGCAAAATATCAGATTGGCACATTTAGCAAAATATCAGATTGGCCCATTAATCAATATTTCCATTCGGCCCATAAGCAATTTCGTATTTCAGCCCTTTAGGGGCATTTCCATAATTCGGCCCGTAAGGGAAATTTCGTAATTCGGTAATTTACCCACTAAGGGTTATTCGGTAATTTAGCAATCCAGACTTAACTACTAATTTGGGCATAACAATTTAAAACTGTCCATCTGCGTCATACTGACTAAATTGACTATAACTTGAGTTAGAAATCACGAAATCTAAATCCGTAAATTTTCCTTGAAACTAGACTCATATATCTTCTTACTACAATTTTTCCAAAATTTTTGGCTTAACTATTTAGTATAGTTTATTCCTTAAAATTTCCCTTGTTTCACTAACCAACGATTCTAACCTCTCTTACCCAAAATTCAAATATCTCACTGTACAGTTTTCATATGTTGCTCCCACTTGTTTCTTTTGAAAATAGCCTCATTAAGGAATCTGTACATATAAACTATAACTCATAATTCAGTTTGTAAAATTTTATACGATTTTTCCAAGACAGATTAGGGAACCACGAAGTCATTCAGAACCAGTCTCACTAAAATTAAGATATCTCAGAATATAGAATTCATTTTCCTGCTCCGTTTCCTCCTTATCAAAATGACATAGTAAGCTTTAATTTGATATCTTATTCACTTTCTAATTCCCTTTCTCCTATTTTTCGTGATTTTTCAAAAACACGTCACTGCTTCTAACCGAAACTGTTTTATTACAAAATAGGATTACCACTACGATCATACGCACGCTCGAGTGATCAAGGATGCCGGTTTTTGGTTTTCTTCGGTATTTCGACCGATTCACAGAATATTTCATACAAACTTTCAGAGAAGTGTGAAATTACACACCATTTCAGATATGTATACGGAAGGTACGAGATTACACACCTGATTTTGATTTCCTAACGAACCACTCGTCAATGACCTAGAATAATACCAACCAAAAGTTAGCCTCGGATTTCCAAAAGATTTTGTATCACTTCCATTTGAATCACTTACCACTATGTCCGAAGGTAGAATATATCGAGTGATTTGTCCCTAAAACATTTAGTCGATTATTTCAAATTATTACTCCGTTAGCAACCAATCGAATATTGAATAATATCAATAATCCATAAGAACTCCTTACCTTATTAATATTGGATCCGATTTCTCCGTTCGACTTAAGGCTAGAATGATGTTCGGCTTCCCGTTAGAATACTACAAAAGGGAAAAACGATCTCGATTGAGAAAATAGAACAAAGTGATGGTCTAGATCAATATGGCCATCCCACACCAAGGCATAGATTTGGCACTAAGAGGAAGGAAAAATAAAATGTTGAAATGAATCACTTACTGATTGATCAAAATATAAGTAGTAATACAGTTGAGAAGAAAATATGGATGAGATGGAAGATTCAGCTATAAGGGAAAATGAACAATGATATTCGGCTATGGGGTAAAAACAAACATTAATATTCGGTTATGAAAAATATTGATTTGAGAGGAAGAAGAAAGGTGTTTGGAAAATTTTGTAAAAAGAAAATAGAGCAATATGATCTCAATAGGTACATTCGGCAAGAAGAAAGAAAGAAAGAAAATATGCACACTCAAGGCTTGAAAATTTGGCAAGGAGGAGAAAGTTTGGAGAGAAAAGAAAATATGACACAAAAGTTGCATAAAGGAATTTTGGCCAAAACAATACCAAAATTTTTACCAATTGCCAAAGACAAAATTCGGCTATCCCTCCTAACACACAAAACCATCCACATTCATGATCAAAATGGTCAAAATTAGCCAACCATACTTTTCATACCATTTCCCTTGAAAAAGGCCACTTGTTCCCCCTACTTTCCCCTTTTTCTTGATTTCTTTCCTCACCTTCATTCTTTCCTATTCTCCTTAGCCATCTTGCCAAAAATAAAAAGTCCACCTTGCCATATTTACATGCTTGGCCGACACTTAAGGAAAGAGTGTAAAAATAATAGTCAAAATTTGCACACAATGGGATTTGAACCTCTTCCCTCAAGTTACTTCATGTGGCGTCATATCCTTCTTACCAATAGCTCATTTATGCTAGCAATTTACTCTTTTATTGCCATAAGCCTTGATGCCACTTACTATCTCTCCTTAATATGCTTAAACACAAAATTTTACTAAGGCCCAACTTGAACCCGGAACTTCATAGAACCCCGTAACTTTCTACAATCACCTTTCTAATAAGTCCAACTTGAAAAAATGTCGTTCTCTTATTCTCAATAATTTTAAACATTCTTACGCCCAAGGCCCATTGGGCCCAATCCTACTAGGCCCAATTTCGAGATGTTACACCATAAAAGTCCATTAACCATGTTAATGGTCCATTTGCAACATAAGGACCTCACATTTAAAGACACATAACAATTAAGCACTTTTAATAACTAGCACATAGCTTTTGCATCTAACGCAATTAGATCCTTTTTTCACAAACCGGCACACAAACGATAAAATTTTCATACAGAACTTTCACACATACTTTATCACATGTCATAAACATAAAAAATAATACTAAATTATTTCTCCGACCTTGGATTTGTGGTCCCAAAACCACTATTTTGACTAGGGCCTAAATCGGGCTTTTACAATTGAAGACATTAAAACCAAGCCAAAACTAAGTTTTATGCATGACATATTATCACATATGTTCAAGTGTTCAAACTTACCAAATACACATATGTGCATATAGGCATATTTTACTAATTATGCTATCTCAAACCTAATCATCAATAGATCTATAAACTTTCCACCATTTAACCATTTCAAACACACACATCAAACACGTTTAGGCCATATATTTATATATCAAAATATACCAAACTCAAACAATACTAATGGCTAGTTACAACTAAATATTTATATGCTATCAGCTGGCCAATTTAACCTATACGTGACATTATATCTGTAACATCCTAGATTAGGGGTTATGCATTCGTGCCTAATTCATGAGTTAGTAGGTTTTGGCAGTGTTGGAAGTGTATTAAGGGTTTTTAGAATTCTAGGATGGAAGAAGAAAGCTTTGGAAAATTATTGGTTTTTAAGTAAAAAGGGGAGCTAGGTAAATGAGGCTTTAAAAGAAACTCCGTGTGAAGCATGACACAAGGAACCATGTGGTAAAATGGCATGTTTTATGAATTATGAATGTGTTATGTGAATTCTAGAAATAAGGAAATGTATGGAAATGTATGGAAATGTATGGAAATGTATGGAAATGTGTGGAAATGTATGGAAACGTAAGGCAATGTAGGGAAATGTAAGGAAATGTAAGGAAATGTATGGAAATGAATGGAAATGTAAGGAAATGTAAGGAAATGTGAGGAAATGTATGGAAATATAAGGAAATGCAGGGAAATGTAAGGAAATGTCTTGTCTTGGAAATGTAGGGAAATGTCTTGAAAATGTAAAGGAATAAAGAGGAAAGTGAACATTTATGGAAACTAGGAAAATGATTTAGAAATGATTCAAAAAAGGAAAGTGAACATTTCTGGAAACTTGGAAATGTAAGGAAATGGCAAGTTTACAGAGCCGATCGAAAATTTTAGGAAACTTAGAAATGACCTAGAAATGTCAAGTTTTAAAGTTTAAAATAGGAAATTAGGGCAAGGTGGCCTTAAAAGAAAAAGTTGGTGAAATTTGACACACAAACAGGCTTGGAAAAGTGGCCTGAGATGTCATTTAGGGCCTATGGAAATGGCGCCATATGCAAGAGGAATGGGCCTGAGTTCGAGTCACTTGGAAAGCAAATAAGGGAGGTTTTATTTTTGCTTCCAGAAGACTGAGGTGGACGGCACATGCTTCTAGAAAGGAGGTGTTTTATTTTCATAAATATTCGATTAAAAGGTGATAAATAAAGGATTTTTTAAATTGGATTATTTTGAAGAGATAAATGTTGGATTAAACTCTTTTATTTATGATAATTAAAGGATAAAGTTATCAAAATAGAAGAGTGGTGGCCAAATAAGGACTCTAGCCTAGTAAATTTGGCTATAAAAGGAAAAGAGAGGCCATTCAAAGATTATTTACTCTTCCTTGATAACCTCTGCGAATTTTCTCTCAAACCCACATTCTTTTCTTCTTCATTCTTCTCTCTCTCAATATTCCAAAAGCCGAAAGCTTGCTAAGATCAAGGCCATAGCCGAATCTCTCGATGGTTGAAGTGAAGGTGCAATCGATTTCTTCAAATAAGGGTAAGATCCAAGTTTGGTTTCCATTCTTTTATACTTTAGACTTATCGAAATCTAAGGCTAATTCCATTAATGTTCATGATTGCCAAAACTTTGAAGAGATCTTTCGGGACTTACTAAGTGTAGACTACAAGGAAGGAGAAGTTCTTTTCCCGAAGGTACACCATAGGCGTGCATGTTCCCTAGTTATTCGGTGAATTTCTGGATTTAAGAATCTAAGGTAAGTCATATTTAACATTCGGCTAAGGGTTATTTGTTGTGAATAAATGTTAGAAATTGATCTAACATGTAGTTATAGGGATTTCGACGAGGGGATACAAAGATTTTGGGATTTGAGAATTTCAAGGTAAGTTTAAGAATACTAATCCTACTAGGATTTGGATTTATGGCGAATGGCTTTTTATTAAAATAGTAAGTGAATAATCAAATGTAGGGATTAAGGATCTAAGCGGTAGATCAGATTTCGAGATCTCAAGGAATTTGCTAAGTGAATCGTGTGTGTACCCTTTTACTTTGTAATATGAATTATGGTTATATGTATTAAAATATGTGTTAATGGAAATATGATGTGAACTCGGTATATTATGCATATTAATATATATATAGGGCATATGGTTGTATATTGAAAGCGGAAGTGAAAAGTGGTGACTTAAGACCATAGTAATCTGAAAAGTGGTGACTTACGACCACAGTAATCTGAAAAGTGGTGACCTAAGACCACAGTAATCTGAAAAGTGGTTTCCTAAGACCACAGATGCGGGGCCTTAAGCCCGCAAATTGGTGTGTAGCGGATGGAGGGTTGACTTAGTAGTCCCCACGGTGTGCTTGGCAGGTACGGGGGTGTGTAGCGGATGGACAATTAGGTTTGGGTTTGGGAATGCATCATAATTTGTATGCTATGATATGAATGTGTAATATTTGTTATGCCTGATTCTATTATGATTTAGTGCTGGTTACACATTGAGTCTGTTTGACTCACCCCGTTGGGGAATATTTTTCAGGTGATGAGCAATAATGGACCGGGTCGGCAGGAGCTAAAGGTGGCCATGCATAGCAAGGAAAAATCTTATTATTTGGGATTTTTATTTTTACTAAGTACTTTTTTTTTTAAGTTTGGGAATTATTTGATGTAATAAGGCCATAAGGCCATAGTTGGATTACTTTATTTTATTTTTATTTATTAAAGTTTAAAGTATATTTATTCAAAACAAAGCCCAAACGTTTTGTCACCATAAATAAATGGGTTCCAACATAAGTTAAATTTGTTTTCAACTCAAGCCCAACCCAAAACAATTATTTTTTTTTAAAATCACACAAGTTTTTCTCTAAGTAACAAAGAATTTTGAAACCAGTTTACTTTAGGAACATACCAAATCTGGTCAAGGCTCGTGGGCCGGGTTTGGCGTGTTTTAGTTTGGTATCAGAGACCAGTTTTAAAACTCTCGGCCTGTGGGCTAAGGCCCAAAACATTTTCGAATCGTGCCTAAATAAGTTTTATAAAAATATTTTATGAAATCAGCAGAGTTTTTTACGGCATGGCACCCAAGTCTCCGACCATGATCCACCGTAAGTACTTCTATCCATTTGTGTGATTTATTGTATGATCTGTAGAAGGGTAGGAATGGAATGTAGAAATAGTATGATAGGTACTTGAACCACAGGATTAGTTACCCCAACATTTACATAACACTTAAGTGCCTAATTGAACAAACCTATGGCTAAGTCAGAAGTTAGGGTGTGGCAACCCCTATGCGCATATCTAGGATTGGATCCTAAGAGCACAGTACTTAGCGATCCTAGTGACTCACCTCCTCTTCGCAGAATCCTACACCAGTGCGTAGCTACGGTTCACTCTAACCATAAGGACTTATTCATAAAGCAAACGCAATAACTAAAACCCGAACGGAACTAGCCGTATTTTTATAAAAACACTAGTTTTAAAACTCTTAAAATTACCTTTTAAATTTGTGAAAACCATCTTTACAAAATTTTCCGAAAAATTTCCGATTTATGAAAATTACAAAAATACCCTTAGTGGTAAAATTATCAAAATGCCCTTGGTTTATAAAACGACCAGCTACCCAACAGTTTTACCAAAATTTCATTATTTTATAAATGTTCAAAAACCCTAATTTCTTGATTTTGGAAAATTACAAAATTGCCCCTAAACTACAAAATTACCAAAATGACCTTGATTTTCAAAAATTTTGCAACATTACCGAATTGGAAAACAAATTCTCAAAAAGAACCCCCAAGTTTTGCAACTTTTGAAATACCCCTGAATTATTAAACTTTACAAATTTACCCTGATTTGTGAAAAATTACCAAAATACCCCGAGGTCTAAAATTACAAAAATACCCCCGGATTTTAAAATTTTTCCAAAATACCCTGGGAATTTAAAAATACCAAAATACTTTGTGACAGAATCACCAAGGAACTTTTTCTTTTGAAAAATTAAGAAAATACCCACAGAGGACAAAATTACGAAAAATACCCACAGTAGTGGAAAAACAACAACAACGAAAACTACAACATTTCTCTGAATGAACGAAGGTTCATAATTGTTTGATGGATGGATGAATGAATGAAAGACTGTGTGCATGAATGAATACGAAAGAACCACTCCTAAAATTCTTTTCATAAAATTTCTTCGCGGGTAATCAAGTGAAACAATGACTAATTCATAAAACTTCTTAATTAAATCGCTACGTTAGAAATAAGTTCTAGGGGACGTGAACTTAGAGATTGGGCCTAGAAGGTATGATGGCTCTATTAAGATCAGAGTGCGCAGCGTAAGCATAGTGCGGTGAGAAGGATTGTACGACTGTTAGTAAGTAATTTCGAGGACGAAATTATTTTTAAGGAGGGTAGAACTGTAACATCCTAGATTAAGGGTTATGCGTTCGTGCCTAATTCATGAGTTAGTAGGTTTTGGCAGTGTTAGAAGTGTATTAAGGGTTTTTAGAATTCTAGGATGGAAGAAGAAAGCTTTGGAAAATTATTGGTTTTTAAGTAAAAAGGGGAGCTAGGTAAATGAGGCTTTAAAAGAAACTCCGTGTGAAGCATGACACAAGGAACCATGTGGTAAAATGGCATGTTTTATGAATTATGAATGTTTTATGTGAATTCTAGAAATAAGGAAATGTATGGAAATATATGGAAATGTATGGAAATGTATGGAAATGTATGGAAATGTGTGGAAATGTATGGAAACGTAAGGCAATGTAGGGAAATGTAAGGAAATGTAAGGAAATGTAAGGAAATGTATGGAAATGAATGGAAATGTAAGGAAATGTGAGGAAATGTATGGAAATGTAAGGAAATGCAGGGAAATGTAAGGAAATGTCTTGTCTTGGAAATGTAGGGAAATGTCCTGAAAATGTAAAGGAATAAAGAGGAAAGTGAACATTTATGGAAACTAGGAAAATGATTTAGAAATGATTCAAAAGGAAAGTGAACATTTCTGAAACTTGGAAATGTAAGGAAATGGCGAGTTTACAGAGCCGATCGAAAATTTTAGGAAACTTAGAAATGACCTAGAAATGTCAAGTTTTAAAGTTTAAAATAGGAAATTAGGGCAAGGTGGCCTTAAAAGAAAAAGTTGGTGAAATTTGACACACAAACAGGCTTGGAAAAGTGGCCTGAAGATGTCACTTAGGGCCTATGGAAATGGCGCCATATGCAAGAGGAATGGGCTTGAGTTCGAGTCACTTGGAAAGCAAATAAGGGAGGTTTTATTTTTGCTTCCGTAAGACCGAGGTGGGCGGCACATGCTTCTAGAAAGGAGGTGTTTTATTTTCATAAATATTCGATTAAAAGGTGATAAATAAAGGATTTTTTTAAATTGGATTATTTTAAAGAGATAAATGTTGGATTAAACTCTTTTATTTATGATAATTAAAGGATAAAGTTATCAAAATAGAAGAGTGGTGGCCAAGTAAGGACTCTAGCCTAGTAAATTTGGCTATAAAAGGAAAAGAGAGGCCATTCAAAGATTATTTACTCTTCCTTGATAACCTCTGTCGAATTTTCTCTGCAACCCACATTCTTTTCTTCTTCATTCTTCTCCTCTCAATATTCCAAAAGCCGAAAGCTTGCTAAGATCAAGGCCATAGCCGAATCTCTAAAGGTTGAAGTGAAGGTGCAATCGATTTCTTCAAATAAGGGTAAGATCCAAGTTTGGTTTCCATTCTTTTATACTTTAGACTTATCGAAATCTAGGGCTAATTCCATTAATGTTCATGGTTGCCAAAACTTTGAAGAGATCTTTCGGGACTTACTAAGTGTAGACTACAAGGAAGGAGAAGTTCTTTTCCCCAAGGTACACCACAGTCGCATGTTCCCTAGTTATTCGGTGAATTTCGGGATTTAAGAATCTAAGGTAAGTCATATTTAACATTCGGCTAAGGGTTATTTGTTGTGAATAAATGTTAGAAATTGATCTAACATGTAGTTATAGGGATTTCGACAGAGGGATACAAAGATTTTGGGATTTGAGAATTTCAAGGTAAGTTTAAGAATACTAATCCTACTAGGATTTGGATTTATGGCCGAATGGCTTTTTATTAAAATAGTAAGTGAATAATCAAATGTAGGGATTAAGGATCTAAGCGGTAGATCAGATTTCGAGATCTCAAGGAATTTGCTAAGTGAATCAGTGTGTACCCCTTTTACTTTGTAATATGAATTATGGTTATATGTATTAAAATATGTGTTAATGGAAATATGATGTGAACTCTGGTATATTATGCATATTAATATATATGGGGCATATGGTTGTATATTGAAAGCGGAAGTGAAAAGTGGTGACTTAAGACCATAGTAATCTGAAAAGTGGTGACTTACGACCACGATGTCCAAAAAGTGGTGACCTAAGACCACGATGTCTGAAAAGTGGTTTCCTAAGACCACGAGATCACGGGGCCTTAAGCCCGCAAATTGGTGTGTAGCGGATGGAGGGTTGACTTAGTAGTCCCACTGCGGTGTGCTTGGCGGTGCGGGGTGTGTAGCGGATGGACAATTAGGTTTGGGTTTGGGAATGCATCATAATTTGTATGCTATGATATGAATGTGTAATATTTGTTATGCCTGATTCTATTATGATTTAGTGCTGGTTACACATTGAGTCTGTTTGACTCACCCACTGGGGAATATTTTTCAGGTGATGAGCAATAATGGACCGGGTCGGCAGGAGCTAAAGGTGGCCATGCATAGCAAGGAAAAATCTTATTATTTGGGATTTTTATTTTTACTAAGTACTTTTTTTTTAAGTTTGGGAATTATTTGATGTAATAAGGCCATAAGGCCATAGTTGGATTACTTTATTTTATTTTTATTTATTAAAGTTTAAAGTATATTTATTCAAAACAAAGCCCAAACGTTTTGTCACCGTAAATAAATGGGTTCCAACATAAGTTAAATTTGTTTTCAACTCAAGCCCAACCCAAAACAATTATTTTTTTTTAAAATCACACAAGTTTTTCTCTAAGTAACAAAGAATTTTGAAACCAGTTTACTTTAGGAACATACCAAATCTGGTCAAGGCTCGTGGGCCGGGTTTGGCGTGTTTCAGTTTGGTATCAGAGACCAGTTTTAAAACTCTCGGCCTGTGGGCTAAGGCCCAAAACATTTTCGAATCGTGCCTAAATAAGTTTTATAAAAATATTTTATGAAATCAGCAGGTTTTTCTGGCATGGCACCCAAGTCTCCGACCCGCAGTCCACCAGGTAAGTACTTCTATCCATTTGTGTGATTTATTGTATGATCTGTAGAAGGGTAGGAATGGAATGTAGAAATAGTATGATAGGTACTTGAACCCTAGGATTAGTTACCCCAACATTTACATAACACTTAAGTGCCTAATTGAACAAACCTATGGCTAAGTCACCGAGTTAGGGTGTGGCAACCCCTATGCGCATATCTAGGATTGGATCCGGAAGAGCCTGGTACTTAAGCAGTCCTAGTGACTCACCTCCTCTTCGCAGGAATCCTACCTGGTGCGTAGCTACGGTTCACTCTAACCATAAGGACTTATTCATAGGCTAAACGCAATAACTAAAACCCGAACGGGAACTAGCCGTATTTTTATAAAAACACTAGTTTTAAAACTCTTAAAATTACCTTTTAAATTTGTGAAACCCATCTTTACAAAATTTTCCGAAAAATTTCCGATTTATGAAAATTACAAAAATACCCTTAGTGGTAAAATTATCAAAATGCCCTTGGTTTATAAAACGACCAGCTACCCAACAGATTTACCAAAATTTCATTATTTTATAAATGTTCAAAAACCCTAATTTGCAAACTATCAAAAATACCTTGATTTTGGAAAATTACAAAATTGCCCCTAAACTACAAAATTACCAAAATGACCTTGATTTTCAAAAATTTTGCAACATTACCAATTGGAAAACAAATTCTCAAAAAGAACCCCAAGTTTTGCAACTTTTGAAATACCCCAATTATTAAACTTTACAAATTTACCTGATTTGTGAAAAATTACCAAAATACCAGAGGTCTAAAATTACAAAAATACCCCTGATTTTAAAATTTTTCCAAAATACCACAGGGAATTTAAAAATACCAAAATACTTTGTGACAGAATCACCAAGGAACTTTTTCTTTTGAAAATTAAGAAAATACCCACAGTAGGACAAAATTACGAAAATACCACAGTAGTGGAAAAACAACAACAACGAAAACTACAACATTTCTCTGAATGAACGAAGGTTCATAATTGTTTGATGGATGGATGAATGAATGAAAGATCTGTGTGCATGAATGAATACGAAAGAACCACTCCTAAAATTCTTTTCATAAAATTTCTTCATGGGTAATCAAGTGAAACAATGACTAATTCATAAAACTTCTTAATTAAATCGCTACGTTAGAAATAAGTTCTAGGGGCGTGAACTTAGAGATTGGGCCTAGAAGGTATGATGGCTCTATTAAGATCGAGTGCAGCAGCGTAAGCATAGTGCGGTGAGAAGGATTGTACGATCATTAGTAAGTAATTTCGAGGACGAAATTATTTTTAGGAGGGTAGAAAGCGTAACATCCTAGATTAAGGGTTATGCGTTCGTGCCTAATTCATGAGTTAGTAGGTTTTGGCAGTGTTAGAAGTGTATTAAGGGTTTTTAGAATTCTAGGATGGAAGAAGAAAGCTTTGGAAAATTATTGGTTTTTAAGTAAAAAGGGGAGCTAGGTAAATGAGGCTTTAAAAGAAACTCCGTGTGAAGCATGACACAAGGAACCATGTGGTAAAATGGCATGTTTTATGAATTATGAATGTTTTATGTGAATTCTAGAAATAAGGAAATGTATGGAAATATATGGAAATGTATGGAAATGTGTGGAAATGTATGGAAACGTAAGGCAATGTAGAGAAATGTAAGGAAATGTAAGGAAATGTAAGGAAATGTATGGAAATGAATGGAAATGTAAGGAAATGTGAGGAAATGTATGGAAATGTAAGGAAATGCGCAGAAATGTAAGGAAATGTCTTGTCTTGGAAATGTAGGGAAATGTCCTGAAAATGTAAAGGAATAAAGAGGAAAGTGAACATTTATGGAAACTAGGAAAATGATTTAGAAATGATTCAAAAAAGGAAAGTGAACATTTCTGGAAACTTGGAAATGTAAGGAAATGGCGAGTTTACAGAGCCGATCGAAAATTTTAGGAAACTTAGAAATGACCTAGAAATGTCAAGTTTTAAAGTTTAAAATAGGAAATTAGGGCAAGGTGGCCTTAAAAGAAAAAGTTGGTGAAATTTGACACACAAACAGGCTTGGAAAAGTGGCCTGAAGATGTCACTTAGGGCCTATGGAAATGGCGCCATATGCAAGAGGAATGGGCCTGAGTTCGAGTCACTTGGAAAGCAAATAAGGGAGGTTTTATTTTTGCTTCCAGAAGACTGAGGTGGACGGCACATGCTTCTAGAAAGGAGGTGTTTTATTTTCATAAATATTCGATTAAAAAGGTGATAAATAAAGGATTTTTTTAAATTGGATTATTTTGAAGAGATAAATGTTGGATTAAACTCTTTTATTTATGATAATTAAAGGATAAAGTTATCAAAATAGAAGAGTGGTGGCCAAGTAAGGGACTCTAGCCTAGTAAATTTGGCTATAAAAGGAAAAGAGAGGCCATTCAGCATTATTTACTCTTCCTTGATAACCTCTGTCGAATTTTCTCTGCAACCCACATTCTTTTCTTCTTCATTCTTCTCCTCTCAATATTCCAAAAGCCGAAAGCTTGCTAAGATCAAGGCCATAGCCGAATCTCTAAAGGTTGAAGTGAAGGTGCAATCGATTTCTTCAAATAAGGGTAAGATCCAAGTTTGGTTTCCATTCTTTTATACTTTAGACTTATCGAAATCTAGGGCTAATTCCATTAATGTTCATGGTTGCCAAAACTTTGAAGAGATCTTTCGGGACTTACTAAGTGTAGACTACAAGGAAGGAGAAGTTCTTTTCCCGAAGGTACACCATAGGCTGCATGTTCCCTAGTTATTCGGTGAATTTCGGGATTTAAGAATCTAAGGTAAGTCATATTTAACATTCGGCTAAGGGTTATTTGTTGTGAATAAATGTTAGAAATTGATCTAACATGTAGTTATAGGGATTTCGACAGAGGGATACAAAGATTTTGGGATTTGAGAATTTCAAGGTAAGTTTAAGAATACTAATCCTACTAGGATTTGGATTTATGGCCGAATGGCTTTCTATTAAAATAGTAAGTGAATAATCAAATGTAGGGATTAAGGATCTAAGCGGTAGATCAGATTTCGAGATCTCAAGGAATTTGCTAAGTGAATCAGGTGTGTACCCCGCACTACTTTGTAATATGAATTATGGTTATATGTATTAAAATATGTGTTAATGGAAATATGATGTGAACTCTGGTATATTATGCATATTAATATATATGGGGCATATGGTTGTATATTGAAAGCGGAAGTGAAAAGTGGTGACTTAAGACCATAGTAATCTGAAAAGTGGTGACTTACGACCACAGTAATCTGAAAAGTGGTGACCTAAGACCACAGTAATCTGAAAAGTGGTTTCCTAAGACCACAGATGCGGGGCCTTAAGCCCGCAAATTGGTGTGTAGCGGATGGAGGGTTGACTTAGTAGTCCCCACGGTGTGCTTGGCAGGTACAGGGGTGTGTAGCGGATGGACAATTAGGTTTGGGTTTGGGAATGCATCATAATTTGTATGCTATGATATGAATGTGTAATATTTGTTATGCCTGATTCTATTATGATTTAGTGTTTGGTTACACATTGAGTCTGTTTGACTCACCCGTTGGGAATATTTTTCGGTGATGAGCAATAATGGACCGGGTCTACAGGGAGCTAAAGGTGGCCATGCATAGCAAGGAAAAATCTTATTATTTGGGATTTTTATTTTTACTAAGTACTTTTTTTTTAAGTTTGGGAATTATTTGATGTAATAAGGCCATAAGGCCATAGTTGGATTACTTTATTTTATTTTTATTTATTAAAGTTTAAAGTATATTTATTCAAAACAAAGCCCAAACGTTTTGTCACCATAAATAAATGGGTTCCAACATAAGTTAAATTTGTTTTCAACTCAAGCCCAACCCAAAACAATTATTTTTTTAAAATCACACAAGTTTTTCTCTAAGTAACAAAGAATTTTGAAACCAGTTTACTTTAGGAACATACCAAATCTGGTCAAGGCTCGTGGGCCGGGTTTGGCGTGTTTCAGTTTGGTATCAGAGACCAGTTTTAAAACTCTCGGCCTGTGGGCTAAGGTCCAAAACATTTTCGAATCGTGCCTAAATAAGTTTTATAAAAATATTTTATGAAATCAGCAGGTTTTTCTGGCATGGCACCCAAGTCTCCGACCCGAAGTCCACCAGGTAAGTACTTCTATCCATTTGTGTGATTTATTGTATGATCTCAGAGAAGGGTAGGAATGGAATGTAGAAATAGTATGATAGGTACTTGAACCCTAGGATTAGTTACCCCAACATTTACATAACACTTAAGTGCCTAATTGAACAAACCTATGGCTAAGTCACCGAGTTAGGGTGTGGCAACCCCTGTGCGCATATCTAGGATTGGATCCGGAAGAGCCTGGTACTTAAGCAGTCCTAGTGACTCACCTCCTCTTCGCAGGAATCCTACCTGGTGCGTAGCTACGGTTCACTCTAACCATAAGGACTTATTCATAGGCTAAACGCAATAACTAAAACCCGAACGGAACTAGCCGTATTTTTATAAAAACACTAGTTTTAAAACTCTTAAAATTACCTTTTAAATTTGTGAAACCCATCTTTACAAAATTTTCCGAAAAATTTCCGATTTATGAAAATTACAAAAATACCCTTAGTGGTAAAATTATCAAAATGCCCTTGGTTTATAAAACGACCAGCTACCCAACAGTTTTACCAAAATTTCATTATTTTATAAATGTTCAAAAACCCTAATTTGCAAACTATCAAAAATACCTTGATTTTGGAAAATTACAAAATTGCCCCTAAACTACAAAATTACCAAAATGACCTTGATTTTCAAAAATTTTGCAACATTACCGAATTGGAAAACAAATTCTCAAAAAGAACCCCCAAGTTTTGCAACTTTTGAAATACCCCTGAATTATTAAACTTTACAAATTTACCCTGATTTGTGAAAAATTACCAAAATACCCCGAGGTCTAAAATTACAAAAATACCCCCGGATTTTAAAATTTTTCCAAAATACCCTGGGAATTTAAAAATACCAAAATACTTTGTGACAGAATCACCAAGGAACTTTTTCTTTTGAAAAATTAAGAAAATACCCCTGTAGGACAAAATTACGAAAATACCCCTGGTAGTGGAAAAACAACAACAACGAAAACTACAACATTTCTCTGAATGAACGAAGGTTCATAATTGTTTGATGGATGGATGAATGAATGAAAGACTGTGTGCATGAATGAATACGAAAGAACCACTCCTAAAATTCTTTTCATAAAATTTCTTCGCGGGTAATCAAGTGAAACAATGACTAATTCATAAAACTTCTTAATTAAATCGCTACGTTAGAAATAAGTTCTAGGGGACGTGAACTTAGAGATTGGGCCTAGAAGGTATGATGGCTCTATTAAGATCAGAGTGCGCAGCGTAAGCATAGTGCGGTGAGAAGGATTGTACGACTGTTAGTAAGTAATTTCGAGGACGAAATTATTTTTAAGGAGGGTAGAACTGTAACATCCTAGATTAAGGGTTATGTTAAAGTGCCTAATTCATGAGTTAGTAGGTTTTGGCGGTGTTAGAAGTGTATTAAGGGTTTTAGAATTCTAGGATGGAAGAAGAAAGCTTTGGAAAATTATTGGTTTTTAAGTAAAAAGGGAGCTAGGTAAATGAGGCTTTAAAAGAAACTCAGTGTGAAGCATGACACAAGGAACCATGTGGTAAAATGGCATGTTTTATGAATTATGAATGTTTTATGTGAATTCTAGAAATAAGGAAATGTATGGAAATATATGGAAATGTATGGAAATGTATGGAAATGTATGGAAATGTGTGAAATGTATGGAAACGTAAGGCAATGTAGGAAATGTAAGAAATGTAAGAAATGTAAGGAAATGTATGGAAATGAATGGAAATGTAAGGAAATGTGAGGAAATGTATGGAAATGTAAGGAAATGCAGGAAATGTAAGGAAATGTCTTGTCTTGGAAATGTAGGAAATGTCCTCGAAAATGTAAAGGAATAAAGAGGAAAGTGAACATTTATGGAAACTAGGAAAATGATTTAGAAATGATTCAAAAAAGGAAAGTGAACATTTCTGGAAACTTGGAAATGTAAGGAAATGGCAAGTTTACAGAGCCGATCGAAAATTTTAGGAAACTTAGAAATGACCTAGAAATGTCAAGTTTTAAAGTTTAAAATAGGAAATTAGGGCAAGGTGGCCTTAAAAGAAAAAGTTGGTGAAATTTGACACACAAACAGGCTTGGAAAAGTGGCCTGAAGATGTCACTTAGGGCCTATGGAAATGGCGCCATATGCAAGAGGAATGGGCCTGAGTTCGAGTCACTTGGAAAGCAAATAAGGAGGTTTTATTTTTGCTTCCGTAAGACCGAGGTGGACGGCACATGCTTCTAGAAAGGAGGTGTTTTATTTTCATAAATATTCGATTAAAAAGGTGATAAATAAAGGATTTTTTAAATTGGATTATTTTGAAGAGATAAATGTTGGATTAAACTCTTTTATTTATGATAATTAAAGGATAAAGTTATCAAAATAGAAGAGTGGTGGCCAAATAAGGACTCTAGCCTAGTAAATTTGGCTATAAAAGGAAAAGAGAGGCCATTCAGCATTATTTACTCTTCCTTGATAACCTCTGTCGAATTTTCTCTGCAACCCACATTCTTTTCTTCTTCATTCTTCTCCTCTCAATATTCCAAAAGCCGAAAGCTTGCTAAGATCAAGGCCATAGCCGAATCTCTAAAGGTTGAAGTGAAGGTGCAATCGATTTCTTCAAATAAGGGTAAGATCCAAGTTTGGTTTCCATTCTTTTATACTTTAGACTTATCGAAATCTAGGGCTAATTCCATTAATGTTCATGGTTGCCAAAACTTTGAAGAGATCTTTCGGGACTTACTAAGTGTAGACTACAAGGAAGGAGAAGTTCTTTTCCCGAAGGTACACCATAGGCTGCATGTTCCCTAGTTATTCGGTGAATTTCGGGATTTAAGAATCTAAGGTAAGTCATATTTAACATTCGGCTAAGGGTTATTTGTTGTGAATAAATGTTAGAAATTGATCTAACATGTAGTTATAGGGATTTCGACAGAGGGATACAAAGATTTTGGGATTTTAGAATTTCAAGGTAAGTTTAAGAATACTAATCCTACTAGGATTCGGATTTATGGCCGAATGGCTTTTTATTAAAATAGTAAGTGAATAATCAAATGTAGGGATTAAGGATCTAAGCGGTAGATCAGATTTCGAGATCTCAAGGAATTTGCTAAGTGAATCAGGTGTGTACCCCGCACTACTTTGTAATATGAATTATGGTTATATGTATTAAAATATGTGTTAATGGAAATATGATGTGAACTCTGGTATATTATGCATATTAATATATATGGGGCATATGGTTGTATATTGAAAGCGGAAGTGAAAAGTGGTGACTTAAGACCATAGTAATCTGAAAAGTGGTGACTTACGACCACAGTAATCTGAAAAGTGGTGACCTAAGACCACGATGTCCCGAAAAGTGGTTTCCTAAGACCACAGATGCGGGGCTTTAAGCCCGCAAATTGGTGTGTAGCGGATGGAGGGTTGACTTAGTAGTCCCCACGGTGTGCTTGGCAGGTACGGGGGTGTGTAGCGGATGGACAATTAGGTTTGGGTTTGGGAATGCATCATAATTTGTATGCTATGATATGAATGTGTAATATTTGTTATGCCTGATTCTATTATGATTTAGTCTTTGGTTACACATTGAGTCTGTTTGACTCACCCCGTTGGGGAATATTTTTCAGGTGATGAGCAATAATGGACCGGGTCGGCAGGAGCTAAAGGTGGCCATGCATAGCAAGGAAAAATCTTATTATTTGGGATTTTTATTTTTACTAAGTACTTTTTTTTTAAGTTTGGGAATTATTTGATGTAATAAGGCCATAAGGCCATAGTTGGATTACTTTATTTTATTTTTATTTATTAAAGTTTAAAGTATATTTATTCAAAACAAAGCCCAAACGTTTTGTCACCATAAATAAATGGGTTCCAACATAAGTTAAATTTGTTTTCAACTCAAGCCCAACCCAAAACAATTATTTTTTTTTTAAAATCACACAAGTTTTTCTCTAAGTAACAAAGAATTTTGAAACCAGTTTACTTTAGGAACATACCAAATCTGGTCAAGGCTCGTGGGCCGGGTTTGGCGTGTTTCAATATCCAAAAGAAATTTTCCTATTTATACCAAAAGGAGCTGAAGGATAGTGTGATGTTGCTCCGACCCGTGTCCAACTTTTACGAGCTTTCGAATACTATAAAATAGAGGAAATAAAGAACGTAAGCATTTAATGCTTAGTAAGTTCGTATAACAGGAAATTAACTTACCATTCATTTTCATTAAAATAAACATATAAGATGCATCCAAGCAATTTGGCTAATAGCCTAAAACACACAACTTCATCAAACATGTTAGTCATTTACTTCACATAAATTTCAAGAATCATGTATGAACTCATCAATACCAAATTCCCATGTATTTCATGTATATACAGGTAACAATTCGCTTTGAATTCATTTATTTTCTCGTACTAGGGTTTTACCCGTTGAATCATTTAAAATATCGATGGATACTCGGGTAGTACACATAAAGTGTACAAGTCTATACTTCATCAATTCATATTCGGGAATGCTCGTACGAGCACATAAACGGGAAGCTCATATGATCCATATAACGGAAACCTTATCCAGGCTGTATAACGGGAAGCTCATAAGAGCCATAATTAGGAAGCTCATGCGAGCCAATAACAGGTAGCTGCGAAGAGCCATCAACGGGAAGCTCCGGATAGCCATATATCGGGAAGTTCAAGAGAGCCATGTCGGGAAGTTCACAAGGAGCCTTTAATCGAGAAGATCACGAAGAACCATATAACGGTACGCTCATAAGAGCTGTGCTGTGTCTACAACACATGTAGGATCACAACCGATCAGGATGCTCCGAAGAGTTATTAACGAGAAGCTCGCAAAAATCATATAACTGAAAGCTCGAGAAGGTCAAATATCGGTATGCTCATGAGAGCTAATATCGGGACACTCTTCTGAGCTGTAGTGTATCCGCAACACATACAATACCACAACCAATCGGGAAAAATCTTGTATCCATCGAATTTTATTTATTCAAACAGGAATTATTACTTATCGAGTATTATCATATATGTGATCAATTTCTTACATATAGCATTTATACATTTCACATATACAACATCTAATTCCAGCATATAAATATACACAATTTAGTTACATGAACTTACCTCGACAATGTTCCTGAACTCGTATGCTACTAATCTGTTACTTTTTCTTTACCTCGAGTTAGCTTCACATTTGATCTATCCAGATCTATATGATTAAATTTAGTTCAATTTAATACAATTCCTATTCAATTCAATTCAATTCACATCTTAGGAAAAATTACCATTTTTCCCCTATACTTTTAATTAATGATGATTTTGCCCCTAGGCTCGGAAAATGAAATTCATGCAATTTAATCCTTATTCCAAGCCCAACCGATTTTTACATATAACATTTGTAGCCCATGTAATTCATAAAATTCAAAATTTTTCCATGAATTTTACATCTTTACAATCTAGTCCCTAAATCACAATTTCACTTTACAAAAGTTGTTTATCTATCAACAACATTTTATTTTCTACCATAAATTTCATAACTCATGCATATTCATCCATGGCAAAACCCTAGTACTTTAATTAAATTTTGCAAATTAATCCTCGAGATAGTTAGATTAAGCTATTACGATTTCGGAAATATAAAAATTATTTAAAATGGGACAAGATTACTTACCCAATTAAGCCAAATAAGCTTGCTTGAGTTCTCTTCTCTTAGCTAGGGTTTCCATAAAAAAAAATTTGGGAAAGATGATGAAAAAGATAATATTTTCATTATTTAATTATTTATCATGTTTATGATGAAAAAGATAATATTTTCATTATTTAATTATTTATCATGTTTTGTTATTTTTACTTTCTAATTTAGTCCTTTTCTTTAATTAATTTTCCATGGATAAACCATCATACTTATCTATTAACTCCTCTTAATGGAAATTTTCCATATAAGGACCTCCATTTTGAATTCCATAGCTATTTGATCCCTTTAGCTATTAGAATTCAGCTTTTGCATTTTATGCAATTTGGTCCTTTTTTTTAATTAATCATGTAATCGAAAAAATTTCCTTAATGAAATTTTCATACGATATTCCTATCATACAATAGACCATAAAATAATATTAAAATAAATTTTCTTTCGGGCTCAGATTTGTGGTCCCGAAACCACTGTTCTGGCTTCACTGAAAAAAGGTTGCTACACAAACTCCATTGTAATTCATTCTCATTTCCATTCTGGAATAGAAATTGGTTGTAACAACCCAGAAAGAACTTAGTGTTCGGCTTTTCCCTGATGACAGGTTAGATATTTAGCGACAAATTCGACAATCTCCCTTTTCATTCTGAGCCACCAATACGATTCTTGTAAATCACAATACATTTTTTACACCATCAGGATGCTTAGCAAAAGGGTTATTGTGAGCCTCGTCTAAAATCACTTCTTTCAATCCAGCAACATAGGGAACACAGATTCATTTACAAAATCTAAGGAAACCATTTTCATCTACGCTGAAATTTTTAACAATGCCTTGCTAAACTAACTCCATTTTCTCAGAAAACTTAGCATCCACAAGTTGCACCTCCTTTATTTGATCAAGCAACACAGGTTTTGTAACACCTTTAACCCCTATCCGTCACCAGAATAGTGTTACGAGGTATTATCGATCACTCACTTCATAACATATACATATCTCATAATTTAAACATTCTAATACATATGTTATTCAAACACAATCATATTATCCCTTACAAGGCTCTACGAGGCCTTAAAACATGCTTAGAAGTGGTTCGGGACTAAACCAAACATATACAAAAACTTTCAAAACTTAGAATAATTTTCACATTTTCAAACGTCATATGCCCGTGTGGACAGGTCGTGTGCCTCACACGGCTTCCAGACACGTCTGTGTCACAGACCATGTGGAAACAGGGCATACATACTGACTTGGACACACGGCCACCAGACACGCCCATGTGTTTAGGCCGTGGAACACACTGACTTGTTTTATTAAAACAGCAGGGGTCACACGGTTGAGACACATGCTCGTGTTCTCAGGCCTTGTGGCACGAAATTAGGCTTGGTTTAAGCCATATTTCTCACCCTCCTCATGGATACCTAAACCACATCATTTTGTACCATTTCAATACCATTAATAGGCAACCAAAACATTCCAAATGCACAAGCTATAATCATCACTATAACCTATTTTGTTGATACAATATTTCCCAATTCAAACATCAATTCATACCTCAAAAATGAACCTATTCATCAACTCAATTTTTATGCATTTCTTAAGCAAATACTCATCATCTATCAAATGATCATATGAATAACTTAAACCATTATTAAAACAGCCATATACACTTAGATCATTTCAAGCAAATCTCATAACAATTCTAAGCTATTTAGCCAATATCAAGTTTATCAAAGTATACTAAATTCCACAACCACATTCATAATCAACCATCTCAAATAGCCAAATACATTCCAACCATAATATCAAATACCATAGCCTATACATGCCATATAACCAAGTCATAAAGGTATAAATACCGAAATCATTAACCAAATAATGTGATGCGATCTCCGCCGACTTCCAACCCGAGCAAATCTTCGAAAATCTATAAACATAGGAAAAACACACAAAGTAAGCTTTGAAAGCTCAGTAAGCTCGTATCTTAATAAACTTAACATAATAAATAATTCCAATTCAATGTCATAAACATAATATACTATCTCACATGCCAAAACACAACTTATCTCAAGTTTATAACATGATTTCATATCAAATCATCACCCTTCAATAATATACTTACTTACTAACTTTAGGTTTTACAAGCTTATTCAATTCAATTCTCATATAACATTCAATTCACACTTTCTTATAGCCAAATAAGCACATTATGGAAAATAGCTCATCAAATCAAATATCTTTTTCATATGAATCTCATTTCAACATTTATACCCAAATTCACCTTTCATTCATAAAGTATCTGACAATTTCACATATGCCACTTTATAAACCACATCTTATTCATTTGTTCATGTTTCATTTGCACATATTCACATTTCATTTGCATATACATCACATAACATTCTTTGCACATATATACTTACCTTTCATTATCAAATATTGTATACATTTCGTACCTGAATCGGAATGTTATTCACTTAATCACTTATTTCTCAGAACGCCCATTGAACCGATCGGAATCAATAAGAATACTCGGACAGCTCAGAAAGCTCGTACAATGCCAACGTCCCAGACGTGGTCTTACATGTAATCAAATATCGATACCACTGTCCCAGATAGGGTCTTACACGAAATCATATATGATGCCGATGTGCCAGACATGGTCTTACACGTAATCTCTACTCGATGCTAGTGTCCCAGACACGATCTTACACGATATCTCAAATCGATGCCAACGTCCCAGACGTGGTCTTACACGAAATCATATCTCAGAATCCTATGTCATGACATATGTATCCTCTACAATTCCTAGGGTTCATACAGGCTTTTCAGACGTTATCATGATATAAGAACTTTCTCGTATTCATATATTCTGCTTCTCGAACAATTCAACATCATAATATCATATGTATATATATAACTTATTCAAAACACATACATTTGCATTACCATTTGGCATTGAATTCAATCATACAAATAATATTGTAACATCCGGGATTTTGGGCTTATGAATTATTGTTGAATTTTCTGTGGAAGCATGTCTATGTGCATTATAAATATGTTATGTGAATTTTCAGAACCTTAGAATATAGAAGAATGCCTTAGGAAATATTAAGTCTTGAATTTTAAGAGAAAGCTAAGCTTGATAGGGCCTTAAGAAAATTAGTAAGGCGAATATGACACACAAATAGGCTTGTTACAGTGGCAAGGAGGCGCCACTTAAAGCCCAGTAAGTGACGCCACAAGCATGTACAATGGGCCTAGGTTCGAGCAACGTGGGAAGCAAATAAGAGCTTTTATTTTTTGGCAACAAGGGGTAGTAGTGGACGGCAAGGGGAGACTGTGGGATGAGTTTAAGATGTGATTAAATTCCCTTGAAAATTTCGACTAAAGCAGGAGATAATTGAGGATTTATTTTTAATTATTTTGAATAAGTAAGAGAAGAGGAAAAATAGGAGAATAACAAGGATAAGCTTGTGTAGTCGAAATTTATCATTAGAGTATCCATCTTTTTCCTTTGTTTTTCTTTTATTCTCCCATCTCTTTCTCTGGCCGAATTTTACTTCTCTTCTTTTCTCAAGTTTTCTTTTTTTTAAGTCGAAATCTTCTTCTCTCCAAAGACCACCATTGCCGATTCTCCCTAAGGCCTTATACCTTTCTCTTTTTACTCTTGTTGAAGCCGAATACACAAGGGGCTCATAACCAACTATTCTCTAAGCCTCAAGCCGAATCTCTGTGGTTTTAAGCAAGGGTGCCGTCGACTGTAGTATTAAGGTAAGATCAAATGTTATTCGATTCCCATCCCTTTTTCTTGTAGACTTGTCAAAATCTAGGAACTAATCCATTGTTGTTCATGGCCAAAACTTTGAAAGATCTTTCGGGATTTGTCTGCTATTGTCGACTTCAAGGGAGAAGGGGTCTTTCGGGACTTTTAAGATCTAAGGTAAGCTATGGATGATATTCGGCCATAGGCCATTTTTATTGGGATTAAATGTTAGATTGGATCTAACATATGTCTGTAGGGATTTCGGCAGATACCATAATTAAGAAGCTATTTCGGGATTTAGATCCACAAGGTAAGTGAATCTGACATTCGGCCAAGGCCATGTTTAGTGACTAGATCTATTTCTGATTTATTCAAAAGTCGAAAACTAATCGTTTAGGTGATCTAGTGTTTGGTTGATTGCTAGGGGGAAATATCACGAAATCTCGGGATTTGGTTAGTAACCAAATCGGCAGCAAGGAATTAAAGATCTAAAGCATTAGATCAGAATTTTCGGGATCTTAGTGAAAGCGTTATTAAATCAGGTGTGTACCCCCATCCTAAGCCTTAATAGATTTATGGTTATGTTTTAATAAATATGTTAATATGAATATGTAAAATGCGGCTAAGGTACCATGCAATGGTACAAAGTACTCAGGTACGTTTACCTACTCCTACTATGAGTATAATATGATTTGTTATGGCACATATGTGAAACTATGAAAATGTGAATAAGGAATAGGACATGGTTAAAGCATATTTGTATGACATGGGGCTTGTTAAAATGGAAGGAGGCGCCACTTAAAGCCCAGTAAGTGACACCACAAGCATGTACAATGGGCCTAGGTTCGAGCAACGTGGGAAGCAAATAAGAGCTTTTATTTTGCGGCAACAAGGGGTAGTAGTGGACGGCAAGGGGAGACTATGGGATGAGTTTAAGATGTGATTAAATTCCCTTGAAAATTTCGGCTAAAGCAGGAGATAATTGAGGATTTATTTTTAATTATTTTGAATAAGTAAGAGAAGAGGAAAAATAGGAGAATAACAAGGATAAGCTTGTGTAGCTGAAATTTATCATTAGAGTATCCATCTTTTTCCTTTGTTTTTCCTTTATTCTCTCATCTCTTTTTCTGGCCGAATTTTACTTCTCTTCTTTTCTCAAGCTTTCTTTTTTTTAAGCCGAAATCTTCTTCTCTCCAAAGACCATCATTGCCGATTCTCCCTAAGGCCTTATACCTCTCTCTTTTTACTCTTGTTGACACAAGGGGCTCATAGCCAACTATTCTCTGAGCCTCAAGCCGAATCTCTGTGGTTTTAAGCAAGGGTGCCGTCGACTGTAGTATTAAGGTAAGATCAAATGTTATTCGATTCCCATCCCTTTTTCTTGTAGACTTGTCAAAATCTAGGAACTAATCCATTGTTGTTCTTGGCCGAAACTTTGAAAGATCTTTCGGGATTTGTCTGCTATTGTCGACTTCAAGAGAGAAGAGGTCTTTCGGGACTTTTAAGATCTAAGGTAAGCTATGGATGATATTCGGCCATAGGCCATTTTTATTGGGATTAAATGTTAGATTGGATCTAACATAAGTCTGTAGGGATTTCGGCAGATACCATAATTAAGAAGCTATTTCGGGATTTAGATCCACAAGGTAAGTGAATCTGACATTCAGCCAAGGCCATGTTTAGTGACTAGATCTATTTCTGATTTATTCAAAAGTCGAAAACTAATCGTTTAGGTGATCTAGTGTTTGGTCGATTGCTATGGGGAAATATCACGAAATCTCGTGATTTGGTTAGTAACCAAATCGGCAGCAAGGAATTAAAGATCTAAAGTATTAGATCGAAATTTTCGGGATCTTAGTGAAAGTGTTATTAAATCAGGTGTGTACCCCCATCCTAAGCCTTAATAGATTTATGGTTATGTTTTAATAAATGTGTTAGTAAGAATATGTAAAATGTGGCTAAGGTACCATGCAATGGTACAAAGTACTCAGGTACGTTTACCTACTCCTACTATGAGTATAATATGATTTGTTATAGCACATATGTGAAACTATGAAAATGTGAATAAGGAATAGGACATGGTTAAAGCATATTTGTATGACATGGGGCATATGGGTGATATGTAAAGGGGAAGTGATCTGGTGGTTTTATACCACAATATCTGAATGTGGTGACTTATGTCACGAAATCTGAATGTGGTGACTTATGTCACAAAATATACTATCTGGTGGCTATGCCACAAAATTGTAAGGGCGATGAGCACGTCGTCTGCAGCGACTGCCTTCGATGATGTGTAGCGGATGGAGGGTCGACTTAGTAGTCCCCACGGTGTGATGGTTGGTACGGGTGATGTGTAGCGGATGGTTATCTAGGTTTGGGTTCCGGATTGCATCATTATCTCTATTTGTTATGTATGTATAATATGTTATGATATGCCTAAATCATTTGGGACTTAGTGTTGGTTATACATACTGAGTCTGTTTGACTCGCCCCGTTGTGGGATATTTTTCAGGTGACACTCAGTGATGGACCGGGTCGGCAGGAGCTTAGTGGTGGCCATGCTCAGCTCAGGATTTAATTTATTTTGGACTTTCTATTTTTAAGTACTTTGGTTTTATTTCGGGTTTTCTTTGATGTAATAAGGCCACTAATATGAAACTGTTTATGCATGCATTTTATTTACTTAACATGGTACGAATTTTATTAAATTAAAGATTAAGTAATGAATCTTAAAATGTTTTGACATTTAACACAAATGGTTTTCATCTTATATAGTAAACTCTAAGAACTCGGCAATGTTTTCAACTTATTGTTTTGAAAATAAGGTTTTTTTTAAATTTAGACTTCGAAAATATACTCGTTTATAACTCAAACACACCACAAATAAATTTTTCTTCAAAACCAACCAAAGTTTTCCAAGGAAACAAACAAGTTTTGAACTGTTTTTACTCAAGGAACATACTAGATCCGGTCAAGGATCGTGGGCTGGGTTTGAGGTGTTTCAGCTTGGTATCAGAGCCCAGTTTTTAAACTCTCGGCCTTGGGTTTAAAGCCCATAACGTTTTCAAATCGAGCCCAAATAAAGTTTTGTAAAAATTTTTGGAATTAAGCAGGTTTTCTGGCATGGCACCTAAGTCTCCGACCCGAAGTCCACCAGGTAAGTACCCCTAGCCATTGTGTGATTTAACGGGAACGTAGATTAGTATATGAAGTACTTGAACCCTAGGATTAGTTTACCCCAACATAGAAATTCATAAAACTTAAAGCCTATTTAAACAAACCTGTGACTAAGTCACCGAGTTAGGGTGTGGTAACCATTGTGCGCATGTCTAGGATTGGATTCAGGAAGAGCCTGGTATTTAAGCAGTCCTCGTGACTCACCTCCTCTTCGCTCGAATCCTACCTGGTGCGTAGTAACGGTTCACCCTAACCAAGAGGACTTACTCATAGGCTAAACTCAGTAACTAAAACCCGAAAGGGACTAGCCATATTTTTATGAAAACCCTAGTTTTAAAAATCAACAAACTACCCTTTTGAATTGTGAAAATTAATTATTTTGAAAATTTTCCAAAATATTCCTAATTTATAAAATTATATAAATACCCCTGGTTGTAAAATTACTAAATGCCCTTGGTTTGAAAAAAATTTTAAATTACCATACTACCCTCGACTTTTACTAAGATATTTTTTCCAAAATACCAGAAACCCCTATTTTGCAAAATATTAAAATACCCTGATTTGGAAAAATTTATGAAATTACCCTTAATTTACAAAATTACCAAAATGACCCTGATTTCCAAAATTTTGCCATACCTCTGATTTCAAAAAATTTTCAAAAGTACCCTCGAGTTTTGAAAATTTCAAAGTGCCCTGATTTATTAAGATTTTCAAATTGACCCCGAGTTATTACCAAAATACCCCTGTAGGAGAAATGACGAAAATACCCCTGGGATAGGAACAGACACAAAGGTTGGAATGATGAATGTGTGTGGTAGAAACTACTGAATGGATGTGTTTCTCTGAACTAGGATAGAAGACTTGAAACTTTGTAATGGTCGAAAGAACTACTTCTAAACTCCTTTTCATAAAAATTGTTCGCGGATAATTAGTGGAACAAGGACTAATGCATAAAATTTCGTAATCAGATTAAAGCGCGATCGTAGAAATGAGTTCTAGGGGACATGGTCGTAATGTGCGAGGGGCGTGGTAGAGCGTAATAGATCGATCGGAACCCGTTAGATTGGGTCAGTGGTCTAAGAATGAGGTATCACGCCACCACCACCACCGTTGTTGGTGTTGGCGGCAATATCGAGACGGGGATGATCTTTGTATCGCAGACGAGCTTCTACGAGTTCTTGAGATGGTGGCTAGAGCAGGTGAAAATACGGGAGCTCAGAAATCTGTACCCGAGTGACTCCGAGCCAATGGAGCTGAGGTGTTCCGTGGTGTATCTGGTGTGGCACCCAGTACGGCTGAGTATTGGTTGAAGGCGACAGAGCGAATTATGGATAAGTTGGATCTGACCGCTGAGGAGAAGCTGAAAGGAATGGTGTCGCTTCTTTGCGACGAAGCATATCAATGGTGGCTCACAGTTCGGGATGGTGCCACAGCTGAGGATCTGACTTGGGAGTACGTTAAGGCGGCGTATCAGAAGAAGTATGTCGGCACGCGTTACACTGATGCGCAGAGGAAGGCATTTCTGGGGCTAGTTCAGGGGAATAAGTCCGTAGCAGAGTATGAAGCTGAATTCCTAAGGTTGAGTCGGTATGCTCGAGAAGTAGTGGCTACGGAGCATGAGCGATGTGTTTGTTTTGAGGACGGACTAAGGGATGACCTGAGGTTGTTAATAGCTCCGCACCAGGAGCGGAAGTTTTCTGCATTGGTAGAGAAGGCTAAAGTAGCTGAAGGGATTAAGGACTCTGTAAGGCAAAACACGGATTGGAACAGGCAGAAGAGAGGTTTTAGATCGTCAAGATCGTCTAAGAATGTACAGAATAGGCCTAGAGTTAATGGGCCGCGAGGTCAGCAGGTTGGTACAGGAGGGCAATACTGTACTTGTACCCAGTGTGGGAAGATGCATCTAGGAGAGTGTTGGAAGAAGACAGGAGGATGTTTTAAGTGTGGATCCAAGGATCACATGATTAAGGACTGTCCTATTAAGATAGACGGGAGCCGCCCAACAAGTCAGGGTGTTAATCAGGTCGGTAGAGGTGGACAGCAGCCTCAGCAAGGTCGTCGTCCGAATGGTAGAGGTAACGGTGCTGGAAGAGGACGGGGAACACCTGGCAGAGGTGTTGGTAATACAGAGGCAAGACAGCCGGGTCTAGTGTATGCGATTCACCGGAGGGAGGATAGAGACGTGTCGGACATCATAACCGGTACGTTCCTTATAGCGAACAAGCCTTATTTTGCTTTGATTGATGTGGGCTCGACCCATTCTTATGTTGCATGTAGTATAGCTGAAACACTAGGCATAGCCTCTGAACTATCTAATAGGGAGATGACTGTAGTGAGCCCATTAGGTCAAACTATAGTGGTGAACAAAATATTTCAGAATGTACCTCTAGAGATTCAGGGAGTGGTATTTTCTGCCGACTTAATGGAACTACCCTTCGGAGAATTCGATCTCATACTTGGCATGGATTGGCTGGTGGAACATCGGGCTATATTGGATTGTGCGGCTAAGTAAATAGAGTTAAGGACCCCGGAGGATAAGGAGGTAATTATGATAGGGGAAAGAAGGAACTACTTGTCTAACATAGTTTCAGCATTAAAGGCTGATAAGATAGTTCGGAAAGGGTGCAAGGCGTTTTTGGCCTTTATAAGTATGTTGGATGGGAAATAAGGGGGAGTTAGTGGAGTTAGAACAGTGAGAGAGTTTGTAGATGTGTTTCCGGAGGAGTTACCTGGAATACCCTTGGATAGGGAGGTGGAGTTTGGAATTGATTTGCTGCCGGGAATAGCTCCAGTGTCAATTGCCCCGTACAGAATGGCACCAAAGGAGTTGGTTGAGCTCAAGGCTCAGATCCAAGAATTGCTTGATCGTGGGTTTATCCGACCCAGTATGTCTCCATGGGGAGCACCGGTCTTGTTTGTGAAGAAGAAGGATGGAACTATACGTATGTGCATAGATTATCGTCAGTTGAATAAGCTGACCATCAAGAACAAGTACCCATTACCAAGGATAGATGACTTGTTCGATCAACTGAAGGAGGCAGCAATATTCTCAAAGATCGACTTAAGGTCTGGATATCATCAGCTTAAGGTGAAGGAAGCAAATATCCATAAAACAGCTTTCCGAACAAGATACGGCCATTATGAGTTTTTGGTAATGCCGTTCGGGTTGACAAATACCCCAGCCGCGTTCATGGATATGATGAACCGGGTTTTTCAACCTTACTTGGATCGGTTCATTGTTGTGTTCATAGACGACATCCTAGTGTATTCCAAGTCTAAGGAGGAGCATGATGAGCATCTCCGGATTGTGTTGCAAGTGTTGAGGGAGAGGAAGCTCTATGCCAAATTCAGCAAGTGTGAGTTTTGGCTGAAGGAAGTTGCGTTCTTAGGGCATGTAGTGTCTGCAGAAGGAATAAGGGTGGATCCTAGGAAGATTGAAGCAGTGCTAGATTGGAAACCACCTAAGTCTGTGGCTGAGGTTCGCAGTTTCTTGGGATTAGCAGGCTACTACAGAAGGTTTGTAGAATGGTTTTCATCAATAGCTGCACCTTTGACGAAGTTGTTGAGGAAGGAGGTACCTTTCGTATGGATAGAGAAGCAACAGGAGAACTTTGAGAAGCTTAAGAGGGTTTTGACTGAAACTCCGATTTTGATTCAACCCGAGGCAGGGAAGGATTTTGTAGTGTATTGTGACACTTCCCATACAGGTTTGGGTTGCGTACTGATGCAAGATGGGAAAGTAGTCGCTTATGCGTCTCGTCAACTGAGGCCACACGAGGTTAACTACCCGACGCATGACTTGGAATTGGCGGCAGTGGTCTTTGCTCTTAAGGTATGGAGGCACTATTTGTATGGAGAAAAGTCGGTAATCTACACAGGCCACAAGAGCCTTAAGTATCTGCTGACTCAGAAGGAGTTGAACCTGAGGCAGCGAAGGTGGGTGGAATTATTGAAGGACTACGATTGTTCCATAGAATATCACCCGGGTAAGGCGAATGTAGTGGCGGATGCCCTAAGTCAGAAAGTAGTGTCAGATCTGAGGGCGATGTTTGCACATCTGAGCTTGTATGACGATGGAAGGTTGTTGGCAGAGTTGCAAGTCAAACCGACATGGTTGAATGAAGTGAAAGAGGGTCAGTTTTTGGATGAAGATTTAAGTGCTAAGTTACGGCTAGTGCAGAATGGGGAGTTGGAAGATTATGGTATTAATGACGAAGGGGTATTGTGTTTTAAAGGTAAGGTCTGTATGCCGAAGAATGAGGAGTTAAGGCAGAAGATTCTTCAGGAATCGCATAGTAGCCCTTATGCTATGCATCCTGGAGGTACCAAGTTGTACAGAGATCTAAGGGAACAATTTTGGTGGCCTGGTCTAAAACGGGAAGTTACCGAATTTGTCGGCAAGTGCTTAATATGTCAGCAAGTCAAGGCTGAACACCAAGTTTCGTCAGGATTGCTTCAGCCGATAATGATTCCGCAGTGGAAGTGGGAGAGAATTACCATGGACTTCGTTAGTGGGCTTCCCCTTATGCCTACTAAGAAGGACTCGGTATGGTTGATAGTGGATCGGTTGACAAAGTCCGCGCATTTCATTCCAGTGTGAGTTGACTATTCTTTGCAGAAGTTGGCGAAGTTGTATGTGGCGGAGATTGTAAGGTTGCATGGAGTACCGGTATCAATTATTTCGGATAGGGATCCAAGGTTTACGTCTCGGTTTTGGAAAGCTCTACATCAAGCTTTAGGCACCAGATTGGATTTCACTACGGCTTTTCATCCACAATCGGACGGTCAATCTAAACGAGTAATCCAAGTGTTAGAGGATATGCTGAGGGGATGTGTGATAGACTTCAGAGGAAGTTGGGAAGAATATTTGCCCTTAGCTGAGTGTGCATATAACAACAAATATATCGAGCCGATTCGGATGGCACCGTATGAAGCGTTGTATGGACGGAAGTGTCGCACTCCTACGTGTTGGACGGAATTAGGAGAAAGTCGAGTTTTGGGTCCAGAGATTGTGGCTGAATCCGAGGAGAAGGTCGAAGTAATTCGTGCACGGTTAAAGGAGGCATCTGATAGGCAGAAGTCGTATGCAGATTTCAAACGGAAGGAAATAGAATTCGATGTGGGAGATCAAGTATTTCTAAAAGTCTCGCCTTGGAAGAAGGTGATGAGATTTGGTCGCAAAGGGAAGTTAAGTCCCAGGTTTATAGGACCTTATCTGGTATTGAAGCGAGTTGGACCAGTGGCATACCAGTTAGAATTGCCTTCGGAATTGAAATAGATGCACAATGTATTCCATGTATCTATGCTACGTCGTTATCGATCGGATCCATCCCATGTAGTTCCGGCTGAAGAGGTGGAGCTAAGGCCAGATTTGTCCTACGAGGAGGAGCCAATTCAGATTTTGGAACGAGATGTGAAAGTGCTATGAAGGAAATCAGTTCCTTTAGTCAAAGTGTTATGGCGTAATCATGGATCGGAGGAAGCTTCGTGGGAGCCGGAAGAAGCAATGCGACAACAATACCCTCACTTATTTCAGCCAGGTAATTTCGAGGTCGAAATTATTTTAAGGGGGTAGAACTGTAACATTCGGGATTTTGGGCTTATGAATTATTGTTGAATTTTGTGTGGAAGCATGTCTATGTGCATTATAAATATGTTATGTGAATTTTCAGAACCTTAGAATATAGAAGAATGCCTTAGGAAATATTAAGTCTTGAATTTTAAGAGAAAGCTAAGCTTGATAGGGCCTTAAGAAAATTAGTAAGGGGAATATGACACACAAATAGGCTTGTTACAGTGGCAAGGAGGCGCCACTTAAAGCCCAGTAAGTGACGCCACAAGCATGTATAATGGGCCTAGGTTCGAGCAACGTGGGAAGCAAATAAGAGCTTTTATTTTTGGCAACAAGGGTAGTAGTGGGCTGCAAGGGAGACGTGGGATGAGTTTAAGATGTGATTAAATTCCTTGAAAATTTCTTTAAAGCGAGGAGATAATTGAGGATTTATTTTTAATTATTTTGAATAAGTAAGAGAAGAGGAAAAATAGGAGAATAACAAGGATAAGCTTGTGTAGCCGAAATTTATGATTAGAGTATCCATCTTTTTCCTTTATTTTTCTTTTATTCTCCCATCTCTTTCTCTGGCCGAATTTTACTTCTCTTCTTTTCTCAAGTTTTCTTTTTTTTAAGCCGAAATCTTCTTCTCTCCAAAGACCACCATTGCCGATTCTCCCTAAGGCCTTATACCTTTCTCTTTTTACTCTTGTTGAAGCCGAATACACAAGGGGCTCATAACCAACTATTCTCTAAGCCTCAAGCCGAATCTCTGTGGTTTTAAGCAAGGGTGCCGTCGACTGTAGTATTAAGGTAAGATCAAATGTTATTCGATTCCCATCCCTTTTTCTTGTAGACTTGTCAAAATCTAGGAACTAATCCATTGTTGTTCATGGCCAAAACTTTGAAAGATCTTTCGGGATTTGTCTGCTATTGTCGACTTCAAGGGAGAAGGGGTCTTTCGGGACTTTTAAGATCTAAGGTAAGCTATGGATGATATTCGGCCATAGGCCATTTTTATTGGGATTAAATGTTAGATTGGATCTAACATATGTCTGTAGGGATTTCGGCAGATACCATAATTAAGAAGCTATTTCGGGATTTAGATCCACAAGGTAAGTGAATCTGACATTCGGCCAAGGCCATGTTTAGTGACTAGATCTATTTCTGATTTATTCAAAAGTCGAAAACTAATCGTTTAGGTGATCTAGTGTTTGGTTGATTGCTAGGGGAAATATCACGAAATCTCTGGATTTGGTTAGTAACCAAATCGGCGACAAGGAATTAAAGATCTAAAGCATTAGATCGAATTTTCGGATCTTAGTGAAAGCGTTATTAAATCAGGTGTGTACCCCCATCCTAAGCCTTAATAGATTTATGGTTATGTTTTAATAAATGTGTTAATATGAATATGTAAAATGCGGCTAAGGTACCATGCAATGGTACAAAGTACTCAGGTACGTTTACCTACTCCTACTATGAGTATAATATGATTTGTTATGGCACATATGTGAAACTATGAAAATGTGAATAAGGAATAGGACATGGTTAAAGCATATTTGTATGACATGGGGCATATGGGTGATATGTAAAGGGGAAGTGATCTGGTGGTTTTATACCACAATATCTGAATGTGGTGACTTATGTCACGAAATCTGAATGTGGTGACTTATGTCACAAAATATACTATCTGGTGGCTATGCCACAAAGTTATAAGGGCGATAAGCACGTCATCTGCAGCGACTTCCTTCGATGCTGTGTAGCGGATAAAAGGTCAACTTAATAGTCCCCACGGTGTGATGGTTGGTACGGGTGATGTGTAGCGGATGGTTATCTAGGTTTGGGTTCGGGGTTGCATCATTATCTCTATTTGTTATGTATGTATGATATGTTATGATATGCCTAAATCATTTGGGACTTAGTGTTGGTTATACACACTGAGTCTGTTTGACTCACCCCGTTGTAGGATATTTTTCAGGTGACACTCAGTGATGGACCGGGTCGGCAGGAGCTTAGTGGTGGCCATGCTCAGCTCAGGATTTAATTTATTTTGGATTTTCTATTTTTAAGTACTTTGGTTTTATTTCGGGTTTTCTTTGATGTAATAAGGCCACTAATATGAAACTGTTTATGCATGCATTTTATTTACTTAGCATGTTACGAATTTTATTAAATTAAAGATTAAGTAATGAATCTTAAAATGTTTTGACATTTAACACAAATGGTTTTCAGCTTATATAGTAAACTCTAAGAACTCGGCAATGTTTTCAACTTATTGTTTTGAAAATAAGGTTTTTTTTTATTTTAAATTTAGACTTCGAAAATATACTCGTTTATAACTCGAACACACCACAAATAAATTTTTCTTCAAAACCAACCAGAGTTTTCCAAGGAAACAAACAAGTTTTGAACTGTTTTTACTCAAGGAACATACTAGATCCGGTCAAGGCTCGTGGGCCGGGTTTGGGGTGTTTCAAATATGGATTTATAACATGATTTTGTGATGTCTATTAAAATATGAACTTACCTCGTTCGTAGTAACGACAAATTAAGTCAAATAATCCGATACTTTGATTTTCCCTTGATCTAGATCCGAATTCCGCTTTTGCCAATCTAATTAATATCAAAACTAACTTACTTATTCAACATTTCATTCAATTTCATCCCAGAACATAAAATTTAGGCATTTTGCATTTTAGCCCGTAACATTTCACATTTTCATAATTTAGTCCCTATTTCAAAATAACACAAAATACACAAAATCTCATCAAACCCATGTTAGGCCGAATTTACCTTAGGTCCCTAGCAGCCCATTAATTTCATTTATTTCACATTTAACCCCTCAATTTACAAATTTCTCAATTTAGTCCTTAATACACATTTTTATCAAAAATCACTTAGTTAAACATAATAATCTATCAACAAAAATTTATATTTTATCATCAAACCACAAAAACATCAAGCTATCGTCAATGGTAAATCTCAAATTCTTCATTAAATCCGAAAATTAAGGTATGGATTTGCTAGCACTCAAAGAAACGATCTCAAAAACGTAAAAATTATCAAAAACCGAACAAAATCCATACCTTGATTTGAGTTTCAAAGAGCCAAACCTTAAAAACCTTCAAAATGTTTTCTTTCTTTCTTCCATTCGCCCAACAAAGATAATATGCATGCTTTCTTTTAATGTTTTGTTTTATTTATTATATATTAATATAACATTTACAAATTTAACCTTTATAAATTAATTAGAAAACCATATAATGGTTGTCTATTACCATCCATCCAATTAACAAATGGCCAAATTTCATTTTAAGGACTTCATAATTAATTAATCAAAGTAAATAGGCACTTTAACATGTAGCACGCTACTTTTACAATTTACGCAATTAAGTCATTTTATAAAATCAAGCATACAAACGATAAAATTTTCACACGAAACTTTCACACATATTAATTCACATACTGTAAACACCAAAAATAATATTAAAATATTTTCTGACTCGGATTTGTGGCCCGAAACCACTGTTTCGACTAAGGCCTCACTGGGCTGTTACAGGTTTGATTCTCAATTTAGCTAACAAACTACCATACTAAGCTGAGCAAACATTGCTCGCAATTAAATCGCTACATGCATACTCAAAGCATCAGGTACAACATTTGCTTTTCCAGGGTGATAACCGATTACACAATCATAGTCTTTCAACAACTCGATCCAACAACGCTACCTCAAATTCAATTCCTTTTGGGATAAGACGTAGGGGTGAGCAAAACTCGATTCGATTCGAAAAAATCGAAAAAAATTAATTTCGAGTTAATCAAATCGAGTTATTCAAATTATTCAAGTCAACTCGAATAAAAAATTTTGGCTTTCGAGTTCGAGTCGAGTTGAATTTTTCCAATTCGAATAACTTGAACAATTCAAATGACAGATTAGTATAAACACCCTTTTAGTCTCTGTCAATTTTTAAAATGAGCAAACTGGTCTCTCTCTTAACAAAAATTACAAAATAATCAAAATAATTTTCAAAATTCAAAATATTTATAAAAATTCTAAATTTTGTATTTTTAAAAAAAAAATCTAAAATATATATAAAAAAGTTAAAATTTTAAAAATTTTATAAAATAATAATTTTGGAGTCTAAATAAGTGATCAATGATTCAAGTTTATCATACTAAAATATCTTATTTATTGTTATTATTTTGCTTTTAAAAAGTTATCAAATATATATGGTTTCAAATTTATGTGCTCTAACATGGAAATAGTTATATTTTAACAGGATTTTAATTTAACATTATTAATTTTCTAATTTAACTCGAACAATTTCACTCGATTCGACCGACTGTCACCCTTAATTTGAGTTATCCAAAAATCCAAATAAGAAAAGGCAAAACTACATCGTTTTGATAAATGTTTACCTTTTCTAAAGTTAAAAGTCAAAACTATCAAGTTAAAAGGTAAAACTACATTGTTTTGATAAATGTTACACATTAGTCTTACATTCCTTCCTGAATCGCCCCACTTTCCCTTTTTTCTTTACTCAAAATTAATCTAAAAGCTTGTATTTCATTTACAAGTTAAATAATCGGTCTATGTAAATACAACATTGAGTATAAATAATAAGATTCGTTAACTTGACTCGACTCGACTCGACTCAAAATTTTTCGACTCGATTCGAAAAAAATCCAATTTGAGTTCGGTTACTAAAATAGGATTTGTCAACTCGACTAACTTGAAATTTTTTGACTCAATTCAACTCGACTCGATTGAATACTCGCCCCTAATAGGAGGTATTTAAGACTTTTGTGATCAGTATAGATATGACATTTTTCTCTATACAGGTAACGTCTCCAGATTTTTAGAATAAACACAATAGCAGCCAACTCTAAATCATGCATCAGGTAATTGCATTCATGCGGTTTTAATTGCTGAGACACATACACAATCACCTTACCATATTGCATTAACACACAACCCAATCCATTCAACGAAGCGTCACTGTACACCATAAATTCTCTCATCGATTAAGACAAAGTCAAGATCATGCCTTTAACGGTAGTATGGCTTCAATTTCTTCTTATTGGTTTGACATCCGCATAAATTGCAAATATAAAGGAACATTGAATTTAAATTACATTATAAGTGGGAATGGCAATTCGAATTGCAGATTCAAATATCCACAAATATTTGATCCATTTTTTGCGGCTTTGAATATTGTAGATTCAGATAATATTCATATTCAGATTTTAAAATGACCATCTACTTTGAATTCGGAGCTAATGCAAATAAATACATCGGATATCCATTATCGAAATTTGCATTCTTATTCGGACAACGAATAAGGATTTGGATTCAATTAATGAATCCACTACTTATAAAATGCTTATAATTTTGATTTTATATATATAAAGAAAAAGAACTTTAATAGATTTGAATATTCAAAAAAATTATTCAAATTTAGATTTTTGCGAATTTGAATGTCTAAAAAATTATTCAAAAGTTTGAAATTAGTTTTTTTTTTTTTTAGAATTTAGATAGCTTACAAATAATAGTATTTAACTCGATTTTGATAATAATACTCAAATAACTTGGATAATAAACAAATTTGGATTTTTAAGCAGATTTGTGGGTTCAAATCATTAAAAAAAATGAAGATATTCGACCTATTGTAATTCCTAATTATCAAAATATATTAATTAAATTAAACGAAATCAACAACATAGAACATAGTTTATCGAAGTATTCAATTCTCTATCAATCATTCCTCATATCAATACCAAATCACTCTTTCATTATGTTGTATGATCACAATGCTCAAGCAAACTAATAAATTACAAAATGTCATAGGTATTGTGTAACATCCTTAAATCGGGGTCTCTGCATTTTGGTGTTGCATGTGATAATATGTTTGTTGTGCTAGTTTAGGGTGTTTTAGGGTCCAGGCATGAGCTCGGGTTAGGCCTGAGTCATGGCAAAAACTTTTGTTTTGAGTACTTGGAAGGGGGAGCTAAGGGAGTTAGGGGTTAAGAGATGTTCTTGGAGTGTAGTGACACAAATAACTCAGTGGTAAAGTGGCAAGGGAGACGCCACACTTGTGCAAGTAAAGTGACGCCACATGCAGGAAGGAGAGCCTAGGTTCGAGCAGCAGAAATCCCCTTTCTGCTTATTATTTTTGACGCCAAAGCTAAGGAGGTAGTGTGCTCAGGATGGACTCTCTGGGATAAGTGTTGAAGGTGTAATACCCTGGATTATGGCTTATGCATTAATACTAAATTAGATGAAGTAGCATGTTAATGAATATTCTGAATGTGTTCTATGAATTTTGTGAACCCTAGAGTGTAGTGAATGCCTTAGAAATTATTCGATTTTAAAGTTTAAAAGAGGGAACTAAAGCAAGGTGGCCTTAAGAGAATTAGTGGGGAAAATATGACACACAAACAGGCTTGGTTAAGTGGCTTGGAGGCGCCACTTAGGTCCTCTAGAAATGACGCCACAACAGGTGCAGATGGGCCAAGGTTCGAGTCACAAGGGAAGCAATATTTTGGGACTTTAATTTTCGGCAAATAGGGAGTAGAGGTGGACGGCATAGGGGGACTGAGGAAGGAGTTTTAGATGGTTTTGGATTCTTTTAAAATTCGGCTAAAGCTAAGGGGATAATTGTAGATTTATTTTTAATTATTTTGAATAAAGGAAGAAGAGTTAAAAGAGGAGAAAAGCAAGGAAAGGCTAGTGTTTGAGTGTTAGCCGAAATCCTTAGCAATAGTGTCCATCTTTTTACTTTGCTTTTCTTTTCCTTCTCATCTTCTTCTCTAGCCGAATTTCCACTCTATCTCTCTCTAAGTTTTCTTTTCTCTTATTTGTTCTAGTCAAAACCTCCTACTCATTGGTTCACCATTGCCGTAACCCCTAAAAGCTTTATATCCTTCCTCTTCACCCTTGTTAAAGCCGATTCCTTCACTTGCTCGAAAGCCGAAATTGTTGATTCACATCTAGGCCATAGCCGAATATCTTTGGAGCTTCAAGCAAAGGTGCTGTCGACTTTTGTACTAAGGGTAAGGGCCAATAGTCATTCGGTTTCCATTCTTTTCTTTTAGGCTTGTCGGAAACTAGGAATCTAACTCTATTAATGTCTTTGGCCGAATCAATGAAGGACTCTTTCGGGATCTGTCTCTAGCAGACATTAAGGAGCATCAAGGGATCTCTCGGATTTGGAACATCAAGGTAAGTGGTATGTAGTTTCGGCCAAGGGTCATGTTTATGGAATTATGTATTAAAGCTGAATCTAACTATGGATATTTAGGGGCAGTCGACAGGGGTATACAAGGATTTCGGGATTTCAAATCGCCAGGTAAGTACATATGTACAATCAACCGAGGCTATATTTAGTGTCTTAGATCTATTTCTTATTTTATTCAAAGCCGAAACTAACTAGTTGAAGGATTTGGTGGCTAGCCGATTTCAAGAGGAGTCATCACGAAGTTCCCGGGACTTGTATAATAACAAATCGGCGGCAAGGTAAGGTTTTGGTTATAATAATCCTTCGGGATTTAGTGGTATAAGCCGATTAGGTTTTGCTAACATATCTAGGGTTGGCCGAGTGTAGGATCTTAAGATCTAGGACTAAATCGGGATATTCGGGATTCAATGAAGCGTTAAGCAAATCAGGTGTGTACCCCACACTATTTCTCGATAGATTTATGGTTATTTTTTTGTTAAATATGTTAAAAAGAATGTGAAAAGTATGGCTAAGGTACCATGCAATGGTACAAAGTACTCAGGTACATTTTCCTACTCCTACTAGGATTATAATGTGATTTGTTATAGCATATGTGAAATTATAAGAATGTGAAATAAAGAATGGGACATAATCTGTGCATGATATGTATGACATGGGCATATGGGTTATTATGAAAGGGGAAGTGAATGTGGTGACTTTGGCTACAGTATCTGAATGTAGTGACTTCGGTCACAGTATCTGAATGTGGTGTCTCTTGACACAAAATGTTATCTGGTGGCTATGCCACGAATTATATAAGGGCGATGAGCACGTCGACTGCAGCGACTGCCTTCGATGGTGTGTAGCGGATGGAGGGTTGACTTAGTAGTCCCCACGGTGTGATGGTTGGTACGGGTGATGTGTAGCGGATGGCTATCTAGGTTTGGGTTCGGGTTTGCATCATATTATTTAAATGCTATATGTACATGTAAGATTTGATATGCCTGAATTTTTTAGGACTTAGTGTTGTGGTTACACATTGAGTCTGTTGACTCACCTCGTTGTGGGAATATTTTTCAGGTGACGAACAGTGATAGACCGGGTCGGCAGGAGCTTAGTGGTGGCCATGCTCAATTCAGAGTTTTATTAAACTTTGGACTTTCTTTTATTTAATTCTGGACATGTTATATTTTAAATTCTTGGATTTATTTCTGATTTTAAATTCTGATGTAATAAGGCCATAGTTGAACTATTTTAATTTTTTTTATTATGTTACGAATTGTTACCAAATTAAAGATTGAGTAAATAAATTTTAAAAATAACCTCTAATTGTTTTGGACACCCTAAAACAAATGGTTTTCAATATAAGATAAACTTGTTTCCAACTCGAGCCCAACCCAAAAATAATCTTTCTTTCAAAAACATCCAAATTTTCCAAAGTAATCTAAAAAGTTTTGAACCGTTTTACTCGAGGAACATACCAGATCCGGTTGAGACTTGTGGGCCGGGTTTGGGGTGTTTCATCTTGGTATCAGAGCCCAATTTTAAACTCTCAGCCTTGGGTTTAAAGCCCATAACGTTTTTAAAATAAGGCTCAAACAGGTTTTGAGAAAAACTTTTATGAAAAGAGCAAGTTTTCAGGCATGGCACCTAAGTCTCCGACCCAAAGTCCACCAGGTAATACCCCTATTCATTTGTGTGATTTATAGTATGAATTGTAGAAGGGTGGAAATGGAACGTAGAATAGTATGATAGGTACTTGAACCCTAGGACTAGTTTACCCCAACAATTACATAAGATTTAAGTGCCTAAGTAAACAAACCTGTGGCTAAGTCGCCGAGTTAGGGTGTGGCAACCTTTGTGCGCATGTCTAGGATTGGATCCGGAAGAGCCTGGTACTTAACCAGTCCTAGTGACTCACCTCCTCTTCGCTGGAATCCTACCTGGTGCGTAGCTTCCGTTCACCCTAACCAAGAGGACTTATTCACGGGCTAAACCCAATAACTAAAACCCGAAAGGGATTAGCTGTATTTTCAAAAAAACTTCAGTTTTAAAATCACCAAATTACCCCTTTAAATTGTAGCAAAACTTAGTTTGAAAATGTTCCAAAATATTTCCGGTTTCCAAAATTACCTAAATACCCCTAGTGGTAAAATTACTAAAATGCCCTTGGTTTCTAAAATTACCATACTTCCTCGATTTCAACAACATTTTCTAATTTCGCAAAAATATCCCAAAACTTTATCGTTACAAAATACTAAGACACCTTGATTTGGAAAATTTACGGAATTACCCCTGTTTTACAAAAATTACCAAAATGACCCCCGATTTCTAAAATTTCTGCAACGACCCCGATTTGGAAAACAAATTCTTAAAAGAACCCCAAGTTTTGCAAATTTTGACACACCTTTGATTTCTAGAGATTTTTCAAATTGACCCCGACTTATTACTAAAATACCCCTATAGGATAAATTACGAAAATACCCCTAGGATAGGAATAGACAAGGAAGTTCGAACAGTGATGGTGTGTGCTAGGTACTACTGAATGAATGTTTGGATGAATGTGCTTCTCTGAATTAGGATAGAGAACTTGAAACTTTGATTGATCGAAAGAACTACTCATAAACTTCTTCCATAAAAATTTCTTCGCGGATAATCAGTGGAACATATACTAATGCATAAAAAATTTCTTAATCAGATTAAAGCACGATAGTAGAAATGAGCTCTAGGGGACGTGGTCGTAACATACGAAGACGTGGTCGAGGTCGAATGACCGTGTCGGAACCCGTTAGGTCGGGTCAAGAATCTGAGAATGAAGTACCACTACCACCACCACCAGCTGTTGGTACTGAACAGCAAGATCAGATGGGAGACGATGTTGTATCGCAGGCTGCGCTGCGAGTTTTGAATATGGTGGCTGGTGTTGGGAGAAATATGGGAGCTCGAAAATCTGTAGTTTGGAAAATATGGGAGCTCGAAAATATGGGAGCTCGAAAATAAGGGATCTCTCGGGTTTGGAACATCAAGGTAAGTGGTATGTAGTTTCGGCCAAGGGTCATGTTTATGGAATTATGTATTAAAGCCGAATCTAACTATGGATATTTAGGGGCAGTCGACAGGGGTATACAAGGATTTCGGGATTTCAAATCGCCAGGTAAGTACATATGTACAATCAACCGAGGCTATATTTGGTGTCTTAGATCTATTTCTTATTTTATTCAAAGCCGAAACTAACTAGTTGAAGGATTTGGTGGCTAGCCGATTTCAAGAGGAGTCATCACGAAGTTCCCGGGACTTGTGTAATAACAAATCAGTAGCAAGGTAAGGTTTTGGTTATAATAATCCTTCGGGATTTAGTGGTATAAGTCAATTGGGTTTTGCTAACATATCTAGGGTTGGCCGAGTGTAGGATCTTAAGATCTAGGACTAAATCGAGATATTTAGGATTCGGTGAAGCGTTAAGCAAATCAGGTGTGTACCCCACACTATTTCTCGATAGATTTATGGTTATGTTTTTGTTAAATATGTTAAAAAAATGTGAAAAGTATGGCTAAGGTACCATGCAATGGTACAAAGCACTCAGGTACGTTTTCCTACTCCTACTAGGATTATAATGTAATCTGTTATAACATATGTGAAATTATAAGAATGTGAAATAAAGAATGGGACATAATCTGTGCATGATATGTATGACATGGGCATATGGGTTCTTATGAAAGGGGAAGTGAATGTGGTGACTTTGGCTGCAGTATCTGAATGTGGTGACTTCGGTCACAGTATCTGAATGTGGTGTCTCTTGACATAAAATGTTATCTGGTGGCTATGCCACGAATTATATAAGGGCGATGAGCACGTCGACTACAGCGACTGCCTTCGATGGTGTGTAGTGGATGGAGGGTTGACTTAGTAGTCCCCACGGTGTGATGGTTGGTACAGGTGATGTGAAGCCACTAGGTTTGGGTTCGGGTTTGCATCATATTATTTAAATGCTATATGTACATGTAAGATTTGATATGCCTGAATTTGTTAGGACTTGGTGTTGTGGTTACACATTGAGTCTGTTGACTCACCCCGTTATGGGAATATTTTTCAGGTGACGAACAGTGATGGACTGGGTCGGCAGGAGCTTAGTGGTGGCCATGCTCAATTCAGAGTTTTATTAAACTTTGGACTTTCTTTTATTTAATTCTGGACATATTATATTTTAAATTCTTGGATTTATTTCGGATTTAAAATTCTGATGTAACAAGGCCATAGTTGAACTATTTTTTTTTTATTATGTTACGAATTGTTACCAAATTAAAGATTGAGTAAATAAATTTTAAAAATAACCTCTAATTGTTTTGGACACCCTAAAACAAATGGTTTTCAATATAAGATAAACTTGTTTCCTACTCGAGCCCAACCCAAAAATAATCTTTCTTTCAAAACCATCCAAATTTTCCAAAGTAATCTAAAAAGTTTTGAACCGTTTTACTCGAGGAACATACCAGATCCGGTTGAGACTCGTGGGTCGGGTTTGGGGTGTTTCAGAAGGAGTCAACACATTTGAAAAGTATGGATGAGAGAAATTTGTGGAGTTTGATGTATTCAAACTCATTTGAATTGGTGGTCAGGAGAAAAACAAGGAGAAAATGAGGGGATTGAGAAGGGGGTGTGTAGCCGAAATTTGGAAGGTGTTTTGAGCAATGGAAACATTCGGCTTTGGGTTCCTTTGGTGGTGGCCGAATGTGCCTTGGGGAGTGGCTATAATCGGCTAGCTAGGGAGTGCTTTTAGGACTCTTCATTTCATTTTTCTTGGTGCAAGTCTTAACCGAACCTTTTTCTCCTATTTTGTGTCAAACCGAAACTCCATAGCACCTTTGTGCATTTCATTTTTCTCAAAGGCCAAACCGAATTCTCTCTACTCTCTTTTCTCTATTTTGCTCAAAAGCCAAAAGCAGCACTCTTTTCCCCATTCGATTTCTTCCTTTTTCTTTCAATCTTATTGTGCCGAAATACCCAGATCTCCTTCTCTTCTTCTAATCGAAACCATCATCCCTCTCCCTCTTTTAATTTCTTCTTTATTTTCTTTTGGATCTATAGCCGAATCTTCCTGGTGAGTATTGTTCTTCTTCTTTTTTTTCTCAATCGATTCAGCTAGCGCAGCTAGTGCCAAAAAAGTTTTCTTTCAAACTCAAAATGACAAAAAGGTTCCGGTAACAGTTTTTCATTAAAGTAAACCGGTAACTTGTTTTCTTCAAAATATTTTTACTCTGTAACATACTGAATTCGGTCGTGGTGTGTTGACCGGGTTTGGGGTGTTACAATTTTGGTATTAGAGCAAGGTTCAAAAGCTCGACTGTGGGCCTGAGGCCCAAAAATGATTTTTCTAATGGGTTATGAAAGGTTTTTATGGGAAAGGTACAGTTGGGAAAGCATGGCACCGAGTCTCCGACACCGATCTGCCCAGGTGAGTACCCCTAAATTATTATTTATATGATTGTACTGATGATGCTATGACTAACAGTAGTACGGAAATACTTTAGAAACTTGAACTGTAGGATGGTATGAACTCGCGAAATAATCCCCGTATTAAACTATTCATAAGACTGTGCCTTAATAACAGTGGAATAAGTCTAACGCATAAAATTTTTAAATCAGATCGGTTCGTATCGGTGGTCATGAGTGCACGAGGACGTAGGCATAGTACACGTGGACGAGGTAGGGGTAGGATGACAGTGTCAGAACCGGTAGGGTCCTGACATGGGTCAAAAAATGAGGTACCACCGCCGCCAGCTGTGGGCGCGGAATTTTAGGATCAGACAGGTGGTGATGACGCAGTGTCGCAGGCAATGCTGCGGATTCTGGAGAGAGTTGCGGGAGCAGGCGTCAAAACGGGAGCTCGAAAATCTGTGTCCGAACGGCTCCGGGCTTATGGCACGGAGGTATTCAGAGGTGTATCCGGTGTGGCTCCTAATACGGTGGAGTATTGGCTGAAGGCGACAGAACGTATCATGAACGACATGGATTTTACGGCTGAGGAGAAGCTGAAGGGTATAGTATCTCTTCTTCGAGATGAGTCATATCAGTGGTGGCTCACGGTTAAGGATGGAGCAATGGCTGACGACATCACTTGGGATTTCTTTAGGGCAGCTTATCAGAGGAAGTACGTCGGGGCTAGTTACATCGATGCGCAGCGTAAGGTGTTCCTGAATTTGGTACAAGGAAATAAGACAGTATCGGAATATGAGGCGGAATTTCTTCGGTTAAGTCGGTACGCACGGGGTATTGTGGGCACGGAATATGAGCGCTATGTTAGATTTGAGGCTGGGTTGAGAGATGAGCTGCGGATGGTGGTTGCTCCACAGCAGGAGAGAGAATTTGCAGTCTTGGTAGAGAAGGCCAAGGTTGCTAAGAAAGTGAAACAGTCAGTGAGACGGAACCAGGATATGGGTTGGAATAAGAGGAGTTCCGGGTCGTCAGGGTCTACCGGGAATCAGCAGAAAAGGGTTAGATATGGTGGGCTGAATCAAGCTGCGAGGTCTGCTATTGCTACTACTCAGTGGCCGCCATGGTGTGCTCGGTGTGGGAAGTCTCACACGGGGGAATGTTGGACTGGAAACAGAGGGTGCTTCGAGTGTAGGTCAATGGGGCACCGAGTGAAGGATTGTCCGCAGAGGTCAGCTAGGCTTCATTCTGGGGATCAGGTCGTACACAGTTCAGGAGGGATGGTCAGCAACCACAGAGGGGTCGCGGTTCGGCCAGGGGAGGTAATGGTTCTGGATGAGGCCGCGGAGCACCGGGCAGAGGTGCTGGGAGCACGGAGGCGAGACAGCCTGGGTTGGTCTATGCAGCGAGGTGTCGAGAGGAGGGTGACGCACCGGACGTCATAACCGATACGTTCTTAATTTTTGGACTGCCTTATACTGCTTTGATAGATATTGGATCGACGCACTCGTATGTTGCCAGTAGTATAGTGGAAACTATGAACTTAGACTTTGAGATTACTTCTAGGGAAATGACAGTAATAAGCCCTCTAGGTCACTCAATAAACGTAAATAAACTGTATAGGGATGTACCCCTAGAACTGCAAGGGGTAGTGTTCTTGGCTGACCTGATGGAACTGCCATTCGGGGAGTTCGATCTGATCCTTGGGATGGACTGGCTGGTGAAGTATCAGGCGAGTTTGGACTACGCGGCTAAACGCATGGTATTAAGAACAGTTGAAGGTGAAGAAGTGGTGATGATAGGTAATAGAAGAGATTATCTATACAATTTTGTATCTGCTCTAAAGGCTGAAAAATGGTCAGGAAGGGATGTGAAGCATTCATAGTTCATGTGTGTATTTTGGAGGCTAAGGAATCAATTGTGGGAAATGTCTGAACGGTGAGAGAATTTACCGATGTATTCCCAGAAAAACTTCCGAGTCTGCCTCCGGATCGTGAAGTTGAGTTCGATATGGATTTGTTACCCAGAACCGCGCCAGTGTCTATTACCCCATATAGGATGGCGCCAAAGGAATTGGTGGAGCTAAAGGTACAGATTCAGGAATTGTTGGACAGGGGTTTCATCCGGCCGAGTGTATCACCTTGGGGAGCGTCTGTGCTCTTTGTTAAGAAGAAAGACGGTATAATGCAGGTGTGTATAGACTACCGCCAGCTGAATAAGTTAACGATCAAGAACAAGTATCCGTTGCCTAGGATAGACGATCAGCTTAAGGGTGCATCGGTTTTCTCTAAGATAGATCTTAGGTCGAGGTATCATCAACTCAAAGTGAAGGAGGCTGATATCCATAAGATGGCATTTCGCACTCGTTTTGGGCACTACGAGTTTTTAGTAATGCCGTTTAGGTTGACCAATGCACCGGCAGCGTTCATGGACATGATGAATCAGGTGTTTCAGCTGTATTTGGACCGGTTTATCATGGTATTCATAGACGACATATTGGTGTACTCAAAATCTGAAGAGAAGCATGATGCGCATTTACGAGTGGTTCTACAGATTCTGAGGGAGAAGCAGTTGTTCGCCAAGTTTAGTAGTGTGAGTTCTGGCTTCGGGAGGTGACTTTCTTGGGTCATGTGGTGTCAGCTGAGGGGATTAGGGTGGATCCTCGAAAGATTGAGGTAGTGTTAGACTGGAAACCACCTAAGTCGGTAGCAGAGATTCGGAGTTTTCTGGGTCTGGCTGGATATTACAGAAGATTTGTGGAAGGGTTTTCTTTGATTACAGTGTCGTTGACCAAGTTGTTGAGAAAAGAGGTTCCATTTATGTGGTCTGATAAGCAGCAAGAAAGTTTCGATAAGTTAAAGAAAATTCTGACAGAAGCTTCAGTCTTGATTCAGCCTGAAGTAGGGAAAGAATTTACGGTTTATTGTGATGCATCGCATACTGGTTTAAGATGTGTGCTGATGTAAGAGGGGAAAGTGGTGGCGTATGCGTCTCGGCAGTTAAGACCTCATGAATGTAATTACCCGAACATGATCTGGAATTGGCTGCAGTGGTTTTTGCCCTGAAGATTTGGAGGCATTACTTGTATGGGGAGAAGTCGATAGTCTACACAGATCACAAGAGTCTGAAGTACCTCTTGACTCAGAAGGATTTGAATTTGAGGCAGCGGAAGTGGATCGAGTTGTTAAAGGACTACGACTGCTCGATTGAATACCATCCGGGTAAGGCTAATGTAGTGGCTGACGCGTTGAGCCGCAAGGTGGTAACGGATCTGAGAGCGATGTTTGCTCACCTTATTCTGTATGACGACAGGAGTCTATTGGCAGAGTTGCAGGTAAGGCCGACTTGGGTAGATCAAGTTAAGGAGAGACAGCTGATGGATGAGGTTTTGAGTACTCGGAGGTTGCAAGTGCAAAATGGTGAATTGGAAGGTTACAGTTTGGGCAGTGATGGAGTGCTTTGTTTTCAAGGGAAAGTGTGTATGCCGAGGGATGTGGAGTTGAGACAGTGGATTCTTCAGGAAGCTCATAGCAGCCCATACGCTATGCATCCTGGAGGTAGAAAGATGTATCGAGATTTGAGGGAACAGTTCTGGTGACCCGGTCTTAAGCGAGAAGTAACTGAGTTTGTGTGTAAGTGCTTGACGTGTCAACAAGTCAAGGCTGAGCATCAGTTACCGTCGGGTCTGTTGCAGCCGGTAAAGATTCCGCAGTGGAAGTGGGAAAGGATTACGATGGATTTCGTTAGTGGGCTACCCCTTACGCCTAGCAAGAAGGATTCAGTCTGGGTGATTGTGGATTGTTTGACTAAATTATCTCATTTCATACCAGTTCGGGTGGATTATTCACTCCAAAAGTTGGCTAAGTTGTATGTAGCGGAGATAGTGCGGTTACATAGGGTGCCGGTGTCGATTATTTTAGATAGAGATCCAAGGTTCACGTCAAGGTTCTGGAAAGCATTGCATCAGGCATTGGGTACGAGGTTGGACTTCAGCATGGCTTTTCATCCGCAGTCGGACGGACAGTCAGAAAGGGTAATTTAAATCTTAGAGGATATGCTAAGGGGTGGTGTTCTGGATTTCAGCGGTAGTTGGGAGGAATATCTACCATTGGCAGAGTTCGCGTATAACAATAGTTATCAAGTGAGTATCCAGATGGCACCATATGAGGCGTTATATGGGCAGAAGTGTCATACCCCTGCGTGTTGGACAGAACTGGGTGAACGGCAGATGTTGGGTCCGGAGTTGGTTGCTGAAACAGAGGATAAGGTTAAGGTGATTCAGGCTCGTCTGAAGGAAGTGTTGGACAAGCAGAAGTCTTATGCCGATCTCAAGCGTAGGGATATAGAGTATGCAGTGGGTGACAAGGTCTTTCTGAAGGTATTGCCGTGGAAGAAGGTGTTGAGATTTGGTCGGAAGGGCAAGCTAAGCCCTAGGTTAATGCGACCGTATACGGTGTTGAAGCGAGTGGGGCCAGTATCTTACCAGCTCGAGTTACCATCAGAGTTGAGTCAGATTCATGATGTATTCCATGTCTCCATGCTTAGGCGCTATCGATCAGATCCGTCGCATATTGTGCCAGTGGAGGAAATAGAGGTGAGCTCAGACTTGTCTTTCAAAGAGGAACCAGTGCAGATTTGGATCGGATGTCAAAGTTCTGCGTAAGAAGTCAGTTCCTTGGGTGAAAGTATTGTGGCAAAACCATGGTACAGAGGAGGCTACGTGAGAACCAGAGGATGTAATGCGGCAGCAATACCCTCAACTCTTCTGATCAGGTAATTTCGAGGCAGAAATTATTTTTAAGGGGGTAGAACTGTAACATCCTTAAATCGGGATCTCTGCATTTTGGTGTTGCATGTGATAATATGTTTGTTGTGCTAGTTTAGGGTGTTTTGAGGTCCAGGCATGAGCTCGGGTTCGGCCTGAGTCATGGCAAAAATTTTTGTTTTGAGTACTTGGAAGGGGGAGCTAAGGGAGTTAGGGGTTAAGAGATGTTCTTGGAGTGTGGTGACACAAATAACTCAGTGGTAAAGTGGCAAGAGAGACGCCACTCCGGTGCAAGTAAAGTGACGCCACATGCAGGAAGGAAAGCCTAGGTTCGAGCAGCATAAATCCCCTTTTCGCTTATTATTTTTGACGCCAAAGCTAAGGAGGTAGTGTGCTCAGGATGGACTCTCTGGGATAAGTGTTGAAGGAGTCAACACATTTGAAAGGTGTGGATGAGAGAAATTTGTGGAGTTTGATGTATTCAAACTCGTTTGAATTAGTGGTCAAGAGAAAAACAAGGAGAAAAGGAGGGATTGAAAAGGGGGTGTGTAGCCGAAATTTGGAAGGTGTTTTGAGCAAGTGAAGCATTCAGCTTTGGGTTCCTTTGGTGGTGGCCGAATGTGCCTTGGGGAGTGGCTAAAATCGGCTAGCTAGGGGAGTGCTTTTAGGACTCTTCATTTCATTTTTCTTGGTGCAAGTCTTAGCTGAACCCTTTTCTCTGATTTTGTGTCAAACCGAAACTCCATGGCACCTTTGTGCATTTCATTTTTCTCAAAGGCCAAACCGAATTCTCTCTATTCTCTTTTCTCTATTTTGCTTAAAAGTCTAAAGCAACACTCTTTTCCCCATTCGATTTCTTCATTTTTCTTTCAATCTTATTGTGCCGAAATACCCAGATCTCCTTCCCTTCTTCTAATCGAAACCATCATCCCTCTCCCTCTTTCGATTTCTTCATTCTTTACTTTTGGATCTATAGCCGAATCTTCCTGGTGAGTATTGTTCTCTTTTCATTTCTCCATTCTTTGTAGACCGAAATCTTCTATTTTGGTGAAGTAGCCGAAATCCCTAAACATCTCTAGGGTGTGCCGAACCTTGGTGGTTGGTGGCCGAACCTGTCAGTCTAAGGTAAGGGGGCGATCCCTTTTGGTTCAAGTTATTTTCTTTTGGGGTTTATGTTATGCCGAATGGCTATTGGATCTATGGTGATGTGTTTGGCCGATTGTAGGAAGGAGTGTAGCCGCATTCAGTTGATCTTTGGGATTTGTTTGGCTTGTGATTTAAGCCTAAAGGCTCAGGTGTTGTCGATCTAGGTAAGGGTGTTTATCTCTGTGCGTTATATCCTTCGGGATTTCTTGGTTAAGCCGAATGGCTATTTTCTTAATGATATGGTGTTGGCCGAATATAGGAAGGGTGAAGGCAAGCGATTGGATTTTCGGGTTTCTCTCGATTCGTGGGGTAGATCTTAGTTTTCGGGATTCGTTAGACTCGCGACTAACCAAGTGTGTAACACTTACACACTCCATTAGTTAATTTGCTAATTATGTTTACTGTTAAAAGCCGAAATAACTATTGAAATCGGTGTGTTACCCTTGTGGGTATTAGCGTGGACTCCGGGTAAGTCCCCTGTGGATTGGCTATCAATATTTGCTGTTATACTATTTGATTATGCTATGCTATGTGATGTTTGCATTATATACATGTTAATATGCCACGGGAAATGTGTTCATGATGATGGGTATGTTGAGAGGAGAGGGAAGGATGATTTAGACTGTCACCAGTGGTTTTGACCACACAGTGGGTTGGCCCCGCTTTCGATATTATAATTGTGACAAGTCTCAGTGGTTTTGACCACCAGTGGTTTTGACCACCAGTGGTTTTGACCACACCTATATGATTTGTGACTACAGTCACCAGTGGTTTTGACCCCCACTGGTTTTGACCACACGGGGTAGACACAGGAGTTCGGACGGTTAGGTGGGGTTTGCATGATTGGTGTAACATCCTAAAATAGGTGTAACACCCCAAACCCGGTCCAAACACCACGACCGAATCTGGTATGTTACGGGAAAACGGGTTTGAAAATTTCGAGGTTGTATTAGATAAATTTGATAAAACTATGTTCCTTTGTGAAAAACAAGTTGTTTAAAATTTAGACTTAATAAAATTGGATTTCACGATTGAAGCCATTTGATCTCCATTGGTTTATAAAATCAGTGGGATACCCGATGGTATAGTTGAAAACACCTTGCGTTAAAATTTTGAAATCATTATCTTTCCAAGTTTTAGTAGAATTCATACCACTTATTTGTTAAGGCATATTAAAATTTAAACATAAACAGTATAAAACATAAATTATAAAGCCTTTTACAAATCCAATAAAAACCCAACTGAAAGTAAATAATTAAAGTACCCAAATTCAATAGTCCAAGCAACACTTTTATTATAGCATGGCATGTGCACCGAGTCCATCCCGGCTCCAAGTCGCGTCTCACGAGTCACCTGAAATGTCAAAGGAGAGGGTGAGTCGAGTGACTCGATGTGTAAACCCCTCCCGATAAAACAACATGCTAACACACATCATACATAGCAACATAATTAATGCAACCCGATCCTAACCATCCATACACCTTTTCTACCCCGTGTGGTACCAAACCACTTTGGTGGTGCCAAACCACCGGTGACGTATAGTCACAATGTGTTACCAAAACACCGTGTCCCAAAGACACATTATCCATCAATGTGGTCCCAAACCACTTTGGTGTCCCAAAGACACAATGTGCTACCAAAGCAACGTGACCGTAGTCACAAATCCGGTGATGGGGCCAACCCATCGTGTGTTTAGCAAAACACTAGCGCAGACGATCCCATATCTCAAGTGGGGCCAACCCACGGTGGTCAAACCACGGGGACAAGTCGCAATGAGGTGCCAAACCTCGGTGTCCCAAAGACACAATGTGCTACCAAAGCACCGTGGCCACCGTAGTCACAAATCCGGTGATGGGGCCAACCCATCGTGTGTTACCAAAACACCGGCGTCAATCCCGTATAATCATCGTGGGGCCAACCCATCGTGGTATGCTGAGCCATCGGGGCGAGACGCCGAGGTACCAAACCTCTGGAGGTGCCAAACCTCTGTGACCCAAAGTCACAAAGTGTGCTACCAAAAGCAGCATCGCTCGTCGGCCAACATATATCAACGCTCCCTCTCTCTCATTATCACCCATACATATCATACTCATGGGATTATGCATCTCATACTAACCATGCATATCATGCCAACATACCAAGCATTACAACTCATAACATGCATAACATAAATCATGATATCATGCTTCATCAATAGTACTCATAATAGAAACGACTTACCTGAATCATACACATACCCGTTTGGGTATTCATTTGTCCGTCATCTTCGTTTATAATTTTAACGAGCAACAGTTTTATTAATAATCTTACTAAGTATCGGTGTGTTAGTTACACACACGTAATCACGAGTCTAAAATCCCAATCGAAACGATCTACAATCCTTTGATTAACCCGCTCCTAGAATCGGCCAAACATAGGGTTAGGCATCTATGACATTCGGCCATCAACAAATAACCAAAGGGGTTAATATCGAACCCTTACCTTGTACACGTTTGGTTTCCTACCAAACCCGAACCACAATGGTTCCTTCTTTAATCGAAGAATCGGCTACACCTTAAAAGAGAATAAGCATAGTCCCTTATCACCCCGACTTAGTCAAAACCAAGATTAAACTAGCAACAACCAATCACTTACCCCTTACTTACCAACCAAGATTCGGCCAACCACACTAGGAGAGAACCACAAGAGATTCGGCCAAGACTTGTACCAAAAGAAAAATAAAAGATTCGGTCAAGGTCTTAAGAAGGGAAGAAAGAAAAAATGGGAAAAATGGTAGGTGCTTTTCGGTTCTTGAGATGACAAGAAATGGAAGGAATGAATAGGAATTTTGGTTTAGGCAAGGTAAATTTCGGCTTTTAGTGTTTCAAAAAGGGAAGGGAAAACGAAACAAAAAAAATGAGATATGAGAAGGCTAGTTTCGGCTTAGCTCCAAAAGAAGATAAGAAGGAGAAATGGAATGATGATTCGGCCAAAAGGGACAAAAAGAGGTACTAGCTTGAGGCTCAAGAACTTTCTTTACTACAAACACTTTAGGAGACAAGAAATAAAATGAAACTTTCGGCAATCCCTTTTGAGTTTTGGTCTTACGGTTCCAGAGTAAAAGAATGAGAGAAATTCTCTTGAAAACTCAATGACAAAAGAAAGAAAGAATAGTCTTCCAACTTGACCTAAAATGCCTCAAAATTCCAATTGAATTTCTGGCATTACCCACTACAACACACCACCAAGCCGTCCACCCACTCCACAACTCCCCAACATTCGGCCAAATCCCTATTCACTCCCAACCACCATTTCAAATAAGTTTGAACAAGTCCCCCTCCACCAATTTCTCTCCACCATCCAAGTCACCCTTGACCAAGTCCAAGGTGGAGTTTAAATCACACACAACTCCTCCCTCCTATGCCGTCTAAAAAAAGCAAAATGTGGCCACTTTGCGGCTTGAACACAGACCACACCCCACGCAAATGGCGTCACATTCACAAGCCCTTAGTGGCGCCTACAATGCCACTCCACCAACTTGTTTATTGTGCTAACAACCACCAAAAATAAGTTTAAAAGCCCCAGCTTCCTCAGCTCCTAATACCTTAGCTCAAAAACTAAAATTTTCCTATACACTCAAGCATTCACCTATGCTACAATTAAGCCCCTAAAACACCGAAATAGCAACACAGCGCACTAACACATGCAATAACATGCAACAACAAAATAGCCCCTAACTCGGGATATTACAGCTCTACCCCCCTTAAAAATAATTTCGGCCTCGAAATTACCTGGTCAAAAGAGTTGCGGGTATTGCTGTCTCATCGTATCCTCGGGTTCCCATGTGGCTTCTTCCACGCCATGGTTCCGCCAAAGAACCTTAACCAGAGGCACGGACTTCCTACGTAGAACCTTGACATCTCGATCTAGAATCTGCACTGGTTCTTCCTCTATGGTCATATCTGGGTTTACCTCGATCTCCTCCACTGCTACTACATGCGACGGATCTGAACGATACCTCCGAAGCATCGAAACATGAAAAACGTCGTGAATCTGACTAAGCTCACCGGGCAACTCAAGCGATCGCCATCGGTCCAACTCGCCTCAATACCTTATACGGCCCAATAAACCTCGGACTTAGCTTGCCTTTTACGCCAAACCTCAAAGACCTTCTTCCAAGGCGAGACCTTTAAGAAAACCCGATCTCCCACAGCGAACTCTATATCTCTTCGCTTAAGATCGGCATAAGACTTTTGCCGGTCCGAAGCTTCCTTCAAACGAGCCTGAATCAACTTAACCTTGTCCTCGGTCTCGACCAACCAACTCAGTCCCAACAAACTCGGCGTTCTCCCAACTCTGTCCAACATGTAGGTGAGCGACACTTCCTACCATACAGCCGCCTCATACGGAGCCATCTTAATGCTCGCTTGGTAACTGTTGTTGTAGGCAAACTCAGCTAACGGTAGAAACTCCTCCCAACTACCTCTGAAGTCCAGAACACAACCTCTCAACATGTCTTCCAAGATCTGGATAACCCTTTCGATTGCCCATCAGACTGCGGGTGAAAAGCCGTGCTGAAATCCAAACGAGTACCCAGAGCTTGATGCAATGCTCTCGAAACCTCGATGTGAACACGGGAACCCTATCCGAGATAATCAAAAGCGGTACACCGTAGCCTTACTATCTCTCTCGACACATAAAGCTTCGCCAATCTCTCGAAGTGAATAGTCCACTCTCACCGGAATGAAATGGGCGACTTAGTCGACGGTCCACGATAACCCAAATCGAATCCTTCTTGCTTGGCGTGGCGGTAAGCCACCGATTTAAATCCATAGTTATCCTTTCCCATTTCCATCGAGGAATTTTCACGAGTTGAAGCAAACCCGACGAGAATCGATGTTCCGCCTTGACTGGCGACAAGTCGGACATTTTCCAACAAACTCATCACTTCTTTCTTCAAGCCAAAGCACCAAAATCGCTCTCTAAGATCCCTATACATTTTACTACCTCCGGGATGCATAGCATAAGGATCTGCTATGTGCGCCCCGAAGAATCTTCCGCCTCGGCTCAACATCTTTGGGCATACAAGCCTTTCCTTGAAAACACGTAACCTCATCATTAGACAAGTCAGAACCCTCCAAACCACCATTCTCGCACTTGTAACCTTCGGCGCACTCGTAACCTCATCCTCCAATCGCTTCTCTTTGATCTGCTCAACCCAAGTAGGCTTAACTCGCGGCTCTGCGAGAATACTCCGTCGTCATACAAACTTAAATGGGCAAACAAAGCTCTTAAGTCCGAAACAACCCTACGGCTCAGCGCGTGCGCCACCACGTTAGCCTTGCCTTGGATGATACTCGATCGAGCGATCGTAGTCCTTGAGCAATTCAACCCATCTACGCCGCCTCAAATTCGGATCCTTCGAGTCAATAGGTACTTCAAACTCTTATGATCCGAGTAGACTCTGACTTCTCCCCGTACAAGTAGTGCCTCCAGATTTTTAGAGCGAAGACTACAAAATTAGCTCTAAATCGTCGTCGTGGATAGTTGACCTCGTGTGTGGCCTCACCGCCGAGAAGCGTAAGCCACAACCTTACCTTCCTGCATCAACACACAACCCAAGCCCGTGTGTGATGCATCGCAAAGACACCTGTGAATTCCTTACCACCCTCGAGTTGAATTAAAACAGAGCCTCGGTCAAGATCTTCTTCAACTTATCAAAACTCTCTCTTTGTTTCTCGGTCCAAACGAACGGAACTCCCTTCCTTAACGACTTAGTCATCGGTCTTTGCAATTGACGAAACCCTCAACAAACCTTCTGTAGTATCCCGCCAAACCGAGAAACTCCGAATCTCGAAAAGAATCGACTTAGGGGCTTCCAATCCAAGATCGCTTCAACCTTCCGAGGATCTACTCTAATCCTCTCACCGATACTACATGACCCAAAAACGTCACTTCCTGGCGAACTAACGCACTTACCGAACTTAGCATAGAGTTGCTTCTCCTCAAAATCTGCAACACCACTCTTAAGTGTGCATCATGCTCTTCTTCCGACCTTGAATATACCAAGATATCGTCAATAAAAACCACGACGAACCGATCCGGATCTGCTTTGAAACACCACTATTCATCATATCCATAAAAGCTGCCGAGCGTTAGTCAACCCGAACGGCATTACGTGAATTCGTAGTGCGTGCATCGAGTCCAAACGCCGCTTATGGATATCCGCTTCCTTCACTTTCAACCGATGGTACCTGACCTCAAATCGATCTTGAAAACACAGATGCACCTTTCACCGATCAAACAAGTCATCTATCCGTGGTAACGGATACTTGTTTTTAATCGTCGACTTATTCGGTTGGCGGTAGTCGATACACATCCGCATCGAACCGTCCTTCTTCTTGACGAATAACACCGCGCTCCCCACGACGAAACACTTGGCCTAATGAAGCCTCGATCCAACGACTCTCGAATCGAGCCTTAAGCTCCACCAATTCCTTTGGTGCCATCCTATATGGAGCAATAGACACCGCGCGATCCACGGTAGCGAGATCTATCCCAAATTCTACCTCACGATCCGGTGGCAAACCCGGAAGCTCCTCCGAAACACATCAACAAATTCCTTAACAATGAACCTTCTCAACAATGTAATTGTTTAGCCTCCAAGGCATACACATGAACCACATACGCTTCACGACCCTTCCGACCATCTTTACTGACTTTTAATGCCGATACCACATTGGATAAGTAATCCTCCTATTACCTATCATAATCACTTCATCACCCTTATCCGACGATAGAACCATGCGCGCTAGCGCGCAATCCACCTTGGCACGGTACTTCACCAAACCAGTCCATCCCGAGAATCGATCGAACTCCCCAAACGGCGGTTCCATCGGATCGGCAAAAAAATGACCCCTTGGAGTTCTAGGGTACATCCTTATACTGACTTATCTCACGACTACGAGTGACCTAGAGGGCTAAATGCGGTCATCTGTCTGAAGATATCTCGAGTCTAAGTCCATGGTCTCAACTATACTACTAGCAACATACGAATCGTGGAACCCAAATCAATTAAAGCGGTATAGGAGAACCAAAAATCAAAAACGTCACGGTGATTACGTCCGGTGCGTCGCCCTCTCGCGGCGTCTAGCCGCATACACGAACATCAGTGCCGTGCCTCGAACTACCGCACCTCTGCGGTGCTCCACGACCTCGACCAAATCCATTACCACCTCTCGCCATTACCACGGCCCCTCTGCGTGGTGGCGGTCCATTACCTCTCGAATCGACATTACGGCCGACTCTCGGATCAATCCCGCCATCCTCGCGGACGGTCCCCGATGCGATGATCCAGTGAACCACACTCGGCGCGCCTTTTCCACGCACCCAACAACCACCCCAATGAGATTTCCCACATCGATTACATCTGCGGCGGTCCCTACCTAGCGGCAACAAATCTAGCAGATCGATTCTCGCCCACTCGGTCTAGCCCTCTTCGGATTACGGGCGATCCGAGAAGATCCGAAGCTCCTCTTAAGCCTACTCTGTCCATGCTCGCCTTACAGACTCTTTAACACCTTCGGCTACCTTAGCCTTCTCGACTAAGACAAAGAACTCGCGCTCCTGGCGTGGAGCAATCAGCACCTCAACTCGTCTCGCGGACCATCCTCGAAAGCGAACACACCTCTCATGCTCGGTGGCTACAATGCCCCACGGCATACCTACTCGACCAGAACTCGACCGTGACTCGAAGAATGATTTACTCCCCGAACAAGCCTCGAAAATGCCTTTCACGGGAGTCGATGTAACTAGCCCCGATGTATTTCTTTTGATATGCAAACTGAAATAGTCCCATGTCGGATCCTCACCGCCACACCGTCCCGAACCGTGAGCCACCACCGATATGACTCATCTCGGAGAAGCGATACAATCCCCTTAAGTTTCTCCTCGATCGTCAAGTCCAGATCGTCCATGATCCGCTCGATCGCCTCCAAACAATATTCAAGCGATCTTTAGAGCAACACCCGATACACCTCGGAAAAATTCGGCCCCATTAGCCCGAGTCTCTCGAGAACAGATTTCCCTAACTCCCGCACCACCACTTACACCACTACTCTTTCCAACACCCGCAAAGATCGCTCGTGACATCTGCGTCATCTCGATCGATCTTGGAACTCACCACCTCCAGCTGGTGGCGGAACCGGCATCTCATTTTCTGACCCTTGACCAGATCCTACGGGTTCAGAAACCGTCATTCTACCCCTACCTCTACCACGAGTATTACGACCCCGTCCGCCTCGAGTGCTCATGACTAACGATCTACGTTTCTGATTAAAAAGATTTTTATGCATTAGTATCGTTCCACTTTCTTAACCGCAAAGAAATTTTATGGATAGAGTTTAATCAGGGGTTCTTTCGAGCAACCAAGGTTTCAATCTTCTATCCTATTCACCCAAAAGAGATTATACATTCATTCCTTAACCCTTTCCATACCTATTCACTCTTCGGACATTGCTGCCCATTCTAACCCAAGGGTATTTTCGTCATTTTCCCTACAGGGTATTTTCGTAATAAAAGATATTTTAAACTTTCGTAAAACCGGTCAATTTGAAATTCCAAAAATTGAGAGTGTTCTTTGAAAATTTTGTAAAATACTTTGTTTTGGAAACCAGGGGTATTTTAGTAATTTTCTACAAGAGGCGTTTGCCAGAAATTTTCCAAAATTAAAATTTTCGATTGATATTTTGTAAAACAGAATGTTTGGATTTCGTAACATCATTGAAATTTTGGGGCAAAATCATTGAGTTGCTATTTTATAAACCGAGGGCATTTTAGTAAATTTACCCCTAAGGGCATTTTTGTAATTTTCCGTAAATCAGGTTTTTCAAGAAAATTGTTGTAAATGCGACATTTTCGGTTTTGAAAGAGTGTATTGCAAAAAGTTTGAAAAACATTAGAGTTGTTGTTGTATTTTCGAAAACATGGCTAATTCCCTTTTCCGGGTTTTAGTCGTTAAGTTAAGTCTATGACCGAGCCTTCTTGGTTAGGGTGAACTCGAGCTACGCACCAGGTGGGATACCTGCGAAGAGGAGGTGAGTCACGAGGACTGCTTAAATACCAAGCTCTCCCTTCCTCTCCTGACATGCGTCATGGGAGTTACCACACCCTAGCCCCCGTGGTGAGTCATAGATTGGTTTAGTGCTTTAAGTCTTATGCTTTAGTTCGAGTGTTTGAGTAATCTAATCCTAGGGTTCAAGTCCTATAAATCTAACTACGTTCCATATCACCTACCCTTCTACAAATAATAATTCACAGAAGAGTTTAGAATTACTTACCTGGGCGAACTGGTGCCGGAGACTCGGTGCCATGCCTTGCAAACCATGTATTCAATCCCAAAACACTTAAAACGAATTTTTGAAAACAAATTTGGGCCTCAAGCCCACAGCCGAGCTTTTGAACTTGGCTCTGATACCACAATTGTAACACCCCAAACCCGGTCCAAACACCACGACCGAATCTGGTATGTTACGGGAAAACGGGTTTGAAAATTTCGAGGTTGTATTAGATAAATTTGATAAAACTATGTTCCTTTGTGAAAAACAAGTTGTTTAAAATTTAGACTTAATAAAATTGGATTTCACGATTGAAGCCATTTGATCTCCATTGGTTTATAAAATCAGTGGGATACCCGATGGTATAGTTGAAAACACCTTGCGTTAAAATTTTGAAATCATTATCTTTCCAAGTTTTAGTAGAATTCATACCACTTATTTGTTAAGGCATATTAAAATTTAAACATAAACAGTATAAAACATAAATTATAAAGCCTTTTACAAATCCAATAAAAACCCAACTGAAAGTAAATAATTAAAGTACCCAAATTCAATAGTCCAAGCAACACTTTTATTATAGCATGGCATGTGCACCCCGAGTCCATCCCGGCTCCAAGTCCGCGTCTACGAGTCACCTGAAATGTCAAAGGAGAGGGTGAGTCGAGTGACTCAGTGTGTAAACCCCGCTCCCGATAAAACAACATGCTAACACACATCATACATAGCAACATAATTAATGCAACCCGATCCTAACCATCCATACACCTTTTCTACCCCGTGTGGTACCAAACCACTGGTGGTGCCAAACCACTGGTGACGTATAGTCACAATGTGTTACCAAAACACTGGTGTCCCAAAGACACATTATCCATCAATGTGGTCCCAAACCACTGGTGTCCCAAAGACACAATGTGCTACCAAAGCACTGGTGACCGTAGTCACAAATCCGGTGATGGGGCCAACCCATCGTGTGTTAGCAAAACACTAGCAGACGATCCCATATCTCAAGTGGGGCCAACCCACGGTGGTCAAACCACAGGGACAAGTCGCAATGAGGTGCCAAACCTCTGGTGTCCCAAAGACACAATGTGCTACCAAAGCACTGGTGACCGTAGTCACAAATCCGGTGATGGGGCCAACCCATCGTGTGTTACCAAAACACTGGCGTCAATCCCAGTATAATCATCTCATGGGGCCAACCCATCGTGGTGCTGAGCCACTGGGGCGAGACGCCGAGGTACCAAACCTCTGGAGGTGCCAAACCTCTGTGACCCAAAGTCACAAAGTGTGCTACCAAAGCACTGGTGCTCGTCAGCACAGTATATCACTGCTCCCTCCTCTCGTATCACCCATACATATCATACTCATGGGATTATGCATCTCATACTAACCATGCATATCATGCCAACATACCAAGCATTACAACTCATAACATGCATAACATAAATCATGATATCATGCTTCATCAATAGTACTCATAATAGAACAGACTTACCCGAATCGTACACATACCCCGTTTGGGTATTCATTTGTCCGTCATACTGTTTATAATTTTAACAGGCAACAGGTTTATTAATAATCTTACTAAGTATCAGTGTGTTAGTTACACACCTGGTAATCACGAGTCTAAAATCCCAATCGAAACGATCTACAATCCTTTGATTAACCCGCTCCTAGAATCGGCCAAACATAGGGTTAGGCATCTATGACATTCGGCCATCAACAAATAACCAAAGGGGTTAATATCGAACCCTTACCTTGTACACGTTTGGTTTCCTACCAAACCCGAACCACAATGGTTCCTTCTTTAATCAGCAATCGGCTACACCTTAAAAGAGAATAACTGTTAGTCCCTTATCACCCCTGACTTAGTCAAAACCAAGATTAAACTAGCAACAACCAATCACTTACCCCTTACTTACCAACCAAGATTCGGCCAACCACACTAGGAGAGAACCACAAGAGATTCGGCCAAGACTTGTACCAAAAGAAAAATAAAAGATTCGGTCAAGGTCTTAAGAAGGGAAGAAAGAAAAAATGGGAAAAATGGTAGGTGCTTTTCGGTTCTTGAGATGACAAGAAATGGAAGGAATGAATAGGAATTTTGGTTTAGGCAAGGTAAATTTCGGCTTTTAGTGTTTCAAAAAGGGAAGGGAAAACGAAACAAAAAAAATGAGATATGAGAAGGCTAGTTTCTACAGCTCCAAAAGAAGATAAGAAGGAGAAATGGAATGATGATTCGGCCAAAAGGGACAAAAAGAGGTACTAGCTTGAGGCTCAAGAACTTTCGGCTACAAACACTTTAGGAGACAAAAAATAAAATGAAACTTTCGGCAATCCCTTTTGAGTTTTGGTCTTACGGTTCCAAGAGTAAAAGAATGAGAGAAATTCTCTTGAAAACTCAATGACAAAAGAAAGAAAGAATAGTCTTCCAACTTGACCGAAAATGCCTCAAAATTCCAATTGAATTTCGGCATTACCCACTACAACACACCACCAAGCCGTCCACCCACTCCACAACTCCCCAACATTCGGCCAAATCCCCCTATTCACTCCCAACCACCATTTCAAATAAGTTTGAACAAGTCCCCCCTCCACCAATTTCTCTCCACCATCCAAGTCACCCTTGACCAAGTCCAAGGTGGAGTTTAAATCACACACAACTCCTCCCTCCTATGCCGTCCAAAAAAAAAAAAGCAAAATGTGGCCACTTTGCAGCTTGAACACAGGACCACACCCCCTGCAAATGGCGTCACATTCACAAGCCCTTAGTGGCGCCTACAATGCCACTCCACCAACTTGTTTATTGTGCTAACAACCACCAAAAATAAGTTTAAAAGCCCCAGCTTCCTCAGCTCCTAATACCTTAGCTCAAAAACTAAAATTTTCCTATACACTCAAGCATTCACCTATGCTACAATTAAGCCCCTAAAACACCGAAATAGCAACACAGCGCACTAACACATGCAATAACATGCAACAACAAAATAGCCCCTAACTCGGGATATTACAATAGGGGTTATTCGTGTTTGAATTATTTTGTTTGTGTTTGAATTGCTGTGATATTGTCTATGGTGTAATAAGACTTAAATAGGGGTCTTGAGTAGGCTCGGAATAGTAGAAAAATGTTTTTGGAAGCTTTAAAGGTAGAGAGCCTTAGTAAGTAGGGGTTACAAGGATAAAAGAGGGAACATTTGACACTAATAAGGCCTTGGAAAAGTGGCAAAAGGTAGGCCACTTAAAGGGCTGGAGATGACGCCACAAGGGGAGCAAGGGGAGCCTATGTTCGAGTCGCGGAGTCTCCCTTTTTACTCTTTATTTTGGACGGCAATAGGGGGAGAGAATTTCTCAATTTTAAACTCTTTAAGATAATAGGATAATAAGGTTAATAATAATATTTCTTTTATTATTAATTGGATTATTATTTGAATAATCAATAATAGTTGGCAAGAGGAAATTTAGGCATGTGAATTATTCAAATTATTTTGAATTAATTCAAATGAGTGGCCTAGAGTGAATTAAGGAAATTGCCGAAATTTGAACTCTTTGTTCCAGGTGAGTGGACGGTAAGGGAGACTAGGAGGGGGGAGGGTGCCGAATTTTCCTTAAGGCACCCATTCATCTTTTATTTTTCTTTTCTTTGGCAATAGCCGAATTTCCCCTACACTCTCATCTTCTATCTTTTTCTTTTGTTTTCCTCTCCTTTCTTATTCTCTCAAAACCGAATCCTCCATTGCCATCCTTCTCTTTTCTTCTCCATTGTTACCAAACCAAAAACACTTCCCTCTCATACTCACACCTTTTGGCCGAAACCCCTATCCCTCTTTTACTCATTATTTTTCTCTATTTAGCCAAATCTACTCCCTAACACTAGCCAAATTCTTTTCTTCCTTTTGATTAGTGTTGGCCGAATCTCAAGCAAAGGTGTTCTCCTCTATTTGTTCTCCAATCAGTTGGTGAGGTAAGTGATGGCCAAATGCCCTTTATTCTGTTCTCTTGTTTCTTTGTCGAGTTAAATCTAATGGGAAGAGCCAAAATACATTAATGGCTAATCAGTGTTGAAACCGATTGACTATAGGGCCTTCGGGATTTGGGAGCGAGCAAGTGAATCCATCATCTTTGATCAATCGGTTTGGGTAAGGTGGTAAGGATCGATTTTATTTATTTAGTATTCAATTAAGCCGAAGGATATTAATATTGAGGATGGCCGATTGTAGGAGGTGAAGCAGAATCACATATCGTGGGCTGAAGTTAGTATTCAAAGGTGTTAGGTAAGGTTTTCAGGTTCAAATATTAACTCTTGGGATATATGTTGTTTTGGTCGAATGGTCAGAGGCACTAACATGGGTATGGCCGAATATAGGGCAAGGGAATCGTGGGTGGTCGATTTGGTTTCTTCGGGATTTAGAACGGTCGTTGGTGACAGGTGTGTACATACACACCTTATAACTATTTTAATGTGCTAAGTGTTATATGTATGCTTAATCGGATTGTGTAGATTCGGATGTAATACCATCATGGTATAAGCAAGGATTCAGGTAAGTCTTTGTTACTAGAAGCCTTCTTATGATGCTTTTGGGAAGCATGGCATATCTGGTATATGTGGCTTATAATATATGGCTCATGATAGATCTGTTGGATGCTGTTAAATATTTATTGGCATGACATTTGTTAAATACACATTATTGATTGATGTAGGATTAAATGAATGGAGGGGGAAGTGATATTTGTGTCGACGGACACCAGTGGTTTGGTACCACATTTCGTGACTACGGTCACCAGAGGTTTGGCACCTCCAGAGGTTTGGCACCTCATAGCGTCTCGTCCTAGTGGCATAGCACCACAGTGGGTTGGCCCCACGGATTATATTAAGGGATTGACGCCAGTGATTTGGTATCACACGATGGGTTGGCCCCATCATTTGATTGTGACTTCGGGTCACCAGTGGTTTGGCACCACAATATGATGGATATCGTGACTATAAGTCACCAGTGGTTTGGCACCACCAGTGGTTTGGTACCACACGGGGTAGAGAAAGGTGTTTGGATGGCTAGGTTGGGTGCATATTAAACTTGTGCATGTTAAATAATAGTTATGAGTTGTGTATGTTGTTGCACTAAATCGAGGAAGGGTTACACATTGAGTCTTGGTGACTCACCTTCTCTTTTAATTTTTCAGGTGACTCGTAGACCGCGGATGAGGAGCCGGATGGACTCGAGGTGGCCATGCAGTGGAAATTTGATATAAATAGACCTTGAATTTTATTTTATTTTTGGTTTACCTATTCAAGTTGTAATAAGGCCTCCTAATACTTTACCTTGGTTATTTTACATATTTTTGGATAATTTGTTAAACAATTTAATGACATTTAAATGGGTACACATGTTTTTCTCAAATGTAAAACGTGAAATGTTTTTATTGTGCCATCGGGTACAATTGGAACCTGTAACAATCTGATTTATTATATTTTTAAAGACAACACTAAGTAATGTTTTCTTCATACACCTCAATGGTTTTGACAAAACAATTAAAAACGAGATGTTTTCACTATAAATTAAATCGGCTTAAAGGAATTTTACAAAAGGTTTTCCTCTGTAACAAACCAAATTCGGTCGTAATGTTTGGGCCGGGTTTAGGGTGTTACAAAATTGGTATTAGAGCCCAATTCAAAGCTCGGCTGTGGGGGCCCAAGGCCCAAAATGTTTTGGTAGGCCTTTTTGAAAATGATTTTTGTTTTAGACAGCATGGCAGCGAGTCTCCGGCACCAATCCGCCCAGGTAAGTACCTCTAAACTACTGTATGAATTATCACTTGTAGAAAGGGTAGGAATGGAACGTAGAATAGTCTGATAGGAACTTGAACCCTAAGATTAGAATACTCAAATGCGAAGCACATAAGACTTAATGCACTAAACCAACCTATGGCTAAGTTTCTGAGCTAGGATGTGGTAACCCCTGTACGCATGTCTAGGATTGGATCCGGAATAGCCTAGTATTTAAGCAGTCCTAGTGACTCACCTCCTCTTCGCAGGTATCTTACCTGGTGCGTAGCTTCGGTTCACCACCTAACTCGAGGCTCGGTGGTGTGGCAACCTCATGCGCATGTCTCAGGAATGGTTTCGGTAGGAGCTTGGTATTTAAGCAATCCGTGTGACTCACCTCCTCTCCACTCGAATCCTGCCTGGTGCGTAGCTTTGGTTCACCCTGACCAAGAGGGCTCGATCATAGGCTAAACATAATGACTAAAACCCGAAAGGGAACTAGCCATGTTTTTAGAAAAAGAAGAAAACAACAAAACCCTAGTTTTTCAACACTTTTAAAATCACTCTTTCAAATTTGAGAACAACCATCCTTACAACATTTTCCGAAAAATTTGATTTGTGAAAATTACAAAAATGCCCTTAGGGGGTAAAATTACCAAAATGACCCTAATTTCTAAAATTTTTGCAACATCATCGTTTTACAAAGGGAAACTCTCAAAAAGAACCCTCAGAGTTTTATAACTGTTAAAATATCCCTGATTTATTAAATTTACAAAATTACCCCTGATTGACAAAATTACCAAAATACCCTAGTTTTGAGTCTCATTGCACCTTTTAATTTGGCAAATTTTCAGAAATGCCCTCCAGTTTTGGGAATTTTAAAATGTTTTGATTTATTAAAAGCTCTCAAAATTTCTTTTATTACAAAAATACCCCTGTAGGAAAATGACGAAAATACCCCTGGGATAGAAACGGACAGAAATGGCCGAAGAGTGAATATGTATGAAAGGCATTAGGGAATGGATGTGCCTTTCTGTGTGAACTAGGATAGAAGACTTAAAACTTGATTGCTCGAAAGTATCTCTATTAAACTCTTTTCATAAAATTTCTCCGTGGATAACCAAGTGGAACAAAGTACTAATCCATAAAAATCTCTTAATCAGATTAAAACGCGATAGTTAGAATGAGCTCTAGAGGACGTGGACGTCGTGGACGCGGTAGAGGCAGGATGATCGTGTCAGAACCCGTTAGGTCGGGTCAGGGGTCGGAGAATGAGGTACCACCGCCACCACCACCCCCAACTTTTGGAGCTGAGGAACAGGATCAGACAGGGGGTAAGGAAGTATCGCAAGCTGTGTTGCGAGTTCTTGAGATGGTGGCTGGGGCCAGTGGAGGTATGGGAGCTCGGAAATCTGTACCCGAGCGACTCCGATCCAACGAAGCTGAGGTATTCCGGGGTGTGTTGGGCGTGGCACCTAGTGCGACGGAATATTGGTTAGAATCGACTGAGAGGATCATGGACGATCTCGATCTGACAAATGAGGAGAAGTTAAAAGGAGCGGTATCGCTTCTAAAGGATGAGTCATATCAGTGGTGGCTCACGGTTCGGGATGGTGCTACGGCAGATGATCTTACTTGGGAGTACTTCAAAGCTGCTTATCAGAAGAAGTATGTGGGCACTAGCTACACTGATGCGCAGAGGAAAGCCTTTCTAGGATTAGTACAAGGAAATAAGTCGGTATCTGAGTATGAAGCAGAGTTCTTGAGGCTGAGCCGCTATGCACGGGGAATTGTGTCAACCAAGCATGATCGTTGTGTCCGCTTTGAAGACGGACTTAGGGATGAGTTAAGACTGTTGATCGCTCCACAGCAGGAGCGTGAGTTTGCTGTTCTGGTGGAAAAGGCTAAGGTAGCCGAAAAGGTCAAGGAGTCCGTGAGACAGAATTATGATAGGAACAAGCAGAAAAGAGGCTTTGGGTCGTCTGGATCGAGTAGTAATGCACCGAAACGGGATAGATATAGTGGGCCAAATCAGGCAGGAAGGCCTATGGCTACTAACAGAGACCAGCTCAGTGTAATCGTTGTGGAAAGTCACATTGGGGAGGTTGTTGGACCGGTGAAAGGGGATGTTTTGAATGTGGATCTTTGGATCACCGTGTAAGGGACTATCCTCGGAAGTTAGCTAAGAATCAGCCAGAGGGTCAGAACCGTGCTCAGGTTAGAAATGTAGGACCACCACAGAGGGGTCGTGGTAATGGTAGAGAAGGCAATGGTTCTAATCGAGGTCGCGGAATTTCGGGAAGAGGGGCAGGCAACACAGAAGCAAGGCAACCTGGTTTAGTCTACGCAGCGAGGCATCGCGATGAGGGTAACGCACCGGACATCATAACCGGTACGTTCCTAATTTTTGGTATTCCATATGTTGCATTAATTGATGTGGGTTCGACGCATTCATACGTTGCTAGTAGTGTGGTAGAGACTATGAACCTAGACTTTGAGACTGCTTCTAGGAAGATGACAGTAATTAGCCCTTTAGGTCACTCTGTAGTGGTAAACAAGCTATATAGAGACGTACCCCTAGAACTCTAAGGGGTAGTGTTTGTGGCTGATCTGATGAAACTACCGTTTGGGGAGTTCGATTTGATCCTTGGAATGGACTGGTTGGTTAAGTATCAGGTAAGGTTGGATTGCGCTGCTAAGCACATGGTTCTTAAGATGGCTGAAGATGATGAAGTGGTTATGATAGGTAATAGAAGAGATTACCTATCCAACGTGGTGTTTGCTTTGAAGGCTGAGAAAATGGTCAAGAAAGGTTGTGGGGCGTTTTTGGTTCAAATCTGTGCCTTGGAGGCTAAGGAGTCAGCAGTAGAGAAGGTCCAAACTGTAGGGGAATTCGCTGATGTGTTCCCAGAAGAACTTCCGGGTCTGCCTCCAGATCGGGAAGTTGAATTCGGTATAGACTTGTTACCCGAAACGGCACCTGTGTCTATAGCACCCTACCGAATGGCATCAAAGGAGTTGGTGGAGCTAAAGGCTCAAATTCAGAAACTCTTGGATCGAGGGTTTATTCGACCAAGTATATCTCCGTGGGGAGCACCTGTGTTATTTGTCAAGAAGAAAGACGGGTCAATACGGATGTATATCGACTACCGCCAACTGAACAAGTTAACGATCAAGAACAAGTACCCGTTGCCCCAAATTGATGACTTGTTTGACCAACTGAAGGATGCATCGGTGTTCTCGAAGATAGACCTTAGGTCGGGTTATCATCAACTTAAGGTGAAGGAGGTTGATGTTCACAAGACGGCATTCCGAACTCGGTATGGGCATTACAAGTTCCTAGTGATGCCATTTGGGTTAACTAACGCACTGGCAGCATTCATGGACTTAATGAATAGGGTGTTTCAGCAGTACCTGGATCAGTTTGTCGTGGTGTTTATAGACGACATATTGGTTTACTCAAAGACGGAGGAGGAGCTTGATGTGCATTTGTGTATAGTGCTACAAGTATTAAGGGAAAAACAGTTGTATGCCAAATTCAGTAAGTGCGAATTTTGGCTTAGGGAGGTGGCTTTCTTAGGTCACGTAGTATCAGCTGAAGGGATTAGAGTGGACCCTCGCAAGGTTGAAGCGATATTGGATTGGAAACCGCCTAGGTCGGTGGCGAAATTCAAGTTTTCTGGTCTAGCAGGTACTATCGAAGATTTGTGGAAGGATTCTCTTTAATCGCAGCACCGTTGACTAAATTACTAAGGAAGGGAGTTCCATTTGTATGGTCGGAGAAGCAACAGGTTAGTTTTGACAAGTTAAGGAAGATTCTGACGGAAGCTCCAGTTCTGGTACAGCCTGAGGCAGGGAAGTTGTTCACAGTTTATTGTGATGCATCCCATACTGGTTTGGGATGTGTGTTGATGCAGGAAGGGAAGGTAGTGGCCTATGCATCCCGTCAGTTAAGACCGCATGAGGTTAACTATCCAACTCATGACTTGGAGTTAGCGGCAGTAGTCTTCGCCTTGAAAATATGGAGACATTACTTGTATAGGGAGAAGTCGATGGTCTACACGGATCACAAAAGTTTGAGGTATCTTCTGACTCAGAAGGATTTGAATTTGAGGCAGCGCCGATGGATTGAACTGTTGAAGGACTACGACGGTTCAATTGAGTATCATCCGGGCAAGGCTAACGTGGTAGCTGACGCTTTAAGCCGGAAGGTCATGACGGACTTAAGAGCGATGTTTGCTCACCTCAGTCTATATGATGATGGAAGTCTTTTGGCAGAGCTACAAGTTAAGCCAACTTGGATCGAGGAGATTAAGGAAAAGCAATTGGTGGATGATAGTTTGAACGCGCGAAGGTTGCAAGTACAAGATGGTGGGTCGGAAGGGTATAGTTTGACTGGTGATGGTGTACTATGTTTTCAAGGGCGAGCTTGTATTCCAAAGGATATGGAATTGAGGCATAGAATTCTTCAAGATGCACATAGCAGCCCATACGCTATGCATCCTGGAGGAAGCAAGATGTATGGAGATTTGCGGAAGCAGTTTTGGTGGCCAGGGTTGAAGCGAGAGGTAACTAAATTTATGGGTAGGTGTTTGACGTGTCAGCAGGTGAAGGCTGAACATCAGTTGCCATCAAGGTTACTTCAACCAGTGAAGATCCCTCAGTGGAAATGGGAGAGGATCACTATGGATTTCGTCAGTGGGCTACCCCTCACGCCCAGCAAGAAGGACGCAGTTTGGGTGATTATGGACCGTCTGACTAAATCAGCTCACTTCATACCGGTGAGAGTGGACTATTCTCTTCAGAGGCTAGCAAAATTGTATGTGCCTGAGATAGTAAGATTGCATTATGTGCCAGTGTCAATTATCTCGGATAGGGATCCGAGGTTAACGTCAAGGTTCTGGAAAGCGTTACATCAGGCTTTGGGTACGAGGTTGGATTTCAATCTGACTTTCCATCCACAATCGACGAGGCGATGAAAGGGTCATACAGATTTTAGAAGATATGCTAAGGGGATGCGTTTTGGATTTTAGTGGTAGTTGGGAAGAGTATCTACCGTTGGCGGAATTCACTTATAACAATAGTTATCAAGCGAGTATTCAGATGGCTCCATATGAAGCACTATATGGACGAAGGTGTCGAACTCCTACGTGTTGGACAGAGTTGGGTGAACGACAAGTTTTGGGTCCAGAGTTGGTAACAGAAACGGAGGATAAAGTTAAGGTGATTCGGGCTCGTCTTAAGGAAGCATCGGATAGGCAGAAGTCTTATGCAGATCTGAAACGTAAAGAAATGGAGTATGCAGTAGGGGATAAAGTTTTTCTAAAGGTATCACCTTCGAAGAAGGTATTGAGATTTGGGCGAAAAGGAAAGCTAAGCCCAAGGTTCATCGGGCCATATACAGTGTTGAAGCGAATAGGACCGGTAGCTTATCAGCTCGAGCTGCCGGCAGAGTTGAGTCAGATTCATGACGTTTTCCATGTGTCAATGCTTAGACGATATCGGTCAGATCCATCACACGTTGTGCCAGTGGCTGAATTTGAGGTAAACTCGGACTTATCTTTCGAGGAAGAACCAATTTAGATTGTAGATCGAGATGTCAAAGTTCTGCGGAGGAAGTCAGTACCTTTGGTGAAAGTGCTATGGCGAAACCATGGTACGGAGGAAGCTACGTGGGAACCCGAGGATGTGATGCGGTAGCAATACCCCCACCTCTTCTAATCAGGTAATTTCGAGGTCGAAATTATTTTTAAGGGGGTAGAACTGTAACATCCTAAAATAGGGGTTATTCGTGTTTGAATTATTTTGTTTGTGTTTGAATTGCTGTGATATTGTCTATGGTGTAATAAGATTTAAATAGGGGTCTTGAGTAGGCTCGGAATAGTAGAAAAATGTTTTTGGAAGCTTTAAAGGTAGGGAGCCTTAGTAAGTAGGGGTTACACGGATAAAAGAGGGAACATTTGACACAAATAAGGCCTTGGAAAAGTGGCAAAAGGGAGGCCACTTAAAGAGCTGGAGATGACGCCACAAGGGGAGCAAGGGGAGCCTATGTTCGAGTCGCGGAGTCTCCCTTTTTACTCTTTATTTTGGACGGCAATAGGGGGAGAGAATTTCTCAATTTTAAACTCTTTAAGATAATAGGATAATAAGGTTAATAATAATATTTCTTTTATTATTAATTGGATTATTATTTGAATAATCAATAATAGTCGGCAAGAGGAAATTTAGGCATGTGAATTATTCAAATTATTTTGAATTAATTCAAATGAGTGGCCTAGAGTGAATTAAGGAAATTGCCGAAATTTGAACTCTTTGTTCAAGGTGAGTGGACGGCAAGGGAGACTAGGAGGGGGGAGGGTGTCGAATTTTCCTTAAGGCACCCATTCATCTTTTATTTTTCTTTTCTTTGGCAATAGCCGAATTTCCCCTACACTCTCATCTTCTATCTTTTTCTTTTGTTTTCCTCTCCTTTCTTATTCTCTCAAAACCTAATCCTACATTGCCATCATTCTCTTTTCTTCTCCATTGTTACCAAACCGAAAACACTTCCCTCTCATACTCACACCTTTTGGCCGAAACCCCTATCCCTCTTTTACTCATTATTTTTCTCTATTTAGCCTAATCTACTCCCTAACTCTAGCCGAATTCTATTCTTCCTTTTGATTAGTGTTGGCCGAATCTCAAGCAAAGGTGTTCTCCTCTATTTGTTCTCCAATCGGTTGGTGAGGTAAGTGATGGCCGAATGCCCTTTATTCTATTCTCTTGTTTCTTTGTCGAGTTAAATCTAATGGGAAGAGCCAAAATACATTAATGGCTAATCAGTATTGAAACCGGTTGACTATAGGGCCTTCAGGATTTGGGAGCGAGCAAGTGAATCCATCATATTTGATCAATCGGTTTGGGTAAGGTGGTAAGGATCGATTTTATTTGTTTAGTATTCGATTAAGCCGAAGGATATTAATATTGAGGATGGCCGATTGTAGGAGGTAAAGCAGTATCACATATCGTGGGCTGAAGTTAGTATTCAAAGGTGTTAGGTAAGGTTTTCGGGTTCAAATATTAACTCTTGGGATATATGTTGTTTTGGCCGAATGGTCAAAGGCACTAACATGGGTATGGCCGAATATAGGGCAAGGGAATCGTGGGTGGTCGATTTGGTTTCTTCGGGATTTAGAACGGTCGTTGGTGACAGGTGTGTACATACACACCTTATAACTATTTTAATGTGCTAAGTGTTATATGTATGCTTAATCGGATTGTGTAGATTCGGATGTAATACCATCATGGTATACGCAAGGATTCAGGTAAGTCTTTGTTACTAGAAGCCTTCTTATGATGCTTTTGGGAAGCATGGCATATCTAGTATATGTGGCTTATAATATATGGCTCATGATAGATCTGTTGGATGCTGTTAAATAAATTTATTGGCATGACATTTGTTAAATACACATTATTGATTGATGTGGGATTAAATGAGTGGAGGGGGAAGTGATATTTGTGTCGACGGACACCAGTGGTTTGGTACCACATTTCGTGACTACGGTCACCAGAGGTTTGGCACCTCCAGAGGTTTGGCACCTCATAGCATCTCGTCCCAGTGGCATAGCACCACAGTGGGTTGGCCCCACGGATTATATTAAGGGATTGACGCCAAAGTGATTTGGTATCACGATGGGTTGGCCCATCATTTGATTGTGACTTCGGGTCACCAGTGGTTTGGCACCACAATATGATGGATATCGTGACTATAAGTCACCAGTGGTTTGGCATCACCAGTGGTTTGGTACCACACGGGGTAGAGAAAGGTGTTTGGATGGCTAGGTTGGGTGCATATTAAACTTGTGCATGTTAAATAATAGTTATGAGTTGTGTATGTTGTTGCACTAAATCGAGGAAGGATTACACATTGAGTCTTGGTGACTCACCTTCTCCTTTAATTTTTCAGGTGACTCGTAGACCGCGAATGAGGAGCCGGATGGACTCAAGGTGGCCATGCAGTGGAAATTTGATATAAATGGACCTTGAATTTTATTTTATTTTTGGTTTACCTATTCAAGTTGTAATAAGGCCTCCTAATACTTTACCTTGGTTATTTTACATATTTTTGGATAATTTGTTAAACTATTTAATGACATTTAAATGGGTACACATGTTTTTCTCAAATGTAAAACGCGAAACGTTTTTATTGTGCCATCGGGTACAATTGGAACCTGTAACAATCTAATTTATTATATTTTTAAAGACAACACTAAGTAATGTTTTCTTCATACACCTCAATGGTTTTGACAAAACAATTAAAAACGAGATGTTTTCACTATAAATTAAATCGGCTTAAAGGAATTTTCCAAAAGGTTTTCCTCTGTAACAAACCAAATTCGGTCGTAATGTTTGGGCCGGGTTTGGGGTGTTACAATTGGCATACTTACTTATGAATTGTGTAAGTGCTTGTTATTATCGGGATAGGGATTTATGCACTGAGTCTCGGCGACTCACCCCTTCCCTTGCATTTTACAGATAAGGCATAGATCGCGGATATGGAGCCGGGGAGGACTCGAGGTGGCCATGCACGTTGCTTTTGGGTTTTGTTTTAAGCTTCTATTTCGATTTATATTTTCTTTAAATTTGGTTTTGGATATGTAATAAGGCCGCTAAATTTATTATTTTGGGTTTTTATCTGCTTTTGTGTTTAATCATATTATGTTTAAGTTCATATTATGATGATAACAAGCTAACTCAGATTATCTCCAACCTAAGTTTTACATCAAGTTCAAATACAAAACGGTTTTTAACTTAATTATTTCAAACTCACTCGGGCTTTCGTAAAACCAAACGACTTTCCAAAACTAGAAACGACAAATGATTTTCCCAAAAGAGTTTTCTTTCAAACTCAAAATGACAAAAAGGTTTCCGACAACAGTTTTTCATTAAAGTAAACCGGCAACTTGTTTTCTTCAAAATATTTTTACTCTGTAACATACTGAATTCGATCATGGTGTGTTGACCGGGTTTGGGGTGTTACATATTGTAACACCCTTATCCCGTAACTGTCGCCGGAATAGGTAAGGGGCATTACCGGACTTGTAACACAGTTTGGAACAGTAAAATTTTAACTTTTATCAAACATCATCTCAATTCAATAATATTAAGCATTCATATTCATAGCATGCTTAAAACAAGCATATAAAATTATAATTACACAACGGGGAATAATTTAATAACATATAAAATATATAGGAAAACTTACGAAATAGGGTCACACGATCGAGTCACACGCTCGTGTGCTCTGACCATGTGGCACAAAACAGGCTTGGTTTAAGCCATTTTCAGAACTCTTATGACATGTACCTACAAGCATCATTTGCATAACATGTTCAAGTACATATATCATCTATACCAAAATGCCAATTAACAAAACTATCACAAGATGAATACATCATATAATACTTCTATATTCACTCAAGCCAAATCACATAGCTTGATCAAAATACAACTGATCATACCTCATTCATATACATAAGTGACCATATAATTCAACTTATTAACTAGCCTATACATGCCATATTATCCCACATCAAGGAGTTTAGAAATACCAATTACCCCCTAGATAGTGTGATGAAATCTTTGATCGTTGTAAATCAGAGTTTTAAAATTTATAAAAGAATGATCAAACCTGGAAACTAACTCTGACAACGATTAAAGGCAAGTGTACCTATCGAACAGTAGTATAGCTTAGGCAAGACCGGATATCGAACCCAAAGGAACTAAAAGTACTAATACTAACTTTCTTTTTATTATTTAGCCTTAAAAATAGAGTGAAGTTGCTTTAAACTATATTGACGAAGACTAAACTAAGGACACAAAGACAAAAAGGACGAATAGGAAAATAACTTTGAAGGAAAACTCAGTTGATTATGATGATACCCTTAGGAAGAATCCACCTAGACTTCACTTGTTATCTGACCCTAAATTATATGATTTCTTTACTTAGCTTGATCCGTAAGACTCTCTAACTTATATTAAACCCTCTCTCGAGGCGAATAACGTCTAACCCTAGGTTAATTAGTGGAACTCTCGTTCGCTTATAATAACCCCCTAGGATAGCAGTAAATTGATCAATGGACTCCCATATTAGGTTTCACCCTAATCCGGTAAAATCTCGTAACCGTATCTCTAGGCGTTCGATCAACTCCGCTTAATTATGTTAGATCTACTCTTAGGCAAGGTCTATTCCTCCTCCACCTAAGCACATTAGATTTGGATTAAGCAACATAATTAAGAACAAACTAAGTAATTATCATATAACTTAAAAATCAAATAAAAAGATCCATCTAGGTTTTATCCCCTACAGGTATCTAAGGGGTTTAGTTCATAATGAATAAACAAAACATCGCAAGAGAAAAGATAAAACAAAACATAAGAAAATCCCAAAACTTCCTAAAGGAATTGAAGGAGAATTCCGCCGTATTGAGTATAATTCTGGCTTCTTGGGATGAATCAACTAGCTATCTTCGTGTTATTTCCTAACTCTGACCTTCTCAGCTTGGCTCCTTGGCCTAGCTTTGACGCCTTTTCAAAGGTGGTACTTAGGGGATATATATATAGGCTCTTGGAATGCGATTCTTTCTCCCCAAGTATCCTTTTCCGACTGAAATTGCTCTTTCCAGCGACAGAGGCACGGCCATGTAGCACACCCGTGTGAATCGACTCCGGGCCGTGTTCGGATTTCTAACTTGAGGCACGGTCGTGTCTATCGGGGTCCAGGCCGTGTTCTAGTAATTTAATGAGGCATGGCCATGTGGCTTGAAGTCCAGGTCGTGTCAATTTCGTGAGTTGGCCCATTTGGCCCGTTTTAAGCCCGTTTTACGTTCTTTTCATCCTTTGGTGCTTTCCTGAGTATAAGACATGAAAAGAAAGGATTAAGAGCACATTTTTACATAAATCAAGGGATAAATCATCCAAAAGCATATTAAATGTGGGCTTAAAATATGTTACTTTTACGGTTTATCAAATACCCCCACACTTAAGCTTTTGCTTGTCCTCAAGCAAAATTCTCAACTTACAATTAAAATGAGCCTTCCATGATTCATAATTCCTATCAACAATGCCTTATCCTAATTCATAGATAATTTATACATGGATAATTCAACTCAAAGATTCCTAAAGATTCAAACAAGATAAGTCATACATTTGTAGCACGAAAACATAGGTGTTTCCCTTCATCTAAATAATTACCTTTAATTCAAAACCTACAAGGATTGACATCCTCACTAAAGATTCACTCAAATCACTCGAAAAGTGTTTTAAGGGTCAAAATTAAGCACTCATAAGTCGAACCTGAAAAGTTAATCCCATAGGCTTGCTTGAAAATCAAATCTCCACCACTGTAAAATGAAATGATAAACAGATCAAAAGGTCTTTGTTAGGGTTGTAACGGGGCTAGGGTTAAAGGTGTGGATAAAGGCTGAAATTAGAAGGTTAGAATCGAGATTGAATTGATAAGTTACCTATCTAAAAATTTCTAAGATAATAATTGCATAAACTGAAAATAATAATCCTACTAATACGAGCTTTTCTTTTGATAATTAGACTTTAACTTTTATAAGCTCACTCTTCATAATACTAATACTGAATATATTTATTTATTTATTTATTTATTTTTATTTTTTATTTTTATTTAAGAACAAACTAAATACAAGATAAATTTAACTACCAGAATAATAAATTTAGGTAACTAGCTCAAATCAAATCTCGATTAAGGGGTAGTCAAAAGAAAGGGTGATAACAAATACAAAGGGTTTTGGGTTTAAAATTAGCGGGTAAGTCAATAAAAGGGTTGTTAGGCTCAACGGGGTTCACCAAAGGTTAACTATAAGGGTAGGCTATTTAGTGGAGTAAGTGTGTAACAACCCAAACCCGGCCCAAACACTATGGCCGAATCTAGTTTGTTACGAAAAAAAAAAATTATTTTTTTTTTGAAAACCCTTTTAAAACCCATTTAAGTTTTGTTGAAAACTTCTCGTGGTTGATTATCTTGGTAAAACCATACTTAGTGTTTATTTTTTAAAAAAAAATAATTAAGTCAAGTTATTAAACAAATTTTCAAATGTGCCGATATGGCTTGAGAAAAACATTTACTTAATTTAGTTTAGAAACCCTTTTAACTTATTTCATAGATAGATAATTAAAACAAGTATTCAAGCATAAAATAAAATAAAAATAAAATACTAGGAGGCCTTATTACATCCGAAATAAAATTTAAATCAACAATCCAAAAATAAATTGAAATTCAAAGTCTGTTAAAAATTTAAATCCCACTGGCATGGCCACCTCGAGTCAACCCGGCTCCTCATCCGCGATCTACGTGTCACTGAAAAATATAAAGGAGAAGGTGAGTCACCAAGACTCAGTATGTAACCCTTCCCCCGTTTTAAAACATTCTTCATACACAACATATAACAATTAATATGCAAAATATTATGTGTCCCAACCTAGCTGACCATACGCCATCTTTGTCTACCCCGTTGTGGTACCAAACCACTGGTGGTGCCAAACCACTGGTGACATATAGTCACAATGTGTTACCAAAACACTGGTGTCCGTAGACACAAATCGGGTGATGGGGCCAACCCATCGTGTGATACCAAATCACTGGCAGACGATCCCATATCTCAAGTGGGGCCAACCCACGGTGGTGTTAACCACAGGGATAAGTCGCTAAGAGGTGCCAAACCTCTGGAGGTACCAAACCTCTGGTGACCGTAGTCACAGTGTGTTACCAAAACACTGGTGCCCGTCGGCACGATTTCACTGCCCCCTCCACTCATTTAACCCACAATAGTCAAATAGTCATAAATAGATCTCATACATTTATCACATGTATCATATAAACCATGCCTCCCAAAAGCATAATTATCTCGCATTAACAGAGACTTACCGGGATCCTCGCTTGTACCATTTAAGGTACTAAATTCTTATCTACATCAAGCAGATTTACAAGCAACATATATTTATCACAAATATTAACTGCTATAAGTGTGTATGTACACACCTGTCACCAACGAGGAGTCTAAATCCTGAAAAGAGAAGTCGGCCTCCCTAGATCTACTGATCCCTTTATCCTTTCGGTTACTAATCATGGCACTCAATTCCTGGATCAAAATCGAATACTAGGGATCAGGACCTGAGTCGATTGCTTTACTTTCCTGAGTACCTTCCCTCAGGGCCGATTGAAGAAGAAATCGAAGGAGATCACCCCTTGCTTGAGATTCGGCTAAAGTTCAATAAAAGAGAAAGTATGGAATTCGGCTAATGTGGGTAAAAGAAGAGAAAGAAAGAAGAAAATAAGGAGAAGAGAGGGGTAGAGAGTTTCTACCAAAAAGAGTTTTATGAAGAGAAGGAAAAGAATGAGAGTAGAGAGAAAATGAGAAGGAGGGAGTGAGAAAGAAATTCGCCATCTTGCAAAAAGGTCTAAAAGAAAAATCAAGATGATAGCTAGGTGTTTATAAAGGATTTCTACACTCTCCCCTATTGCTTGCCCACCCACTCTTCTCAAGAAGAGTTTAAATTCTTAGCAATCTCCTAAATTTGCTCTTGACCACTTATTTGAAACAATTCAAATAATTTGAATACTTCAATAATAATCAGAATAATAATTCATTTAATCCACTAATATCTTTAATATCCAAATAATATCCCTTTTTAATCAAATAAAATCCTTGATTATCCTAACAATTAATCCCATGATAATTTATTTAAAAACAAAATACATCCTTATTATCTAAAATTAAAAAAAGAATTTAAGGAGAGAATTACTCTCCCCTTGTGCCGTCCAAATAAAGAACAAAAAAGGAGGATTGTTGTGACTCGAACCAAGGTTCTCCCTTGCTCCTTGGTGGCGTCACATGCAATCTCCCAAGTGGCCTCACTTTTGCCACTTTACCAAGGGCTTTTTAGTGTCCAAACTCCTTCATTTATTCTTATAACCCCCTCCTGCTAAGGCTCCCTGCCTTTAAAGTAAAAAACTGAAATTTTCTACCAAACCGAGCCAACTCAAAGTCTTAATTAAGCTCTATTATTCCATAAATAATATCACAGCAGTTCATACATAAGAAAAATAATTAAATTCCAAATAGCCCCGTTTTTAGGATGTTACAAAGTGGGTTAAAACCTAAGTGCCTTTATCATCTCGGTATATCAAATCATAACTTGTGGTCTTGACATGTATAATTGAGGCAAGTTCTAGAATAACAGTTCATAGTTGACACACTTATAATCAAGAAGTGAGCATGGAAAAGAACATATGCTCTATAAGGCTCAAATTCTCACAAAAATTATGGATGTTTTTTACATCAACCTTGTAAATCTCAAATTTCAAGATAACATTCAAATTCCGATTGCCAACCTAAAATTTTAATTTTTAGAAAATTAGACTTATCATGCTTGATTCCCTAGTATTCTTCAAATTTAATCATCAATGCATAATTAACTATGACTTATTCAAAAGCATATCAATAAAAATCACAAATCATTAGAAATTTCATTTTAATTAGTAATATGAGAAAATTACTTTAAAACAAGATTAAATTCAGGGATTTTTAGAATCATGCAAAAAGTTAGGCATTTTTATCCTCAGGGTTTGAGAATAATGCAGAAAGTTAGGTATTTTCTCAAAATAACTATTCTCCCCCCATACTTAAGATGTACATTGCCCTCAATGTACAAACATAGATAATAGCATGTAATGGATAAATCAAAAGAGAAGGGGAAAGAATTACTCCCTAAATTGTGGATGTTTTCCCAGATGAGTGTCTTTGGTGGCGGTGATGGTCAGTCAGGATAACGAACCTGCGCTAGATGAAGAAATTGGGTAGCGCTTTGAGAAGTAGCCAGGCTTTATTAAGACCTAATAAAAATAAACTAAATATAAAGTTATAGAAAAACAAATTAAAGGGAATGAGAATAAAAAGAAAACTAAAATGAAAAGAAAATATTAATGGACTGTGAAGTCCTTATTGAAGGATGGTTCGCAAGGTGGGTGTGACTTCTAAGGCTGGGGAGGTGTTGGCGGTGGCAGAAGTGATGAGATTATCGTGGTGGTCGGCGTGATTCCCTAGCAGCTTGGCGAACCTGACACTACGAAACTAAATTAAGCTAAACTAAATTAAACATAAGATTATTAAAGAAAAGGAGAATGAATGGAAAGAGAAATTAAAAATAAAAACTAATTGGTCTCATAGATCCTTGGCTTGGTGTTGAGACGAAGCTGCCGGCATGAACTCATGTTGGTCGTTCTTAGTTAAGGAGCCTATGCTTAGCTTCCTCCGCTTCTTCGGCATGTTGTTGGCTTGCTCAAGGATCTAGAGTCTTAGTAAGTGAAGAATCTGATATGGAAGAGAGTGAGAAGCAAAGAAGATGGGGGTGAAAATCAGATGGAGGGAAGGGGAAGAGTTGAGAGGTTTTAAATAGATGCTCAAGTTTGGTACTCCCCCATGGCCGTGGTCCCAGGGTGTGTCGATTTACATGGCCTCCTCACACGGTCGTGTTATAGAAGGTGTTGTCACCCTATGCCCGTGTTTGGTCCCTCCATGCCCGTGCTCGTGAAGTTTTTCTTTTGGAACGGTGAGGTCCCACAGACGTGTGTAGCCCGTGTGTAACAAGTCAGTATCCTCAGAATTTTCACACGGTTATGTGGCACGGCCATGTTTTGTCTGTCAGTGCCCGTAGGGAGGGTGGTTGGATCCATGACATTGGGGTGGTTGGACTGGGTTACACGGCCTCTGCCCTATCAGGGTGGTGGTTTAAGTGGTCCACACGACCACGGACACGGCCGTGTGGTCGGGAATTCTGCACTTTTGATTAGTTAAAAAGGAGAAGAAAAAGAAAAAGAAAAAAATATATAAAAAATGTAAAAAGAAATTGGGTTAGTAATTGGGTTGCCTCCCAAGAAGCGCTCGTTTATAGTCTTAAGCTAGACTTTTCTCTTATTTGAAAATTTTTAGGGAGGCTTGAAAGTTTGGATATCTTCCCTCATGCCTATAGTCCTATTTTCTTGGCAAAGGTTGAGTCGAGATGCGTTTACCTTAGAAGTGCCGCATGTTGGGTTGCTTACCTCGACTCTTTCGTGTAGGAAGATATTGCGTACCTCAAGAGGGATTTCTTTCTTCAGGTCTGCTGTGATGATGCTAAGATCGGCTTTATTGATTAGTACCTGATTTCCTATTGTGATGTGATTTGATGTTCCTACGAGCTCTTCAGGTGGCTCCTTCAGATTTACAGTGTGTAGCTCTGGCTCTTCCTCGTGTATCCCTAATTTCTCTTTGAAGTGTGTTTTCCACTCATCTAGGTCATCGATTTGAATCCTTTGCTCCTCGTGAGTTATTTCTTTGTTGGCACTGAGCTGAAGATTCAGTTCACTCGTTCCCTTTTTTGGTGGTTCCTGTAAAGAGGGTGTAATTGAATGATTATCAAAAGAATTTTCTTTCTCACCTTGATTCTTTGATGACCTAGCTGAGTCGAGGGCTTGAAGGCTAATTGAGTCGTCACCCACACAAAGTATGAGCTCACCTGAGGCAACATCAATTTTAGTCTTGGCAGTTGCTAGAAAAGGCGTTCCTAAAATTAAGGGAATTGAATTATCCTCATCCATGTCTAAAACAACAAAATCTATTGGGAAAACAAATTTATCGATTTTTACGAGAACATCTTCAATAATGCCCCTGGGAATTCTAACAGTTTTATCAACTAATTGAATACTCATCCTAGTTTGCTTGGGCTTCCCTAGACCTAGTCGTTTAAACAGTGCATAAGGCATGACATTTATGCTTACCCCTAAATCAGCTAACGCATTATCAATAGTTAAACTACCAATTAAACATGGGATTGTAAAACTCCCTGGATCTTTTAATTTCTGTGGTAGTTTATTTTGTAGGATTGCTGAGCACTTTGCGTTGAGTTCAATGTGTGGCTCTTCGTCTAATTTGCGTTTGTTTGTCAAAAGTTGTCTTAAAAATGTCCTCAAGTCTGGCATCTGAAAAAGAGCTTCAAGAAGAGGTAAGTTAATGTGTAATTTCTTTAAAAGTTTAAGAAACTTGCCGAACTGTTCCTCTGAATCATCTCTTTTTAATGCTTCGGGATAAGGTATGTGAGGTTTGTACTCCTTTATTACTGGTTTTGACTTTTCTTGTGCTACCTCTATTATCCCTTCGTCTACCTTACTTTCTGGAATTGGTTTTGGTTCATCTAATTCCTTGCTCTCCTGAGCTGTGATGGCTTGAATTTGCTCCTTTGGATTAATCTCGGTGTTACTTGGTAGACGTCCTTGCGGGCGTTCTGACATGAGCCGTGTGAGTTGTTCGACTGCATTAGTCATTTCCTTGACCAACTTAGCAATTTCACTCATTCGGCTCTCATTGCTTTTAATTGTTCTAGTTATATCTTGTAGACGTTCTTCTGTGTTTGCTGATTTTTTAGTTCCTCCCCGTAGGGTGGTTTCTTTTCTCGTAGATAGGGCTGATTTTGGAAGTTCTGAGGAGGTTGCTGCCCTTGATTTCTTTGATTGCCTTGACCTCCCCATGAAAAATTTGGATGGTTCCTCCAACCTGGATTGTAAGTGTTACTGTAAGGATTATTATTAGATCGGAAATTATTACCTATATAGTTCATCTGTTCGTTCTCTGCTTCCGGTTGGTAGGGTGGGTACTCAGGATTTCCCACGGTTCCACTTGCGTCACACTACATGACTGGATGTACCTGCGAAGAACATAAACTATCAAGCTTTTTATTCATTATCTCAAGCTGCGTTAATAGCATGGTCATGGTGTCGACGTTGAAGACTCTTGCCGATTTTGTTGGTTTAGTCCTCGAAGCTTGCCACTGATAATTGTTTAATGACATCTCCTCAATAAATTTGTAGGCTGCTGCTGGAGTTTTGTTATTCAGAGTTCCACCAGCGACTGAATTAATCAGTTGCCTTGTTGAGGGGTTTACACCGTTGTAGAATGTTTGGACTTGTAGCCACAAGGGTAAGCCATGGTGTGGGCACCTCCTCATGAGATCTTTGAATCTCTCCCATGCATCATATAGTAATTCTAAACCCATCTGCACAAAAGAAGAGATATCATTCCTTAATTTGGTCGTTTTAGCTGGTGGAAAATATTTCATTAAAAACTTTTGTTATCGGCACGAAAGTGTTATCGGGGTCCAGGCCGTGTTCTAGTAATTTAATGAGGCACGGCCGTGTGGCTTGAAGTCCAGGCCGTGTCGATTTCGTGAATTGGCCCATTTGGCCCGTTTTAAGCCCGTTTTACGTTCTTTTCATCCTTTGGTGCTTTCCTGAGTATAAGACATGAAAAGAAAGGATTAAGAGCACCTTTTTACATAAATCAAGGGATAAATCATCCAAAAGCATATTAAATGTGGGCTTAAAATATGTTACTTTTACAGTTTATCAATCTTCGATGACTTCCAACCAGAGCGAGCATTTGAATCACTGTAAAATATAGAGAATAAACAGAGTAAGCTAATAAGCTTAGTAAGCTCGTATAATTAACAGCACTATATAAAATATTTAACAATTAGCTTGTCATTTTAAGCAATTTGATTGCTTTTGAACCAGTCTTATTTAATTCATATTTATTTCCTTAATAGTCATGTAATTCATGTGTAATTTATCACATCTACTCACGTATCACATGAATTTATCAATGTCACTTACTTGTAGAGTATTACACATATACCTGTACTGATTCGTATCCTCATTTCTATTTTCACATCGTCATATTTTCAGTCAAATTAATGAAACTATCATTGAATACTCAGTATCTTGCTCATTAAGAACCATATACTTGGTAGCCATCAATACTTATACCATATAAATATTACCTATTCATATTTCATCAAAACATCATAAGTAAAAACAATAAGCATTTAAATTCACATAATATTCATATCAATTTATTTCCATTCAAATGACCTGTAACACATTCATATAACCGATAGCAGAATTATACCGTATAACATTAATTCATCAGTAAGAACAATAGTTCATCCATTCACAAGGAAGAAACCAAACTTATAATGTCTATTTAATATCTAATTCATCTATCATTTCATTTATACCCATCAAATATTTCATATAAGATTTCATCTTGTAACTTATATAATTCATGTAACACATCATCTTTTTAATTCATCTACTCGTGTAGCAGTCAATTCATGTAAATCATGTAACCTGTATAACATATATTCATGTAAATCATATAACTCTTGTAGCAATATAATATCCATGTAATTCATGTAATTCGTATAGCATGTATTCGTATAAATCATGTAATTCCTGTAACATATAAATCATGTATACCAAGTACTATGTATCATGTATACATATAATTGTAACATATAATCCATGTAACTTATATTTCATTTAGCATATAATTTCATATAAATTATGTAACATATATCATGTACTTCTTATATCTCTTATAACATTAGTTTATATATTACAAATCGGTAAATTACCCGTTGATCCATTCGGAATTGGATAGGATACACGGATAATCACACATATCGTACAATGCCAACGTCCCCGACGTGGTCTTACATGCAATCACATATCGATGCCATATTGGCATAAAGTCTGCTAGGCATAAAGCTTATAATAATTCACCAGCATAAAGCCTGCTAGGCACAAGCCTGTATCACACACCGACACAAGGCCTGCTAGGCTCAAAGCCTGATTTAATACACCGACATAAAGCCTGCTAGGCACAAAGCTTGATTTAATTCACCAGCGCAAGGCTTGCTAGGCTCAAAGCCCGAATATCACTGTTATAAAGTCATCTTATACATAATTCATATATTGAAAATTCTAGCTATTCCATAAAGTTCATACAGACTTTCAAATGCTGTAACTCAGTCGAATTAAACTCAAATATATTATTTCCATGCATAATCATATTCAACTATCTCAATTATAACTCTATAAAATTCAAAACAGCATATTAAACTAATTTAAATTCAAAATTAAAGATATTTAATATAACAATTTCTCAATTCATATATTTTCAATTCAATTAAAACATATATATTCAAATGCTCAGTTTGCATATGCCATGTTTATTATCCAGCCGAATTCTTGTACAAATATAACATCTATAACATTTTTTTTTGTTCAAGTACCAATTCATCCCATATCTCATTTACTCATATAGTTCTTGTACCATATAATATATTTAATCATAAAATCATGTAGCAGGAAACTTGTATTCAGATACTTGTAACATATAATTTTTGTATCAATTAATCATATAATTCGGTGGTAGCAACATATTCATAGAGCTGATAATTCTAGTAAATTATTCATTATACATACATATATATATTCAATTTAAATAATTACACATATCTAACAGTTCGATTTTTAGCTATACGAACTTACCTCGTAATCCGTAGACTATTCGTCTACTTTCCGTTTTCCTCGATCTAATTCCGATAATTGTTTCTCTTGATCTATATTAATTCAAATTCAACCCATTTAATCACCAATACATTCAATTTAATCCATAAACATGTAATTTGACCTATATATAAAATAACTCTTATACTATCACATTTTAATACTTTAGTCCATAATACATAAATATGCAAAATTACACAAAATTTTCATATACCCTTTCATAACCGAATTTTTTATAGCATCAAAACAGCCCATATTTTTATTTTATTCACATTTCTAGCCACAAAAATTCTATTTTTTTCAATTTAATCCCAAATACTTAATTTTGTCAAAAATCACTTTATAAAACTTGTATATCTATAAACAACCATCAATAATTTATCAAGAAACATCAAAATACATAAGTATTCAACAATGGCACATTTTAAAAACATCACCAATTTCAGAAATTAGGGCATGGGCTTTGTAGATTACTTAGCAACGATCTCAAAAACGTAAAAATTATCAAAAACCAAACAATTAACATACCTTAATTTGAAGTACACAAGGCCGAATACCCTAGCTTATATTTCTTTCTTTTTCTTTTCTTTGGTTTCGGTCAAAAGCCATTAAAAGATGAACATGGCCTTTTTTAATGTTTGTTTTATTATATATATACTTTATATTATATCATTTATTAATATAAATTTTTAACTTACCAATTTAACATATAAAAACATATATATTCACTTAATGTCGTCCACTACTTATAAAATGGGCTATTTGCCCTTTAAGGACCTAATATTAAAAAGCCATTAACAAATTTGCACTTACACATTAATTAGCAAATTTCACATTTTACGCAATTAAATCCTTTTATTTAATCGGACACTTAAACGACGAAATTAAAACATGAAAATTTAACACAAGCAAATTCACACATAATAAATACGAAAAGTAATTTTAAATTATTTTTCGGACATAGATTTGTGGTCTCAAAACCACTTTTTCGATTAGGGTCAAAATTGGGCTGTTACAGGTATAAAACATTTAGAAAGTAATGGATTTTATGATTAAGAGCTCTACTTTTATCATCTAGCAAGAGTGAAAGTGAGAGGATTAGAGGTTATTACAATGAACGGAAGTAGATACCACCCCTGCAACATTTAAATAGCAAGGCAACCATTCACTTCCTCGTTCCCTAGTCTACACCCGTTGCACAATGCTTTATATAGGCAAGCCAAAACGACAAAGTCCCAACTATATGTACTGACCATTTATAAATTTGATAACAATGGGAGATATATTATATGAACTAAGTTGCTAGACTTTTTTGCAATTAGTATCAACACAGCGTCAACCAAGCAAAAAATGTATGCTCAAGCATGACAGTCAATATTTCAACCAATCTAACTTCATCAAAAGCCCATTGAAAAAAGATAAAAGGTTGATATCACTCTAAAAGCTTCGTAGAGGATATGCCTTGAATTGTGCTCAAAACTTCCCATTACAAGACACTCATCCACTAGAAGCACCGTCAACAATATTACATATTCTAGTGTTATTGTCGCTTCACCGCATGGGAGATGAAATGTTTGAGTCTTTGGTCTCTATCATTTAATTAGAGCGGATAAGAATAATGGAATGTAAGTAACTCTGACAATTTGACTTACATGGTAGAAACTGATGTTTGTTAATTAAGGAACGATTCTCTCATCATGCGAACCTATATTCATATGACTACGAAAAGAGCTATAAGAGAATATTTCATTGTCATTGCATTCGAACCACCATATCCTTTTTCGGGTTTCAATAAGTTGAAAGTCATTGTGGTACGATTGATAGTTGTAATTTAGAGATATTTATCTATGCAAAATTTAGGGTAGAAGATGATTTGTTTTAGTTTAATGTAAAAAGAACTAACTAATTTGATTGTTTATTTATAAACAAGGTTATGCTAAAGTTTTTAAGTGAAAGTGGACAACCACAAGCGCCAAACTTCAATTTTTATGTCTATTAAGTTTTAATTAGGTTACTTATTTTTTTAATTTTAAACTAAATTAAATTAATGTTATCTTTTAAAATTTTACATTAAATTAAATTATTAAATGTGTATAGCCCTCCACAGATTAGTGAAATTATTATTTTTGTTAAAAGTCTGCTACCATAGCACGTCTCTGTCCGCTCTTTGGCAAGTTTCAGGTTTTTTTTGTTTCAAGATCTAGTTGTTTTTACAGTCGTCTTCTAAAAATTTTTCATAAGTTTCAAAGTAGTCTTCTTAGTCAGCATTCTTTTCTTCTGGTATCTATGGAATCAGATTTCGCAGATCTAACTCTTGAAGAAGAAGAAGAAGCAATCCTGCAAATACAAACAGATCCAAATTCGGTAAGGGAAGAAGAAGTTCTTAATCTGGTAGGTTGTTTTCTTACAACAAGTATTATTTATTTTCCAGTAATGAAAAGTACCATGGCTAATTTATGGCATCCAGTTAGGGGTGTAAAAGTTTATGATCTGGGGGAGAAAAGGTTTTTGTTTCAATTTTTTCATATTATGGATATGGAGAGAGTTCTTAAGGGGTCACCGTGGACATTTAATAATCATTTGTTGCTAATGCATAGACTACAATGGGGGAGGATCCATTAAAAATTCCTTTAATTTTCACACATTTCTGGGTACAAGTTCATGATGTTCCAATCTGTTATTATTCTGAAAATCTGGCAATGCAATTGGGAAATTTCATAGGAAAGTTTATAGAGTACGATGGTTCAAATTTGCGTAAGGAGAACAGAAATTTTCTAAGAGTACGAGTTCAAATGGATATTCGTCGCCCTCTTAAAAGGAAAAAACAAGTCATGTTCAATAGTAAATGCTCTTACGTCAGGTTCAAATATGAAAGACTGACTCTCTTTTGCTTCTTTTGTGGCCGTCTAGGTCATAGTGATTCCTTTTGTGAAGCTAAAATGGAGTTAAGGGTAGAGATTACAGAGATGGGTTGGGATCTAACTTTCCGTACGCAATCAAGAAGAGCCCAAGCAATGAATAGTGTCTGGCTAAGAGAGGAAGGAGAAGCTGTGGGTGCAACCAGTTCAAATGATAATTCTAGAGGGAATGGTAGATGGGGTGGTGCCAGAAGAATTAGAAGTATTGATCCTGTATTAGGTTTCAACCTAGAAGGTAGAAGTGCTCCCTTAAGAGTAGGCAAAGAAAACATAATAAGGGGAAAAAATCAAATGGCGATGGATCATGATCTGGAGGATGAGATGGTTATAGGGGAGGAGGGAAAGAAGAGAGCTAGAGGGGAAAATGATAACAGCATTACTATAAAAGGGAGAAATAGGAGAATTTTTGAAGAAAATCATCAATTATCGGCGGCTGCCAGGAGGCAAGCCGATCGGTCGCAATGAAAATTCTAAGTTGGAATGTCCGAGGTTTGGGGAATCCTAGGGCAGTTCGGAGACTTCGACACTCGCTGAAGCTACACTATCCCCAAATGGTCTTCTTTATGGAGACAAAAATTAATAAGTTCAAGATGGAAAAAGTTAGACAAAGATGCGGTTATCAGTTTTGTATTGATGTTGATTCAATTAGCTCGAGAGGTGGACTAAGCTTAGCATGGCGAGGGGATGTGAACATAGCATTACAAAGTTTTTCTAATCCTCATATTGATGTGATTATTGAAGAAGTAGATGAAGAAAAGAAATAGAGATTCATAGGTTTTTATGGATCTCCATACATAAATGATAGAGAGGAAGCATGGAATCTGTTAATGAGATTACGTAATCAGGGAGAGTATCCATAGCTGGTTTGTGGTGATTTTAATGAAATATTATATGGGTTTGAAAAGAAAGGGGGATTACCTAGAGAAGAGAGAAGAATGGAAGAATTTCGAAGGGTATTAGAAGATTGTCATTTGGTGGATTTGAGTTATTCAGGAAACTGGTTTACTTGGGAAAGAGGCAATCTACCGAAAACAAATATACAGGAAAGACTTGATAGAGGCGTTGCTACGGAGGAATGGAGTTCTTTATTTCCAGATTCTTTAATTCAACATCTTCCACATTCCTTTTCGGATCATTGTCCACTTCTCATAAATACAGAATTTAAAGCTAGAGGGCAGATTAAAAAAAATTCAATTCGAAGCTTAGTGGGTATTAGAGTATACTTTTTTTGAGCAAGTTAGAAGTATTTGGGAAAATTCTACAGGTGACCTTTTGAGCAAGCTGGAAATCATGAAAGGAGGTTTGGAGAGATGGGCAAACCAGATTCAACGAAACAGGAAAATAAAAAAGGAGGTTTTTACTTCAAAGTTAGCAACGCTACTTGAATCTGACCGAAATGATAAAAATCTAACATAAATTATAGATACAAAAATTCATCTAAATCTTGAGATTGATAAAGACGACAGTTACTGGGAACAGAGGGCTCGAATAAATTGGCTAAAACTTGGGGACAAAAACACATCATTTTTCCACAAGCAAGCGACACAAAGAAGAAAGCGTAATTTAATTCACAAATTGTAGTTTGAAGATGGTAGGGAGACAATGGAGAGAAGGAGATGGAAGAGATTGCTAGTTCGTATTTTAGGAAGTTATTTTCAGTGGGATGACAATACAATAATGAAAGAATATTGTCAGGAGTTAAAAGATGCGTTTCGAATAAAGATAATTATAAATTGAAGGCTAGATACACAAAAGAGGAGATATGGGAAGCTATATCATAATTGGGCCCTACAAAAGCTCCAGGAGAGGATGGACTTCCAGTAATATTTTACCAGAAATGCTGGCCGATCATTGGCGAGGATGTCTCTAATTACTGCCTTCAAAGATTGAATGACGGTATGGATCTATGCCCGATTAATAAAACAAATATTGTGTTTGTAATAGACCGAATTTGACCCTAATCAGAACGGTGGTTTTGGGAGCACGAATCTGAGTCTGAGAAATATTTTAATATTATATTTTGTGTTTATTATATGTGAATTAATGTGTGTGAAAGTTTCGTAGAAAATTTTAATCGTTTGTGTGTTCAATTTAACAAAAAGGACTAAATCGTGTAAAGTGTAAAAGTTGCATACTATAGTGTAAAGTGCTAGAATGATGATGGCTTTTTAATATGGGGCATTGAAAGGGCAAGTAGCCCATTTTTAAGTTAGTGGTGGCATATGTCATAAATAACCTTAAATTATATATTAGTTTTATTTTATTTGAAAGGTTAAATTAGTAATTAAACAATTACTTATTTTATATGTTAAAATATCATAAAATAAAGCCATCATCTTTTTGGTTCTTCCTTGGCCGAATGTTGGAGAAAGAAGGAAGCTTTGAAATCCTTTGATTTTCGGCAATTCTAGGCTTAAATTCAAGGTGAGTTTTTAGTCGGTTTTCGTTAATATTTACGTTTTTGATATCGTTGCTTAGAATGTTAGTTGACCCATGTGAGAATTTTTGAATTTGAGCATGCTTGATATTCAGCCATGGCTAAATGTTGGTGTTTTATGATGTTTGATGGAAAAATATTAAAGTTATGTTAGAAATCTACAAGTTTTGAAATGGAAGTTTTGGTAAAATTGAGTATTTAGGGCTAATTTGTAAAAGTCAAATTGTTGAAGGATTAAAATGCAAAATAAATGAAAGAAATGGACTTGTAGGGTCCCTATGAACATTCAACCTTTGAGTAGATTAGGGAAATTTTGTGTATTTTGTGTTTTATGCAAATAGGACTAAATTGTAAAAATGTGAAACATTAGGGGTAAAATGGTAATTTGCATGTTTATGTGTTTTGGGACTAAATTGAGATGAAATGTACTTGAATGAGATAAATTTTAATATGTTTAGATCAAGAGCAAAGAAAAACAGATTTAGATCGGGGAAAGACGAAAGTTATCGAATAAATGGCCTACGTCAAATCAAAATCGATAGTCGAGGTAAGTCTATGAGCAATTATATGTCGAAAACTATTTACGTAGTATAACCAATGATGGAATTTGGAAATTTTGGATATAAAATTGTGGAATAGCCGAATGTTATTGTGGTGACTTAGGTTCGAATTTTATTTGATGTAAAATGATTAAGTTATCTAAGCTCGATATGTGATAGTAGAATGAAAATAAAATACATGTGTTGCATGTGACCTTGGTATTAAATAATGTGCACGAAATGGCTAATTATGATGGCATTCGGGCTTTGATGCCTAGCAGGCCTTGTGCCGGTGTTACACATATATGTATATCGGGCTAAATGCCTAGCAGGCCTTGTGCCGGTGGAATGAATTTCAGACCTTAGGTCTAGCAGGCTTAATGCCGGTGTGTACTTCGGGCTTTGATGCCTAGCAGGCTTAATGCCAGTGACATTTTTAATTGAAAAACCATGGATCATTTACAAGGTGGAATGTAGCTACGGCAATAAGATAAAGGTTCGGGTAAGCCTAAGTTGTACTTAAGATGTAAGTAAATAGGTAAGTATATATAAATAAATACCCTTTCGAATCAAGTAAATTGAGGTATGGCCGAAGCTTTTGTTGAAATGTTAAAGTGCACTTTCATTCATATTGAAATATGGACAAGATATATGTATTGAAGTATAAGTTTGGTTGTGCTATTGAGATTCTGCATATGTATAAATGGTATATGTGAATAACAGGTCATATGTGGTTAAAATGTATACTATAATTAATAGTCTTGAATTATGCAATTACCTAAGGTATTTAAGTGTTGAAGTTTCATGCTTATGATAGATGGTTAGCAAATTTGCTAAATGAGAATCATGACATACAGCTTTGGTGAAATCTTTATGATAAATCATTGTATTCAATATCCCATTCGAATTGATATTTGTTTGTATACATAATAATGTTTGAATGTTTAGTTAAGTATCGAATTTGCCTTAGACTTACTAAGCTAGTGAGCTTACTTTATATGTGTTCGTTGTCTGTTTTATAGACTTTGGTCAAGCTACAGGCTCAGAGGATCATTGGAGAAGTCAACCACACTATCAACTCTTTTGGTACTTATATACTTAGTTTTTGATTCGAAAGGCATGTATAAGCTAGGTTGAATTGTAAACCAATGGTATTTAATCTTGTATATATATAGCATAGCCTTGCGATAATGGCTATTACTTTTGGCTAAACTTCACTCATGTGTTTCGGTATAGTGACATGTTTAATTGTTAATGGTTATGAGTTTAGTCATGTCCTAAACTTAGATTAATTATATATATTAAGATGTTTAATTATGATTCGGTGATGATATTGGAGAGGTTTATATCTTTATTGTGCATGGGTTGTGGAGGTTTTAATTAGTATATATATTCGGCCATTGTACTCATGTATATTTATAATAGGTATAAATTGGTTTTGTGGTCTATGGCATCTTTAGGTGGAATAATGCTTTGATAATGTATTTTGGTTATTATATATTCAAGTTGTACATGACATATTCGTGCATGAATTGAATACGAAATTGGTATATGCTAAAATGGGAAAGTTGGTTAAATGTATATGTGTATGCATTGTATGTACGAGTACGACTATATCATTTGAATAGTTAGGTTCGGGTTAGAAATACATGAAAATATATGTTTTAACTGTTATTAAACGAGAATGAAAGAAATAGGGTTGTATGAAGTGAAATAGGTATATGTGGTTGATCTAGTGATAGGTTTGAAATGGTAAAGATGATGAGTCTATAATTAATAGTATAGTGGACAATCTTGATGTAGTGTATTGGTATAATATATAGATATATGTATCTTGATACACTTGTGATTAATTTATTGTCATAGAAAGGAAATTTTATGAAGTTGGTTAAGTTATATGTGAACCTAGGTTGAATCTTTTATATGTGTATGGATATACCATAGAGTGCTATGAGAGTTTATGATTAAATATGTATATGCGTATGATTTGTGAAATGACAAGGTGATAATTGAATAAGTGATAGATGTATGTATGTTTACTACATATGCATAAAGTGAAAGGTGCATACTCAAACTTGTTATAAACATTTGAATAACATATATTCAATGATTCAATGATTTGAACTGTACAAGCATGAATTAAATCTCTTTGAATTTAATAAATGTATGATTTGTGATAAATGGCTGTGATGATCTGAGTTAAGTTCGGTAATGCCTCATAACCCTAATCCGGCGACGGGTATGGGTTAAGGGTGTTACAGTGTTGATACTGAAAATTTCAAATCCTTCTAATACTACTCAATTCAGACCAATTAGCTTATGCTATGTGATTTACAAATTGATAGCTAAAGTCATTACTAATCGGCTTCGGGTAGTGATTCATAAATGTATAGACGAAACACAAAGCGTTTTTGTTCCAGGGAGGTTGATTTCTGATAATGTGTTACTTGCTTATGAAATTTTGTATACTTTAAAACATAAGAAGGTAGGGAGAAAATGGCTTATGGCAGTGAAATTAGATATGAGTAAGGCATATGATAGGGTTGAGTGGAATTTTGTGGAGGGGGTTATGAAGAAGATGGGATTTGATCCAGGATAGGTTGATATGGTAATAAAATGTGTATCCACAGTATCATATTATGTGATTTTGAATGGAAATGCAAGTGAAAGTTTTCTTCCATCTAGAGGCCTTAGACAAGGGGATCCTTTAAGCCCTTTCTTATTTTTATTTTGTAGGGAAGGACTCTCGAGCCTGAGGAGACTGGCGAAAGCAGAAAGCATTCTAAAAGGAGTCAAAGCTAGTCGAAGTGGTCCAACTATTTCTCACTTACTCTTCGCAGATGACTGTATTTTATTTGCAGAAGCTACAGAAAGAGGAGCACATTCTTTGAAACAGATTTTGGTGGAGTATGAGATGAATTCAGGCCAATGTGTTAATTATGATAAGTCAACTGTTTTCTTTAGTACTAACACACAAGAGAGGGAAAGGATGGTAGTCTCACAAATACTTGAAGTTAGAAGATCAACTGATCTAGAAAGGTATTTGGGGCTCCCTAATATGGTGGGTAGAAAGAAGCGATCGTCTTTTCAAAATTTGAAGGATAGATTTAAACAACGAGTTGATAATTGGAGTATTCGGCATCTATCTCAAGGAGGAAAAGAAGTACTCCAAGCTATTCCAACTTTTACAATGGCGTGTTTTTTACTTCCTAAGACTCTTTGTGGGGAATTGGAAGGAATAATAGCTAAGTTTTGGTGGTAGAAAAGTCGAAATAGGAAAGGCATTCATTGGTGCCCTTGGAAAGACTTATGTTTATTGAAGGAAGATGGTGGCCTTGGTTTTCGAAATCTTGCAAAATTTAATGTGGCGTTATTAGCAAAATAGGGATGGCGTGTTATTAATTTTCCAAATTCGTTATTAGCGCGTGTGTTGACAGCAAAATATTATCCTAACTCAAATTTTTATAAAGCTCGGTTAGGAAATTTACCTTCACTTACCTGGAGAAGTGTGTGGGCTGTGAGAGGACTTCTTGATAAAGGAATATGCTGGAGGGTTGGGAAGAGAGATAAAATTTTCGTTTGGGATGATTTGTGGATTTTAGGAAATGAAGCAGATAGAATCCCGAATCAAAACAACAATGAAAACGTCAAGTTAGTGTCGGATTTAATTTATGCTACTAGTAGAAGCTGAAAAATAGAGGTGGTAAGAAATACCTTTACAGCTGATAAAGTAAAGAAAATTTTGGAGATTCCACTAGCAGAGTTTGTTCATGAAGATATACAAGTATGGCGAGGGGAGTTGACAGGGGAGTTCTCTGTTGGGAGTGCCTATAAACTATTACAAGAATCTAGCCAGGATCCTAATACTATTAATATACAGGCCGAAGTAAAGAACTTCTATAGGAAACTATGGAAACTTAACATCCCTAAAAAAATCCAAATTACAATATGGAGAATATCGTGGAATTTTATCCCGTCCTTGGTAAATCTTAAAATCAAGCGGGCTGTTACAAAAGTCCAATGCCCTAAATGTCGCCAAGAAGAGGAAGACTGCTGCCACATTTTTCAACAGTGTCCTGCAACAATTAAGGTTTGGAATCAGCTAAGTTAACATGGATGTTAAATCATAATAATCTGAGTATATGGGAATGCCTAACATGGATCTTTGAAAAAGGGAATAAAGAACAGGTTCGGCTCTTCTGTTGTGGACTTTGGTTCATCTGGTTCAGCAGAAACTCTTTATTATATGACAGAAGATTCCTAAAAGGTACAGAAATAGCAAGAAAGATTAGTAATTATATTGAAAAATGGGATGCAACAAAAAGGGAAAAAGGTATTTCTCGATTTGCTGAAAACACTTACCAAATACAAAGTAGAGGAAGGGCAATAGTTCAGTTCGACGCGGCTTTTGATAGACACTTGTTCAGATTGGCTACGAGTCTACCAGTCCAAAACAAAAAGGGGGAGATTCTAGCATCAAGGCAATTATCCACTCCAAAATTGCAACCCCGTTTACGGCAGAGGCATATGCAGGTTTACAGGCAGAGAAATTAGGGGTCTTTATGGGTTTAAACAGAGTGATGATGATGGGTGACTCAAAAGCAGTTATCAAGAAATGTTAAAGCAAAGATATAGACAAATCGATCATCGGAGCAATTATTAGAGACATTCAAAGCCAAACAGTTAGATTTCAGGAGATCGAGTTTATATTTATCCTAAAAACAGAGAATCGTTATGCTCATACTATTGCGAAAGAGGCCCTAAGGAGAGGAGAAAGTTATTACCTGTTGGGGAGACTTCCGGATTTCGTCCGTCAAGCGGTGGAAATTTCTCGGCAAAGTATCTAAAATGAAGGAAGAAAGAACTGAAAGGGTGAAAAAGAAATGAAAATGTGAAATAGAAGTGAAAGGGTGGAGAAGAAGTAGGTAGCAGAAAAGAAATCAATAAAGTTTTGAAAACCTGCTATCATAAATGTTGGGTCGGTGGATTTGAAAAGGTGCAAAGTAGAAGGATCCAACTATCTTGATTTGACTGGAATTTAAAATTTTATTTAGATTTTGTTTTAGTTTGGTTACTCCCGGACGAATTGGGTTAGATTTGTTAAGTTTCGTTAGGCCTACTTTCTGATTTTGTTTACTTTTGTTTTTCTGCTTTATGTTTGGACTAAGGCCCAAAAAAATTTATTTTTTTATTTAAGTAATAAATCCAGTCAGATTATTATTCAAAAAAAAAGTGTATAACCCTCCCAACATGTTAGGATATTTTTTAAAATTTTAAATTAAATAAATTTTAAATTAAATTAAATTATTAGAATTTTTATAATGGTCACTTTTAATGATATCGGTTCGAAGATTTTAACTTATATTTATTTTTGAGAATGTAATGTGTGGTACAATTGTAACCAACATTTGCTTATATATAAAAATAGTTCTTAAAAACATATATATTAATAATGAAATATATAACATTAAAGTAAAAAAAAAAATCAATTTTCATTTTAGTTTGTATTATTTTCTTATAGATTTGTACCAATGGGGGATGGGGTTTTGTAAAGCTCGTCATATGATTATGGTTTTTATTATTTTCTTTCATTTTATTGTGTTATTTTCTGATAAAATACTGAATTTTACCTCATAACTATTTAGCTCCGGAACGAAACAAAAACCAAAGAAAGAAAAACTTGAGATTCTCTCCCCCTTTCACCCAAACCTCTCTCTGCGCTGAATACAATTCCCTATATTCTTTCTTACTTCAATATGGGTTTTTTACCCTTAATATCTTAAATACCAGAAAACAATTTCTCTCCTTCCTTTTTCTTTTTCTTTTTTTTTAATTTCGATTTTTCTGGGGATTTTTGAATCTGGGTATTTCTGAAAATGGGGAAAAACCAAGCCTACAAGGCTATGCAAAGAGCCAGGCTTGGCTCTTCCTCTGCTGGCCCTGAAGAGATCGAGGATGGCATGGTTTGTACCCTTCCATGTTCAAACAATTCTATTTATAAATATTCGATTTATGTAGTTACCTGCACTTGTTTTTTCGTCTGGGTGCTTTGTATTTCTTGATTTATTTCCATTTCATTTATATTGATGAATGTGTTTCTTGGTTGGTGCTTCCAATGTTTGGGAATTTACTTTTGGGGTCTTCTAAAATCTTTTTTGACTTATCTTGTGTCAAATTGTTAGGTTAAATCTATGTAGTTTATTCTGTGTTGGTAGTTGGAACTTAGAAGTGATTTAGCGAAGCATTAATATTATACTTACTAATTGTTCAAATATCGAGCTCAAATTTGTTGGGCATGATGGCATAGAGCTTTGCTAATAAGAGTATGTTATTTATTTTAGTTCAGTGTGATCTTTATTTGATGATGATTCGTTCTATGAGGGAGCTTTTGGTTTTGGATTCATCACTATTTTTTTTCCTATTTCCTCTAATCAATGTAATAAATGTTATGCTTCTTTCAAGTATGCAATCATTCAAATTCTTACAAATTTGTTTTTGGTCGATATCGGTTTAAGTTCTCTTTTTGCTTGATAGCTATTACGTTTGCTAACTTTGAGTAATTGGATGAAGTACTTAAGAACATTCTGCAAATCGATTTTTGATGAAAAAGTTGCTCTCTTTTATTTTATTTTATTTTATTTTATTTTTTGCTACGAGATTGTAGAATTTTATTGGAAACGCTAGTTGTATTCTTAATAATATTCGTTTTCTGGAACATTTCTGATGAGGAGAATCGCAGGTGGATGGTTCTTTTCATTCACCAGAGTGGCATGCTGCTCGTTTGGCCAGTCTTAAAACTTCTCATACAGTTACGTGGGAAGAGTTCAAAAAGAAACAAAAAGTAAGCTACAGAAAAGTTTCCTTCCTTGTTTCTATGATGTTGATTTGTCGTAAAAGTTGCTAAAGTAAATGTATTCGATCTTATAATGATTCATACTGATTGAATCCTGTGTTTCTGTTATTAGACATGATACGCAAATCTATATACATTGGAAAAATTGTTAAGAATCGATGGACTTCCATATTTTTTTATAAACTTAGACGACGAAATCTCCCAAAAGTGATCCAAAAAACCTACCTGCTTCCTTCATAATTTTAGTTGAATGTAATTATGTCATTAAGGAAAAAAGGGGGACTATATTAGCAGTCTATCAATTTTGTTCTTTTCAATAGATCTTTGTGGTTGAGTTAGTTGCTAAAATACCGTCCAATTAAGCATTATTTGTCAATTACAGCCATGCTGTATTGATACTACATCAGAGGCTGAGCTTTATGCAACCGAAATTAAACAGCTGGAGAAATTAAATCAAGAACAAAGATGAGGCACTAAGAAATTGCTATGTCGAAATTACCTCTTCATTTGCTAAATATTATGGCCACGGAACTATTCTCCGAACTAGTCTGGTTGTTTAATTGTATTGCTAACCCAGCAGTTTTTTGTAATGTGATACACGACCTGATTCATAAGGGGGGTTTTAACATTGTTTTGTGTATTTTATTGATATGCTAGGAAGATGCATTGAGAAAAGGGGAACTAGAAGCAGATACGGATCGAATGATGCGAGAGTATAGAGCTCAGCTAGATGCTGAAAGGGCAAGCAAGCTTGCACATGGTAGAAACCACTCCAGTAGTAAATCTAGCCATAAAAAGGGTATGTGTAAAAGGCCTTAAAAAGGCTGGTATTCTCACGCTTGTGATTTAATTACTGTATTTTTCTTGCTCTCTAAAGGTGTTGAATTCATTGCAGATCGAAAAGACAAAGATTCAAAGAAACGCAGCAGCAAAAAGAGAAAGGTATGAATAGTTTCTAACAACTTTGTAACTGTAATTTTACGATTTTTGTATCATCCCCTTTTATTGTTATTATTATGAAAATGTGAACTGAAGCGCACTCGTTAAACCTTTGATTATATGAAGCGTTCAAGACGGAGGTCTTCTGAGTCAAGCTCCTCAAGTTCATCCTCAGAATCTTCGAGTAGTGATGATGAAGAGAGAGAATCAAGAAGATCCAAGTCCAAGTCTAGAAGAGAGAAGAAAAAGAAGCACAAATCAAGAAATAAGAACTCAAGCACTGAGAATGAAGGTGGTGAAGGTCCAGTCCCACTGTCAAGATTTTTTGGGAGTGTGAAGAGTTAAAATGGTATGTTAGAAGATACTAAATTTGTGTAGTTGATACTGAATTCCTGCAGTAGAAAAATGATTTTTCTCCCATATTTTCCGAATTAATTGAAGGCTTGTAATGATGTTTAATTCCTTTTTTTTCCTGCTTCATTTCTATTTTGTAGTCGACATTGATGGATTGTATTCATGAAAACCTGGTAAATTTCTTCCACCAATCTCTATGCCTGTTAGAGCATTTAATGGTAATCTCAAGCAATGGAATATTGATAGTTTGTGCCAATGATGTAGCATTTTAATGTTTTGTTCTTTTGATATAGTATACACATTGTAAACTCGGAAGTTATGCTATAGAAAGCAAAATCTTCAGCATCTTCCATTTACAAATTGGAACTCATGATACTGAGTGAATGTTACAAAGAAAAACATCAATCCAAGAGATTAGGAGTGAAATCAAGACAGCCTATACAAACACCAATGCAACAGTAAGTTTTCGTTTCCTATCCCCTTCTGGAAAGAACATGTATGTACAGGAAGAAATCAATCACCAATTTTCACCACGTCCATCAAAGCCACAATTAATAAATGGCATGTCGAGTAAATGACTCATTACTGCAACGAATAGTCTGGGTTGAATGCAAGTGCCTCTTCATATACTAACTCCTTCATCTGCGCCATGGTTAAAGAATGCAGCTCAAAGTCAAAGCTAAAGGGGATCATGCAAACAGGCTCATCGCTTATGTCATGCAGTGTCGTTAGATAGGGGTGAGCAAGGGCCTCCTCAACTGCAATATATAGGAATTATAATCACATGGCTCCCAACTTCCAACTCAGAATGCAACACATTGCAACAAATCAACTAACCTAATTGTGACCATTTTGCATGGATTGGAAAACTTTTGTATAACACAAGCTGAATAATACATGATGTGCAGCATAAGAGAGAAAAAGAATGAAAGAGACTATTCTTTTGCAACAAACTCACCAGTAATCCTTTGTTTAGGATCAAATGTTAACATCTTTTGAGCAAGATCAATAGCTAAAGGATGGACATTTGGGAACCTCTCAGAGAAAGATTGTCGGGGATAGTTGGGAAGTTGTTGAATGTATCTCTTAGCATTTTCATTCACATATTCCATTTCAGCCTCTGATGGAGTGCCAAGTAGCTGCAAGGCAAAGAGTTCAGTGCACACAATGTATTAAAAAGCATTTTTTTAGTTCACCATTTCTTTTTCCTAAAATGCTCATTGCACCCTATTTAGCAACTTATTTGTTTTCTTTTTACATAGTTTATATGGTTGCAGGATAAAAGCAATTTACCTCCAACAGCAATCGCACCTGATGCAAATGATCCCTTCCTGGAAATAATGGCTTCCGAATAAACAGTTCCATAAAAATGCAACCCACTGACCACATATCAATGGCTGCAGAATATTGTGAAGAATATAGCAACAATTCTGGAGGACGATACCATCTAGTAACAACATACTCTGTCATAAAATCACTTTCAGTGTTGATACGAGCCAGTCCAAAATCACATATTTTCAAGTCACCGTTTTCATTCACGAGAAGGTTGCTAGGTTTTAAGTCCCTATGTAGAACATTTGCGGAGTGTATATACTTCAGGCCACGTAAGATTTGATAGATGAAATACTGCAAAGCACAAAGAAAGGTGGTTAATTTGATTTTAAGGTACTTCTAGTAGTTGCTTCTATAACAGTATAACTTTGTTTTTCGTTCAGAAAACAAAAAACAATCTTTTGTACGAGTTTTAAATTAAGAATGTTAAATATAGGAAGAAAAAAAAGAAGGCAAAATTTACTAGTATATAGAACAGTTATGTCAGAAAAATGGAGTTGCCACATATTCAGTGTTTAAACACCCCCGAAAAAAAAAACCCAAAATAAATAAGCATAGATATTTGCTTTTAAACCTAAATTGCATGCTGTCTCACATCAAGTTTGAACTTTTTAAAAATTAGAGGCTTGAGGTACAAAAATTTGCTCTCTGAAAGCCTAAGAAAGTTCTCTATAGCATATTTGTGTCAAGTACAATAGAAGGGTGATGATTGCTTTATAGCAACTGATATTACCAATTCAATGAAGTAAGGAGATAAAGTGATTAGGAAGAAGAAAAGTTCTGTACTGGCTAAAGGCTTGGATTGGTGGGAGCAAAATTAAGGATCTAAATTAGCATGGTCAACTAGAAATAGCTGCACAGTAAAAACTTTAGCTAGTAATTAAAGGAAAATGACTATCATTAAAAGAAACCACGTGTATATATTCCAACCTGATAATGCTCTTCATTGAACTTTTGATTACAACAGATTAGCTGATTCAGGTCAGTGTCCATCAGCTCATATACAATATAAACATCATTAAAGCATTCCCTCTGGGGAGGTGGAATTACATCCCTGATTGCAACAACCTGCATTAAATACGCGGATGAGACCAACTCACAATGATAACAAAAGATATATCATTCTCTCTCTCTCTCTCCTCCCTCCCTCCCTCCCTCCCTGTATGTATATACATTTTCATATGCTATATAACTAACAATATAAATAACCTATGTTGCCAACAGCATAAGGGAGCTGTGGTGTTAAGGCCCCTTGTTGGCACCCCAATGACTAGGGTTCAAACCCTATAGATGTAATCCCCATCCCCAGCAACTTAACTGCGTACAAAAAAAAAAAAAAAAAAAAAACCCTATATTTGTGTCTATTCACAACTAGAGAAAAGAATTGACACAAAGAAAGAACATGTTATAACTAAATAATGTCAAGGGTTGACACGATAAGCTAAGGTTTAGACTTTTAGAGAAAAACACTAGTGGTAGAACACAAATCAAACAATATATTTCATAGATCTTAACAACCAAACAACTGAATTCAGAAAGTGCAACCATCGTAAGATGGAATGAAACTGTTTTAAAACTTGAAAGTGAAATTTCAGTTGAAGGTTTTTATTAGTAATCCAACATCCCCGTCTAAAATAGTAATATAAAATGCCAGAGTTACATAGAAAAGATCTTACTTTCTGTTCTGCGCTTAAGGGAGGTTCTTAGATGCTGGTCATTACCAATGTAGCATGAGTGACATGCAGTCTCTTTGGTAATTATAGAAACGTATTAATTATGTCTGGGGAAAGAATTAGAAGCCACTTGCATATGAAATAATACCCGGGCATATATCCTAAGTAAGCATTTGATATGTTATTAATTATGTTGCTTTGACTCTTTTCCTCTATCCCCCCCCCCAAAAAAAAAAAAAAAAAAAAGTACCTCATATTGAACGCTTCAAAGTGTAAAGGAAGTAAGGTTCTGATCCTCCAAATATAGCAAATAACTTTAGAAGGAATTTGAACACGCCAATAACACAGCCATTGACAACAGAAAAGTAGTAATAACAAATGAATTGAATTAAAAGCAAGTTAAAAGAAACCACAAAAAGTTACACTGACTGACATTCTCATGGGCTATGTAGCGAAGCAGCTTGATCTCACGGAGAGTTTTCTTTGCATCAACCTTGTTACCAAAAGCATTCACTATCTTCTTTATTGCCGCGCTTTCATTTGTCTCAGAATTCAACGCAGAACTTAAACCCAAATAATTGAAATGGATCAACAAGATGACAAATCTTTAACTAACAAAAACCAATCAAATAAGAAAGAAACTAAAAAAGAAAAGAAGAAGAATATTACCAAACGGTGCCGTAGGCACTTTCACCGATGGGCATAATAGGGGGTTTATATTTAGCAGTGACCTCGAAAATGTTGCCGAAAATGTTATACTGAGTAAACCTGCCGCCATAGCTAGGAGTGGCGGGAATTTGCATCCGGGGAAACATTAGAGGAAGTGCATTTTGGTAGACAGGTTGCTGCGGCGGAGCTGCCTCCGCCATCTGGGTGTCCGGCTGCTGAGGTCGCCCTCCCCCTTCCATTCTTTTACTTTGCTGGAAAAAGAGAGAGCAATTGGGGTGGTTGAGTAGACTTCGGAAGGATACTTAGTAGTCAATTGAACTGTTTGATTGTTTTCTTTTTCTTTCTTACGCTGAAAGTTATTTATCGTTCTTAAACAGAAAGACTGGCGCTGGCGTGGCGTTGCGTTGCGTTGCGTTGCGTTGAGTGTAAATTCTTATAACGGTCGATCCGGGTTGAGCCCGAAAACTCGTTTTCGCCGGAGCTTGGGCTGGCCGTGTTCGCTGAATTCCAATATTTATTTTATAATTTAAAATGTTAAAATTGAAATGATTAATAATTCCGGTCGTTTTATAGTTCAAATATCAAAAACAAATGTTTTTATTTTTTTCAAAAAATTAAATGATTAATAATTCAAGTCCTTTTAGTTATAAAAAATCTTGCTTAAGTTCTTGATGTTTGATAAATGATTTTTTTTTCAATTTTAATATTTTAAATCTATTTGATAACTATATTTTTTTTACTTAATATAAAATTTTCAATTTTCAAGATAAAAGCATTAAACAAGTAAATCGATGGTATTTTAAAATATATATTTAAAATAAATTGTTTTAAAAGAATATATAAATTATCATATTTAACTTCGTTCCAAATAAATTCAAAATAGATAAAATATTATATTAATAAATTTAAGAATATAATTTTCAAAAAACAAGTAGTTTTACCAAATAACATAGTAGTAAACGTTTACTAACTTATCAAATAAATTTTAATATAAAATTCATTACTATAACTTCAACATTTAATTTTCCAAGTTATCCAACAACCATTTATTATTCTTATTATTGTTGTTGTAGAGAATTTCTCTATTTTTTATCCTTGGATTAATTTTGATATTTTTATGCAAAAATAATCCTGATGTTCTTTTTAAAAGGATAAATTTAAGTCTGTAGAGATAAAACATAAAAGGACTGTAAATAAAAATAGATTTTAGAGAATTAAATAGGTTTTAAAGCTTTTGAAGAGAATAAATTTAAAAAAACTGGTATAGTAGTAACCCAGATACCACCAGATAAAAGCTGTGCCACTTACAAACTTCTTATGGGTTTTAAATGAACAATTTGCCAATGACAAGCATTTGAGAGTGTATGCAACAGAGATAACATGATGATAGCACAATTCTTAATGATAAAGTACTCTTACCTGATCTTTAGTAATTGATATAAGTTTTTTTTGTACTTTATATTTTCTGCTTGTGCTGGGTTTATATGGGCGAACCACCGGTTTACCAACTAAATTTGCATTACTATTACTAGGCAAAAGTCTCAACGCCATTGAGTTTTCAACAGTGTTACTCTAAGTTCTGCTCTTCCCCCCTCCAATTACTGATTGGGAAAGCAATTCCTTTCTTGAAGATCTGGAAATCAAGCATCTATCACAAATTAGTAACACATGAATGATAACTTGCGTTTTTTTTCTCGTATATCAATTTTAAAAATAAATGTCAGAAAAAAGAAATTTGAGGTCGAAATGTTGACCTGATTAATCTTCAAGCACACTATAGGGACATCAATGATCAAACAGCAAGAGAGGGGGTTTTGTTTTCTCTCTCTTTCCCTTTTAGGAGGAGGGAGGGGTATTCTTCAATTGTTTCAGAAAAAAACATAGATACGACTGCAAGGCAGTACAACCTACCATTTCGTGTCAGTACCACGGCAAGCTTTGTATTTGACCTTAAGGCACTAACATAGTAACAGCTGTGTATAATTTCTGCAGTCTCTTAACATAGAAATAGGACATAAAAATCGTCTTGATATGAGTTTGTTGTCATCTGAAGTTCTTCTAAACATATCTTCAGCTATTTTCTATTTTTTAACATCATTTTATTTTCACAACATGTAGGATCTTTAGTTTATGCATAACTTTATTAGGCAACATTGCTGTCTTATTTATTTGCACAAAGAAGCTTCCTTTGAAACTAATGTCCATACCTTTGCAATGCAGTTTAAACTTTAAACCATTTAAGAGGTTTCATTTTCTAAATCTTACATCAAAATGAGTTCATAAATGTAAAACCACTTAACATAGGACAGAACATGGGAGAATACATGACAGGAATAAGTTGTAACATGGGACAGAACATGGGAGAACACATACCAGGAATAAGTTCTACCATGCAAATGCTGGAAGGACGTATGTTGGATATGCATCATATTTGGCCGCAAGGGCCTTTACAGAGGATATATCTGCAACTTGTCCAAAACTATCCAGTCCAAGTTCAGTTGCATGGATCCCTCCAGTGGTAAATGCTGACTGGATTCCAGCTGCATTTGCACCCTTAATGTCATGATGAAGAGAGTCACCTACAGCAATAGAATCAGAAGCTTCCAAACCAACCATGGCCATGGCTGATTCATATATTATCTGAAAAGGAAAAACAGTTGTAAAAAAAAATGACAGTTCCATAGGGAAAATGTCATCGAAATACAAGATGAAAGAAACAGTGATATGAGGAGAAATAGTGGCACACCATCCATTAACATTTGAAAATAAAGCACTCATGTTACATGCTTAACGGGTTGCCTTCTGATGCTAAAGTGCAAAATAAGATAACCATCCACTTAATAAAATTAAATAGAATAATCATAGAGAAAATAATTAAGTCAGTTAAAATATAGAAACATTATCTGACAGTATAGATCTATCAACAGCATTTATTTGAACATATAGGCATAGTTGCTTGGATATGATAAATTTTAAATCCTAAACAAACCCACAAACAATGCCAGTTACTGACTCTGCTAAATTTGTTTAACAAGGTGAAAAATTGTGAATTTATATATTAAGATAGAATTAGAAGGACAAAACAACCAGGTAATAGCATCCTATGACAATCACAAAAGAGGTATTATGTCCAAATATTTATGATTGGTAGAATAAACTGGCATGCCTGTTTATTAGAGCAAAGAACAAAATGACCATATCACCTTATCTGGTTTCCCCATCCATTTCACTTCACCACCAAGCTTCTCATATTTGGCAGCCAAGGTACCTAACGCATAAACCAAAATGAAATTAAATAACCCCAACCACAAAAATCCAAGGGCATAGAGGGATTGCAGGAGCAGAGAATCCATATAACTGCTGTTTTTTCATTAAAAATTTGAAGATAGAAAAGGAACTTATCATGACTTCAGAGGAAAAAGTATATTATTTAAAAAAAAAAAAAATTGTAGCGTAAGAGCATCAATCAGCTAAATAAGTGGCAAGATTCAAAATTTTAACCGACAAGAAACACCATAAATAAAGTTGGTGTAAGGTTTCTTTAAGAATTCAAATCTTACAACTCTTTGGATTTTTTGGCATCCAAGATAAGATTAACTTCTTTCATGTTCTCCATAGACTGAAGGAATAAGTATATTATTGAAAGATCACAGAAAAACCTTTGTCTAGAGGAAACTGCAAAACCTTGACAAAATAAGTCTTAAACAAACCTTAGCACTGCCTTTGAGAATAAAATCAACGGAGATCTCAACTTAAGTTAATTATTTCAAGATGATAAATCAAGTAACATTCCTGGAATATGAGAGTGTGCAAAAATGCAAACCCTCATTGTAAGATGAAGTGCATTGCAAGAAAAATAAAACCATATTTATGTCTCTTTTACTTATAAAATACATTTTGGTTCAGAAAAACTTCATCTAAACGTGAAAGAGGAAAGCCATTTGCAAGCTCAAGGGAATAAATGTCAGAATATTGGTAGGAATCACAAAAAATGAATTCAAGAAACCGACCAAACAGATTTAAAACCATAAATATTCCTAAGTATATGAAATTTAAAAAGAAAAAAGAAGCTTAAGTGAAATTAACACGTATAAAATTGATAAGCATTTAATAGGTGTCAACACTCTGAAGGCAATATAACTGGGGAGATCAGAAGAACAACTGAAATGACATAAACAGAAATAGAATGACCTGCATTGCACAACTAAAAAGGAGATGGCTTTGAAATGCTAATACAAATAAAATGTATTTAACAGTAGAAGATGATGATGATTGTCTGCTTCTCAGTTATTGATGTATTGTTTCTGGTTCCCGTAGTGGAAATGTAAATGTAAAAGTGGTTTAAAATTACTGCTATTGTTTTTTGAGTGAAAATTTATTGTTATTGTTATTCAACCCATTGTTGCTGTTACGTAAATCTTTACCGCTTACCAGGCATAATACTCAAAGCTCTAGCTTCAACAGTCACAAAGTCCGGATTAGCTACCACCATTGGAATCTTTTTAGTTGCACAATGCTCTAATATTTTCTCAAGACCGTCAAGACTCATAGGACGTACCAAACCTGAAGGAAGCCCCATGGCTTCGGTGCCATGGGCTAAGATAAAATCAGCTTCTTCAACATTCTCAATAACTTGTAAGCCCAAACCCTACAAGAATAAATTGATATTTTACGACATGTTAAATCAATCAAACTGGCCAGTCATGAAGTCTGAATACAACTGGTAAAGCAATGGAGAGGATAAAAGTATTTGTAATTGGCACACCAATGGATGGACTAGGTGTTTAAATCCTCTTTGAAAGCCAATGGCTGAAGTTGTAGTTTTTCAACAAAAGTCATTCAGTACATGGGGACATGTTTTGATAGTAGACAGGCTCTTAGTAAAGGAATTGTTTGAGTTTTGGTGCTAATTAATTTATTAGGGCCTTTATGCGGACATCATTTAAATTCTTCAACCATAAATCCGAAACTTTGTAACTGGAATCTTCTCTGACCACAATCCTTAAGCAGGTAAACTTTCTAATCTTCTTAAATCAGTTAGTAGCACAAAAAGCATTCATTTCATTCTAAAGTTGAAATGGTTTACACATCTCGTAAAGTCTCTTTCATATTAAACTGTCCATGGCTATTGTCAAGCAAACACAAAATTCTGGCTTGATTATATTAGAAGCTAGTCACAGAAAAGGTAGCAATAGAACAAATGTGTACTTCTAGTGGACCACAGCAGCTATATTGTATTTGTATTCAATTTGATGATATGCATATGATGATTACAAACTATCCAGAAGTCAGAAGGTAGACTTTTAGTTTACAAGGCATCTTGGATGTTTATTAGATAGTAATACAGCATAAATTAGGAATATGTGGTTTTAATGCTACAACCTTCGAATGAGAAAGAGGAGATAGACTACATGAGATTTCTTAAACTGGGGATGTTATTTGTGTAAAGCAATAAATAGGAAGAAAGAATAATTAAGAAACACTCAAAACAGTTTGCATACCTCAAGAGATATAGCACCCCTGTCACTCCAGGTCATATGAATGCAAGACCTTCCAAGAGCAGCAAACCAAGCATTGTCCCTCCTGAATGTGATAAATACTGACAGGTAAACTCTCAAGATGTATGTTACAGGCTTCCAGAATAAGAAGTTAAAAAACAAAGCAGTATATAACACTGCACCTCCAATTGCATAATATAAGCATAAGAAGGCGCATCTGGAAAATCCCTAAGACAAATTATTTTGATTTTAAGGTTAAAAAAGGTTGCCTAGTTTCTTTTCTTTTTCTTTTTTAAATGAAATTCTGTAAAATAGGAAATCTTTATTCATATTAGAACATTGCATGGAACTCAACAGGTAGATGAATTTTGCAGTACCACAAATTTGGTCCAACTAATCTAATGCACAATGATTTTTTTTTTTTAAATGTGTTATAGATGTTGGGGATTTCTCCATACGTAAGAATAAGATAAATAGGGGCAAACCTTTGCAAGTACTGATGTGTTAATTCTCCGCTAGTGATGGCTCCCACAAAGAGAGAAGGATCAAAGCCTAGGTTCTTCAATTTCTCTATTGTTGTTGATGCACGTCTTGAAGAATTACTTATGATCACCATCTTGGCACCAGTTGTTGCCAGCTTTTCCACTGTCAGCCATAAGGATTGTATCTTTTAGGGAAAAAGGATCGATAAAGCACTAACATGCATCTCACCTAACATGTGAAAACTTCAGTATATCAGCAAAGAAAAATCTAACCACAATGCTAAAACTCAAATGAAAACATACATGTTGAAATCGCGCCTGGGTAAGGTTGCTTGCCATCATGAAGGACACCAAATTGATCCAAGAACCAAGCCTATGAATGACCACCAAGTTAACCAAAAGCAAGAATATCTTAACAGTATGTATTAGTACTAGCAAATACACTCAAGGTTGGCGTAACAACCTACATTTATGTATTACATAAGTTAATTTTAGAAGCCTGTTGTGTCAACCCAGCTATGCGAAATTTTAGAATCCAATCAGCAGTTCCTGGTCAATAAATCCTATACTATGCGAGCAACTACTCTCAAGGGAGATTAAGTAAGAGTTATTCATGAATCAAATATTTCTATCTGTGAAGCATTTCTATGAAGGTCTACGCGTATTTACAATACGGATCACGTTCCTTAAAAGAAATCATCCAAATTAAGTGATTGCTTGGCATTCAAACCGGATAGTTACGTTTGGTTCAAAGCAAAGCATAGATTTACAATCGAAGTTTAAACTTTTAACCTTGCAAATTCTTGCAAAATCAATTTTTGATTTCATCTCCAAAGAGATTTTTTTTTGCTTTCCATTTCCAAAAGAAAAGGCAAATAGCATTTGAGTTGCATTGAAATTTGAAAGAAAAGCCTAAAGCAAAATGAGGAATTAAATTATTCAGAAGTTACCGTCAATGCTAAAAACCTATATGAAAACACTTCAATTGTCCAAATTACAACTAAAATTAATACTTTGATTAGCTAAACGCGACTTCGATCAACAAGAACTTAAAATAGAGATTTGGGAGGGAAAAGAGAAAAACTTGAAAATTAACTACCATTTGAGTACCTTGAAACGACGCGTTTCGGCAAGGTGTTGAAGGCCATTGAAGGTCTGAAACATAGGTTCAACGGAAGGAGCAACAGAGCATTTCGCCATCATCTTCCTCTTGTTTCTTTCTTTTGTTTTCGATTTTTTTTACTCGTTTGCTCTACGACTTGCACTATGAGGTGAATAAATTTCGATCTTTTATCAATTCTTTTAGAGGCTGATTTTTCCTCAAACAATATATTTTTTGCATTTTGTTACTTAAACCTTTTTCTTTTACTCGTTTTCTCTACTTAACTAATTTTCTTTTCTTTTTTTCATTTTCGTACGTACAAATTCCTTCATTGTAAATTTTAGGTTAAAATCTATTTTTAGTCCCTGTACTTAAAAGAGTTTAAAATTAAGTTCTCCAACTATTTTGATATAAAAATCTTAGTCGAATCATTAAAATTGTAAGTGGTTTCCATCAAAACTTGTTAATCTGGCATGTTGATTAAGCTACCCGCATGTAACATGGTATATGATTGATAAAAGATAAATATGTTGAGTTGATGCATTTTAACTGAAACCACCAATGACAATAATAACTGGGTTAGGATTTTTAAATTAAAAAAGTTAGAAGATTGAATTTTTAACTTTTGAAGTATATGGGCAAAATGTTAATTTCTATAGAAGTACAAAGACTAATAGCCTGAATTTTACTTTGAAAGTTAATCGTGTTAAAAGATATATGGCATATACTAAGAGTGTGCCACTTGTCTACCTTTTCTCTGTCATTGATGATTCGGTTATCAATTGTTGATGAAGGGTTACTATTAACTGATCATTAATCAATGCTGATCGATTGTTATCAACATTGACTTTTCTATGTCATTGGTGATGTGGCTATTAATTGTTGATGAAGCATTACTATTAATTGATCATTAATCGATGTTGATCAGTCGTTGATCAACATTGACTAATTGTTGATCGGACAACTTTTAATTTGGTTTTTTTTAAAACATATTTAGTTTCTAAACCAACATAAATTGGTTTGAGTTTTTTGAAGAATATATAATTTTCAATATAATCACATTTGTTCTCATTTGTTTTACAGTTTGAGGTTGATTTTATTTGGGCTAGGGTAGTATTCAGGTAAAATTTGGATGCAAACTCGAATGTGTTTCACGACTTTTTATGTAAATTTTTATTCAAATAGTATTTAATGTGTTGTTTGGATCTAACTAGTGAGATAAGATTGATCGAACGCACTAATTTTTTTTTACTAGAGATGAAGGCTTCCTTGGATGACTAGTTAGCTCCATTTCAATGTATTTAAACCACGTTTTGAGTTTAATCTCACTGATGAGGTGTTTGGATAATACCTCTAGTTGCCTAATGGACTGATTCTTACTGTGCTACACCTCCACTGATTGTTTTTGTTTCAGTACACTCAATGCAACCCTTTATTTTTAATTTTACCCATGGCCTTTTCTATTTTTTTAATGTTTCCTTTCTATTTTAATGCCTAAAGTTGAAAAGCCCAAGCAATTTATCTTTAGATTAGGTTGGATAAATATTTATATTATATGATAAATTAATAATTATTATAATTTATAGGATAATAAGTAAATAACAATTGAGGTGTTTTAATATTATAACTATCATTTAAATAAATACAAATATTATAATTGATAGGATAATAAATAAAATATCAAAAGATACATTTTAATATTTTATTAAATGAATTTATAAATTTACATACTTTAATAATTTTATAAAAGTAAAATAATTTAAAAAACTTCTATTATATATCATTTCTAATCTAGTGTTCTTAATAGTCATTTTCTTTTCCCGCCTCATCACTACAGTTGTCTTTAAATCCAAACACACACCCCACCATTGCTTCTAATCTCACCGGAGGTAAATACACCATCCATCCAAACTAAGCCAAAACCTCCAACGGGTGGTCAGTGAGTATATTTTTTTATGGACAAAATTTTCTAGGAATTGAGTATTTTTTTTTTTAGATATTTTTCATTTTAGTTTTGTTATTTGAAATTATTTTAATAGATGGTGAAGATAATAAATTATGTGGAGGGAGATAGTGTTTTAGCATCGAAAGCTACTTTGAACGGCGAGCTCACTTTGACATTTTGTGAACTTTTGTGTAAAAGATTTTAATGTCGATAATAGACCAACAACTTATCTAAACTCAAAAGGATGGGAAAATGCTGTTTTTTTATTTTTTTTTAAACTAAGGACACAAAAAAATTATGAAAAATCATAATTGAAAAATAAGCGAGATACATTAAAAAGAGAATGGAGATCATGGAATTAGTGGCTTTAATAGTTTACTCGTCTAGGATAGTGTCCATTTAAGAATACTATTGATGCTACCAAAAAATGGAGAGCAAAAAAAAAAAAAAAAATACAGGTTAGTATTACCTATATTAAGATTTAATGTGTTAGATTCATTGAAATAAATAAGTTACACGGTAGGAAATGTCTGGTGACGTATTATGTATGAAACCTTCGATTCTAGAGGATTTAAAAAAGAAAGGAATTAAATCATGATCAAATGAGTTAATATGGCAAATGTTTGGTAACATAGTGGCTATTGGAGAATATGTATGAGCACCTTTGTACTGGTATTCTTCCAGGTGGAGCTTTTATGGGAGATGCTACACCCATTGAGGGATCTAATGATTCAAATAAACATGATATCGAAAATGAGGATATTTATAATCTTGAGGTAGCTATAAACCCTTCTCCTGAAACTTCTACTCGAGGCAAACGAGTGCTCGGGATTTGTACACGATAAAGATAAAAAAAATCAAAATTCTATTAGAAAATCAATAGAAAAGATATTAATTGCTCAAATTGAAAAGTTATGTGAGAGTATGACTACTCAAAAGAAGTTTGTGAATGAAACTGTTTTTATTCATTCTCATTACACTATTTTAAATTTTAAATGAAATAGATGCATTGCATGCTTTGGAAGATGAAATTTCAAAAAAGACAATTTTATATATGTATATATATATTATCACCAAAATATTTGAAGTCCTGATAAAACGAGAGATGTTTCTAAATTTAAATCCAAATATTAGGACTTGGTGGCTTCAATGTGAGTACGAAGAACAAATTGGTAATGCACGTTTTTCATCATTGCTAGCAACATCTTCATATGAATTTCAACATTTTCAATCACCACCTTCATCACAAGGTCCTTAGGGTTATTAATGCGATATAGTTATGCTCACTATGTCTTTGAAAAGTTTGTTACGGTATTTTGAATTTTTATTTACTAAATTACTGTATGATACTTAATGTGTTTTTATATTCTTTTTTTAAACTTAATGCGTAATTTTTTCGTATAATAATTCTTATGCATGATGATATAAAATAATGTTGTATTGAAGTATTTTTATTGAAGTTTTTTTTTTCTGCTGGTATGAAATGCCATAAAATATACTTTTTTTTTTATTTGTTTACTTTTAAAAGTTATGGATGATTTAACAATATGTACAAGTGTTTTATATTGATTAATTATGATAATATAGAACTAAACGAAGAAGATTAACAAAGAATAGCCACAATTATTACACAAGCCAAGCAAAATATTTATCATGAATTGGAAGAGAATGAAGTGACTAGTTTATTGGTATATCATGAAACTTGTTTCCCTAAACAACCTTGTATGGATTCAAATTATACAGGTAAAAAATGGGTGGATGAAGTATTAAATAGGCATGATAATTGTTGCATGAATAGTTTAAGATGCCAAAAAATACATTTTACTGCATATTACATTACTTACAAATAAATTATGGCTTAAAGCATGGGAAGGTATCTACAATGTAGAGGTTAGCATTAATCTTGTATATTATTGGAGAGGTATCTACAATAGAGCGCGATTTCAACGGTCTGACAAAATTTTTAGTCAAATTTTTACTGATATGTTGCATATATTTCCTCAAACGGGAATAGACATGATCAAATTTGCTAAAGGTCAATATGAGGAAGTACCAAATCATATTCGACATGATACAATTGGCCTCACTTTAAGGTAATTTTTACATAATTTATATATAACTTTGTATAAATTTATTATTGATTTTAATCATATTATTTATATTTTTATAAGATTTTATTAGGGTTATAAATGGAATACGTATAAAAGCATGCATTTCACCTTATCAACAAATACCTTATATTGGAAGAAAGGTGAACCAATACAAAATATTATGGTAGTTTGTGGGTTTAACATGTGTTTATTTTTTTTATTTCCTGGTTGGTAAGGAATAACGTGTTATAATAGTTTTTTTTTTCCAAGTACTTGAAGGAAGGACTTGAATTTTCCACACTCCCAACCATGTTAAATTTTTTTTTTCATTGACAATACTTAAAACAAAATTTAAAATTTTATAATTTTATACTTTTTTTATTTTTATTTTGTAGAAAAAGATTGTTTTATGGATTTAAGATATCCACATATGACTTGTTTTCTAGGACCATATAAGGGAGTATGATATCATTTATTTAAATTTCGTCGAGGTATGAAAAAAATAATTTTTTAATCATGCACATTTTTCATTGCGCTTTATGAGTGAATAAACATTTGAAGTGTGGACAAAAAAACGACCAATATTAAGAGATATTATAAATTATTCAATCGAGAAGTAAGTTTAAATTGTTAATGTTACAATAGTTTTTCATAACTACATTTGAAAGCATGCCAAATCAAGTGATAAATATTTCAAAGAATTTGAAAAATATGCTTGACATGTTAACTTCAAAAATTTATTTTAATCGGGGTGAATTGAAATTTTCTAATAATGAAAGTGACATTAACATTACAATGTTAAGAGAAATCATTGGTACTAGTCTAATGAATTCTCCTTTTTTAAAAAAATTTTGTATCTTAATCTAATTCTCAATATTAATCAAACTTTATATATTTTTAGAGGTGCTCATGGATCGGGCCGGGTTCAACTAAAAATCTAGGCCCATTTACTAGGCCCGCCCAAAAAATGGGTCTAAAATTTTGTCCAAGTCCGACCTGGATAAAAATGCTAAAATCCGAGCCCGACCCAGCTGTCGAAACTATTTTTTTTGTTTGGAAAACGGGCCGACTTTAAAAAGGAAAACGGAGTTGCCACCAATCTTTTTTTAAAGTGCGATTGGGTCACTTTCGAAAATATTTTGGTCTACGAATTTTAAGAAAACGGGCTCGGGAGTCGGTTACGCACGAGGAAGGATTAGCACCCTCGCAACGCCCAAAATTGATACCGTATTGATTGATTAATGTCCTTAATATCGAAAATTAGAAAATATTTTAAAATATGAATCTTTAAAAATGTTTGGATAACTCGCATTGGATATCGAAACTCTCTTATTCTGAAAAGATGAAATACCACATCCAGCACGATAGGACATGATGTTTCAAACCCTCGGTACCAAGATCACTTCATGATTTCCAAAACCCATGTATTGCAATTTGAAAAAGGTATTTCACTATTTGGCCAAACTAAAAACCGAAACCCAGCACGATTGGGTAAGATTCCTTGAATTTCCAATCATGAAATATTGCCCTTATTTCAAAAAACCCGGTCAAAATTTCTGAAGGATATTTGGTCATTTGGACGAACAGGAATTGTGACCCAGCACGATTGGGCACGAATCCCTTGAACTTCCAAACACGAAACATTGCCTTATTTTCAAAAATACGATCAAAATCTTTAAAGGATATTTACTGATCCAGACGAACGAAAAATCGAAACCCAGCACGATTGGGCACGATTTCCCGAAGTTCCAGACACGAAATATTACCTTTGTGAAATCCCTTTTTTATGAATTAAAAAAACAAAAATAAAAACTTTGAAATGTAGACATGCTAATAATAAGGGAGAATAATAATGGTAATAATAAGCATAATAATAATAAAAGTAATAAAATAATATGACGATAAATATAATAATAAGTATAGTATAGTAATGATAATATATATGTAAAATATCAGTGAGGGAAAAATAAAAAAAATAATAGTGGTGAAAAAAAATATTAATAGTGCATGAAAGTATTAATAAAAGTAATAACAATATTAAAATAGTAAGTATTATTTAAACATGATCAATTTGTGAAAAAAAAATAAAATAAAAAAAAAGAGATATTAAATTGAATCAAAAACGGAATCTTTGGGCTAAATTTAAAATAAAAGGAGGTAAAAGGGTGACAATGTAATACGCGCGCAACCTGTAGGGGCCAAAACAGAAAATATCCCACTCTCTGAAATGGTGCATTTGAAAGATGACCAAATTGAAGTGACAGATTAGATTTAGGGTAAGATTTAAAATAAATAAAAAATAAAATGGGGCGCAATTAGAACCAAGGCGCAAAGAAGGGGACCTATGCGCAATTTACCCATTTAGGGTAAAATTGCGCGTGCACAAGGCCTCCCCTTTTACACAGTGCCTTTTTAATGGCTTAAAACTAAAGAGAAAAAAAAAACTTTTCATTTCTTCTTTCAGTCTCAAAAATGAAAATCTGAACCCCTCCCCCTTTTCGTGTTCTCTCTTCTGGGTGGTCTCCAACCGAGTCACCGGCGCCGGATTGCCATCCCTGCTCCTTCCGGCCTCCAGCAGGTATTTTTATTCCTTTTTTGTGCTTTAATATATATATGGGTAGTTTTTTTAACAAAATAAAAATAAAGAAAACTTAACAAATAAATCGTACACGAGAATAAAAAGGGAAAAAAAAAAGAATGAAACCTTCGTTGCGTTTTTATTCTGACTTTCCAGTAAAATCGGTTTTTGAATCCCTTCTTGCCTTGATTTTGTGCCTATAAATCTCAAGAAGTAAACGAAAACCCAAAAAATCCCCCATTTACATTTAGTTATTTGGCTTTTATATAGCCTAGATTACAACTGTTTGATACTGAATATTTGGCCCCTCTTTACAGGTGCACGCAGAGATCACGGAGGACGTGGGATATGCTACGTGGGCGTGGTGGATGGCGTGGAAGGCGGCTTTGCGGGCGGCGCCAAAGGGTTGCTGCTAGGGTTTCCTTCTGATTTCTGTTTTTTGTTAAGTTTTTGGGTTAAAATTTTGGGCTAGGGTTTAGGTGTTTGGTTTGGGTCTGATAGGTTTGGGTTTTGAGCCTGTTTGTTTCATATTTTAATGGGTTTTAAAGTTGGGTTTTTGGGGGTGAAAAATTGGGTCATACACCGGCCCGCCTATATTAATTTTTATATTATTTTTATATAAATTTTAAATATATATAGTGCATCAAAAATACTAAAACCATCAAAATAAATATTTCCCAACGAATTAAAAATAAATTATAAAAAATATGTAGACTTAAATAACACAAATATAACTGCAACTTAACAAACAAATGCCTCTAAAATAATAACAAAATTAACAAATGCCTTTAAAATAATAACAAAATTAACAATAAAATAAGTTTTATATAATATCCAAACAATAACAACAAAACAATAGCAACATAATAGTAAAATGGTAGTAAAATAGGGAGAAAACAACAAGAAAATAACATTAAAAAAAAAGAGCAAATTTTTTTTGTCATTTAGTGAACTCAGGTTGGACCCAGACCAAAACTGCCTTACCCGAGGCCCGGCCCATTTTTAAAACGGGCCTTATTTTTTGTCCAAACCTATTTTTCGAACCTATATTTTTGCCTAAACCTTCTTACATTTCGAGTGGGCCTTCGGGCCGGGCCAGGTGGCCCGACTCATGATCAGGTCTATATATTTTATAAACATAGAGGAAAAATATAGTTGGCTAATAAATGCGGCATAAAAACTATTTTCATGTTAAAATTGAATTTTTTTTTAATTCTTTCATTTAGTAAAAATAATATAAAAATGAAATTAATTTTTTAAAATATTTATATAAACATATAAATTATAATATTAAAATTTTATATGGTAAATATCATTGATAAATATAAGATAATGATCAATAGATTTGCATTACTGTAAATATTTATTTAAATAAAAAATAAATAGTTATATGAATAATAAAAAATATTTTATATATTTTTTAATAATACATTTTTAATAATAATTTCATTTTACAGCTTTTAATATCATTATTTTTAATTTCATCACCCATTCAAAAGGGTCTTAAAAAATTCGAATTCGTTCCAAACGCCTGAGATGAAGTCCACCGCCACTTATTCCAATCAGTTATTAGTTGAAAAATATATATTTTTATTATAACCCATACTTTATTATACATATTTGTTAATCATTTCACAAAGAAGTAACCCAAATGAATTTATCTCAAAGGTTTTTTTCATGCAACTGTAACTCCATTTATTTTGTATAACTTGTTGCATGGTGAAAATTTTTTCTTAAGGCAGCACCCCAAAATTTCAAAGATGCTACAAATACACTTGTATAGAAGAAAATGACATGAAGGCCTAAAATTAGCATAACTGAATTGTTCCATATCGAGTAAAAGGTTTGCTTAATCTGGCAAATCTTTGACTGTACACCTTCCTCAAAACAAATATATAAATCTTAGTTTGCATAATTCTAAATGGATTCATCATCTACATCATCTTTAACACTATCTAATTCGAGTGGACATCAACTCTAATTAAACGGTATTATGTTCGATGTTTAGGGCAACTTCGATGATGTAGTCGGTGATTGAAGATCAATTACAAGTTTAAGTATTCCAGCTTCATGATACAAACAATCTAAGGCGAAATCATTAACTTTAAGACCTATTGGATCTGTCTAATTATATTTTAAGAGTATATATTCTTGTATCGACACTAATTAAAAAAAATAACTAGATACAACTTTGTCTGTCTTAATACTTATTTGTCACCGACTGTTACACCAAAATAATACTTATTTAAAAATACAACTTTACCCTATTATTATAATACACAAAAAGAATATTTATTTATCCGGAATTGTTACATCATCATCGAAAAATCATGATGTCGAAACTATTTATACACTTATTATATTTAAAAATCAGAATTTACTGTATCTTTATTTTTTTTCAATTTTATTACTTTAAATAAAATAATTAGGCAAAGTAATCGGTGCTTAAAAAAATTGTTTTTTTTTTCTAATGGATTGCACAGTCAACAATCCACGAATGAGTTTACCATGTTGACGAAAGTGAATCTTCATTTCTCAGAAACCTTGGTCTTTGTCTAGCTCCACTATCGCCATGTAACCCCTTTTCCCCTTCTTCAGTGTCATCTCCGTCTGAGCCCATTCCACCTACAACTTCCGATAGGAAGTCTAGGAAGGTTTTCACAGGCGCCATTATTGGCATTTACCAAGCTTTCATCATTCTCCTTAAGAAAATACTCTAATGCAGAATTAGCTTTCCTTCCATACCGCACCAAGTTCTTTTGTTTTCTTCCGGAACCAATATAAGAATTCCAATTATATATCATCCATGTTTTCACCATTGAAAAAATATGAGCACTGCACTATTCCCGTATCATAAAGCTTAGCTTCTCCTTTACTTGCTCTATTACGTTGAACCTCTGTTTTGCTAGTGCTTTTGATACTGTTCTGAGGTTTTAGAAATGTCCCAAATCTCCTAGAAATTTGTTGTTAAAAGCTGCTTTTGTTTTTGATAGGTATTTTTCTACAGTTGTTGTTATTATTATTATCAGACAACGCTTTCCTAATCCTAACTTAAGCCATAGGGCATAGACAATTCATTCAAAGTATATGTCCTTTTTCACTCAGAGACTTGTTTGAGTGATGCTTTTAGATTGTTTTCTTAACGAAAATGATGAAAGTTTAAAAATTATAATGTGAATGTGAATATCAATATTTATTATTAGTATTAATTTTTTTTTCAACCTCTGTATGTATATATATGATTTGATAATTCACTATTTTGAAAAAAAATATTTTTTTAAGAAATTAAATTTTTTTAGAATTGTTTTATTATTATTATTTGTTATAAATTATATTTTATGATTTCTAGAAATTATTTTAAATTTTGATAAATTTTCCAAGAATAATTAATTTACTCATTTTGATACTTACACTAATTTACTTTCAAGATTATCAATTGTTCGAGTTGAAAATATTTAACTCAACTCAAATTCAAAAAATATTACTTATTTTAATTAATTAAAGAAATCAAATAAATTAAATAACTTCATTCTATTATCTCAAAATTAAAAAAAAAAAAAAAGTTGTTCTTGCAAGAAAGTAAAATTTGAACTTAGAAGGGGGCTTTAGGTAAGGAAAAGAATTTCGAGCTACGGGCTTTCTCTGAGGCTAATTCTTTGGACATTGGGCCATGAAAAATGAGAGCTTAGGTAATTATATAGGGTCGTTAAAACACGACGCCGTTTAACAACATTTAACAATATCAAAACATAGTAGTAGGAAGTGTAGAACCCTAACGATTTGAACATTCTCGACTCACTCTTCCCACTTCTTTGAAGTCTTTCTACTGCTGCAAATCCCTGTCTTTCCCTACTTCACCTTCTCCCCTCAGATCCCGATCTAGGGTTTCGCCGCCAATTCTTTTTTCGCATTTCGATCGCTCTTTTTTCATACCTTAAATGGCGATTGCAGCACAAGCTCCAGATATTCTCGGCGAGCGTCAATCTGGTCAGGATGTTCGCACTCAAAACGGTACCTTCTCTCACTCACTCACTCCCTTCTATTTCCCCTTTCGTGCGTCATTTATTTACAAATGTTTATATTCTTTTCGTTTTTCATTTGGGGGGCGTTTCAACAGTGATGGCGTGTCAAGCGGTTGCCAACATTGTTAAATCCTCACTCGGCCCGGTTGGACTCGACAAGGTATATCCGCTAGTTTCTGTTTAAATGCCGAATGAAATCTCGCTTGCTTTCGCTTTAGTTTTGTATTCATTTGCTGTTTTTAGAACAATTATTTTTAGAAATGAAGTAGTTATAGTTTTAATTTTAGTTGCGAGGTGGTGCTAGTGATATTGCATTTGCTTTAATGTTTTTTTGTTTGATTATTTCAGATGCTTGTTGATGACATTGGTGATGTAACGATTACTAATGATGGTGCTACGATCCTGAAGATGTTGGAAGTAGAGCATCCAGCTGCCAAGGTGGACAAATAGCTGGATTTTGCATGTTACTGATAAGACTTTTACTGTTGGCTAGCGACATCACCAGCTGTAATATATTTGAAAACTCCTTTGTGCTGGCAGGTACTTGTAGAGTTGGCTGAGCTTCAAGATCGAGAAGTTGGTGATGGAACAACCTCTGTTGTTATTGTGGCTGCAGAATTTCTCAAGGTAATTCAATCTGTTCCTCTACAGGATTTAATCCATGCATAGAACATTCATTTTAGACTGAGTTTTCTTTTTAAGAATCTTACTTATTTGGTGATATGTGATTTACTTGCAATTTTACAGAGAGCAAACGATCTGGTTAGGAATAAAATTCACCCAACATCTATAATTAGCGGCTTCAGAGTGAGTAACTTTATCTGTCTAGCAGAGTCATGTTTTTTTGGTTTATAATATATCCATGTAGTAGAATCTGAACATGTTTTTGGATTCTTTTGTTTGTGCAGCTAGCAATGAGGGAAGCATGCAAATATGTTGAAGAAAAGTTGGCAGTGAAAGTAAGCATCTTATTGAGCTCCGTTTGAAAAGGGATTGAATATGACCTTATATATTGTAAAGTATGAAGTTTTTAAAAATTGATTGAATTTTATTCAGTAGATATTTATTATTGCAATGTTATGTAGCTTTGGTTCCTTTTATTCATCCTATGTTTTTCTTTACTAGGTTGAGAAGCTTGGGAAAGATTCTCTAGTAAACTGTGCCAAGACGAGTATGTCCTCAAAGCTCATAGCTGGTGACAGTGACTTCTTCGCTAATTTGGTATGATTATTGCCCCAGTTAAGTAATTAGATTTTTCAACTCTCCGCAATCTGGCAACTGGTTTAATCAATATATTTACCCTTTCTTTTTCCTGACCTACTTAATTCATTTTCATAAACATTTCAAACATATATCTGTAACTTTCATTCCCCTTCCCACAGCAAGGTTTTCTGGTTTCAGCAGTAATGATTCTATATTTTCAATTTTTGCTATATCTTATTTTCTTGTTGTAGTCATCAAATATTTTCATTCCTATCTTTTATGAGATGCAAGGGATCAAACCTGGGTAAGGATGTCTGTTTAGCTCGTATATTGATTTTGTTATATATAGGTTGTAGAAGCAGTTTTGGCAGTAAAGATGACCAATGCACGAGGAGAAGTGAGATACCCAATCAAGGTAGGTATTTTAAAACATTTCATATTAAAGGTCCTTGTTTGAGCTCATGCTGTGAGAGATTGTACATTGTCTTTAATTGGACCTTCATTTAGTTGTTTTACGTCATTAATTACTTTTTCTTATTTCAGGGAATTAATGTTTTAAAAGCACATGGAAAAAGTGCCAGAGATAGCTACCTGCTGAATGGGTATGCTTTGAACACTGGCCGTGCTGCACAAGGAATGCCCTTAAGAGTTTCCCCTGCCAAGATTGCTTGTCTTGATTTTAATCTGCAGAAGACAAAAATGCAGTTAGGAGTCCAAGTCTTGGTCACCGATCCTAGGGAGCTGGAGAAAATTCGTCAAAGGTGATAAGTCATAAAGCTGCTAACTTGTTTGCAGAGTCATGTTTGCAGCTTCCCTTGGTGTTTTATTATTTTTATTTTTCTGGTCTGAAATATGTAGAAGTTCATCAGATTATCTAGAACATGCCTAGGGTAAATATTAAAGCAGACATTCATATACATTAAATGTGGCACTGATGACATCTATATCTCAACAGAGAAGCTGATATGACAAAAGAACGTATTGAGAAACTTCTGAAAGCTGGAGCAAATGTTGTTCTGACTACAAAAGGGATAGATGACATGGCACTCAAGGCAAGTTTCCTTTGTATATTTTTTTATCCAACTGCTTACTTTCTATTTTTTCTTTGATTTTCTTCCTAAAATCTTTATTGCTTCATCAGTATTTTGTGGAGGCGGGAGCTATTGCTGTGAGACGTGTCCGAAAAGAGGATATGCGCCATGTTGCTAAGGCAACTGGCGCAACCATGGTACATTCCTACTCAGCTTATAAATGATAATTATGTCATAACCATATAAGTTTTTCATGCTTTGTGCTAGGGTATAACTCATATTCATGTTCTTTCCAGTGCTGAATTGATTGATGGTTATGATTAATAATCAATCCCTTTTCTATGAAGCACCACTGTTATAAGGGCACGAGGCACGCTCTATGTGCTACCCTTAGGTGCAAAGCACAAAAAATAGCTGAGTGAAGTGCAATATGTATATGTGCGCTTTTATATGTTTTTATATGTATATCATAAGATATATAATAAACTCTAAAATCTGATCTATATCTACAAAACATGCAAATTTTTTATAGGTTAATATGCATGATTTTCTTGTGGTCTCTGTCTGCTGTTGAATGCTCAAATATTGAGAAGTACAAAGTTTAATTCTATCCCTTTCTTATTAGTAAAGGAGAACTAATGAAAAAGTCAAATAAAATTAAGTAAAGAGAACATCAATTAGGTGGGCCTTTTTATGCCTATTGCCTTACAAAGACATGGCTAGGCACACCAGGGATGCGCCTGATAAATGGGCCTTGACCAAACGGGTCTGAGTTGCTTTTGTTGTCTGGTGCTAAGGCGCTAGGTGGAGGTGTGCCTAGGTGCACTCCCTGACAATGCTGTGAAGGACTGTATTCTTCCAAAACTTAGTTGTGTTAATTTGATCTAATTGGAAATTACTTTTCTCAGGGCTGCATCACTTGTAACTTGACTTCGTTCTTTATCTTTTTCAAATTTGTTGAGAAAATAACTTTTTGATTATATTTCTCTAACTCGTAATAGTTGAAATAGTCTACTAGGAGCTTTTCTTTTTTAATGTTCTTCCTCATTGATGGATATGTAGGTTTCGACATTTGCTGATATGGAGGGTGAAGAAACTTTTGATTCATCACTTCTTGGATTTGCTGATGAAGTTGTAGAGGAACGTATTGCTGATGATGATGTGGTTTTGATTAAAGGGACCAAGAGCACAAGTGCGGTATGTTATTAGCAATCAAACTTAGGAATCTAATTCCTTTTATTCTGGCTGCAGTTCAATATCATTCTGATATCTATGTCTTTTCTCCTTTTATATTTTTTGTTATGTTACTGGTATTGTTGCAACCATGTTAAGCAAACATATAAGTTTTGAAGTAATGTGCGAGTTTAGTTTATTCCTAGTCACATGTTGTCTATATGCCTTTTGATTTCCAATAAGTGCATGACTTGACCCTTCTCTTTTCATCATTTCCAAGGTTTCCATGATCCTCAGGGGAGCAAATGACTATATGCTTGATGAAATGGAAAGAGCTCTACATGATGCTTTATCTATTGTGAAAAGGACTCTTGAATCCAACACGGTAAACTTATTCTCACTAACAAATGATTATTTATTAGTTGCAAGATCCAACACTTACATTACTGAGAGAATTGTTCACTTGAGCTTAGCCTGTTGCATTTTCAATTGTTAAAATCTGGACATTCCAGCGATAACATCTTTACTGCAATGTGGGTATGTTTCACTTGCTTTGAATGCTTAGTTAAAAGAGTCTAGTGGTGTCTGTTTTTTCATTTCAGTATTCCTCTAAGTTCAGATCAATAGGCATAATGTGGTAGGTGACTATTTATGCTTCCTGCTAAGCTCCTTTTTGGTGTTTGCAATATTAGGTAGTAGCAGGTGGAGGTGCAGTTGAAGCTGCTTTATCAGTGTATTTGGAGTATCTTGCCACGACTTTAGGATCACGTGAGCAGTTGGCAATTGCAGAGTTTGCAGAAGCTCTATTAATTATACCGAAGGTAAATTTAGTATTGGCTATGCTGCAAGTTATACGAATTGATATCCTTTTATTGGCTCATCTCACTTCCTGCTTTATATGAGAAGTAAATAGTTACGCAATAAAATTGATCATGCACAGGTGCTTGCAGTCAATGCTGCCAAGGATGCCACTGAATTAGTTGCGAAACTTCGGGCTTACCACCACACTGCTCAAACCAAGGCTGATAAAAAACATTTTTCAAAGTAAAACATAGACCGTATTATGATAAAAAAAATTAATTTCGATAAAATAAGGTACTATAGATAATTGAGAGTTGTGGCACTGAATTGTGATGTTCAATCTTGTCAAATTGCAGCATGGGTTTGGACCTTTTGAATGGAACCGTTCGTAACAACTTAGAAGCTGGAGTCATTGAGCCTGCAATGAGCAAAGTGAAGATTATTCAGGTAATTGGAGTAATCAGGCTGTTTTTATTTTTGGTTTACATTATCCAACAGGGAGGTGCTAATATGGTTCCTAAAACGCTCTGTTTTACCAGTTTGCAACTGAAGCAGCCATAACGATTCTTCGAATTGATGATATGATCAAGCTTATGAAAGATGAAAGTCAGAACGAAGAGTAGGGGAGATGGGACTTTCGTTGATGAGGATGATGGTTGTAGGTTAATACAAAGGAAGGATTGGGATGTGGTTTTAAGAACATTGAAGCAGGTTCATGTTTTTTTTTGTTGCTATATATCGTTTTATTGGGCTTAAAACGAATATAATGTTTGTTTTGTTCAGCGATTAATAGACCAGCGTTCCGTTTTTTGTTGTATGCTTGTGGCACTGCATTGCGTGGTGTTCTTTTTTGGCGAAGGGGATTCAAGTATTTTCCTATCAAGTATTAATATTATGATAGAGATATATGGTGAATTCATATTAAAAAAGATTGTAAAATTATAAAAAAATATACATACATTTAGGAATTCTTTTTAGAAATTACTAAAAATTACAAAAAAAAAAAAAGAAAAAAAGAATGAAAAAGAGTACCATGAAAGAATTCAAAATTACAAAAGCTTGTCAAAAGTCAAACAAATGGTTGTTGAGATTTATTTTAGATGTATATATTTGTTTTATTAATTTTAAAATATTTTTTTAAAAGTTTTTATTTTTTGTTGATGTGGAATGCGAGTTAGCATACATAATTTTAAGTTTTTCTTGCTAATGTGGCATGCCATGTCAATATTATTTAATATGTCAGTATGTCATATAAACGTCAGTAAAATTAATAGTTAAATGTCAGTATGCCATATCATCATCAGTAAAATTAATAGTTAAATCGATTTTTTCGTTATCAACGTCAGTAAAATTAATAGTTAAATGTCAATATGTCATATTAACATCAGTAAAATTAATAGTTAAATCGATTTTTTCGTTAATGGAAGGGTCTAGTTAAATATTTTTGGGGTTAATAGCGATTCATTTTTTTAAGGGTTTAATTGCATTTTTATGCTTTCACTTACGGCCAAAAGAAATGGTAATATCAAATAAATAATAGATTCTAATTTTTAAATAGGATGAGCTCTAAAGTCAACTAGAATCCATGATCCATGGCCATAGCACTAGTCTTAATCCCCATTAAAATATCACAAACTTAGGTAAAAATGTGAAATAGTAGAAGCACTAACAAAATAAAATAAAATGGAAGCAGGTAGGCCATAGGCTGATTGACATTATACATGACCTGACCTCAGCCGTTTCCGTATTCGTTCAACTGATCTCCAAGCTTTTTCTCCCGTTCTTGATTGCCGATTCACAAATGGCGGAAGCTGTTATCAGTGCAGCCGTAGAAGTGGCTCTATCAAAGGCCATCTCCCTCCTTGAAGACCAAATCAACCTTGCATGGGATTTCAGGGGCAAGCTGAACAAGCTTCGTTCCTTACTAGTTCTCACTCGAGCTTTCTTGCAAGATGCAGAGAGGAGGCAAGTTGATGAGGCTGTCAAAGTCTGGTTGGAGCAGCTTAGGGACATCGCTTATGAGGCGGATGATGTATTGGATGAGCTTGCTTACGAACATGTCCGCCGGAAGGTGGACAACCAAATGAGTAAAAAGGTTAGGGATTTCCTTTCCCCCTCCAAAAATCACCTGGCATTTTCTCTAAAGATGGCTAAAAAGGTTGAGAATATTAGCCTTTCACTGGATGAGATTACTGATCGGGCCTCCAAATTTGGGCTCCAACAAAGACTTCAAAATACGACGGCTCCAGTATTTAGTGGAGTAGGAGGAGGCACCAACTCCTTCCTTGACTCATCACGAGTTGTTAAAAGGGAAGCTGATGTCTTAAAAGTTGTTGATCTCTTGATTAGCTCAGCCACTCACCAAAGTTTGTCAACAGTATCCATTGTAGGCATGGCAGGCTTGGGTAAAACTACTTTAGCAAAGTCAGTGTGCAATAATGGGACAATAAAGAACCATTTTAAGACAATAATGTGGGTTTGTGTAGCAGAGAACTTTGATGTCCGGAGGATTTTGTTGGAGATGTTAGAATCTCTAACTAGAAAACCCTGTGAGATCAAGAACGAGGATGTTGTACTTCGAGAAATTCAAAAGGAGTTGAAAGAAAAGACCTTCATTCTTGTCCTCGATGATGTGTGGGATGACGATATTAAAAACTGGTTGGACTTAAAGGGCAGTTTGCTGGGCATGAATGGAAGTAAACAAAGTTGCATTCTGTTCACAAGTCGTAGTGAAAATGTTGCATTAGTAAGGGAATCACCTCCTTATCATAGGCATCATCTTAAGATGATGATAGATGAAGAGTGCTGGTCCATAATCAGAGAAAGAGCATTTGGAAACTCTTCAATACCTCCAGAATTGGAAGTTATTGGAAGGGATATTGCTTGTAAATGTGGAGGTGTGCCACTGGTGGCAACTGTTATAGGAGGGACGATGTGCAACAAATGGGATAAAGATGAGTGGGTCTCCGTCAGGGATAGTTCTATTTGTGGTTCTTTGGAAAAGAATGAAGGTATTGTTCGTGTTCTTAAATTAAGTTTTGATCGCTTGCCTTCCTTGTATTTAAAGCAATGTTTTGCCTATTGTTCCATTTTTCCTAAAGATTTTAGGATACAAAGGGGGGAATTGATTCAGCTTTGGATGGCTGAAGGCTTTCTTCAACGATCCAAAGGAAGTTCACAACTGGCCTTTGAGGATACTGGTAATGAGTACTTCAATGCCCTGTTATCAAATTCCTTATTGCAAGATGTGGAGAAGGATCTGTACGGACGTATCTTAAGTTGTAAGATGCATGATTTAGTTCATGATCTTGCCCAGTCCATTTCTGATATCAAACAACAAAATGTGTTTGATGATGTGAAATTGTGGCACTCTTTGTTCTTGAATTCTAGCTTCACCTTCATTGGAAAAGACTTCAAAGGCTTGCGGGTTCTTAAATTTGGTGGTGCTGATATTGTATCATTGCCAGATTCAATTGGCAAGCTAAGGCATTTGAGATACTTTGATATCTCAAGAACTCGCATACCTAGACTACCTAAGTCCTTTACTTAGCTGTACCTTCTGGAGACATTAAGATTATTGAGCTGCGAAATGCTCAAAAAGCTTCCTGAAGGAATGAAAAATTTAGTTAACTTGAGGCATTTATATATCAGTCATGGACGTCATGTTCCTATTGGGATAGGATGTCTAATTAGTCTTCAGACTTTGCCAGTATTTCATGTGGGTACAGAAAGGGGAACTGGAATTGGAGAATTGGGTTTTTTAGTTGAATTAGGAGGAGAATTGGTGATAGAGGGTCTTGAGAATGTTATAGACAAAGAAGAAGCTAGGGGAGCAAAAATGTGGGAGAAGAAGAAATTACACAAGTTACGGTACCGGTACCAATGGGACAACCGGAGGGAAGGGTACTGTAATCATGATGAGGAAGTATTGGAAGGGTTGGAACCTCACTCAAACTTGGAAAGCTTAAGTATTGAGAGTTATAAGGGGGAGTACTATCCATCATGGCTGTTAGGGAACTTTTGTGGTGAGCCAAATACTTGTTTTCAACTCGTGAATATGGTTGAGTTGAGACTATTAGATTGTAAGAATGTGAATAATCTTCCAAGTCTCGGCAATATCCCAGTCTTAAATTTCTTGAAATAGGAGGTTTATACCGTGTGAGGTGCATAGCAAATGAATTTTATATGAATGGTTGTGATAAGAATAAGCCAATTATCTTATTTCCAGCATTGCAAAATTTCATCCTAAGGAATATGCCTGAAGCAGAAAGAATGGTTAGAAGTGGAGCCAACGATTCCTGTGTTTCCTTCACTACTAGTGTTGGAAATTGTAGGTTGTGACCATCTGAACAGTATTCCAAGAATGAGTAGATTTTCTTCTCTTGAGACCATCATTATTCAAAACTGCGAGAAGTTAAGTTGGAGAGACAATGAACTGTTTCCCTCTAGTCTTAAAGAATTAAGAATAACAGACTGTTGGAACTTAAGGTTCATTCCAAGTGTAGAGGGTGGTATCTCATTTCTTCAACAACTTAATGTGATGTGGTGTAAAAAATTATGTAAAATAGGAGAGGGACTGCTCGCCTCCACATGTCTAACAGATGTGGACATAAGTGAATGTCCTAATTTGAGGTCTGCTCCTTTCAATGGCCAATCTCAATCTCTTTTGACTCTTCGAATACGCAACTGTGAAGAATTACTGGAGATAGAGGGCGGATTATCTGCAAGCACAAGATTGGAAACGTTAGAGATTGCAAATTGTCCTATTATGATTTCAATTCCCAGCTTATATGGTTTCTCTTGTCTTTCAGAATTAGAGCTGAATAAATGTGAAGCATTAACAAGTCTACCATCTGGATTGTCAACTTGTACTTCTCTTTGGCGTTTGTTCATCTACAACTGCAATAATCTGGAGTCAATTCCAGAGGATGTAGGACAATTGCGTTGTTTGGAGGAATTGCGTATTTGTGATTGCCAAAGCATGAAAAGGCTCCCAGAAGAAAGCCTTGGGTGCCTCACAAGTTTGAAGAGATTGGAATTGGGTCCCTTCTCGGAAGAGCTAGAGGAATTCCCAGGTCTAGGTTCCATCCACCACCTCCACTCTTCCCTTAAAGAATTGACATTGTGGGGATGGGATAAACCATGCACTTTGCCAAATCAACTTCAACATCTCACAGCACTTGAGCGATTATTGATTAATGACTTCAATGGACTGAAAGTTTTGCCGGAGTGGTTGGGAAATCTCTCCTCACTTCGAGAGTTAAGTTTTGACCGTTGTAACAATTTGGAGCATGGGCCATCCAAGGAAGCCTTGCAACGCCTCTCCAATTTGCAATTGTTTCGTATACCCGATTTTCCAAGCAATTTAGGGGTGCTGACCAATTTTGCGGTTTCAGGGGAAAGGTACAACTGTAATATAATTAGCTTATAAGGAAAATATTATAAGATATTCCGAGCATCGAGATTGCTAATTGTAATATAATTAGCTTATAATCAAACGCTTATTTATCACCCTTAACTAGGAATACTCTTTCGATCTCATTTTTGTTAGAGAGATAAATAAAAGAATAAGGAAGAAAACGCTTAATGGTGAATCAATTTAATAGCACGAATCTGGAACATTCTCTCAAATTCAGAATAGATATCTTTTGACTAAGAAAAAAACAAAACCCTTAAACTCAAGTTTGTGTAAAGAAATCCAAAGAAAAGTTTGTAAAAGTCTCCTAATCTATTGTTTTGAGCTGATATATATAGTAGTTGTGTAGTATGAACTAATTAGGTCAATTACAGGTTGATTAACAAGTTAAATATAATTTTACGTACAAAACACCCTTGCGTTATTTTGGGTCGCATCGAATTGGTGTTGTGACACCTTATAGCTTGTGTCACGACATTGAGCACCAAATGCTTCCCCTCTCAGTTTGAGATTGGGTGTTGCGATATTGAGTTGTGGTTGTCACGACATTGGTGGCTATATGTTCCCCTCTTGGTGTGAAGTTTATTGTCGCCATATTTTCTCAGAATGTTGTGACATCCGAGGCAATTCACTGACTCATCGGCCAAGAATATTGTCCTGCACACTCAATCAACTTGTAAGTTTTTTCTTAAACTCAGAACAACAATGTTTTGCAATCTTTTATGCAGCTGCAGTGTTTAAAACCATTCAAAGTGCAGGCACTATTTTCTACCAGAAAATGCTGCAGAGTGAAGTAGCAAAACTAGGCAGGCTCGTTCTTGACATTTTTGGGCCCTAAACGAGATAATAAATTTTTACCCCTTTCAGCCTTGGGCTTTGGACGGCCGCACTTCTAGACGACCCCCAAGGTCGGGCTTGCAACTAGGTGATATCACATTGCTCATACACCACAGATCGTCTGAATTGAATCAGTTACATATGTAATAAAGTGAGTTCTTATGAATCTTTTATACATGAGGAACTTCTCATAAATTTTGATTATGGATAATTTTCTCAAAGTTTCGAAACTGCCTTTTTCGGTAACACTAAAAATCGGATTGTTACATTTAGTCTTAATGTAAACGACAATCATTAAATTTATTAACGAGAATTTTTACGAGTAATATGTGGAGATAACAAGTTAACATGACATTACATATGCAATAATATATTTGGTACATCAAAATTTGAAAATAACATAACTTAATGAATTTAATAGTTTTCATTTAGTCTGGATTAAAAATTTGAATTTCTAAAAGTACGTGGATTGAAAATGGCTAATTTAAAGTATAGGTACTAAATCCACAATTTACTCAAAGTATAGGGTCTAATAGCATAATTTGACTAAAATAAAAGCAAAAAAGGGTTTTCAAGGAATTTTATAATTCCTAAACTCTGAATAAATAACTTACACCTCATATTATGGGGTTTTTTTTTACCAAAATAATACAAAAAAATAAAAAAATTCTAAAATGGTATACGAAATCAATTATGTACCAATATGGTACAAATGGGGTGGTGCCGCCTGTGGCACCCCCTCAACCACCAATTTCTGTTTTTTTTTCAGCAATTTTTTTGAGGGACCTATTATGTAATTTTTCTAGTTTTGAGAAAAGGAAAGAAAAGCGTGCGGCTGTCACAAAGCCCTCCCTATTTATTATTTTCTTTTTATGCCCCTTCAACTCACTATATTGTGTTTAAACAAACCATTAATTTATTTTTGTAGTTAAATAAGCCCTTTACCTATGGTTTTTACTCATAAAATTTTAAAACTTGTTGATTAAATTTTAAAAACACAAAAATGATAATGTGTTTCGTAAACATCAGAATAGGGACAAAGTGGCATATCGAGTCTTTGCTCCCCCTCTCTGGATAATTAGAAAATTTTCAATTTTATCCCCTCCCGAAAATAATAATTCAATTGAAACCTTTTTAATTTTGTAGTAAAATAATATTTTAATCCTACTAAAATTTAATAAATAATTTTAAGAAATTTATCATAAAATTTTTAGCTTTGCACTCTTCCTATATTTTATAAATTTATCTCAATCCCACGACATAAAATTTTCGACTTCATCTCTGCAAGAAAAAAGTATAATAATAGTTGTAGTATAAGATATTCAATGTTAAAAACAAATAAAGCTTTATCATAAAAGAAAAAAAAGGAAATGATACTTATCATTTTGAAAAAGTGTTGTAAAAAAGTGTAATATGTTAATTTCAAGTGTTTAATATTATTATTGTAAAAATACGGTTGAAAGTTAAAATATCTATTTTAGACATAATGATGGAAAGTAAATTTTTTTTAAATAATTTAATATAATGATATATGACATATAAATTTTAAAAATCTAAATTATTTGTAATATTTAATTTAAATATATAAATAGATATTATTATTAATATAATATCAATTACTCTTAGTAATATAATAATAACTATTAAATCTATGCACATATGAAATTTGAAGAGTCCAAAAATGTATATCATAATGTTTACAATTTCCAAACATGTGCCCTAAGAGTGAAGTATTGTTAATTGTGTAAAGTAAAGCTAAAGTAAAGCTATTTAAAAAATATAAACTAATTCACATCTTATGCTGATGTAAATTTGATGAGAATAATTTATTAAATAAAAAAAATTTAATATAATCAACAAGTTTTTAAATTTTATGAGTAAAAACCATAAGTAAAGGGCTTATTTAACTACAAAAATAGATTAATGGTTTGTTTAAACACATTATAGTGAGTTGAAGGGGAATAAAAAGAAAATAATAAATAGGGAGGGCTTAGAAGGCAATTATTCAAATTTAAAGTTGGGTGTGACAGCCGCACCCTTTTCCGTCCTTTTCTCAAAACTGGAAAAATTGCATAATAGGTCCCTCAAAAAATTTGCTAAAAAAAACAGAAATTGGTGGTTGAGGGGGTGCCACAGGCGGCACCAAAGGTGCCTGTGGTAGAGGCGGCACCAAAGGTGCCAATGGCTGAGGCGGCACCACCCCATTTGTACCATTTTGGTACATAATTGATTTCGTATACCATTTTGGAATTTTTTTTTATTTTTTTGATTTATTTTGGTAAAAAACCCACCATAGGCCACTGGGATTGGACTCCACGAAGAAGTCAGAATCTAGTGGAATAAGGGGCACCCACTGCTTTGTTGGAAGGGAAGCTGATGTCTTTAGAAGTATTTCATCTTTTTTGGGTGAATTAAATTAATTTAGAGATGAATTAAAAATATTAAATTATTTTAGAACTCCTTTATTTATAAAGGATTATCTTACCTAAAGTCTGCTACCCTAGCACGTCTCTGTCTGCTCTTTTAGCAAGCTTTTAGGTTTTGTTCCAAGGTCAATTTGTTTGGTTCAGCCGCCTCTTTTTGAAATTTTTTTCCATAAGTTTCATAATTGTATTCCTTGTCAACGCTTTTTTCTTCTAGTATCTATGGAAGCCGAATTCGCAGATCTTACTCTGGATGAAGAAGAAGAAGCAGTCCTGCAGATACAAACAGATTCAAATTCGGTAAGGGAGGATGAAGCTTTTAATCTGGTAGGTTGTTTTCTTACAGCAAGTATTATTCATTTTCCAGCAATGAAAAGTACCATGGCTAATTTATGGCATCCAGTTAAAGGGGTACAAGTTTGTGATCTGGGGGAGAAAAGATTCTTGTTTCAATTTTTTCATGTTATGGATATGGAAAGAGTTTTAAATGGGGCACCCTGGACTTTTAATAATCATTTGCTGTTACTGCATAGACTACAAAGGGGAGAGGATCCATTAAAAATTACTTTACTGTTTTCACCTTTTTGGGTACAAATCCATGACGTTCCCATTGGTTATTTTTCTGAAAGTTTGGCGATGCAATTGAGAAATTTCATAGGAAGGTTTCTGGAGTATGATGGCTCAATTTTAAGTAAAGGAAACAGAAATTTTATACGAGTACGAGTTTAATTGGATATTCGACACCCTCTCAAAAGGAAGAAACAAGTTATGTTTAATAATGCATACTCTTACGTCAGCTTTAAATATGAAAGATAGACTCTCTTTTGCTTCTTTTGTGGCCGTCTAGTCATAGTGATTCCTTTTGTGAATAAAAAATAGAGTTAGGGGTAGAAATTAGTGAGATAGGTTGGGATTTGTCATTGCGTGCGCAATCAAGAAGAGCCGAGGCGATGAATAGCATTTGGTTAAGAGAAGATGGTGAAGCTGTAAGGGTTACCAATACAACTGATTTTTCTAAAGGGCATGGAAGATGGGATGGAGTCAGAAGATTTGGGAATATTGATCCCACCTTAGGTTTCAATCTAGAAGGTAAAAATGCTTGCCCAAGGATAGAGACAGAAAGTATGATAAAGGGACAAATTCAAACGGCGATGGATCATGATTTGGAGGATGAGGTGATTGTAGGGGAAGAGGGAAAGAAAAGAGCTAGAGGAGATATTGAATAGAGTAATAACTTGGAAGGTACAAGCAGGAAATTGTTAGTCGAAAATCATCAAATATCGGTGGCTGCCAAGAGGCAAGCCGACCGGTCGTAATGAAAATACTAAGTTGGAACGTCCGAGGTCTGGGGAATCCTCAGGCAGTTCGAAGACTTCGACATTCGCTGAAGTTACATAACCTCCAAGTAGTCTTCTTTATGGAGAAAAAAATTAACAAGTTCAAGATGGAGAAAGTTAGACAGAGATATGGATATCAGTCTGGTATTGATGTTAATTCTATGGGCTCGACAGGCGGACTTAGCTTAGCATGGCGTGGGGATGTTAACATAGTTTTACAAAGCTTTTCTCATCGTCATATCGATGTAATTATTGAAGAAGATAGATGACAGAAGTGGAGATTAATAGGTTTTTATGGATCTCCGTACATAAATGATAGAGAGGAAGCCTGGAACCTGTTAAGAAGATTACGTAACCAGGGTGAGTATCCATGGCTGGTTTGTGGCGATTTTAATAAAATATTATATGGTTTTGAGAAGAAATGAGGCATACCTAGAGAAGAAAGAAAAATGGAAGAATTTCGACAAGTGTTAAATGATTGTCAGTTGGCAGATTTGGATTACTCAGGGAACTGGTATACTTAGGAGAGAGGTAATCTACCGGAAACAAACATTCAAGAAAAGCTTGATAGAGGAGTTGGTACAGAGGAGTGGAGATCATTATTCCCAGATTTTATAATTCAACATCTTCCACATTTTTTCTCAGATTACTGCCCACTTCTTATAAATACAGATTATAAAGTTAGAAGGCAACGGGTAAAAAGTTTTATGTTCGAAGCTTGGTAGGTCCTAGAAGATACTTTTTTTGAGGAAGTTAGAATGAGTTGGGGTGTTTCTACAGAAGATCTTCTGAACAAGCTGGAAATTCTAAAAGGAGATTTGACGAGATGGACAAACCAGATTCAACGAAATAGAAAACTGAAAAAGGAGGTTCTAACTGCTAAATTGGCAACGCTACTTGAATTGGACAGAGATGATGAGAATCTGGCAGAAATTATTGATACAAAGATCCATCTGAATATGGAGATTGATAAGGATGAAAGCTACTGGGAGTAGAGGGCTAGAATAAATTGGCTGAAACTTGGTGATAGGAATGCATCTTTTTTTCACAAGCAAGCGACACAAAGAAAGAAGCGAAATTTAATTCAGAAACTGCAATTTGATGATGGAAGGGAGACAAAGGAGAGTAAGGAAATGGAGGAGATTGCACGGTCATATTTTGTGAAGCTATTTTCTGTTGAAAGTCAATTTAATACTGATAGAATATTATCAGGAATTGAAGCATGCGTCATGGAAGAAGAAAATTTTAAATTGAAGGCCAAATTCACAAAAGAGGAGATATGGACAGCGTTATCAGAAATGGGTCTTACAAAAGCCCCAGGGGAGGATGGATTACCAGCCATATTTTACCAAAAATATTGGCCGATCATTGGGGAGGATGTATCAAACTACTGCCTTCAACAGTTGAACAACGGTATGGACTTACGCTCGATTAATAAGACAAATATTGTGCTGTTACCGAAAGTTCCGAATCCTTCTAATATTTCTCAATTCAGGCCTATTAGTTTATGCAATGTGATTTACAAATTAATAGCTAAAGTTATAGCTAATCGGCTTCGGGTAGTGATTCATAAATGCATAGATTCAGCGCAAAGTGCCTTTGTTCCAGGGAGGTTGATTACTGATAATGTGTTACTTGCTTATGAAATTCTGCACACTTTAAAAAATAAGAAGGCTGGGAGAAAAGGGCTCATGGCAGTGAAGTTAGATATGAGTAAGGCTTATGATAGGGTTGATTGGAATTTTGTGGAGAGAGTAATGAAAAAGATGGGATTTGATATAGGATGGGTTGACATGGTATTAAAATGTGTATCTTCAGTTTCTTATTCGGTGATTTTCAATGGAATTGTAAGTGAAAGTTTCCTTCCATTTAGAGGTCTTAGACAAGAGGATCCTTTAAGCCCATTTTTATTCTTATTTTGTGGGGAAGGACTCTCGAGTTTGATGAGGTTGGCGCAAGCAAGAAATATTCTTAAAGGGGTCAAAGCTAGTCGCAGTGGGCCAGCTATTTCTCACTTACTGTTCGCAGATGACTGTATTCTGTTTGCAGAAGCTACAGAAAGAGGTGCGATTTCTTTGAAACAGATCTTGATAGAGTATGAGACGAATTCAGGTCAATGTGTCAATTATGATAAATCGACTGTTTTCTTTAGTACCAACACTCAAGAAATGGAAAGGATGGCAGTTTCACAGGTTCTTGCTGTTAGGAGATCAAATGACATTGAAAGGTATCTGGGGCTCCTTAGTATAGTGGGAAGGAAGAAGCAATCGTCTTTTCAAAACTTGAAAGATCGATTTAAGCAAAGAATTGACAACTGGAGTATTCGTTTTTTATCACAAGGGGGAAAAGAAATCTTCATTAAAGCTGTTCTTCAAGCTATTCCTATTTTCTCGATGGCATGTTTTTTACTTTCTAAAACTCTTTGTACGGATTTGGAAGGAATAATAGCTAAGTTCTGGTGGCAAAAAAGTCAAAATAGAAAAGGTATCCATTGGTGCACTTGGAAAGATTTATGTCTTTTAAAGGAAGATGGTGGCCTTGGCTTTCGAAATCTTGCGAATTTTAATGTTGTGTTATTAGCAAAACAGGGTTGGCGTCTTATTAATTATCCAGATTCATTATTAGTGCGAGTGTTAAAAGTAAAGTATTACCCTAACTTAAACTTTTCTGAAGCTCGTTTAGGAAATTTACCTCACTTACCTGGAGAAGTGTCTGGGCTGCGAAAGGGCTTCTTGATAAAAGAATGTACTGGAGAGTCGGGAAGGGGGATAAAATTTCCATTTGGGATGATTTGTGGATTTCGGGAAAGAAGGCAGATAGAATTCCGAATCAAAACAGCAATGAAGATATTAAGTTAGTGTTGGATTTAATCGATGCCACTAGTAGAAGATGGAAAACAGAGATGATAAGAAATACCTTTGCAGGTGATATAGCGGAGAAAATTTTGCAGGTCCCTCTTGCGGAGTTTGCTCATGAAGATTTGCAAGTATGGCATGGGGAATTGATAGGGGAATTCTCCGTTAGGAGTGCCTATAAACTATTACAAGATTCTAACCAGGATCCTAATAATATTAATTTACAAACTGTGACAAAGAACTTCTACAGGAAACTTTGGAAACTGGATATCCCAAAAAAAAATTCAGATTACAATATGGAGAATATCTTGGAATCTTTTCCCGTCCTTGGTGAACCTCAAGCTCAAGAGGGTTGTCACAGATGTTCAATGCCCCAGATGTCGCCAAGCGGAGGAAGATGGATGCCATATTTTTCAACAATGTCCTGCAACAATCGAGGTTTGGAATTAGTTACAGTTAAACTGGGTGTTAAATCACAACGATCTAAGTATGTGGGACTGGCTTACATGGATTTTTGAGAAAAGGTGCAACGAACAGATTCAGTTATTTTGTTGCGGACTTTTGTTCATCTGGTTCAGCAGAAATTCGTTACTATATGAAAAGAGTCCTTTAACAGGTGTAGAAATAGTAAGAAATATTAATAGCTACGTTTCAGAACTGGACGCACTAAGAGGAGGAAGCAGTATACCTCGGTTTGCTGGAAGATCTCTTCAAATACACAGTAGGGGTAGAGCAATGGTTCAGTTTGACGTGGCCTTTGACGGGCAGTCACTCAAATCGGCTACCGGTCTACTGGTCCAAGACTAGAAAGGGGAGATCTTGGCTCAAAGGCAGTCATCCACTCCAATATCGCAACCCCATTCACGGCAGAGGCATATGCAGGGTTGCAAGCAACAAAGTTAGGGGTCATGATGAATTTGAGCAGAGTGATGATTATGGGAGACTCAAAAACAGTTATCAAGAAATGTCAGAGCAAAAATATAGACAAATCGGTCATTGGAGCTATTATTAGAGACATTCACAGCCATTCAAGTAGATATCAAGAGATCGAGTTTACTTTTATTCCTAAATTGGAGAATCATTATGCTCACACTATTGCGAAAGATGCATTAAGAAGAAATAAGAGTTATTACCTGGTGGGGGCTCTCCACGATCGCGTTCGTCAAGTGGTGGATCTTAATCGGCAAAATATTTAGAAAAGTTGGAAGAAGGACATGGAAGGGGACGAGAAGATGCGGTGGAACTTAATCGGCACAAACGAAAGAAGGCTGAAAGAGAGAGCTGGAAGGGGATGAGAATGAAATCGGAAAAGGCAGGAGAAGAAATGAAAAGGAGATTGAACGAAATGGGTGTTGTTCAAATCGGTAGCAGATATTAATTATTGCCTTGGGAAACTGCTATCTTTAATGCTGGGTCGACGGATTTGAAAGGTCGCTGAGCTGAGGGATCCAGCTGTTTCTAATTTGACTGGGTTTAAAATTGAATTTCAGTTTCTGCTTTAGTTAGATTTAGTCCCAGACGAATTTTTTTCTTTGTTTAGTTCTGTTAGGATTTTACTGGTTTTGTTAAATTTTGTTTCTTTCTCTGTTTTACGTTTGGGCTAAAGCCCACATGAGGTTGTTTCATTGTTTCTCTTTTATTAATAAAAATTCCAGTCAGATTTTATTCAAAAAAAAGAAAGGATTAACTTGCCTATAATAAAATTAATTTAATTAATAAACTAATTGTTATGGATTCTACAATTAGCATTATAAAAGTGATAAACTCCAATCCACACAAAATAAATTCAAAATGGGTAGTCTAAATACAATATTTTTAATATTCAAGCCTTCTATAAAATCTTAGAAAATGTATTCCACAATTAACATTTAAATTTTAAACCAAATTTTCAAAAAACAATGAGAAACTAGCCCTAAGTCCACTTGATGATGTCAATCGTAGTAGTGATAGTGCTAGTGTTGGTTTTAGTGGTGATAAGATGAAATTATGATTATTAGTGTATATGAAAGAGATTTTGAGCTTGGTATTACTACTGGGCATTTCTGTAATAAGTAAAAATTTAAAGGAAATATGTTTGTTGAACCTAAGAAAGATAGAAGTGAATATAGAGATCCATCCAAAAGAAAATGCAAGAAGAATACTTTTAGAGGCTCTGTCTTGTAGGAGATTGAGTTCTAATAACCTTAGGTATAGTGATTCATATATTAACACTTAAGGTTATATCCATTGGATTGACCTCCATTTCTCTAACCTCCTCATGGTTATGTATAACACATGCATTGTAACAAAATAGGCTTACCGCGACATTTTTTTTTTTTACCTAGGATGATATAAAAAAGGTTGACATAGGTCATCCAAATGATTTTCCCGACGCTTCTGAAAATGTGGTTAGCATCATTGGCATAGTTTGCACCTCAAATGTATCACCTGCATGCACCTCATGTATATATCCTCAACCTCAAGTATATTATCCACCTCAGTTGAATCAGTATTAAGGCAGGGGAAAGCAAAACTCAATTCGATTCGAAAAAAATTCGAATTTCAAGTTAATTGAATCGAGTAGCTCAAATAATTCAAATAGCTGATCAGTGTAAATACTCTTTTGGTCCCTATCAATTTTGAAAATAAGCAAATTAGTCTCGTTCTCAACAAAAATTATAAAAAAAAATTCAAAATATTTATAAAAATTTCAAAATTCATATTTTTAAGAAAAATTATAAAAATTTTAAAAAATATATAAAAAAGTTAAAATTTTAAAAATTTTCTAAAATAATAAATTGGGGACCTAATTAATGATTTAAATTTATCATACTCAAGTATATTTTTGTTTATTAATTTGCTTTGAAAAAAATTTCAAATTTATGTGCTCTAATATAAAATTAATTATACTATAACAATATATTTTTATTTGACGTGTTTAATTTTTTAAAATTTAACTCGAACAATTTTATTAGATTCGATTCGACTCTACTCGATTCGAAAATTTTCAAATTGAATTAGGATGATAAAATAAGACTTGTGAACTTGATTAACTCGAATTCTTTTCACTCGATTCGATCGAATGCTCATCCTTAGATTAATGAGAAAATGTTAGGTTTCGTTCATTTTTTTGAAAATATTTTATTTTTTCATTATAGAAACAACTTTTATTTTCTATTTTTAAAAAAGTTAAAAAAAACAGGTCTAATAAATATAAATGAAATTTTATTTTCAATAATGAAAACATGTTTAGTAACTCTCTTTCTATAATAAAAACATGAGAAATAAAATAAAAAATATTTATATGGATTCGAGGTAGGGTACCAAATTTAATATTTGAAATATTGTTGAAAAAAAAATATTTATGCTTTTATATAGTTTTGAGCCATGACCAAGTTCATTTAAAGTTAAAAACTCTTCTTTTCGATCATTTTCACTTTTACAAAACATTTTTAGTGAAAACAATGAAAACAACTTTTTATTATTTCTAATTTTCACATAGTTTCATTTTTCATCTTTCAAAAATCATTTTTAAAATTTTTAAACAAACAAGTTTTCTTCAATGTTTTCCATTTTTCAAGAAAACGAAAACAAAAACAAAAATGACTATTTCCTAAAACCAATCAGAGTTTTTTTTTTATGATATATATATATTTTTGGACAAAAATTACAAAAATCAAGTCAATGTAGCTCTCAAAGTGAGGGTGAAAGATTTGATCACGCTCGTTATTTCATTACGTGATGAAATTGATTTGTACCGTATGATTTTTTATATTTATGGTATTTTAAATTTTTTCAAAATTATTACATATGATGAATGCTTCACATTTAATATAAATTTATTCTTAAAAACTAAAAAATAAACATGACTTTAATTATACAGACCGTAATCATATAAATAATGTTGTTACATTTTAGAATAAGATGCATGAATTAAAAAAAATCATAATAATTTTTTTTTTCAATTCAACTAACTTTTTTTTAAGTCTGCTACCTTAGCACGCTATTATCTGTCGCCTCTGGCATGAGTTTTTAGGTTTATTTGTTTTTCTTGTTTTTTTTTTGTTTAGTTGAAGGTGGCGCTCTAAGCAAATCCTTTCTTCTACGGGTGAAAAAGTGTTACTCATGATCGTGTTCCACACCTGCATTCATGGAAAACGAATTAGCAGAATTGACACTCAATGAGGAAGAAGAAGAAGTCTTGCAGATACAATTAGATCCGAATATGGAAAGAAAGGTGGGGGAGTTTCAACTAGTGGGGTGTTTCCTAACAGCTAGTATAATCCACTTCCCAGCCCTGAAAAGTACTATGGCAAATTTGTGGCATCCTATTCAGGGTGTTCAAATAAAAGATCTGGGGGAGAAAAGGTATTTGGTTCAATTTTTTCATATTATGGAGATGGAAAGGGTTTTAAAAGGTTCACCATGAGATCTAGGGGAGAAAAGGTATTTGTTTCAATTTTTTCATGTTATGGATATGGAAAGGGTTTTAAAGGGTTCACCATGGACTTTCAACAACCACTTGTTGGTGCTTTATAAATTGCAAAGGGGGGAGGACCCATTAAAAGTGCCATTAATTTTGACTTCTTTTTGGGTACAAATTTATGATGTCCCTATTGGTCTGTTTTCTAAAAATTTAGTAGTGCAATTGGGCAATTTTTTAGGGAATTTTCTAGAATATGATGGATCGAATCTGGGGAAAGAAAATCGAAACTTCATGAGAATAAGAGTCCAACTTGATATTAGACGTCCTTTGAAAAGGAAGAAGCAAGTTATGTTCTGTGGAAGATGTTCATATGTCAAATTTAAGTATGAAAGATTATCACTTTTCTGTTTCTATTGTGGTCGATTGGGACATACTGACTCTTTTTATGAAGCAAAAATGACGCTCGGAGTGGAAATTGCTGAAATGGGGTGGGACTTATCATTCAAAGCACAATCTCGAACAGCTTTATCAATGAATAGTATCTGGTTACGTGAAGAAGGTGAAGGGAAACGAGAAGGAAACTGGAAGGATAATCGAGTATCGGGAAATAGAATACGGGATGTGGAAAACAAAAAAAGATGTGAAAAGCTTATTGATCCAATTTTGAGATTCAATTTAAAAGGGGGATTGTCATCTCTCAACCATTGGAAGGAAAAACTATTGGCAAATCAGACTCAAACTGCTATGGAGCATGATTTGGAAGATGGTGTTTTAATATGAGAGGAGGGGAAAAAGAGAAATAGAGGGGAGATGGAAGATTTAACAGGGAAAGAAGAGAACAATAACTTAATGGTAAGGAATAGGAGAATGGTAGAATTTAATCATTTCTCATCGGCGGCTGCCAAGAGGCAAGTTGACTAGGCGCAATGAAAATCTTAATCTGGAATGTCCGTGGTTTGGGGAGCCTACAGAAGATTCGAAGACTTCGGCATTTGCTGAAGATCTATAATCCCCAAATAGTCTTCTTTATGGAGACAAAGCTTTGTAGAAGTCAGATGGAAAGAGTTCGACGAAGTTGCAGTTTTGTGAATGGTATTGAAGTCAATTTAGAAGGTACTAGAGGAGGATTATGTTTAGCATGGAGAATTGATGTTAATATCACGCTTCGAAATTTCTGTAAAAGACATATTAATATGATAGTAGAAGAAAATGAAGTAAGAAATAATTGGAGATATACAGGCTTTTATGGATCCCCTTATGCACAAGATAGAGATGACTCATGGGCTGTTTTGAAAAGTTTATCTAATGCTAAGGGTATCCCTTGGTTCGTATGCGGAGATTTTAATGAAATTATGTATGGGTTTGAAAAAAAAGTCAGAGATGAAAGAAGAATGGAACTCTTCCGAAGAACATTGGAGGAATGTCAACTGATTGATGTGGGGTATTCTGGTAACTGGTTCACATGAGAGAGAGGCAATCAACCGGAGACAAACATACAAGAACGATTCGATAGAGGAGTCGCCAATGCGGAATGGATTTCTATCTTTCCAGAGGTTAAAATTCAACATTTAGTGCATTCTTTTACAGATCACTGTCCGATTCTAATTAATATGAGAAGGGAAGAAGAACGACTGAAAAGCAATTTTTTCAAATTTGAAGCTTGGTGGTCACTAGAGGATTTATTCATCGATGAAATTAAACATATTTGGGTGATGTCATCAAAGGACTTGTTGCAAAAGTTGGAAAATTTAAAAAAAAGGTTTGAAAAAATAGGGTAGTCAAATACAAATAAGTAGAAAGAAGAGAAATGAGCTTTTAACAGCAAAATTATATGAATTGACTGAAGCTGAAAGAGATGATAAAAATTTGGCTGAGATGATTGATACGAAATCCAATTAAATTTTGAGATTGAGAATGATGAATGCTACTGGGAACAAAGGCCTCGACTGAGCTGGTTGAAATTTGGTGATAAAAACACAATATTTTTTCACGGTCAAGCAACATAGCGTCGGAGGAAAAATCTTTTTCATAAGCTGCAAAATGAAGATGGAAGGGAAACGGAGGCCTTACAAGAAATGGAGGGTGTCGCACGATCTTATTTTCAGAAATTATTCTCGGCAGGGGAAAGGGGGAACTACAAACACATGCTATCAGGGATAGACCGCTGTGTCTATGAAGAGGATAATTAAAAACTTACAGTGTCCTACAAAAGAAGAAATTTGGGAGGCAGTATTTGAAATAGGGCCCACGAAGGCACCAAGAGAAGACAGATTCCCAGCCTTATTTTATAAAAAATAATGGCATATTACTGGAGAAGAAGTCACCTCCTTTTGTTTACAACTTCTAAATGGAGACATGGAGGTTAGTTCGATAAATTCCACTAATATTGTGCTTATTCCAAAAACTACCAGCCCTTCTAATATGACACATTTCCGTCTGATTAGTTTATGCAATGTTATTTATAAAGTTCTGGCAAAGGCTATAGCAAATCGATTTCAAGGAGTTATTGTAAAATGCATTGATGATGAACAAAGTGCCTTTGTGCCAGGACGATTGATATAAGATAATGTGTTGTTAGCCTATGAAATATTGCATACGCTAAAATAGAAAAGAATGAGGAAAAAAATGGTTTATGGCAGTAAAACTAGACATGAGTAAAGCTTATGATAGGGTCGAATGGAATTTTATCAATGAGTTAATGGTACGAATAGGATTTGCTCTAAAATGGATAGATGCTCTTATGAAATATGTAACCACTGTTTCTTATTCAGCATTTATTAATGGTCATGTTAAAGAAAAGTTTCATCTGACCAGAGGACTTCGACAAAGTTACCTTTTAAGCCCGTTTTTATTTCTAATATGTGAAGAGGGTTTATCGAGCCCGATAAGATTAGCAACAAAGGAAGGGCCCTTAAAAGGTGTTAATGTTAGCAGAAGCGGCCCACGGGTATCACACCTACTATTTGTAGATGACTGCATTTTATTTGGGGAGGCAACAGGGGAGCAAATTTACTCAATGAAATCCTACGCGAGTACAGATCTTGTTCGGGTCAATGTGTAAACTTTGATAAATCAACTATATTTTTTAGTAAAAACACATCGAAGGAAGAGAGAGGGTTGGTTGTCAATTTACTAGAGGTACGTAGTTCAAGTGATCCAGAACGCTACCTAGGTTTGCCGAATATGGTTGGTAGAAGAAAAAATGAATCTTTTCAAAATTTGAAGGACCGACTCAAAAAGCACATTGATAACTGGAGTATTAGGTACCTATCTTAGGGCATGAAAGAAATATTTATAAAGGCCATTCTTCAAGCCGTACCAACTTACACGATGGCTTGTTTCTTATTAGCTAAATCGCTATGTGATGACCTTGAAAGTATTATTGAGAAGTTCTGGTGGCAGAAGGGACATGGAAAAGGGGAATTCATTGGTGTACTTGGAGGAACCTTTGTATATTAAAAGAAAATGGTGGTTTAGGGTTTCAAAATTTTGGTCAATTCAATATTGCGTTATTAGCCAAACAAGGCTGATGTCTTATTAATTATCCAAATTCTTTATTGGCCAGGGTATTAAAAGCAAAGTATTATCCGCATTCGAATTTTCTAAATGTACAGTTAAGAAATCTACCTTCATTTACCTAGAAAAGTGTTTGGGCAACAAAGAGTCTTATTCAAAATGGGTTATGCTAGAGAGTTGGAAAAGGGAATGAAATCTCTATTTAGGATGATCGATGGATCCATGGGATCGATACAAATGAATGGCACAACAGAACAGACAATGAAGAGCTAAAGTTAGTGTCGGATCTCATTGATATCACAAATAAGAAATGGAAGACAGATTTGATTAACAATACCTTTCAATCGGAAATTGCTCAGAATTTCTTGCAGATCCCTCTTGCAGAAACAGATCATGAAGACATTCAAGTTTGAAAAGGAGAACTGTCCGGTGAATACTCAGTACGAAGCGCCTATAAACTATTACAATATACGATCCCAGATCCTAATAGTTATTTAATACAGGCCGAAATCAAAGAATTCTGCAGAAAACTATGGAATCTACAACTACCATAAAAAATTACAATCACAATTTGGCGAATTTCCTGGAACTACATTCCCACTCTAGTAAACCTCAGACATAGAAGAGTTATTACAAACGCCAAATGTCCTTGTTACTGCTCATGGGAAGAAGATTGTCACCATATCTTTCGGCAATGCCCTGCGACCATAGAAGTATGGCAGAATTTAAGTCTCTCTTAGGTCACAAACATCATGAGTCAAAATTTTTGGGAGTGGCTAACCTGGGTTTTCAAGAAAGGTACCGATGAACAGTATCGATATTTTTGCTATGCCTTATGGTCAATCTGGAATTCAAGGAACCAGTTAGTACATAAGAGGAAAAATACGACAGGAAGAGACATAAGAGGAAAAATACGATAGGAAGAGACCTAACACAAAGAATACAAAAGTATATGGCAGAACAATAATGAGTGAGAGCAAAGAAGATCACCTTAAATATGGATAAAAACCGCAGATATAGAGAAGACACACCGAGGATAACGATTTTGTTTGATGCAGCGTTTGACAAAAGAAATTCCAAATCAGCGTCGGGTTTGGTGGTTTGGGGTCTGATGGATGAATTTTTAGCATCAAAGACGACCCTCCACAACAACATCTTATCTCCGTTTGCAGAAGAAGCATATGCAGGTTTACAAGTCATCAATTTAGGAATCTCAATGGGTATACACTCAGTAATAATGGGGGATTCACAAACAATCATCAAGAATTTCCAAACATCATCAACAGACAAATCAGTTATTGGGGCGATTATCAGAGAAATCTTGCTTCCAAGAAATTGATTTCTAGTATATTCACAGATCAGAAAACACTCGAGCCCATGAAATTGCGAAAGAAGCTTTAGTAAAAGGAGAGAATTCATACCTGGTGAGAGAAATATCGAATCACAATGCAACTGCTCAGGAAGGGCGATGGTCAACGAGCCTAGATTAAGGTGTTTTTGAGAGGAAATGAAGCAACAACAGATAGCAAGTAAAGAAAACTCTTTGGAAAATGCTATCGTCAGAACAAACGAGACATTTGAAATGAAAAGTCGATAAAGTTTATGGAGTCCAACCTCTTTGAATTTGACTAGGGTAGACAATGGGTTTCCTTTTTTCTAGATTCATTTATTGCTTTGCTTTGTTATTTAGTTTTGTTTTTTTACTTAAGAGGTATTCACTAAAAACAATATAGTGAAGGCTGATTTTGATAGTTTGTTTTAGTAGGCCTGAGCCCAATGTTTTTGGGCTTCAATTATTCTTCTTTTTTATTAATAAATATCCAGTCAATTTTAATTAAATAAAAATCATAATCATGATGCTTGTAATGACTGCAATAATAATATTTGTTATGTCCTCAATTGCGATAAAAGTAAGTCCAACCGCAATTTAGTCCCCACTAATATATAGTTGTTTTAAGTGATTTGCTAAACGTTCTTTTTCATATGGTGTGGACACTGGTAGTGCTGCACAAGGAATGGCCTTAAGAGTTTCAACTACCAAGATTGCTCGTTTGTATGTTAATTGTTCGCAAATGGGAGTCAAATCCGTCAAATCATAACGCGGGTTTTGTACTAAAATAATACAAAAAAAAGAAAATATCCAAAATGGCATGCCATTTTGATTATGTACCAAAATGGTACATCCAGGGTGGTCATGCCTATGCCAGAGGCGGCACTACCCTGGCTACTAACACCGATCAGTTAAAAAAAAAAAACACTGAAACTGAAAATTAAAAAGAAACACTAAAAAGAAAAAAAAAGCTAATGACGACGTGACAGGACCCTGGTGGAGGGTGCACCACAAAGCGACCGAAGAAGGTGCTCAGGCGAGGCAAAGACATCGGTATGAAATGACCACTCATGTATGCCATTCTGGCATCTTGTGGCCTTTGGGGACCTTATAATGGTCCCCAATAATTTCAGTTTCAGCTGAGAAAGGAAAAGGAGGAGGAGGAGACGGTGGCGCCAGAAAAAGAAAAGAAAAAGAGAGAAAGGAGAAAGAAGAAAGAAAGGAAGAGAATGAGAAAAAAAAGAAGTAGGTATAATTTTTTTAAAAATAATGGATGATATGATATTGTTGTTATTGTGTTGTTGATGATTTGTTGTTATTATTATTGTTTTTTATTTTATTTGGTTAGTTTAGTTTAATTATTGTTAGATTAAGATTAGTAAAAAGTTAAAATACTATTTTAGTTAGTAGTATTATATTGTTAGTTATTATTATAATTAGTTAAAAAAACCCTAAAAATAATAATTTAGTTAGTTAGTTAGTATATTGTTAGTTATTATGTTGGTTAAAAATCCTAATTATTATTTTAGTTAGTATACTGTTAGTAAAAAACAATGGTTAGTTAAAAACCTTAATTATTATTTTAGTTAGTATATTGTTAGTAAAAAATTATTATTATTGTTAGTTTAAACATAATTATTATTTTAGTTAGTATTATTATTGTTAGTAAAAATTTATTATTATTATTGTTAGTTATTAATATTGATAGATATATATATTAAAAACACTAAAATAATACATTTGAAATATTATGTACTAAAATAATATAAAATAATAAAAGATGAAAATAGTATATTTTTTGAAAGTATTAGAGTTTGAAAATAAGGAAAATACGAACAAAGGGCCAAATAAGTGGTTTTAAGTAAATTTATACTAAAAAAACACTATAATAGTACATTTGAAACATTATGTACTATAATATAAAATAAAATAAAATACGAAAATAGTATATATTTTTTATGGTTATGTGTCGTTTATGTTATGTTATGTTTTTGTTATATTATTTTTATTGGCATGTTTTTTTTAGTAATTTAATATAAATTTATTGTTTTTTATGTAGGTTAAAAATTAAATATTTGAGACTTTATGATGGCTCCATTGATTAGTCTGATTCCTCACATATCCGATGCAATAATAATATGGTAATGTATTATTATTTATTAATCGTGGGTTATATTAACAAAAAAGCTACATCATAAATTATGTTATAATAATAATTTTTTTCTGATTTAATATTGTCAGGGCTCGTACCGTGTATTAAGGTGCCAGGTGAATGGCTTAGGAAATCCCCCGGATGAACGATTGATGCCCTATTTAGAGCAAAAATTTGATTCGGTTGTCACAAAGACCGATCCGAACGTTTGATTTGCGGTATGATTTAATATCCGCACTAGTCGAGCGTTGATGCTCGGAGACCCACACTTTTCATTTCCCCTGTGGAGAGTGCACAGTCACTCTAGAGGATGTTGCAGTGCAACTTGGGCTCCCAATCGACGGGAGTCCCGTTACGGGCGTCAGTGAGATAGCTGACCCATTTACACTTTGTCAGAGCCTACTAGGAGTCTCGTACGGCAATGACGAAGAAAATATTTCGAGCTTGAAATTTACATGGCTGAGAACGAGGTATGAACAGTTATCAGCTAATGCCACTGAAGGCGAGTTGATGTGTGCTGCTCGAGTATACATTATGCACATCATAGGGGGTGTACTGATGTCCGATGCAAACAATAATAGGGTTCATATCATGTACTTACCCCTATTAGCTGATTTGAGCAATGCTCGCTCGTATAATTTATATGGATGCCATATCGTAGACCGGAAATTGCAGCCATTATACCCCCGTCTGCCTATATTCACTTGCATATGTGGTGCACAAATGCACCAATTATCAATTTCAATGTAGTCAAGTGGTACCACGGGGATCGAGTGCTGCGACAATTTGGTTGCATCCAATATATCCAGGATCCGCCATGCCAGGTGGGAGAGGTTCACTGCATAAACAAGAGAGGGAAACAGGGACTGCATTGGGGGGTTAAGCATCAGAGATTTATTATGGTGTGGAATGACCGGATGTCTCGAATACCCCAGATGGATATGTCTTCCGATTTGCAACCTCCATTAGAGTACATACAATGGTACTCTAGTATGGGGAAGCCATATATACTCGGAGGGTAATCGACTGTAGTCCCCCTACACATGCAGCGACATGGGGCATATGTGCCAGTGGCTGATATGGAGGTCGAGGCAGCTGCAGATCCTGATCCCGAGTCGGAGCCCGAGCAATCAAATTCACATTCGGATGCACATTCGTATCATCCAGATGTGCCGGGCAATGACTACTTCCTTGGCTCGTCATGAGGTGGATACCATTACGAGTTTGATATATTTGGATCGTACCCACCGCAATACAGCACTCCCGGCTCGTATCCACTGCAAGACATCAGGCCTCCTAGGTCGTATCCCCTGCATCATGGCACTCCTTCTGGCTCAAGTCCATTGATGCCATTCGAGCCACATGATTTTTTCGGCCATGTTTAGCACACCCCCACCTGGACCCCCATCTGGGCCTGAAGAGGATGTTGGTCGTCGCGAGCACCCACGACGTGAACGTCGACCACCGCAGAAGTATACACCTAGGACCACACCATCGAACCATCAATTTTAGGTGTTTCTTGAAGTTTTGATTTTCCTCTATTTTGCATTTGTAAATATTACGATGTTTGTACTTTATTTGTATAAAATTAACTTGATTAATTGGAGCTTTAAAATTTGTAACAAAATTTGACCATAACAAAATTTGTATAAGGCATTATGAATCAACGGTTCAATTCCAAACTTTCATGATTTAATGTTAAAAACAAACTATTAATAATCATATCTAATTTTATAATCATATTGTACATTTTAATAAGTAATCATATATGAATATTTAATACATTATACCACAGCCAAATATGAAATTAGTGTACATGAACATACACAACCAACCATAAAATAGTAATCTCACTTGCAAATATACATTCATGAAACACTTGCAATAACCCAAGCCATTTTCGCATGGCTTATATACATTCAACCCAAAATTCAACATTTATTATTTTACCCATATCGCACAAAATAGAAATTACTAAAAAATTTGATTACACCATAGTAGGGTCGAATTTTACCCATATTCATACAAATCCATACATGTCATTTATTTTGCATTTCAGTCCTTCAATTTATTTACTTTTTGCAATTAAGCCCTAATTACTCAAAATCACAAAAAATCTGAATACAAAATATGTTAATCTAAATAAGCTCAATTCCCACTCGCTCGTGATGATTGTCCAACATGATAGTTTCGCTGCGGGCATTTACTTCGATTATGACCACCTAACCTGCATACTCCATAGCGCTTATCGTCGGATTTCTCCCTAATGTCCATTTCATTATGGATTCTAGATGATTGCGGACGACCTCTCGGATTCCTGCGTAGCGCTCTGTTTGGGACAAGCTCGAAAGTCGTCTGAGGCACCTTCCACGTAGACAGGTTGGGCACGACAGGGAACTCATTTTCCCAGACACGCAACGTGCGCTCGAGCGTATACACATCATCGACAAATTGTTCAACATTAAGGTTTGCTTTAGCACACGCTGCCACGATATGTACACACGGATAATGAAGTATTTGGAACATCCTACATTCACACCGTTTGTTCCGAAGATCAACTCCATAAGACCTAGGTGGCAAACCGGGTCGACGACCGATGGACTCCGTAACTCGAAAAGTTTCCAAGCATCATAAATATATTTCTACAGTCATCGACCTTACAATCTGACGGTTTGCAATCAATGCATCCCTGACATCTTCCACAAACACGTGTCCCGCATCCATCTGGTTGACTTGTTGTTCACACATTATTAGCATCAAGGTTGCCAACCTGTAGAATGTAGCCGAGAAGACAGATGAAATCGGAAGATGTCGTGTTTTCAACAACACAGTGTTGACCCCCTCACCAAGTTTGTGGTCATTTGACCATAATGAAAGCCCTCGTCAAAATTTTGAACCCATTGCCACAGCTCCATTGTACCCAACCACTGTCGAAAAGATTTGTTCGTTTGACCTTCCATGTCACTTTCAAGTCGAGTCATTCTTTGGTGAAAAATATGTGGCTCTAACTCGTACGCTGTATATGTTTTAATAAAAGATAAGTTACAGTAACTGGATAACATAAAAACATTAAACTTATATTGAAAATATAAGGTTATCCTTTACCCATTTTCACCACTTGTCTCTTCCAGTTTGCATTCTCAGGATTCTCAGGAAGGAAGAATTCTCAGGATTCCATGTTCTCTTTATCTACTATGGTAAATGCTATTGGGAGCACGTTCCTATTGCCGTCTTGAGCAACCCCAATAAGTAAGATCTGTGTATATTTTTCGTATAGCCATGTCTCATCCACCTACACAAACGGCTTGCGGTGTGGAAATGCCCGTACACATGAATCAAACGTCCAGAACATCCGATGAAAAATTCTTTTCCCCGGCTGTAATTGGTCATTTGGGTCGTAATAAGGTCGTGTCTGTAACTCAATCACAGTTCCCGGTACGTACTTCCGCATAGTAGCTATCCATCCCTGTAGCTCATTATACGATGAATCGTAATCCCCTATACAATTGCTTCATTGCCATCTATTTAGCTATCCACGCCTTTCAATATGATACTCGATACTGGAATCGTGCTTGTATTTTAGCAATCAGTACCGAAACTTTAATGGTCGGCATGTCCTTCACCATTGGCATGATACACGTATAGATAGTTTTAGAATCAAGTTTTCGACGATCTTCTGTCATACGTGTCGATCTGCATGTGTGAGGTCCAACCAATTTTCGTATCGCCCACATCTGCGAATTTTGAATGAATGCACTGTCGTACCGCCAATTGCGACCTTCCATTGCGCTTTCCAACACTCCCCAATATATACCGTCGGTTTAGACACTGCGACTTTGTAATCCGCTGATATATCTATGCTATACAGTTTAATAGCAGATACGCACTCTTCTTTACTTTCGAATCTCTGGCCTACGAATAACTCATGCTCGAAATTTATGGCCAACCAGTGAGCAGGAAATATTTCAAGGTACTCCGAGAACTCAGCCACACGCGCTGCGTCGGGGTCTATGAGCGACATGTGTGGCCCAGGATTATTGTGTATCATAATACATCGCATCTGGTTCCCGACCGAAGACGCGCTTATGTTTCCATCGTCATTCACGTCTTTATCGTCAATATCATCAGGTATATCGTTCATATCGGGATCACTGTCACTATCGTCCTCTTCCTCACAATGATCACTACTATCGTGTCCATCATCACCAACCACATCAATATCGGGTGTAATATTAATATCGATATCGATCCCATGTATAATCGATTCGGCATCAACATACGATATTGGAGGCACCATGCACGATTCTTGAGCTCCACGTTCTTCGCCATATGCATTGATATCTTCATTTTGCTCAATACCGACTAACTCAGCAAATAAGTGAATCGGTGCATTTTTGTTACTCCCATTCCCACAGTAAAGAGCGATCATTGTCTCCACGTCTTCGTCGTCTACAAGTTCTATTTCTGTGAATTTTATCGGATCTGCCGAAACTGGAAACTTGTAAAAAATTCTCGAAATCGTTCTCCCACAACGTCTAACAATTTTTGCGTTAATCCTTCCCTTCATATCATCCAACGAGACATTTCTATTAAATCTCATTGCTATTTGTTGCCGACATTCAAATATGCATCCAACGGTTGTTGTCAAGATGATTCCATCAAAATAAACGCATATAAAAAACTGATCATCCATCTTCAATATTCAATCTATTAAAAAATAAACAAACAAAATAGCTTTAAAACAAAACTAAAAAATAACAAAAATAATATTTAGGGTTTTTAACTAACAATATTAATAATACTAACTAAAATATTAATATACTAACATATTAATTATACTAACAATATATTATTTTAGGATTTTTAGGGTTTTTAACTAACATATTAATATACTAACTAACATATTAACTAAAATATTAATATACTAACAATATATTATTTTAGGGTTTTTAGGGTTTTTAACTAACATATTAATATACTAACAATATACTAACTAAAATATCATTTTAGGGTTTCTAACTAGCAATAATAATAACTAACTAACTAAAATAACAATTAACCTACTAATCCTAATAACTAACAATAGTTATAAACTAAACTAACAACAACAAATGATAAAAATAAAAATCAATATATATAATCATAATAATAACAACAACAAATTATCAACACAATAACAACAATATCATCCATTATTTTAAAAAAAAAATTATACCTACCTCTATTTTTTTTCTTCTTTTTCTTTCTTTCTTCTTTCTCCTTCCTTTTTCCGGCGCCACCACCCCTCTTCTTCCTCTTCTTCTTCTTCTTCTTTTTCTTCTTTTTCTTCTTCTTCTCTTCAACCTGAAACTCAAAATTGAGGGGGGCATTATAAGGTCCCCAACGGCATAAAATGCCAAAATGGCATGGAGGAGTCAGTTCACACCAGTGCCGCCTCTGCCACTGGCACCTTTGGTGCCACCTGTGGCAAACCATTGACCAGATCATGTCAGTTTTTGTTTCCTCGTTTTCACTATTTTTTTGTGGCAGAATTTGGTCAGAAGCCAGGGTGGTGCCGCCTCTGGCATAGGCGTGACCACGTTGGATGCACTATTTTGGTACACAATCAAAATCTGAATATTTTCTTTTTCTATTTCTTTTTTGTATTATTTAGTAAAAAACCCTCACTTTTAACCAGAGTTTGCCTCAAAAATACATGGCTTACAAAGTAATCACTTGAATGTGTTCATTAGATTTAGTAGCGACGTTATCATGAATGATTCGTTGAGTTATTGATTTATCCCTAATAAATTTACAAAATAATGTGAACATCTCTTGGTCTCCCATCCCTACCTCAAATATTTTATCTTTGTTGATGTTTGATTGCATATTCATGTTAGTTGCAGTCTTAGAAATGCTCATCAATTTGTTTAATAAATAAAAAATTGTAAGTTGTTAACGTTCGAATCCTAATGACGCTTAGCTCCATTCAAAATAGAAAATATGAAAATTACACCCATCTACATATCATCGACATAGCTGAGCTGAGCCTCATCTCCATTATGTAAAAACTGATCTCCAAGCTTTTGCTCACTTTCTTGACTGCCCATTCACAAATGGCTGACGCTGTCATATGTGTAGCCTTAGAAGTGGCACTATCAAGGGCTGTCTCCATCCTTGAAGACCAAATCAACCTTGCATGGGATTTCAAGGACGAGCTAAACAAGTTTCGTTCCTCACTCACTCTCACTCGAGCTTTCTTGCAAGACGCAGAGGGGAGAAAACTCGATCGATGAGCCTGTCAAAGTCTGGTTGGAGCAGCTTAGAGATACTGCTTACGAGGCAGATGATGTGTTGGATGAGCTTGCTTATGAACATGTCCGCAGGAAGGTGGACAACCAAATGAGTAAAAAGGTCAGCAATTTCTTCTCCCTTTCCAAGAATCCCATGCATTTACTCTAAAGATGTCTAAAAAGCTTAAGAATATTGACCTATCCATTAAGGATATTAACCGTCAGGCCACTGACTTTGGACTCCAAAAAAGACTTCAAATTTCGTCTCCAGTGTCTACTAGTCCTTTGGCGACTCATCACGAGTTGTTGGAAGGGAAGCTGATGTCCTAAAAATAGTTGATCTCTTGATCGGTTCAACCACTCACCAAAGTCTGTCAATAACCTCCATAGTAGGCATGACAGGTTTGGGCAAAACCTGTGTGCAACAATGACAAAATAAAGAATTATTTTAAGAAAATAATGTGGGTTTGCATGTCTTAAAACTTTGATTCTCGAAGGATATTTCAAGAGATGCTTGAATCTCTTAGTGGGAGAACTCGTAACATGAAAAATAAGAATGCTATACTTGAAAATATTCAGAATGAGTTGGAAGGAAAAACCTACCTCCTTGTACTTGATGATGTTTGGGATGAGGATATTAAAAATTGGGAGGACTTAAGGGATAGTTTGCTAGGAATAAATGAAAGTAGACAAAGTTGCATTCTTGTCACAAGTCGTAATGAAAATGTTGCAGTAGTAAGGGAAACACCTCTTGATCATAGGCATCATCTTAAGGCAGTGGTAGGTGAGGAGTGCTGGTCCATTATCAAAGAAAGAGCATTTGGAAACTCTTCTATATTTTCAGAATCGGAAGTTATTGAAAGGGATATTGCTCGAAAATGTGGAGGTGATGGCAACTGTTATAGGAGGGACGCTGTGCAACAAAAGGGATAGAGATGAATGGGTCTCCCTCAGGGATAGTTCTCTTTAGGGTTCTCTGGAAATGAACAAAGGGATCGTCCGTGTTCTGAAATTAAGTTTTGATCGCCTGTCTTCCCCATTTTTAAAGCAATGTTGTAGACCCAATTTTACCCGGGTCCAAAAAGCCTAATTACAAAGCCCCTAACCCACTAAACAAATCAGCCCAAATTCACTAAAGCCCAATTACCCAAACACCAAAATCAAAAAAATCAGGACCTAACCCTAGCTACTTGCGGCGCCAAACAAACCCCACCCGCCTTACGGCGGACACATCATCTCTCCCGCACCACCGCCACTGTCGAGAATCACCCCACTTGCACCTGCGAGCATTAAAAAGGGACAAGACAGAAAGCAAATGGGGGGTAAAAATCAGGCTATATAAGCCGATTCAATTGTACACAGAAAGGACTTTTTTTTTTCTTCCCTCTTTTTAATCGATCAATACAAGCAAAATTTATAAAAAAAAGGGGGATTTTGACAGATAAAAACGGGGAGAAAACTTTTGGTTTTCGATTAATTGCTTTGTAACAAAGGGGATTTCTTCTTCCGTTTTACCAAAATCGGAACGCAAAGGCAAAAATCAAAGGTTGATTTCCTTTCATTGATTATCTACTACCGATTTATTATTATTATTTATTTGTAAATCTAAAAAAAAACAAAAATCAAAAAAAAAGGAGGGGAAAAAGGGTTTACCGAAGCCTCAACGGCCGCAGCGTCGGAGGGGTCCCTCTCCATCGTCGGAGTTTGGTCGAAGAAATGGTTACCCGAGGTCCTCTTTCTTCGTTTTTGAGCACAAAAGGTTAACTTTCAAATGGGGCTCGAACGGAGATTGAAAGTTCACCTCCACGCGTCGTGGCCATCGGAGATGGTGGCGATGTGATCATCGGTGGCAAAGAACCCAATCGTCGGGTGAAAAGGGAGAGGGAAGAGATGAGAAAAAGAAAAATGGGGATTCCCTGTTTTTAAAAAAGGGAAATGATAAGCTTTTAAGGAATAATAAATATAATAAAAGTTTTATTAATTTTTAAAGAGATGCAATTAAAGGGAGGGTTAAAGGCCTGCACATTGACTGATTTCCAGGCTGGATATGCGCATTTTCAACTTAAAAGGGAAATTTACGCAGCCAGTCCCTCCCATTTGCACCTCCTTTAATTTGATACTATTCTATTTCTTTCATTTTTGCCCTGAAGTTTGTGTGCCCTTTCAATTTAGTCCAACTTGTACGTTACGTTTTGGGCTTTGGAAATATTTGCTGTTTCAGTCCTTGATCTTTTATGCGCATTTTAAATTGGTCCTCATCATTTCTTTTTATTTCAAATTTGCCCCGGATATATTGTTTTTTTAAATTCAATTTAGCCTTCTTTTGTTATTTTTACTATTTTATTATTAATTTAACTAATTCCCTTATTATTATTGTTATTAGTGTTATTATTAATCTTATAATTATTACTACTATTATATTTGTTATTATTACTTTATTATTACTGTTGTTATTTCATTTTTTTATTTTTTATTACTAATATCATTATTATTACCTTATTATTATTTTCATTTTATGACTATTGTTTTTTATGTTATTATCATTGTTATTACCTTGTTATTGTTGTTTTCATTATCATTTTATTATTTTTATTTTTATTATCTCATTATTATTGTTTTTTATTATTGTTATTAAAAATGTATTATTATTGTTACTATTATTATATCCATTATTTTATTATCACTATCACTATTGTCTGTTTATTTATTTACTCATTTTATATTTTTTTTTGTTTTTACTATTATTTTGCCTATTATTATTATCTCTATTATATTTGCTATTGTTATTATTTCTATTATTGCTTTGTATCCATACTGTTATTATTATTATTATCATTATTATATTTATTATTATTATTTTTATATTTTACTATATTTACATCTATATTTGTTTTCTTAGTTTTGTACTATATTATTAAACAATTACATTTCATAAAATCATCGTATTTTATCTAAAGATCTTAAAATAAGGCAATATTTTGTATTTAGAGATTCGTGGAATAGTGCCCTAAGTGCTGGGTTGCGATTCTCCGTTTCACTAAATAATTAAACATCCTTCTATCCTATTTCATGAAAAATGAGACGACCTTGATTTTGAGAGATTAAAACATCGTGTCCTAACGTACTGGATGTGATATTTAGATCTTTTCGGAGCAAAGAAATCTCGATTTTTTTTGGCCCGAATACCTGCACTTATTTTTAGCTTAAACACTATAAGATCAAAGTACATTTTACAAAACCACTTTATTTCGTCCAAGAGTTTTCAAATAAGGCAATGTTTGTGTGTTTAGAAATTCGGAGAATAGTGCCCTAACGTGCTGGGTTGCGATTTTCCGTTTGACTAAAATACTAAAAATCCTTTTAATAAATTTCACGAACTCCGAGATAACTTTGATTACGAAGGCTTCGAATATCGTGTCCTAACGTGCTGGATGTGATGTTCATATCCTCTTGGAATAAAGAAATCTCAAATTTCGGCCTCAAATATTCAAACCTTTTTTAAGATCCGAATTCAAAAATCTTTTCAAATCTTCGACATTGAGATATTGATTATTCAGTTTGATACCAATTTTGGGCGTGACGAGGGTGCTAATCCTTCCTCGCACGTAACCGACTCCCGAACCCGTTTTCTCAAGATTCGTAGACCAAAAAAACATTGTTTTAGTAAATCAAAATGTTTATTAAAACAAAGGTGACCCGACCACACCTAATAAGGTCGGTGGCGACTCCTGTTGTAGTTTCATTTTCAAAACCTGAGTCGTTTCCCCGTTTTTTTCAAAAAATGGTTACAACAGCTTGGCGACTCCACTGGGGACTTTAAAAAGAGAGTCAAGCCACGAGTTGATTAATTTTTGTCCTTTGGTCGAGGATTGAAAGTTTTATTTTAACATACGATCCTTTTCTTTATACGCATTGGGCCACGATCTTCATTATTGCATTTATATGCCCTCATATGCTCTAAGCTTTTGATATACTTTGGCATTGCATTGCATGACTGTTGTGGTCACACCCCTAAGTGGGAGTGAGAAACTACTCCTTCGTAAAGTCTTCACCTCCGTGCAGGATAGTGGATCGCTTTCGGAGTACATCCGTACCTATGTCTTCGTGAGATTTTCATCTCCGTGTAGACATAGGGAAATGTATTCCCCTGAACCGAACTCGGTCCACATGAGCCTATAATGGGTGAGGATCGAGGAATCCGCTGGTTTAGGTACCTTTACCCTAGAACCAAACCTCATATAGCAAACCTTAAAAAGCCACCCCAGGCAGAGCTACGCCAAGCCCTAGGAGGTTACCCGATTAGGCCTTTGAATTCTCTATTTGTGAAATATTCATCTCATTTTATTTTGATTGCATTGACATATTCATCAAAAAGGTGTTGATTCACGTTCGGTTGCTGTATAGATAACTTGTCATGGAAAAGGGGTTTCTTGATAAAGTGGAAGACAATGCGACTGTCCGAATATGGGCCGAGACGTACAGCAAGAAAAAGGGATACACATCGGAGTTATGGGATTTCACACGCGTCAGTGTTACCCAAAATAGTCTCCAAGAGATGAGGGAAATATGGAGTCAATGGGACGACGAAGTCAAGCAATTATTCTACTGTCATTATGGTAATTTGCCTTATCTGCTTCATGTCAAGATAGACCAACACTTATTCCGAGCTATAATCCGAGCCTCCGAACCACGCTATAGTTGCTTTACTTTCGGGAAAGTATATTTGGTACCCACTATAGAAGAATACACGACTTTGCTTCACTGCCCGAAGATTCAAGTTGACAAAGTATATGTGAGACCCGTTAACGTCCCTACATTTTTGAAAAAGCTAATGAATATTACGGGAATGAGCGAGCAGTGGATTACTGCCCGGATAAAACAAAAGGGAGATTGCAAGTGCATCCCTTGGAGAAGCTTAAGAGATATAATCATAGCGCACCCAGATGTGAAGAAAAGGGTCGACATCCTCGCCTTGAGCATTTACGGACTGATCGTCTTCCCAAAGGCTCTAGGATATGTGGACGAGGCAGTCTCTGACTTATTTGACAGATTGGATAGGAACGTCACACCCATTCCCGCAATTTTAGCCAAAACTTTCAGATCCCTAAATACATGTCGAAGAGCGGGCGAAGGAAGATTCATCGATTGTACGCAACTCTTGCTGACATGGTTCCACGCTCATTTCTGGAAAGCAGAAAAAGTATCATGTCGGATCTTTTCCAAACAATATTCTCCGCTAAAAACATTAGCAGCTACAACAAGACGAGACGATCTTACCGAAGAAAGATGGATAACGATTCTGCAAAGCTTGCAAGAAGAAGATGTAGAATGGAGAGCTCCTTTGATGATTCCGGACGAGATCTTGTATCAGTGTGGCGATTTTGACTGGGTTCCTCTGTTGGGAATATGGGGAGCTGTCGGGTACGCTCCTCTCCTCGTGTTGAGATAGTATAGATCAAGACAGTTTACACCAGTGACACAAGGGTTAATGCAATGTGAGTTTGAATATAAAGGAGATCATAGCAAAAAGAGAGTTCGTGAAATATCAAGTGCTTGGAGCCGGACTCACAGAATGAACCAGTTTACTGCTAATCCAATGACAACTCCTGAATATGACCGATGGTGGACTCAAAGAGTCAACGACAATATCCTCGCATCAAGTCAGGAAAATGCCCGACCGCTAGAAGAACACCTGCAGGTGATCCCGTCTGAGCTCGAAATCATCAGACAGGACTTTGAGAAAAGAAGTCTGGAATGGAGAAAAAGGATAGAGCAGCTAGAGGAGGATAAAATGCAGCTAGGGTTAGATGTCGATATTCACAAGCTAGAAGCTGAGAGACTGAGAAAAGGAAAGAATAAAGCTGAAGAAGACTTAGACAGCTTAAAGACAGACTATAAGAAGCTGCGAAGGTCGATGAAAATTGCGGGACTAGGAAAGACGTCGGAGCAATGGCGTCAAGAAATTAAGGAAGAGAAAGATAGATCCAGTCGATGGAAGAAGAAATTCCGAGAAGCTCAAGAACAAGAAGATACTCTGAAAAGAAATTTGGAAGAAAGTCAAAACGAGAAAGAGAAATTGAAAAATTAAGTGTCGGAGCTAGAAAAATCCTTATATCAGTATCGCAGCCGTAATTCTGTGATTGAATTAAAGGCCAGCCTAAGCAAAATTGAAGAGATGAAAGCAAGGATCGAAGAGTTAGAATCTACTTTACATGGTTGCGAGCTTCGGGTGGAGCTTCTCGAAATTAATGAAGAGCGGTGGAAAGAACAACTTCACCATTCCCAGAGTCAAATCAGAGATTGGGACTACATCATGGGGAAAGCCGTGGTGCAAGTGCGAGAAGTGGCAGATCATCTAAAACTTTAGCAGTCCAAGCTGATGTATTAAGTCTAAAGTACGAGTCAGAGTCGAACCGAGGCTAAGAGTTAGCATGGCTTCTCAAGAAAGTCAAGGCCCTAAGTGTTAGGGCTAGGCCTTAATGTAATCCATTTTATGTAAAGATATCTGTTTTCTAGAAAAGCTATCTTAATGAAATTGAATTAAAATTAATGCCTTTTGCTGCCATACATGTATTTTCATCGCATTGCATCGCATCATATGCATTTAGGTCAATAAAAAGAACCTAATTGGTTAAAATTATCAGACAATAGAGAGGAAAGAGGAAATTTGGGAACTGAACATTACTATGGGACTCGTGCTAAAACCAAGAGAATGGATCAAAGGTTCGAACAATTCCAGAAAGAAATGTAGGAACAAATGCAAGAGCAAATGTTGAAACTCCAGTAGGAAATGAAGGACCAAATGCTGGAGGCTCAGAGAAACATGATAGCACAGATGGCCCAAATGCTGAATGGAGTAACAGACAAAGGGAAAAGTTCAACGCCTCCGGTCGATGAGGATAGCGAAGGCGCTCCCCCGGGTAAAACCCCGCCGCACTCAAGAGCCTTGCCTGAGAAATATCTCCAAAGGCCACTAGTTAGAATCAGGCCCCAGCAAGGGCAGGATGACACTAGACCTCCCCTCAGCCATCACGCGGGCTCTGGATCCCAACCAGGAGATAGCCCAGCCAATCCTGTTGTGCCTGATTTGGATGCAGTAGAGAGAATGGGGTCAAAAATAGAATCCTCAAGGCAACTAGAGGATCGTTGCAAATGGCTAGAGGAAAAGTTTAAAACGCTGGAAAGCATCGATCATCATCATGGGATCGACGCAAAAGATTTAAGTCAAGTTCCCGATTTGGTACTGCCCTATAAGTTCAAAATGTCTGAATTTGAAAAATATAATGGGACTAGCTGGCCGAAGGCCCACATCACTATGTTCTGCAGGCGAATGGCTGGCTACGTGAGCAATGATCAGCTCTTACTCCACTGTTTCCAAGAAAGGTTGGTGGGCGCAGCAGCTAGATGGTATAACCAGCTTAGTCGGGCCAATATTAGTTCCTGGAGAGATTTGGCTCAAGCGTTTCTGAAGCATTACAGCCACGTCACGGGCATGGCACCGGATAGAATTACCCTGCAAAGCATGGAAAAAAGACAAAACGAAAGTTTCAGACAGTACGCGCAGAGGTGGAGGGAGGTCGCCATGCAGGTCCAACCACCTCTCTTAGAAAAAGAGACTACTATGCTCTTCATTAATACCCTGAAGGCCCCTTTCATAACCCATATGATAGGGAGTACGACTAAGAGCTTTGCCGACATAGTGATGGCAAGGGAGATGATTGAGCATGCTATAAGGGGCGGCAAAATCGAGGTAGGAGAAAGCACTAGGAGGGCCATTCCTAAGAAGAAAAATGGTGAAGTAAATAACGTGAGTACATACAATAAGAAACTGCTGAAGGCGATCCACGATTAATCGACCAAAGCGAAGCTTTCACTGGACAACACGGACCAGCAAGACAAGAATCGGGAACCAGACCGAATACCGAAAAGATTCAATTTACGCCAATTCTGATAACGTACAAAAAGCTATACCATATTTTATTCAATGAGCACATCGTGTCCCCATTCTATTTGCAACCATTGTAACCCCCATACCCTAAGTGGTACGACTCTAACGCTCACTGCGGTTACCATGCAGGGATAGAGGGGCATTCGATAGAGAATTGCCTCGCCTTTAAAAAGGTAGTCGAGAGGCTACTAAAGATGGAGGTTATAACATTCGACGACATGGTAAAAAGGAGAACCCACTACCCAATCACGAAGATAGAGGGGTAAACGCGATTGGTGAGGAAGATCAAGAAGGATGTCACGGAAGTGAAAACCCCATTGCGAATAGTTTGAAAGGAGATGGTAAAAAGAGGATTGATAGATTCAGATCTTGCGGAAAACGGGAGGCATATAAAGAACTACTGCGAACTCCATAAGACAAAGGAACACGAAATTCAAGAATGAGCCGAGTTTAGAATTTTGATGCAAGGCCTTATGGACAACAAAGAACTAGAGTTTTATGAAGAAGGAGTAGAGGAAGAGGACGTATGCGCGACCGAGGAAGAATTAACAAAGCTTGGAGTTAATTACCCGAGAATTATCATTTCGTGAAACACGGAAGGCAGGGCACAGGGAAGGCCGAAAATTATAATTCAGAAACCTGCTTCTTTTCCCTACAAAGATAGTAAAAAGGTACCTTGGAATTATAATTGTAATGTGACGATGCCAGGGGCGGAAAGCTCCACTAGCAGTCCTGAGGAGGGCAAGAATGAAGGGTTCTATACGAGTAGTAGGAAGCGTTATGATCCTGGAAACAGAGGAGAAGAACCAATGAAACCGAAGACTGTGCTGATTGAGCGAAAAAAAGAACCCGAAGCCCCTATCAACGAACCCGTAAAAGAGGAAGAGGCTAAAGAATTCTTGAAATTCTTGAAACACAGCAAATATAGCGTGGTGGAACAACTGCACAGACAACCAGCCCGTATCTCCGTGTTAGCCCTACTTCTAAGCTCAGAGGTGCACCGCGAAGCATTGATGAAAGTACTAAATGAGACCTATGTTACTAAGGATATATCCGTGAACAAGTTAGACCGTTTGGTTAGTAACATAAGTGCTGACAATTTCATCTACTTCAGCGATGACGAAATCCCACCCGGAGTCATGGGATCAACGAAAGCCTTGCACATAACTACCCGCTGTAAGGGATACACTCTGCCAAGCGTGCTAATAGATAATGGGTCAGCGTTGAATGTCCTACCACTGGCTACACTCAAGAGGTTGCCAATAGATAGTTTTCACATGAAAGCATGCTAGAACATAGTGAGAGCGTTTGACTGTACTGAAAGAAGAGTGATGGGGAGAATAGACGTACCTTTATTGATAGGGCCTAACACTTACGAGGTGGACTTCCTGGTCATGGATATCAAACCCTCGTACAACTGCCTGTTGGGGAGGCCATGGATTCATTCGGCGGGGGCCGTACCTTCATCGCTGCACCAAAAATTGAAACTGGTAACAGAAAATTAGTTGGTAACTATAAACGCGGAAGAGGACGTCATAGCGACCGTTACCAGCGAAGCACCGTATCTAGAAACGAATGAGGAGGCCATTGAATGTTTCTTCTGATCCTTAGAGTTCGTAAACGCGACGTTCATTGCGGAGGGAAGTGAAGTTCCGGTGCCCAAGTTATCCAAGACCACCAAGATGGGATTACAAATGACGATGGGAAAAGGAGCACTACCCGGAAGAGGATTGGGCAAATATCTCCAAGGGAAAGTCTAGACCCCGATGCTGAAGGAGAAAAGAGACCGCTTTGGTTTAGGTTTCAAACCAGATGCTAAACAAATGAAGAAGGAAATGGAAAAGAAGCAAGAAAAGAGAAAGGCCCGGCTGAACGGAGAAGACGTTAAATGGGAACCGATGACATTCCCCCACATATCTCATACCTTCATATCAGGAGGAATAATTTACCCGGGAAAAGGATCTCCTGGAGATGAATATCCTCACATCAATGCTATACATGATGAGGTGACTAATCAAGGAAACCTGTCGGGCATTCGCCCATATGAACCTGGAAGCACTCTAGACAATTGGACTGCAGAGGAATTTTCTGTAGTTTTTAGAGATGATACAAAATCTCTAGACATCAACGATATGAGTAACGATACTACGGATTCAGAAGTCTGCTTTGAGCAAGACATGTGTTCAGAGGAATCTCGGGATTTTAAAAATGACACAGAATGCGAATTGCCTCCAGATTTGTTGAGAATGGTAGAGCAAGAAGAAAAACAGATCCTACCCTATAAAGAGTCGGTAGAAATGGTGAACCTAAGAGAGGGGAAAGAAGTGAAAATTGGAGCCCATATTACTGCAGAAACCAGGCGGAACCTCATCGAATTACTCCATGAATTCAAGGATGTGTTCGTATGGTTGTACCAAGATATGCCCGGACTAAGTACTAATATATGCAGTACACCGATTGCCCATAAGAGAAGAATGCAAGCCAGTCCAACATAAGCTCCGAAGAATGAGACCGGATGTCTTGTTAAAAATAAAAGAAGATGTCGAGAAACAATTTAACACTGGGTTCTTACAAGTAGTTAAGTACTCGGATTGGGTAGCTAATATTGTCCCGGTCGCCAAGAAAGACGGGAAAGTACGGATGTGCGTGGACTACAGAGACCTGAATAGGGCCAGCCCAAAAGACAATTTCCTGTTGCCTCACATCGACACCTTGGTAGACAATACAGCAGGCTATTCGTTGTTCTCCTTCATGAATGGTTTCTCGAGATACAACCAAATAAAGATGTGTCCTGAGGACATGGATAAGACAACGTTTATAACCATATGGAGAACATTTTGCTACAAGGTAATGCCATTTGGGCTAAAAAATACGGGGGCGACATATCAGCGAGCCATGGTAACCTTATTCCATGACATGATGCACAGGGAAATTGAGGTTTACGTCGATGATATGATTGCCAAGTCTCGAACTAAAAAAGAACATGTGTAGGTTTTGAGAAAATTGTTCTTGAGGCTGAGAAAATTCCAGTTAAAGCTTAACCCGTCAAAGTGTACCTTTGGAGCTCGGTCCGGGAAGTTGCTCGAGTTCATAGTCAGCGAAAAAAGGATTGAGGTTGACCCGGATAAAGTCAAAGCCATACAAGAATTACCTCCACCACGTACTCAAAAAGAAGTTAGAGGTTTCTTAGGAAGGCTAAATTACATCGCCTGGTTCATTTCACAACTGACCGAAAGATGTGACCCCATATTCCGTCTCCTCAAGAAACACAATCCAGGCACGTGGGATGAAGAATGCCAGAAGACCTTCGAAAAGGTGAAACAATACCTGTCCCATACCCCAGTACTAACGCCGCCTCAACCAGACAAGCCACTAATCCTTTATCTAACAGTACTTAATAATTCGATGGGATGCGTGTTGGGTCAGCATGATGAGTCGGGGAAGAAAGAAAAAGCAATATACTACCTTAGTAAAAAATTCACCGAATGTGAAATGAGGTACCCGCCAATTGAGAAATTATGTTATGCCTTGATTTGGACAACTCAAAGATTGAGGCAATATATGCTGTATCACACGACATGGCTCATCTCAAAGCTAGATCCCCTTAAATATATGATGGAATCTACCGCCTTGAATGGAAGGATGGCCAGATGGCAGATTCTACTTTCTGAATTTGACATCGTTTATGTAAACCAAAAGGCGGTAAAAGGGAGTGCGATAGCGAACTTTCTAGCCAGTAGAGCCCTTGAAGACTATGAGCCCTTAGATTTTGATTTCCCTAATGAAGATTTGATGTACGTGGCAGACACTGAAAAAGGCGCCTCCAAAGACCATCCTTGGAAACTAAATTTTGACGAGGCATCAAATGCCGTGGGAAAAGGAATTGGGGCAGTCCTAATATCCCCAAAAGGAGACCATTATCCATTCACATGCAAACTAGATTTCAATTGCACTAATAATATGGCTGAATATGAAGCTTGCATTATGCGTCTCTGCGCCGCTATCGAACGCAAAATCAGGGTATTGGAAGTTTATGGAGATTCTGCTCTGGTAATCTATCAACTCAAAGGAGAATGGGAAACCAGAGATCCAAAATTGGTTATCTACAAAAGATTGGCCCAAGAATTGATCAGAGAGTTCGATGACATCACTTTCAATTACCTGCCCAGGGACGAGAATCAGATGGCTGATGCTCTGGCCACCCTGGCTTCCATAGTCCGAATAAATGAAAGCGAAGATATGAAGCCAATACAATTGAGCATTCATCAAGACCCAGCCCATTGCTACAATGTCGATGAAGAAGAGAAAACTGGCCCACTATGGTACTACGATATACTGCGGTATGTGAAAAATCGTGAATACCCAGATCAAGCGACTGAGAATGATAAAAAGACGCTGAAAAAACTAGCCTGTGATTATGTCCTGGATGGAGAAGTCTGATACAAGAAAAGGAAAGATCAAGTGCTGCTGAAATGTGTGGACGTCGCCGAAGCTAAGTTAATCCTGGAAGAAGTTCATGAAGGTGTCTGTGGAACTCACGCTAATGGTTTCACAATGGCCAGACAAATAATGAGGCTTGGATATTATTGGTCCACCATAGAGGGAGACTGTATCAATTATGCCAAGAAATGTCATAAATGCCAGATTTATGGAGACAAGATTCACGTGCCCCCATCACCTTTACATGTTATGACTTCTCCATGGCCATTTTCCATGTGAGGCATGGATGTTATTGGACCAATATCTCTGAAGGCTTCGAATGGACATCAGTTCATCTTTGTAGTCATTGAGTACTTCACAAAATGGGTAGAGGCGGCTTCATATGCTAATGTCACTAAATCAGCGGTTAGTCGATTTTTAAAAAAGGAGATTATTTGTCGGTATGGAATGCCTGAGAGGATCATATCAGACAATGCACTGAACTTAAACAATAGCACGATAGCAGGGGTTTGTAGCCAATTCAATATCAAACACCACAATTCGTCACCGTATCGTCCAAAAATGAATGGGGCAGTGGAAGCAGCCAACAAAAACATCAAAAAGATAGTGGGAAAGATGACTGAGACTTATAGAGAGTGGCATGAGAAGTTTCCCTTTGCACTCTATGCTTATCGAACATCCGTCAGAACCTCTACTGGGGCAACACCTTTCTCATTGGTCTACGGGATGGAAGCGGTTCTACCTATTGAGGTGGAAATACCTTCTCTTCGAGTGTTATCAGAAGTAAAACTGGATGAGGCCGAATGGATCCAAGCTCGATATGATTAGTTGAATTTAATTGAAGAAAAGAGATTGAGGGCCATTCGTCACAGTCAGATGTACCAAAAATGGATGATGCGAGCTTATGACAAGAAAGTTCGGCCAAGAGAATTTCATGAGGGGCACCTCGTGCTGAAAAAGATCCTTCCCATACAAAAGGACTACAGAGGAAAATGGATGCCGAACTGGGAAGGGCCGTATGTGGTAAAGAAAGCTTTCTCGGAAGGTGCACTGATTCTGACTGAGATGGACGGGAAAAGCTTGCCCAATCCCGTGAACTCGGATTCGGTTAAAAAATACTTTGCTTGAAACAGAAGAGGCCAAGGCGAAAACTCACAAAGGGCACTTTAAGACTTCAAAAAAAAAAGAAGAAGAAGAAGAGGCCAAGGCGAAAACCCACAAAAGGGCGCCTTGAGACCAAAGGGCTTCTGAGTTGAAAACCCAAAAAGGGCAGCTCGAACTTTGAATGGACACGTGGCAATCTTGCAGAGCTAAAATCAACAGAAGAGGAAGCACGTGCATAATGGGGGCATCAACGAAGTACTTTGAGTCTTTTAAACACATGCTAAAGCTCAAAACAGTCTTTATGAAACTTGTATAGAAGCCCAATCGGCGATGTCTAGGGTGTTTGATTTGTGTCTTGCTCATTTTTACTATTGTTGGATTCTTTTTCTCCGCAAAAAAGGATATGTTCCCAATCAATTTCCTCATATCATTGATAAATTTTTTTTAAAAAAACTCTCCTTGAAATTAATTTGTTGCCCATCATTCATAAACATGTTGCATTGAAATAATTGATGAACTGATAATTTTACAAAAGAAAGTTCTATGTATTAATTTGGAAATCTCTAGACAAAGCAAGAAATTGAAATAGGACAATTGTTTAAAATTTTTACGTACCCAGATTAAAGACATTGAGGAAAGAAGGGTCTCAAGGGGAACCGTTTTCTTCAAGTTCCTCGCCCAATTCATTAATGGAGATAAACAATGTTACCTAGTCATCCAAAAAGTGGTACGACAGGTCAATTTTCGACAAAGAAAGATTCGAAAACCCTAAATCGCTAAGGAACGAATCCAAAACGAACCAAGCCGGGTATCCTTCAAGGAGGAGTTGAGAATCCCAGGAAAGACAGCTAGAAGTCAATATAGGCCCGCGTCCTGAGGCCTAAAATGGGCTTTGAAATCCGTACAAGGGCAAGTCGTTCATACGAAAACAGTCACTGCAAGGGAAACAAAGACGAAACCTTGACAGATACATAGATGATAATACCTCAAATAGGAAATCACACTCATAACATTCTGACTCATCATGCTCATGGCATCCTAATCATTAGGCATAAGCATGTACTCATTCTACAGGTTACGTCCTCAAGAGGACAGTGCGATTGAGCAGATCTCGTCTCCCTGAGTATGCAGTGGAGCAGATCGAAGATAGCAGATTTGAACTTCTTGAAGTTGCAGGAAGATCAAAGACATCAGTCTGGTGATCCCTGAGTTTGTAGGGATCAGATTGAAGAAAGCAGATTTGACATTCCTGAAGTTGCAGGAAGCAAATCGAAGATATCGATCCGTGATCCTTGAGTTTGTAGGGATCAGATTGAAGAAAGCAGATTTGACATTCCTGAAGTTGCAGGAAGTAGATCGAAGGCATCAGTCTAGTGATCCCTGAGTTTGTAGGGATCAGATTGAAGAAAGCGGATCCGCGTTCTCGGTTGCGAGAAGCGGATCGAATGCATCGATCACGGTGATCCACGAGTTTGTAGGATCGATTGAAGAAGCGGATCTAACATTCCCGAAGTTGCGGAAGCGATTGAAGAAAGCAGATTTGACATTCTTGAAGTTGCAGGAAGCAGATCGAAAGCATCACCGGTGATCCCTAAGTTTGTAGGGGATCAGTTGAAAGCAGATTTGACATTTTTGAAGTTGCAGGAAGCAGATCGAAGACATCAGTCTGGAGATCCCTGAGTTTGTGGAGATCAGATTGAAGATAATAGATTTGGCGATTCCTGTGGTTACAGGAGCAGATTGAAGTTAGCCAATTAAAACGAAGAGTCCTATACCTCTGAAGTTGCAGCAATGGAGTGGATCAAAGCAACAAAGTGCGATGGACTAGAACGAGGCTATCTGAAGAAAAGAAGCATCGAGAAGTTAAGACTCGGCAAGACCGGGCAAAATTGGCCCTTTTAAAGTCTTTGCTCTATTCTTGTTACACGACAATGAGCAAAGAGGGGCAGCTGTAGACCCAATTTTACCCGGGTCCAAAAAGCCCAATTACAAAGCCCCTAACCCACTAAACAAATCAGCCGAAATTCACTAAAGCACAATTACCCAAACACTAAAATCAAAAAAATCAGGACCTAACCCTAGCTACTTGCGGCAGCGCAGACCAACCCCACCGCCCGACACCATCTGCTCCCTGCACCACCGGCCACCGTCAGAATCACCCCACTTGCACATGCGAGCATTAAAAAGGGACAAGACAGAAAGCAAATGGGGGGGTAAAAATCAGGCTATATAAGCCGATTCAATTGTACACAGAAAGGGCTTTTTTTTTCCTTCCCTCTTTTCAATCGATCAATACAAGCAAAATTTATAAAAAAAGAGGGATTTTGACAGACAAAAACGGAGAGAAAACTTTTGGTTTTCGATTAATTGCTTTGTAACAAAGGGGATTTCTTCTTCCGTTTTACCAAAATCAGAACGCAAAGGCAAAAATCAAAGGTTGATTTCCTTTCATTGATTATCTACTACCAATTTATTATTATTTTTTATTTGTAAATCTAAAAAACAAAAATAAAAAAAAGAGGGAAAAAAGGGTTTACCGAAGCCTCAACGGCCGCGGCGTCGGAGGGGTCCCTCTCTATCGTCAGAGTTTGGCCGGAGAAATGGTTACCCGAGGCCCTCTTTCTTCGTTTTTGAGCACAAAATGTTAACTTTCAAATGGGGCTCGAACGGAGATTAAAGGTTCACCTCCACGCGCCGTGGCCACCGGAGATGGTGGCGATGTGATCATCGGTGGCAAAGAACCCAATCGTCGGGTGAAAAGGGAGAGGGAAGAGATGAGAAAAAGAAAAATGGGGATTCTCTGTTTTTAAAAAAGGGAAATGATAAGCTTTTAAGGAATAATAAATATAATAAAAGTTTTATTAATTTTTAAAGAGGTGCAATTAAAGGGGGGGTTAAAGGCCCGCGCATTGACTGATTTCCAGGCTGAATATGCGCATTTTCAACTTAAAAGGGAAATTTACGCGGCCAGTCCCTCCCATTTGCGCCTCCTTTAATTTGATACTATTCTATTTCTTTCATTTTTGCCCTGAAGTTTGTGTGCCCTTTCAATTTAGTCCAACTTGTACGTTACGTTTTGGGCTTTGGAAATATTTGCTGTTTCAGTCCTTGATCTTTTGTGCGCATTTTAAATTGGTCCTCATCCTTTCTTTTTATTTCAAATTTGCCCCGGATATATTGTTTTTTTTAATTCAATTTAGCCTTCTTTTGTTATTTTTACTATTTTATTATTAATTTAACTAATTCCCTTATTATTATTGTTATTAGTGTTATTATTAATCTTATAATTATTACTACTATTATATTTGTTATTATTATTATTTTATTATTACTGTTGTTATTTCATTTTTTTTATTTTTTATTACTAATATCATTATTATTACCTTATTATTATTTTCATTTTATGACTATTGTTTTTTATGTTATTATCATTGTTATTACCTTGTTATTGTTGTTTTCATTATCATTTTATTATTTTTATTTTTATTATCTCATTATTATTGTTTTTTATTATTGTTATTAATAATGTATTATTATTGTTACTATTATTATATCTGTTATTTTATTATCACTATCACTATTATCTGTTTATTTATTTACTCATTTTATATTTTTTTTTGTTTTTACTATTATTTTGCCTATTATTATTATCTCTATTATATTTACTATTGTTATTATTTCTATTATTGCTTTATATCCATACTGTTATTATTATTATATTTATTATTATTATTTTTATATTTTACTATATTTACATCTATATTTGTTTTCTTAGTTTTGTACTATATTATTAAACAAATACATTTCATAAAATCATCGTATTTTATCTAAAGATCTTAAAATAAGGCAATGTTTTGTATTTAGAGATTCGTGGAATAGTGCCCTAACGTGCTGGGTTGCGATTCTCTGTTTCACTAAATAATTAAACATCCTTCTATCCTATTTCATGAAATATGAGACGACCTTGATTTCGAGAGATTAAAACATCGTGTCCTAACGTACTGGATGTGATATTTAGATCTTTTCGGAGCAAAGAAATCTCGATTTTTTTTGGCCCGAATACCTGCACTTATTTTTAGCTTAAACACTATAAGATCAAAGTACATTTTACAAAACCACTTTATTTCGTCCAAGAGTTTTCAAATAAGGCAATGTTTGTGTGTTTAGAAATTCGGAGAATAGTGCCCTAACGTGCTGGGTTGCGATTTTCCGTTTGACTAAAATACTAAACATCCTTTTAATAAATTTTACGAACTTCGAGATAACTTTGATTACGAAGGCTTCGAATATCGTGTCCTAACGTGCTGGATGTGATGTTCGTATCCTCTTGGAATAAAGAAATCTCAAATTTCGGCCTCAAATATCCAAACCTTTTTTAAGATCCGAATTTAAAAATCTTTTCAAATCTTCGACATTGAGATATTGATTAATCAGTTTGGTACCAATTTTGGGCGTGACGAGGGTGCTAACCCTTTCTCGCACGTAACCGACTCTCGAACCCGTTTTCTCAAGATTCGTAGACCAAAAAAACATTGTTTTAGTAAATCAAAATGTTTATTAAAACAAAGGTGACCCGACCACACCTAATAAGGTCGGTGGCGACTCTTGTTGTATTTTCATTTTCAAAACCCGAGTCGTTTTCCCGTTTTTTTCAAAATGGTTACGATAAATGTTTTTCATATTGTACGATTTTCCCAAAGGATTTTAGGCTCTGAAGGGAGGAATTAATCCAGCTTTGGATGGCTGAAGGCTTGCTTCAACAATCCAAATTAGGAAGTTCACAACTGGCATTTGAGGATATTGGTAATGAGTACTTCAATGACTTGTTATCAAATTCCTTACTGCAAGATGTGGAAAAGGATTCATACGGACGTATCACAAGTTGCAAGATGCATGATTTTGTTCATGACCTTGCACAGTCTGTTTCTCATATCAAACAACAAAATGAGTTTGATGGTGTGAAACTGTGGCGTTCTTTATTATTAAATTCTGGCTTCACCCTCATTAGAAAGAACTTCAAAGGTTTGCGAGTACTCAAATTTGGTGGTGCTTATATTGTATCATTGCCAGATTCTATTGGCGAGCTAAAGCATTTGAGATACTTTGATATCTCAAAAACTTGCATTCGTAGATTACCAGAGTCCATTGCTCAGCTCTATCTTTTGGAGACCTTAAGATTACTGTACTGTAAATGGCTCAAAAGCCTTCCTGAAGGAGTGAAAAATTTAGTCAAACTTAAAGCATTTATGTATCAGTAATAAATTTCATGTTCCTGATAAGGTAGGATGATTAACTAGTCTTCAGACTTTGCCAATATTTGATATGGGTAAAGAAAAGGGAAGTGGAATCAAGGAACTGGGATGTTTAGTTAAACTTGGAGGCGAACTGGTCATATATAATCTTCAGAATGTTAGGAACATAGAAGAAGCTAGGGCAGCAAAACTGTGGGAGAAGAAAAAATTACAAAAATTGAAATATAGATGGGAATTTCCAAGGGAAGTATTAGAAGGGTTGGAACCTCACAAAAATTTGAAAAGCCTAAGCATTGAAAAGCTAGAGTACTATCCGTCAGGGTTGTTGGTAAGCAAGACTGTTGGTGACCCATGTGCTTCATTTCAACCCATGAATTTGGTGGAGTTGAAGCTTTTACGTTGTATGAATATGAAGCATCTCCTAACTCTTGGGCAATATCCTAATCTCAAATTTCTTGAAATAAGAGTTTTAACTAGTGTGAGGTGCATAGGAAATGAATTTTATGTTAACAATAGCAATGGTGATGAAAAGAATCAGCCAATCACCTTATTTCCAGTATTGGAGGTATTCACCCTGAAAAATATGAAAATGTGACAGAACGGCTAGAAGCACCACCAAAAGTGGGTCGTGTGTTTCCTTCATTAAAGATGTTAGAAATTACATATTGCAACAATCTAAGTAGCATTCCAATAATGAGTAAATTTGCTTCTCTTGAGAAACTCTCTCTCGAGGAGTTAAGTTGGGAGGGCGATGGATTGTTTCCCTCTACCCTCAAAAAATTAACAATCCGGGGTGTCATTACTTAAAGTCCATTCCAAGTGTGGAAGGTGGTGTCTCTTTTCTACGACAGCTTCAAGTGTCTATTGTGACGAATTACGTAAAATAGGAGAAGGGTTACTTTCCTCCACATGTCTAAGAGATGTAGACATATTATTATGTCCTAAATTGATGTCAACTTCTTTCAATGGTGGATCTCAGTCTCTTGTGAGTCTTCGGTTAAAATGATGTGATGAATTAAGAGTGATAGAGGGTGGATTATCTGCTGGCACGAGCCTAGAAACATTAGAGATAGAACGTTCTAGGATGATTTCAATTCCCAGTTTAGATGGTTTCTCCTCTCTTGTAGAATTAAAGCTGATAAACTGCCAAGGATTAACAAAGTCTACCAAATGGATCGTCAACTTGTACTTCTCTTGGGTGTTTGTCCATACGCAATTGTACTAGTTTGGACTCAATTTCAGAAGATGTAGGGCAATTGCATTCTCTCGAGGAATTGTTTATATATCGTTGTCAAAACTTGAAAAAGATCCCGAAGGAGAGCCTTGGGTGCCTCACACGTTTGAAGAGTCTGCTAGAGGAGTTCCGGGTCTTAGTTCCATCCACCACCTCCATTCTTCCCTTAAAGAGTTGCATTTGCATGGATAGGATAAACTATGCTCGCTGCCAAATCAAATTCAACACCTGACCGCACTTAGGCAATTATGTATTTACGACTTCAATGGACAGAAAGCTTTGGCAGAGTGGTTGGGGAACCTCTCCTCCCTTGAAATTTTACATTTAAGGGCTGTGAAAATCTGCGGTAACTGCTATCCAAGGAAGCTCTGCAACGCCTCTCCCATTTGCATTCGTTTTATATCCTCAATTGTCCGCGATTATATGAAAACAAATTCGAGCTGTCCAAGATTTCCGGCATTTCAATTTTCGAAATTCCAGCATATTTTTAATTTTCTTAAGCGTCTCAGACTTGTTTTAATTTTTAATTTTTATTTGTCAGGTTTCTATTTTTGTTTTTTCAAGAATTATATGATAGTCTCATTCTGTTCTTTGCTCATTATAAGCACTTACTTCTGTTCATCTTTTCCTTGTTGCAACTTTTACAAACATTATAATTGACATGAACCGATGATTTTCTCTGAACAGTTTGCTTTTGAATGAAGGATCTAGTGCATGAAAGATTTTCAAACCACACTGCACAAAGGCTTTGGACCTCTTAAAATGAGGAAATTGAAGGAATCCTCTGATAAATTGCTTCAAATAGCAGTTTTTTTTTATTTTTTATTTTTATTTAGGAAGAGCTGCATCCTCTCTTCTTATTTGAATTTTTTACGTGAGAAAACTTGAATTTCAGTTCTATCATTCTTTGAGTCAGAAGCTATCAAGTAACTCGAAAGCCTGATGAAGAGTTTTTAATTTAGTTTATATTTATAAAAATTAACATACATTTAAGTCTAATCCGATCTACAATATAGCCTAAAGTTTTGTTTAAACCCGTCCATAATTATAAAAGATTAATCCAAGTTTATTTTAGGTCCGTCTGTATTAATTTTAAATTTTTTTAAATATTTATATTATTTAATTTAATATTTAATAATTTTATATATTTTTCTATTTATTAACTTTTTTTTTATATTGTCATCTTAACATTATTTTAATGTTTATATTAGACTATATTATATATTTAGTATAGATTTATTTTTTTAATGTGTTATAAATTACATAATATATAAATATAATATAATATAATATAAAATATTATAAATTTAAAAAAGGGTCAGGCCAGGCTCGGGCCTTAAATGTTCAAGCTCGAGTGCGATCCATATTTTAAATAGGCTTAACTTTTTTGCTCAAGTCTATTTTTCGGGTCTAATATTTTTACCAAAATCCTCCCAAATTTCGGGCGAACCTTCGAGCCTGGACAAATAGCTCGGCCCATGAACAGGTCTACACACACCTCGTGACAATTCTCCTCACTTTTGAATCTTAAAGATCAATAATCTCACCACTAAATTCATTCATATGCACTCAATAAGTAAAACAGTAATACAAAAGGTTTTACTAACAATTTCCACTCTAATAAGTTTCTCCCTTACAATAGATTTATGTTCGAGACTTACTAACATAGAAGATCAATAACAATTCCAATAAAACAGTAATACAATGACCTATTTATAACATAATAATAGAGAATAAAAAAATGTGGAAGGTAGTTAGATAAAGTTCCGATCCAATTCAAATGTCCAAGTTGCAAGGGATTAACTTGGGTGATTTAATTCAATCTAATCTTCAATATGTGTTTTCCAAGTAAAATGACTTTCATTAATAGGTTAGATATCCTCCAAACAATCAACACAATCCATTCAAATGGTTCAATAAATTATCAATACTCAAATATGAAAAATGTTACTAAACAACTCCAGTGTTAAGAAAGTGCACACTTCCCTAACACTTAAAAATTTAATTTCATATTTATCAACATTTATTTATATGAAAATGACATTTTTATTTTATTATGAAATAATATATTTAAAGTTATTAATTCATATTAACATATGTTTCAAGCAAAACAAATATTTAAGTGATTATTTTTCATTTTAATTTTTAATCAAGTATAGAAATGATTTTTTTTTATGCATCTCCTTGTAAGTCCATTTCTAGGATTATTATCCTATCAATTTCTACTTAAACTTTTTCACTCTACCAGCAAAATTAGAAATTGAAATAAATTCTTATAAAAATAAAGTTGAATCATGCATTCAACGGAGTTATTAGTATTTGTCCACAACTCAATAAAAAATTGTTTTTTTTTTAATTTAAAATAACATATTCAAAACAATTGTTTTTATAAATCATCATAAACCTAATTTTAACAATAAAAAAATATATTATTAATAGTCATATATTTAATCTATACATAATTTATTTTTATTTTATATTGAAATAGTTATTTTGTACATTTATTATCCAAATTTAACCCATTTGAGATTTTTTTTTATTACATTTTTGCTTTAAATTCTGTATTTAAAATGATTTTCCTAATGCCTTAGAATTTAGAAACCATTTTGATAAATTTAATCAATCCTAAAGCATTATCATAAATTTAATTTTCATAATTAAAAAAATAAAATATTAATATCAAATGAATTATGGAAAAAAAATTATAAATCCCAACGTAAAGGCTAGCTAAAGTTTGAAATAAAAAAACTAAAAAATATATTATCTTACAAATATTTCAATCTCGACAGACTTTAAAAAGGAAAATTTAGCATAGCCTGCAAAATCAAGGAAACAAATAAATGAAATATAGGTAATAATATTTATATTTATATGAATTTTATTACATTGGTTGTTTTCTAAGTTATAAATATTTCATGGATTTTTTAAAAACAAATTTTGTATCATATCTAATTTATCATAAAATATGTGTTTTTTTTTAATAATAATCTCATTATGATCATATTGGTTTCTTTTTGACATAATGCCTAAAATTACTTATAGCACTCTTCCAACCCATAAATAGAAAGATAATGCGTTTTAGTGCATTTGAACCCACGTCTTCCTGCATTGACAACAATATTCATGTCAATCGAGTTAAGACTCAATCAGCAGAAAATATGCGTTATTAAATTTAAATTTGAGATAAATAGATATATAAGTTTATTATTTTTAAAAAAATCTATTTAAGTGTCAAGAATTATGGTATAAAATTATTTTGGTAAACTACATTAATTGTCCCTAACATTTGATTGAGATTACACTCAATTTTCAAAAGTTACATAATTGTCACTAAAGTTATAGAAATGTTACATTTTGGTCACTTATCCGTTAACTTCTATTAAGAAGATGATGTGGCACGTTAATTTAAAGGGTTAATAACCAATTTAACCACTAGACTATAACTAAAATATCAATTTGATACTTTTAAAATTTTCTTTAATAAGAATTCTATAAAATTTTAAGGGTAAACTACTCAGATAGTCACCCAAGTTTTAATGCATTCCTATTTTGGTTTTTAAATTCTTTTTTGTTAATTTAGCCACTTCTATTAGATTAATTATTATTTTTAGTCACTCCGCCATAAAAATGCCTTGACCACTGAACGAAATGCCGATGTGGCAGTATTTTAATTGGTATAATAATAAAGTTAGCCCTTAACACTTTACACATTCTGTCAAGTTGACCCTAATTCTAAAAAATCAACAAATTTAACCCTCAATGTTTGTGCAATGTTTGTGTATTTATCAATTTAGTCCAAATTCAAAAAATTCAAAAAAGTTATAATTTTAAAAACTTAAAAATATATATTTATTTTAGAAATAGATAAAAATATAGAAGATGTCTGGGATAATTTTCCAGCACATGCCATAAACAGAAACAATGGCATGTAGCAAGAAACATTGCAACAACAGTTACTTTTATGGCATTGTTTTGATGAGTGAGCATCACTTGTGGAGCCCGTTCCCTGTTGCTATAAATCAAGTTTGCATCATCAAAAAATTGTTTCATCTGCAATGAAAGTGAAACAAAGTAATTTTATATATATATATAATTGATGCGTCGTTGAAAGCACCAAATATATCTTATTTCCTGCAAAATAATGAAAATAACAGTAAAGGGGAAGTAGGGTCAAATCCTCAGGGATCGGATTATACAAATGTTTGTTTCTCAAAATCCTGGGCAGAATCGTGCCCAAGAAAGCCTGCGTTCCTGAAAAAAATAAAAATAACAGAATTAAAAGGTTGGATCTGGAAACGAAAATAAAATATAAAAAAAAACAGAATTGAGAAGTCGAATGGAAATTGCGAAAATTAAAAACAGAAAGTAAAGTTGAGATAAAGAAATTCTTATGGGGAGATACCAGCCTCCGGTTGCCTCGATCTGCCTTGGGCTCAATCCTTGGCTTTTAGATGATCCTTCTCAAACTGAATAAGCCAGTTATAGTGGAAGAGGACGCCTACGACCTCCAGCTCCAAAGATTTAGACTTCAATTTGGTGGAACCTGACTCTAGTCAACAATCACTCTTGCGGGATCATCTTATGCTAGATCAACGTTTCTCAATGGCGAATCCCACGCCATTTTGTCTCTTGGACTCGTCAACCTCTGACGCAGTAAGCTAACAAACCGACTGTGCAATCCTTCCAAAACATACAAAGCGGCCGCCTTTACATACGTTGAAAAGTTTACCTCTTAAGGGACATGGACGGAAGCGTCAGCCCCGTAGTGCAGAGAAACGATGAATACCCTGTTGAGAAGGCTAAGTACGGATTCTAAGCCTCAAGAACCCTTTTTGGGGATTTTCGGTAACCTTTGGCTAGATGGATTTTAGTGGCTCATGGATGGATTGTAAAAGAAGATAATTATAAAAATAGAAGAGAAATTTTTATTAAAGGAAAATATGGAAAGAACAAAATATTTTTGGGGAGAGAGTTTACAGAAAAAGATGAACCCCCAAACTGAGTCACTTCATCCCCTGTTTGTAGTGCTAAGATAGATAGACTAGTCCTACTTAAATTCCTAAAGATAATTACAAATTATCAAAGATAAATAAAATAAATCCTAAATTAAATAATCATTAATAATTATCCTAATATTAATTATCCTAATATTAATTATCCTAATATTATCAAAATAGAGTTTAATAGAATAAAAACTCTTCTTTTTGCATTTCAACCCTTATGCCCTCTATGTTTGCACTTCTGGTACCAACTTGTCCCTTTGTTTCACATTGGCCCATTTTATCTCTAAATTCACGCTTTTGGCCCTTAATTTCACTTTTGCCTCCAATTTAGTCCCAACAAGATTAAAGACCATAAATAGCCCAAATTAGTAGAATCATACTCAAAATAAATATGCAATTAGCACATAAAAATATGACATTCTAGAGTATTATCAAATTCCCCCTACTTAGCCCATACTTACCCTCAAGTATGGTTCCTATCCACTGTGAAAATTAGATCCTAAAAGAAATTCTACTCCAAAGTTTTATAAAGATTAGTCAAAAATGCATATGAAAAATAAAGAGAACTTCTAAGCTTGCTTTAAGTAAAACAGAAAAAGTTTTCTAATTAACACACACAAAAATTAAAATCGTCTTGAATTATTTCATGCTATTTAGGTAAATTACCAAACCTACTAAGACACTCTATTTATTTCCTCCTTTAGTCCCCAACTGAAATTTTATTAGTACTATTTTTTTCTTTTCTTTCTTTTTTTTCCTTTTTTCTTTTTCTTTTTTTATTATTTATTTAGGAATATATTTTCGGTTAGCGGAGTTTTACCCATCACGTCACACAACCTTTTGACGCGAAGTAGAATGACAACTCAAGCACCCTACCCCGGTTACTCAGTCAATCACGTTCTGAGCCGCACTCATAACCTTGGTTAGCGGAGTTTTACCTATCACGTCACACAACCTTTTAACGCGAAGTAGAATGACAACCCAAGCACCCTACCCAGGTTACTCAGTCAGTCACGTTCTAAGCTGCACTCATAACCTTGGAAACATTTGTTAAATAAAATTTACACAAAATTTTAATTTTAACAGGACCTAAGAGAAATAATCAAGTGTTGAAAATAAGTTTTAGTAACCACATAAAAGACATGAACATAATTTAGGCATGCAAATGTATTAAGTGTCCACTTTATATTAAACTTGATCAATTTTACGAAAAGCAAGATAGAGTTAACTTATTAATTGAAACACCCCACACCCGGCCCACGAGCCTGAACCGGATCTGGTATGTTCCTTAAGAAAATCGGTTTTCAATGTCCTGATTAACTTAGAGAAAATTTGTGTAATCAAGAAAAATTCGTTTTGGGTTGGGCTTAAATTGGAATCCATTTAATAAATTTTGAAAATCCAACTTAAATAAGGTGACAAAATAATTTTAAAAGAAATAAATTTACTTAACTTTATTCAAAAAAATAATTTGTATCTTAATCAAATAAAATAAAATGTAAATAAAGAAAATCCAACTGGGCCTTATGGCCTTATTACATCATTCAAACCCAAAATAAAATTTAAAGTACTAAATTTAAATAGAGTCTAAATTCTAATAAATTCTTCAAGTGTTGCATGGCCACCTTTAGCTCCTGCCGACCCGGTCCATTCTTCGCTCATCACACGAAAAGTAATTCCCCACGGGTGAGTCCACGGACTTAATGTGTACACAAGACTACTTTTTTCAACAAATCGAGCATACAAGTCATATCAAGCATATTCAAATCAAATAATGATGCAACCCAAACCCAAACCTATTTGTCCATCCGCTACACACCACCCGTACCAACCTTGTACACAGTGGGGACTACTAAGTCGACCCTCCATCCGCTACACACCATCGAAGCGCGCTGCCGATCGGCGTGCTCATCGCCCACTTATGTTGTGTCATTAGACATCAGTATTCACCGGATGTAACCGGTTACCACTTTTCACTTTATGTGACCGTAGTCACCACTTTACGTTGGTGAGACCGTAGTCATCACCTTCACTTTCTTCCTCCACAAATATCCCGAATGCCCCAATTATTTCATAACATATTTCACATACTAAATTTTCATTCATGTTACTAATCACATGTTCAAAATATATCACATTCACAATCCTATCATAAGTAGGAAACATACACAGGTACTCCTTACCACATTTGTGGTACTTAACCACATTCACATACCGATACATATTCATATATTTAATAATTACCACGTAATTTATTGAAGGTTAGTAAGGGTACACACCTTTTCGCTTAATAGATTCCGTGAATTCCCAAGAGCGATCTACCGGTCTAAATCTTTCACTCCTATATTCGGCCATTAATTAAAACATATAAATGACCCTTTTTATTCTAAAAAAACCAAATCCTACTAGAAGTAGAATTTACTACCACTTACCTTGTTTTGCCGATTTGATTGCTAATCAAATCCAGAAGGTTTGTGTTCCTCCCTTGAAATCGGCTAACCACTATATTTCTCCATAGATTAGTTTTCGCTTTTGAAATAATGGAAAAATAATCCCAAATATTTAACAAGTTAGCATTGGCCGAATATCACTTACCTTATGATGGGATTCCAAATCTGAAGAGGATTCCTTTATAATCCTGTCGAAATCCTATAACTTCGTGTTAGATTAAATCTAACTTTGAAAACGTGAATCATAATCTTTAACCAAATATTTATATTATAATCCTTACCTTAGATCCTTAGATTTCCCGAAAGATCCCCTTTTTATGTTGTGGATGATTGCCCTCTTCCTTAGAATCCACAAAGATTCGGCTTGACAGTAGAACGGAGAAGAAATAGAAGAGAAAGAGAGGGATTTTTGCTTAATGAAAATTTCGGCAGAGAGGGGTTTTGCTTTGGGAGAATTTTGGCAGAGAGAATTCGGCAGAGAGAATAGGAGAAACTTTAGAGAATTTCGGCAGAGGTTTTCTTGAAGAGAAAAGAATGAATGAAGAATAGCCTTACTCTTCCTTTTATAGCCAAAATTACTAGCTAGAGTCCTTTACTTGGCCACCACTCCTCTTTTTGATAATATTATCTCTTTTATTTAAAAGATAAAAGCCTTTAATCCATCAATTATCTCCTCAATTATCTCCTTAGAAAATAATCCTTTATTTATCTCTTATTATTTACATATTTATGTGAATAAAACTCCTTTATTTATCTCTTATTATTCATATATTTATGCAAATAAAACTCTTCCTTTTCTAGAAACCCATGACGTCCACCTCAACCTTCTGGAAGCAAAAATTAAACTTATTTATTTGCTTCCCAAGTGACTCGAACCCAAGCCCAACAAAATCTCTGCACATGGCGCCATTTCCATAGGCCCTAAGTGACACCTTCAGTGCCATTTTTCCAAGCCTAATTGTGTGTCAAACTTCTCCAACTTTTTCTTTTAAGGCCCTCTAGCCCTTATTTCCTATTTTGAACTTTAAAACTCATCATTTTGGGGTCATTTCTAAGTTTCCTAAAATTTTCGATCGGCTCAGTAACTTGCCATTTTTCTTACATTCCAAGTTTCCAAATGTTCAGTTTCCAAAAATGTGTACTTTCCATTTTTGAACCATTTCCTTACATTTCTAGTTTCCATAAATGTTCACTTTCCTCTTTATTCCTTTACATTTTCAGGACATTTCCCTACATTTCCAAGACAAGACATTTCCTTACATTTCCTTGCATTTCCTTACATTTCCTTACATTTCCATACATTTCCTTACATTTCCTTACATTTCCTTACATTTTCTTACATTTTCATACATTTCCTCACATTTCCTTACATTTCCATACATTTCCATACATTTCCTTACATTTCCTTACATTTTCTTACATTTCCCTACATTGCCTTACATTTCCATACATTTCCACACATTTCCACACATTTCCATACACTTCCATACATTTCCATATATTTCCTTACATTTCCATACATTTCATTATTTCTAGAATTCACATAACACATTCATAATTCATAAAACATGCCATTTTACCACATGGTTTCTTGTGTCATGCTTCACACGGAGTTTCTTTTCGAGCCTTATTTGCCTAGCTCCCCTTTTTACTTAAAAACCAATAATTTTCCAAAGCTTTCTTCTTCCATCCTAAAATTCTAAAAACCCTTAATACACTTCCAACACTGCCAAAACCTACTAACTCATGAATTAGGCATGAACGCATAACCCCTAATCTAGGATGTTACATGGTTTCTTGTGTCATGCTTCACACGGAGTTTCTTTTCAAGCCTCATTTGCCTAGCTCCCCTTTTTACTTAAAAACCAATAATTTTCCAAAGCTTTCTTCTTCCATCCTAACATTCTAAAAACCCTTAATACACTTCCAACACTGCCAAAACCTACTAACTCATGAATTAGGCACGAACGCATAACCCCTAATCTAGGATGTTACATTAATCATAATTATTTTAGCCTAATAAAAATAAAACAGTGGAGATAAAATCAAACAGACAGAATCATAACTAACTCAATAGCCAAGAATCATGCATGTGGGTCAAACAGTGGCAAGTCGTGGTCAAATTCTTGGGCATAAAAAGCGACAGAATATTCTTAAAAGAAATGGACAAAATGGAGCCTCAAGCAAAAAAACACAAATCACAAAGAAGAAGACACAAGAGAATAATCTGAAGAGTACCTCCCCCTACTTAAAACACATTGTCCTCAATGTGGACGCAAAGAAATAAATAGGTAGAAAAGTTTAGAAAAACTCCCCGTGTAGCTACTATCGATTGCGGAGGATAGCAATGAGTTCGGTGAGTTGCTGGCCAAAAGTGTTGAGTCGAGCCTTAATGCGCTCCGTTTTACCTAAGCAAAGAAGAGAAAATTATTGATATTTAAATAAAAGAAATTAAAAATAAAAGAAAAGAAAACAATAAATAATAAATAATAAATAAATGAAAATAAATCATAAAAGAAAACTAAAGATTGGGTTGCCTCCTAACAAGCGCTTGTTTAATGTCATTAGCTCGACAACTTAAATGGTTCTACGGTGGCTCAAAATAAATCTTTTTAATCGTTTGAGCTTGGAAATTCTCATTTTTTTATCACATCCACCATATTTGGGTTTAATCGTCTTTGCGCCTTTTTCATTGGTTTCATATTTTCCTCCAAGGGGCTAATCCCTTTTAAGTCGGCAATGGTCTCATCATTCTCCGAAAATGTGAATTTGAGATACTCAAGATGTGGTTTTAATTTTGGATCTGATGCCTGCACAACAGAAGGTAGAAGTTTAGTATCCATATGAGCCAATAATTTATTAACAGATTCGAAATCATCAAACATCATTTTAAATTTATCTCCATAAGATGACTCAAAAGTTTTTTCTACTGATGAGTTAATTATGTCGACATGGTTTACGTCCAAGACTTCACTTGGGTGGCTAATAGTGCCATAAATGTTAAACTTCACGATCTCCCCATCAAACTCCATCGTGAGGGTTCCGCTTCGTACGTCAATCTTAGTATTTGCGGTACTAAGGAAAGGTCGCCCCAACAAGATGTCTGAAGACTCGGGAGCGTTATCCTCCTCCATTTTTATCACATAAAAGTCTGTAGGGAAGATAAGTCCATTGACTTTGACTAATACGTCCTCGAGGACTCCTTCGGGATGCACAACGGACCTATCTGCCAATTGAATGCTAACACCTGTTTTTGTCAAAAAACCTGCGTTAAGTGATTCGTAAACAGAAAAAGGCATGACACTTATGGAGGCTTCTAGATCACACATAACCTTTTTAATTCCCAAATGACCTATTTTGCATGGTATTGCAAACATGCCCCTATCCTTGCATTTTACCGGCATTTTCTGCTGTAACACTGCGGACACATTTTCACCAACATTCACCCTTTCCTTACCCGTTAATTTCCACTTGTTGGTGCAAAGCTCTTTATGAAATTTAGCATACCTCGGTATTTACTTGATGGCATCCAACAACGGAATGTTGATCTCGACATTCCTAAATGTTTCGAGGATCTCCTTGTCCTCCTTACCTCTTCGACACTGGTAAAACCTTTATGGAAATAGAGGTTGAATTTTAGGAAATGGAGGTTTCGGTCGGACCTGTTCATCTTTTTCGGGTTTTTCCTGGGCGATTTCTTGGCCAAGATTCCTTTCAGGAATTGGTTCCAGTACCTTTCCACTTTGCAACGTCACTGTATTTGCGTGTTGTCTTGGATTAAGTTCTGTTTGTGACGGCAGCTTCCTTTGAGAGTTCAATTTCTCAACTGATATGGTCAATTCTCTTATAGATGCCTCGATTTTCTGTTGAAAATTAAGCATATTAGCTGCTAATTTATTGACCAAAGTTTCTAGAGAATTACCTGAATCTTGTGGCTGCTGTGGAACTCGTTTCTGGTATGGCTGGTTATATCGTGGGTTGGCCTCATAACTTAAATTAGGGTGATCCCTCCATCCTGAGTTGTAGGTATTAGCGTAAGGGTCGTATCGCCTCTGTGGTAGGCCAGGAAAATTTCCCACTGCATCTAAATGAGCCATAGAGTCATCATACAAACTGGGACATGTATCAGTTGTGTGCTCAGGTGTAGCACATATTCCACATAACCGAGCTGGTTTAGCTTTTTCTGCAAGAAGAGTGTTCATCATATTAGTAAGTTTATCAAGTCTATCTTCTATTGTAGAATTACTTAGCTGGTGAACCCTTCAAGGGGGTTCAGGATTAGCTCGAAACTGTTGAGAATTTGCAGCCATTGTGGAGATTAAGTCCCTTGTTTGTTGGGGGGTCATGTTAACCAACGCTCCTCCACTAGCGACATCTACCATATTCATCTCCATTGGTTTCAAACCTTCATAAAAGTATTGGAGGAGAGATTGCTCTGTTATACCGTGTTGTGGCCAATTCGCACACAACTTCTTAAACTGCTCCCAATAATCGTAAAGAGTCTCTGCTTCTTTTTGCCTTATTACCATGATCTTCCTTCTTCGCTCAGCTGCTCTAGATACTGGAAAAAACCTGTTGAGAAATAAACGAGATAAAGCAGCCCAAGTAGTTATAGATCCATGAGGTAAATAAAATAATTATTTGCTAGCTGAATCTGCTAGGGAAAAAGGGAAAGCGCACAATTTAATTTGATACTCAGTTACGCCTTGAGGTTTCATACTTAGACAAACCATATGAAACTCCTTCAAATGTTTATGGGGGTTTTCATTTTGTGACCCTCGAAAAGTTGGCAGCAACTGAATTAGCCTTGATTTCAGTTTAAAATCGGTATCTATAGTAGGATATGCGATGCACAATGGCGGTTGTTCTGTCGAAGCTTTGGCTAGTTGCCGAATTGTTTGAGCCATTGGTTAAGGTGCTAAATTAGGGTTTCCGTCAACCCTAGCGTTAAGCACTCCTTTTGGGGAATCGACTTCTACTTTTTCGCCTTCAAAAGTTTGAGTAGGGTTTTCGTTAACCCTAGACTCTGCTTCGTCGTCGATTCTGATATCTGGCGGTGGATTGCTTTGAGTCCTAACCACCGCTGACTGTTTTTTCCTTAGCTTTGTTTCTTTGCGATTAGCTCTCACAGTCTTTTCAATTTCTGAATCAAACGCAAGAGTTCCTGGAGCAGATCTGGTCATAAGAAACAAAAAACAAGATTAGTACGTTACCGATCCCCGGCAATGGCGCCAAAATTTAATGCGTCGTTGAAAGCACCAAATATATCCTATTCCTTGCAAAATAATGAAAATAACAGTAAAAGGGAAGTAGGGTCGAATCCTCAGGGATCAGATTATACAAATGTTTGTTTCTCAAAATCCTGGGCAGAAGCGTGCCCAAGAAAGCCTGCGTTCCTGAAAAAAATAAAAATAACATAATTAAAAGGTTGGATCTGGAAACGAAAATAAAATAAAAAAATAGAATTGAGAAGTCGAATGGAAATTATGAAAATTAAAAATAGAAAGTAGAATTGAGATAAAGAAATTCTTATGGGGAGATTCCAGCCTCCGGTTGCCTCGATCCGCCTTGGCTCAATCCTTGGCTTTTAGATGATCCCTCTCAAACCGAATAAGCCAGTTATAGTGGAAGAGGACGCCTACAACCACCAGCTCCAAAGATTTAGACTTCAATTTGGTGGAACCTGACTCTAGTCAACAATCGCTCTTGCGGGATCATCTTATGCTAGATCAACGTTTCTCAATGGCGAATCCCACGCCATTTTGTCTCTTGGGCTCGCCAACCTCTAACGCAGTAAGCTATCGAACCGGCTGTGCAATCCTTCCAAAACATACAAAGCGGCCGCCTTTACATACGTTGAAAAGTTTACCTCTTAAGGGACATGGACAGAAGCGTCAGTCCCGTAGTGCGGAGAAACGATGAATACCCTGTTGAGAAGGCTAAGTACGGATTCTAAGCCTTAAGAACCCTTTTTGGGGATTTTTGGTAACCTTTGGCTAGATGGGTTTTAGTGGCTCATGGATGGGTTGTAAAAGAAGATAATTATAAAAATAGAAGAGAAAATTTTATTAAAGGAAAATATGGAAAGAACAAAATATTTTTGGGGAGAGAGTTTACAGAAAAAGATAAACCCCCAAACTAAGTCACTTCATCCCCTATTTATAGTGTTAAGATAGATAGACTAGTCCTACTTAAATTCCTAAAGATAAATATAAATAATCAAAGATAAATAAAATAAACCCTAAATTAAATAATCATTAATAATTATCCTAATATTAATTATCCTAATATTATCAAAATAGAGTCTAATAGAATAAAAACTCTTCTTTTTGCATTTCAACCCTTATGTCCTCCATGTTTGCACTTTTGGCACCAACTTTTCCCTTTGTCACATATTGGCCCATTTTATCTCTAAATTCATGCTTTTGGCCCTTAATTTCGCTTTTGCCTCCAATTCAGTCCCTACAAGATAAAAGACCATAAATAGCCCAAATTAGTAGAATCATACTCAAAATAAATATGCAATTACCACATAAAAATATGACGTTCTAGAGTATTATCAATAATATTTTATATTGTTTTAAACAATAGTTCAATTTCTTCATGCTTAACATTTTTTATGTCATTTTTAATAAATTCTTTTAAAAAAATTTAGTATTAAACTAAAAAAAATTTAATCAATAAATACAATTAACTGAAACTGGAAAGGTCATGTCAATCCCTTGTGTTTCTGAAAATAAAAACCGTAACTGAAACTATAACTTCTCTTTTCTTTGTTTACTTTACAAACAGAGACTAATCCAAATTTTATGTGTCATTGTCTTTTTCCTCGTATTTGATTATCCTGCAGATATCATCCATTGCTATTCCTTTCGGTCCTGTTTTTGGCTGCACCAATAAAAACACTTTGTGCTGGTATTTCAAGGACAAGCTGAACAAGCTTCGTTCCTCATTCGCTCTCACTCGAGCTTTCTAGCAAGATGCAGGGAGGAGGCAAGTTGATGAGCCTGTCAAATTAAGGTTGGAGAAGCTTAGTGATATCGCTTATGAGGCGGATGATGAGTTGGATGAGCTCTTACGAACATGTCCGCAGGAAGGTGGACAACCAAATGAGTAAAGGTCTGCAATTTCTTCTCCCTTTCCAAGAATCCCATGGCATTTACTCTAAAGATGGCTAAAAAGGTTAAGAATATTAACCAATCCGTTAAGGATATTAACCGTCAGGCCACTGACTTTGGACTCCAACAATGACTTCAAATTTCGTCTCCAGTGTCTAGTGGAGTAGGAGGAGGCACCCACTCCTTTGGCGACTCATCACGAGTTGTTGGAAGGGAAGCTGATGTCCTAAAAGTAATTGATCTCTTCATTGGTTCAACCACTCGCCAAAGTTTTTCGATAGCATCCACAGTAGGCATGGCTGGTTTGGGTAAAACCACTTTAGCAAAACTTGTGTGCAACAATGACAAAATAAAGAATTATTTTAAGAAAATAATGTGGGTTTGCATGTCTGAAAACTTTGATTCTCAAAGAATATTTCAAGAGATGCTTGAATCTCTTAGTGGGAGAACTTGTGACATGAAAAATAAGAATGCTATACTTGAACATATTCAGAATGAGTTGGAAGGAAAGGCCTACCTCCTCGTACTTGATGATGTGTGGGATGAGGATATTAAAAATTGGGAGGACTTAAGGGATAGTTTGCTGGGAATGAATGAAAGTAAACAACGCTGCATTCTGGTCGCAAGTCATAGTGAAAATGTTGCAGTAGTAAGGGAAACACCTCTTGATCATAGGCATCATCCTAAGGTAATGGTACCTGAAGAGTGCTGGTCCATTATTGGCTTTTTTTTAAAAACGACCTTAAATTATCTATTATTTATGAAAATGACTCAATTTTGAAATTAAGAATGTAAATGACTTGTCGAAACCATTTTTATTTTAGGTTTGGAAAAATGGGGATCGACTTTTAGAAATAGGGAGTCGCCACCGATCCTTTTTGTCTAGGTGCGATCAGATCACCTATAAAATATTTTGGTCTGCGAAATTTGAGAAAATGGGTTCGAGAGTCGGTTACGTGTAAGGAAGGGTTAGCACCCTTGCAACGCCTAAAGTTGGTACCAAATTGATTAACGTGGTCCTAATGTCAAAAACTTGAAATTATTTAGGGTAAAAAAATAAAAAAATTCGTTAAAATGGAATTGAATCTCAAGATTAACTCGTTTCAAAGGAATAAAAGTATCATACCCAGCACGTTAGGATATAACACCTTTATATTCTGACGTCGAGATCATCTTTGATCTTCAAAACATATGAAAAGGGTATTTGGTTATTTAGTTGAAGGAAAAATCAACACCCGGCACGTTAGGATGTAATTTTTCATACTTCTAAACACACAAATATTGCCTTGTTTTTCAAATATGCAATCTTGAAATTGGTTCAACATTCGTTTTTAATGTAATAAAATGTTTAGAAAAGGTTTGAATATGTTGGAATTTGAAAATATTTAAGGTACAAAATTTTTAAAGAAGGTTAACTGACCTTGAATTGAATTTCAAGATTAACTCGTTTCAAAGGAATAAAAATGTCATACCTAGCACGTTAGGATATAACACGTTTATACTTTGACACCGAGATCATCTTTGATCTTCAAAACATATAAAAAGGGTATTTGGTTATTTAGTTGAATGAAAAATCGACACCCCGCACGTTAGGATGTAATTTTTCGTGCTTCTAAACACACAAATATTGCCTTGTTTTTCATTAAATCGGAATTGAATCTCAAGATTAACTCGTTTCAAAGGAATAAAAGTATCATACCCAGCACGTTAGGATATAACGCATTTATACTCTGACACCGAGATCATCTTTGATCTTCAAAACATATGAAGAAGGTATTTGGTTATTTAGTCGAACGAAAAATCGACAGCCAGCATGTTAGGATGTAATTTTCCGTACTCCTAAACACGCAAATATTGCCTTGTTTTTCGAATAAGCAATCTTAAAATTGGCTCAACATACATTTTATTCAACCACTATTCGATAATGAAAAAAACAAAATATAATATCAAACATGGAATAATAATATGCGAATACAACTTCGTACAAATGGATAACAAAAATAATAATATGAACATACAATCCAAATTATACAATAATCTCGCAACTCCTATTTTGAAAATACTAACGCTATTAAATAAATGGAAATTTAAAAATAAGCGTCACATGATGGAGTTTAAAATAGATAAAAAAACAAGATGAAAATAACTAATACAAAAAATAATAATATAAATGAATTTTAAAATAAATATATTATAACAAAAGAAAATCAGAATAAATAATATACAAATATCATGTGAAATGAAACTTAATATTAATAATTTACATATGAAGATAATAATACATAAGGGTTTTCGAAATAAACAAAAACATATAATGAAATATGGACTTAAGAGAAAATAGATTATACTAATAGATAAATTTAAAATATACCTATAAACATAAATAGATTTAAAAGAAAATACATATATAAAATAATATGAAATTAATAATATATGCATAAAAATAATTTAATAACAACAATAGAGATTTGTTAGTTAATGAATAAAATACAATACATAATAGTTTGAATATAGTAAAACAATAATAATATTAATAATATTAGTAATAATAATATTTAAATAATGGCAGAATAGCAAAATAATTAAAGAAGACAAAATATATAAAAAAAGACTAAATTAGAATGAAAACAGAAATCTGGGGGCGAAAGTCAAAAATAAAAGAGAACCAAAGGACTTAAATGAAATGTGCACAAACGATCAGGGATTGAAATAGAAATTATTCCCGGTCGTGAAACTGTTGCTTTTAAGAGAACTAAATTGCAAAAGAATCAGAGAGTGGGGGACTAATTGCATAAATAATTCTTTTAAGGTGGAAACGCACGGATCAGGGTCACAAATCGGGTTGACGCGCGGATCCCACACATTCCCTAAACGGCGCCTTTTGCATTATGGATTAAAACTAAAAAAAAACTAAAAATTAAAGCATTTAGTTGTTTTTAAAACAAAATAATAAAAAAAACCTAATCTTTTTCTTTCTAATCTCTCAGCAGAAATTTAAAAGAACATCCAACCACTGAAACGCCATGTTCAACGGTGCGTGGTGTTATACGATGATCCGTTTTGCCCTTAGCGCTGACCTTAAGGCTTTACCCTCCGATCTAACTCTGATTGCGACGGAGAAGACGAGGACAAATGTTCGGCAAGGTAAACTCCTCCCTCTCTTTTTATTTTTTTGTTTTGTTCTTTCGCATGCGGTAAAGAAGAAATAGAAAGCATAAAATGGGGAAAGAAAACCAAATCCAAAAATAACCTTTTCGTATTCTATTTTTGCTTTTGAATTTTATTGTGTTGATTCGTGAAATCGTCCTCAAGTTACAATGGTTTGCCCTCTCTTTAAAGGCCGAAAATCGAAATAAAAAAATACAAAGAAAAATATATTGCTCCTGTTGCTATCGTTTCTTTCTCTTTTGCAAGTATGGCCATCGTACGAAGGCGGACGTGGCGCGCTTGTGGGCATGGAGGCTCGCTGGCAGTACGGAGGCCGAATGGAGGTGCGCGTGGGTTGCTGAAGCGACGCAAGATGCTCGTGTGAGGGACGCGGCGGCGACGCTGGAAAGGGGAACCCTAGGGTTTCTGTTTAGCCACTGGTTTTGGGCTATTCATCATTGGGCCGTCACCATTGGGTTGGGTTTAGTGGTTTAGGGCTTGTATTGGTTTTTTAATATTGGTTTCTGTTTGGTTAATATTGGGCCAGAATTAGGATTGGGCTTGTAATTTTATTTCTGGGTTTTTGTAACTGTTTGTGGACTTTTGTGGACTTTTATGGACTTTTTTTTGTTTTTTTGTATTTTATGGTTTAATCTGACAGGCCCGAGCGAATTTGGGCTCCTACAGCTACCCCTCTTTGCACATTGTCGTGTAACGGGAATGAAGCAAAGACTTTAAAGAGGGCCAAATTTGCCTGGGCTTGTAAGATCTTGACTTCTTGGCACTTCTTTTCTTCAAGTAGCTTCATTTTATCCCACTGCATCTTCAAAGGCATAGAAACTAGTGCTTCGATCTGCTCCAATGTAATTTCAGGGAGAAGAGATTTGTAGCTTCGATCTACTCTACTAGAATTTCGAGGAGATGAGAATTCAGAGAGAAGAGATTCGTAGCTTCAATCTTCTAACTGATACTTCTCGAAAATGAAAGTTGATCCTTAATACACTCAGGGAGGAGGGATTTGTAGCTTCAACCTACTCCACTGGGACTTCGAGGTGATAAGAATCCAGAAAGAAGAGATTTGTAGTTTCGATCTTCTCACTGAAACTTCTCAGAAATAAAGGTTGATCCTCAATACACTCAGGGAGGAGGGATTTGTAACTTCGACTTGTTCCACTGGGACTTCGAGGGGATAAGAATCCAGAGAGAAGAGATTTGTAGTTTCAATCTTCTCACTGAAACTTCTCGAAAATAAAGGTTAATCCTCAATACACTCAGGGAGGAGGGATTTGTAGCTGTGACCTGGTCCACTGGGACTTCGAGGTGATAAGAATCCAGAGAGAAGAGATTTGCAGTTTCAATCTTCTCACTGAAACTTCTCGAAAATAAAAGTTAATCCTCAATACACTCAGGGAGGAGGGATTTGTAGCTTCGACCTGGTCCACTGGGACTTCGAGGTGATAAGAATCCAGAGAGAAGAGATTTGTAGTTTCGATCTTCTCACTGAAACTTCTCAAAAATAAAGGTTAATCCTCAATACATTCAGTGAGGAGGGATTTGTAGCTTTGACCTGGTCCACTAGGACTTCAAGGTGATAAGAATCCAGAAAGAAGAGATTTGTAGTTTCGATCTTCTCAGTGAAATTTCTCGAAAATAAAAGTTAATCCTCAATACACTCAGGGAGGAGGGATTTGTAGCTTTAATCCTCAATACACTCAGGGAGGAGGGATTTGTAGCTTCGACATGCTCCACTGGGACTTCGAGGTGAAAAGATTTGTATTTTCGATCCGCTTAGCTCAGGAACGCAAGATCTTCTATCTTCAATCTGTTCCACTGCAAACTCAGGGACGCCAGACTGGTATCTTCGATCCGCTTCGCTCAGAAAGGCAAGATCTGCTATTTTTCCAGTGTTGCAACACCATCGTCTAAGGGACCTATCCTGTAAAATCAGTTTTGTGTTTATGCTTATGCAAAATGGTTAGGATGCAATGATCAGAATGAATCTAATGCTCCTAACTAAATGTATTATGGACGACATTTGTACGAATGCAGAATGTCATAAGAATGGTCTTTTTACAAAGATTAGGATGAAATGATCGAAATGAATCAAATGCCCCTAAATAGATGTGTCTTATGGATGATATTTGTATGAATGCAGAATGTCATGAGAATGATTTCTTACAATGATTAGGATGCAATGATCAGAATGAATCAAATGCTCCTAACTAAATGTATTTTGCATGAATGCAGAATTTCATGAGAATGATCCTTGCTTAAGGTGTCATCGTTCATTGCTCATCAGGGTAATATGTTGCCCTCTTCTTCAGCTGGTATTCTTGACAGAAAACCCAAGAAAACAAATATCTTGCTCAATTGACTTGCCCCACCCTACCTTCAGGGTTCATCTCATTATGACTTAGGGGTATAAATCTGGATCTTTTCCCATCCATCCCATTGTGACTTCAAAATGTAAAATTTGTTTCTTCTTCAATCTATCCCATTGCTATTCAAAGGTATAGGATCTGTATCAGCTTCCATCTATTAATCACTCCCCGGGTGACCCAACTAGATGTGTATGCATGATGCTCGCATGGATGCAGAATGTCATTTTCTTTCAAGAATGGTTCCCATTTTTCATCGGGGTTGTATCACTGACGCAATACCTAGTCATTTTGTTCAATCGCAATTTTTGACCAAAAAATCCAAAGAGAAAATCTTAGTTTAGACCCTTCTTTAAACTTGGTGAGTTTTAAAACAATAGTTCTATTTCAAATCCTTGTATTATTTAGAAGTTTCCAGAGAAATATGCGAAACTCCTTTTATGAAAATATTATTAGTCCACTAACCGTTATTTTAATGCAAAATACCTGAAAAAGATCGTAACCATGGACAATAAGGAAATTAATTAGGTGCATAGCTCGAAACAAATAAGCTAAGCAAGATAGCAATCGCAATTAAGAAGGAAATTTATTGTGAACATATTTTGAAAAGAATAATATAATTATAAATATCAAATTTAAAATGGGTAAAGCGGAAACTAGGTGCCCTAGATACCGCAGTCTGAGCTTCTCTATTCCAACTTCTTGAGGACCATTTTAAGCTGAATATGTGTTTGGGGGATCCAAAGTACTTTGTCAATGCCCCAAGACGTAGCATACCTCTTCATTGTTAATTCAGGCATAGCAAGACTGTTGTATGCCCCTCTTTGATCAAAATTTGAGCCACCCTTTTCGGGTTTTCAACTCAAATCCCCTTTGGTCTCAAAACGCCCTTTGCGGGTTTTCGCTTTGGCCTCTCCTTCTTCTTCTTTTTTTTTTAAATTCACCGGATTGGGCAGGTCCTCACTATCCATATCGGTCGATGTTTCCAGAACAGACTTTTTTTCACTACATAAGGTCTTTTCATGTTTGGCCTCTATTTTCTTTGAAATCCTTTTGTATATGAAGGATTTTTCTTCAATATCTGGTCACCATTTGGGAATTTTCTAGGATGACCCTCTTCGTCACAAACCTGCATCATCTGACTGTAACGGATAGCTATTAACTTTTCCTCACAAATTTGATTGATCACATCGGGATTGAATCCATTCTGCCTTATCCAACTTCAGTTTTGATAAAACTCGGAAAAAGGAATTTTGACTTCAATGGGCGAAACAAATGAGAAATGTTGCCCCGATGACATTCCTGGCCAATGTTTGATAAGCATAGAGGGTAAATAGTAACTTCTGTATGCCAATCCTTACCAGCCTCGGTGTTTTTTTTTCTTTTTTGAATTTTTTTTTGTTCTGATAACTATCGACTTTGTAATAATTGGCATATGAAGTGACTTTTACCATCTTAGTGAAGTAACCAACATCTACGAAAATGAATTGATGTTGACCAGAAGCTTTTGATCAGACTGGCTTGATACCGACCATGCCCCACATATAGACAAAATGGAGGAGACACATAAGCCCTGTCTTTCTCAATTTGGCATTTGATGCAATTTTCCTTTCTAGGTAGACCAGTAGCCTAAACCTCATGATTAGCCCGACTATTGTAGAACCATTAGTATGGGTTTTTTAAACACCAATCTTAACAGCATACCCATGTTTCAGTGGCCTGACGTTTCCTAATATGATCGTGCAAAAACATCTTGAATTCTTGAAAATAGTTTAATGATGTCTCGCCTTATTTCTGTGGTAAGTTAGGCTTTGACATTTGCCTCTTTCCTAAGCTTGCAACGTCCACTGACCCTTTGCAAAGATAGAGTCTATTTTCATCTTGTTCTATCATTCTTAACAAATCAAAAGATAAACTACGATCTCTGTCATCTTCCAAGTCCTTAGATCCCTTAGAACCCATATCTCATTCAAAAAGGGAGTCAGTAACAACGTCGCTCATGTCATTGATATCTGGGTACCTATTGTAGGTACGAAGGCAAATTCCAAAGAATAAATGATTCTAAGGATGATTATTTATGGTATGGTCATGAATAAAGAATGAAAGAATATTCTAAAAAACCAAAGAATGTACAGTATGAGATGTAAAGAATAATATTTGCTTAAAAGGATGCATTTTATTGAAATAGAAATTCTGGACACAAGCATATTTCACAAAAAGATTCTTATTGCTTCTAGGCTTAAAGCAACAAGCATGTTTTGAATATTGCTCTAGATTAGCTCTAAAAATACAAGGATCTTTTCCACAGTTCCATTGTTCAAAACATCCCAAGTACGTAAAGGCAAAAGCTTGAAAAAATCTATTCCCCGACTCACTCTTCAGTTATGTCATTAATGTTCAAATTCGCTAGTATCAAGTTTTACACTAAAGCCCCGAACTTGACATACTCCTGATCTCATGCCCCCATTCATCATGGTGTTCACAATAGTTATCCTTTTAACAACATGGTTGAGTAACGGATTTTCTGCACCAGAGAGATCATCGAATCTTATAACTCCTATTTTGATAAATCTTTCGACTAATTTTTTGAAAACTGTGCAGTTTTCTATCGAGTGCCCCGTAATTCCTGCATGGTATTCGCATAGGGCGTTCACATCGTACCATTTAGGGTACGAGGGCTGCAATGGTGTCAGGTAATGAGGAGCTACAGCATGCATTTCAAATAAGCTCTGGTATAACTCCCTATAAGTCGTTGGAATAGGTGTGAACTGGGGTTTTTCTGAGTTCGGCCTTGAATTGGGTTTTTCTCTTGGGGAGACCAGATAACTGGTAACCACCTTCCTTGGCTGGTTTACTATAAACGGCTTCGAATGGCCCTTGTTATACCTATTCGTATTATTCACATCCCTGTCCTTCCTCTTCGGGGCCTTTGAAGTCCACTCTCCCCTTTCCTTTGTTTCCGTCAGTATAACCAGTTTGGCTCGATCATCCTCCGGGTTAAAACTTGAACCTATCGGGAAGTTGAATAGGACCGAAGCATCAGGCTAACATTGGGGTTTGATAATGATCAGTGCCCCCTGTGGGGGCAAGTCTGGTCGGGCCGAAACACTCATTGACGAATAAACAATGTCTTCATCATCATCCACACTGTCGACCACTGGGCCACTCTTTTTTTCAAGCCTTCCGATTAGTAATTGAGTTATCTGGCGCATCATATTCATTTGATTTCGCATATCCTACTGGATTTCGATCAATTACTCATGCATTTGTATTTGTCTTTGCTCTAATCTCTCCAACCTTCGTTCCATATTTTCCGGGTTAACTGAAATAATTTCACCTAATTAGGGACCTTATGTGAAAATGCAATGCAAATGATGTAATGTAAATGCATGTAATGCAAAAGCATAAAATGAATGCAAGAAGAAAGAGAGACGTTGATTCTAAATTCAATTCCATTAGAAGAACTTCTCTAGAAAACAAATATCTTTATATGAAATAGATTATATATGCGGCTCCTTCCTCATAGTCCAGGTGAAAACATCGATCTTCTCCTTCATATCCGGACGCTATAGTCGTATCCTTCAAATCCTCTCAAAAGATGTCCCTTTTACTTGGCTTGATTCGGGTCGTGGTTCACTGCTCACTTATCCCTTGCGATATTAATTAGCTTCTTTAAGAAAGTTGAGGCATAACGGCTCTTGCACAATTCTTTTCAATTTGAATCTTTTGGGCAAGGTTTTGCATTCCTCCATGGACTATCAACTTTCTTCATTGTGTTTACTCAGACCATGTCCGGACAACCGTATTATAATCCACTTTATCAAGAAATTCGTTTCCTTATGACAAACTCCTCTATTTAGCAATCAAATTACTAATCAACATCTCCTTTCTAGGATGATGCAATGCAATGCAGTGCAATGTAATGCAAACATAAACACAAAACATGTTAGCACAAGAAAAATAAACAACCAAAATAGATTACCTAAATGAGTGACCACTAGGGTTTGACACAGCTTTACCTATGGTTAGCTCTTAGGATTCGCTATATGTGGTTTGGTTCTAAAGTAAGGGTACCTGAACCAGCAGATTCCTCAATCCTCATTCATTATAGGCTCATATGGATCGAGTTCGGTTCAGGGGAATACATTCCCTATGGTCATGCAGAGGTGAAAACCTCACGAAGCACATAGGTACAGATGTATTCCGGAAGCAGTCCACTAGCCCGTGCGGAGGTGAAAACCTCACGAAGGCATAGTTTCCCACTCCCACTTAAAGGTGTGACCACAACGGTCATGCAATGCAATGCCAAAGTATTTTATGAGACTCGACATTATAGCACAAACAAATGCATCAAAAGAAACATGATTTTTCAAAATAATTTTCCAAATTTTCAATCAAAAGGACAAAAATTAATCAATTTATGGCCTGACTCTCAACCAGTTCCCACTGGAGTCGCCAAGCTGTCAAAACCATTTTTTATCGAGTTTGGAAAATGGGGATCAACTTCAAAAAATAAGGAGTCGCCACCATCCTTTTTGTAATAGCCCAAAATAGGGCCTAGTCGGAATAGTGGTTTTAAGACCACAAACTCTAAGTAAAAATATTTAATTTATGATTGATTTAGAGTCTATGATATGTTGGGTGATGGTGTGTAAATTTTGTTAAGTAATTTTTATCTATAAAGTGCCCAATTTTATTATTGGGATTAAATTGCAATAAGTTGCAAAATATGTGGTCTATAATGTGATTGAATTGTTGTGTGGAAATTTCGTTAAGAAATTTTATCGGAGAAGTGTTTAATTTGGTTAGTAGGATTAAATGGGTGCAATTGTGATGAGTTTTTAAAGTGAAGGTCCTTATGAAGAAATTAGTCCATTTATAAGTTAAATGGATAATAAGACAAAAATAGTAAAAAGAATAAAAATAAAACACCCTTATTTTCTTCTTCTCCAGCCGAATGTGAGAAGAAAAAATGGCAGCCATGGATGAGCATTCGCCAAGCTTTTATGGCTTATATAGGTATGGTTTTTGTCCCGCTTTTAATGATTTTCATATTTTTGAGATCCTCAAAGCTTAATTTATCTATTTCTACCATTAATTTGAAGTGTAATCAAAGTTTAAAAAAAATACCCATGCTAGATAAGCATGTATTTTGGCATCTAATGGTAGAATATGGATGTTTGAGATTAGAAGAGTGATGTTTGCTAAATGATTTTCGGTGAAAATGAGTAAAACGAGTTAATCGGTAAAAGTTGTTATTGTTCATAAGTATGTGTTATAGTAAGAATTTGAAGTTGCAATAGAAGGGAAAAATGTTCAGCATGTCATAAAACATAAGAAAAAGGAATAAAGTTTAATTTTCGAGCCTAGGGGTAAAATCGTAATTATGCAAAAGTTTAGGGGCAAAATTGTAATTTTTCCAAAGTTTGAGTTAGGGACTGTTTTGAGTAGTATATTAATTAAATAAGTGAAATGTGATGTTTTAGATCCTGGAAAACGAGATTTGGATGTAGAACTGGAGGAAAATCGAAAATCAAGAAAGTTGGTAAAATGGTCGTTTTAGCATTCGAGGTAAGTTCGTATGTTAATAAGTATTAAATTTAATATGTTTAAATGTTTAACTGATACCTTGTGTTATTTTGTATGTTATTATTGGATCATGAAAAATATAAAAAAAAAATTACGAGATTGTATTGAAAGATCAAAATTAAGAGAAATGCAAGGCGGAGTATGATCGAATTTCGACATGTGATGAATTGACGGATAAGTCCATGGTTAATCCATGGCAAAGTGTGAAATGTAGGTATGGTATCATCCATACTGAGATATAAAATGTAGGTATGGTATCATCCATACCGAGATATGAAATGTAGGTATGGTATCATCCATACCGAAGTTCAAAATGTAGGTATGGTATCATCCATACCGAGATATGAAATGTAGGTATGGTATCATCCATACTGAGTTGTGAAATGTAGGTATGGTATCATCCATACTGAGTTGTGAAATGTAGGTATGGTATTAACCATACTGAGTTAAGAAATGTAGGTATGGTGTTTCCATACCAAGTTGTGAAATGTAGGTATGGTATTTTAATGAGGAAAACCATACTGAGTTGTGAAAAGTGGCACTGAGCAACGACGTACTCAAATTCGTAAGACGTTTCCTAATTTGATAATAAGTAATACAAAAGGAGTGAATCAAATGAAAGAGATTGAATGATTATTAATATTGAGCTCAACTATGTGTACAAGAGAGTTACTGAAATGGTTTCGGTCACATGCATAGTACTAAGTGCAAAGTTACTATGTGTACCAGATAGCTTCGGCTACAAGGGTGGTACCATGTGTAGGCCACCATGTATCTCATTATCATTACGATGAGTTCAACAGGAAAGTGACTAAGAGAAAATACATGTGATTGTGTGATGACTAAGTGTAATTGAATACAATCATGATATGAATAAGTGCAAGTATGAATGTGACCAATTGAGAAATGTGGCAAAAAATGTATATGAACAATATGTTCAATATGTAATCGAGAAATTTGAAAGATTAGTATAAGCAAGTGATGAACACAACTAAAATGAAAGAGAGCAAAAAAAAAAATTTACAATAGAACTGCTTTGGACAGCAGCAGCGATGTAAATTTGAAAAATCACCAAAAATAGTAGAAATTGAATTATAAGTTGGATGAGATATTTATTTGAATATTATTGAGTCTATTTTCATATAAAAGAAACAGAGAAAGCAAAGGATTTTTATATTTCAAGATATTTAAATTCTTGTGAGATTGGTTTAGAATGAGTACGTGATCCCCTATTCTGACTTTGAAAAATCATTAAAAATTATACAAAAATAATTATGGGATAAAAGTTATATGCTTGAAATCCTTAATGAGTCTAGTTTCAAATGATATAAATTATAACATCATTTGAATTTTTTACAAGGAGAAAATTGATTCGTGGTGAAAAGTGGTCAGAATAGTCAAACAGTGAAATAGGGGAAATTTTAATGAATAAACTGTACTAATTGGCTAAGCCAAAAATTCTGGAAATTTTATGGTATGAAGATATGTGAGTCTAGTTTCTGATAAAATTAACGGATCTTAATTTGGAGTTTTGTAGCTCGAGATATAAATGATTTAGTGACTATGACTCAAGTAGACAGCTTAAGATGAACATGAGAAAATGGTGGAACTATGTGTAGTTATGATTGCATTATCTTGAGAACTTGTTGTGAGGATTTGTCATGTTGAGGCCTTGATAAGGCTACAAATAAGTTGGGAAAGTAAGAACTTAGCATTATTTATGCAAGTTATAACGGCTTAGTAGTAAGCTAAATTCATTGCTAATGCTTATTATTTTTACATGTGAACTTACTAAGCTTTATAAGCTTACCCCCTTTTTCTTTTCCCATGTTACAGAGTCCTATTAAACAAGCTTGGGTTGGAGGTCGTTGGAGATCGCTTCACACTATCAAGTTATCTATGTGTATCTTTATTTATAAATGATTTAAGTTATGGCATGTATAGGGACTTGACTAAGTCATTTTGTATGTGTTAAGTAATTTGACCAAATGTATTGTTCAGTCTGGTAATGCCTCGTACTCGGTCCCGGCATAGGATACGGATAAGGGGTGTTACATGTATTGGTATCAGAGCTATGGTTTAGTCGATTCTCGGACTATCATAGTGAGTGTGAGAGTCTAGCTATACATGCCATAATGAACTGTGATAGTGTGACGGCTTCCGACCCTGATGTAAATTATTTTATTAGACAGATGCGCACTTCAACCGAACTAAATTTGATAGTGCAAACAATATATTTATGATGAGTTGAGACTCGTAAAAAGTAAGAGAAATAGTTTATGATGTTTATGTGATGATGAATAAATTATGGATAAAAAAAATTCTTCTGAAATATGAAAGATGAGACGAAATGAAAGTTTACACTATGATAAGTGTTCATGTTGATTTGCATTTGTATGATGCTATGAGTATAACTTGTGAAATTAAGTGAATGTTATGAGTATTTTTTCATGCAGCTCCATGTTCCGAGATTTTGTCATTTTTGTTTCCTTAATAAATTATTGTTCAAAGTATCAACCATGAGATATCGCTTGAAATGTTCTATTGATGAAAATGGTTTCTTCTTATCATTAAAATGCTTAGAATAATTATAATTTTTGACTTGACGGTGAGAGTTCTTTGATACAGCTTACGAGAGATATAAAGATTGTGTTTTTGTATTGGTTGTTATGGGAATTTCTGCTTAAATTTCTCCGATGATCGAGATGTTTTGTTTTCAATTTGAGGCATTATCTACTAAAGTAATTGAGAAGTTAGTCTTATTATGGCAAAGATATGAATATGTCATTATTGGTGGGGTGTATGCGATACCACGATTTTTATTATTTTTGTAGGCGGTGTGCGATACCACCAGTATTTATCATTATTGGTGGGTCGTAAAGCGATACCACGAATTTTTATTATTATTTGTAGGTCGTGTAATGCGATACCACATTATTTATCATTATTGGTGGGTCGTATGCGATACTATCGTATTTATTATTATTGAGGGCCGTGTACAAAACCACTTTGTGTGTATTCGATATTATTCTAAAGTGCTCATCGGGAAACTTTGACAAAGTGAAAATTACGTGTGACTATGTGATGACAAATGCAGGGCATAAGTGCATGTAAATGTGAGCAATATTTATGATATGCATTCAGAATGTGGTAAGACTTGAAATGAGTAAGTTTATATGTAAATGATACGTCCTTTTACTTATGTTTTTACATATTAATGTATCATATGAAATATGAGTGAATATTATTGATATTTATTAAAATGATGGAAAGTGAGGAAATTTTCGGATGAACGTTTGAAAGAGACAAAGGATACGGATGAATACCGTGAATATATGTTAAATGACCTAAAATAATTTCAGCGCTGTGATGAAATTTTATGAAAATCATCCTGGTTTCGCAATGTTACAGTTAAGAAAAAAAGTTAATATTGACTAATCGACTCGTTCGGGGTTCTTATCATATGAGAATGCTAGTTGATTTCAAGTGATGATAGATGAAAGCGGTGTTAATATATGCAGGTCGTGATCAGTTTACTCTATCTTTTCTGGTATTCTATTAAAATGAATTGACAGAAAAGAAACAGTAACATTCATATGATGTTGAAATTCAGTTTCCACTGATTGTTATTCTGTGAAATGTGTATATGAAAATTATGTTGCTTCTGTTATCGTTCAGTGCTTATAAGTATTATTTTCCTTCTGGAAATTTTCTGAGAATTAGTCGAAGTCGGTATTATTTCTTTTATGAGCTATATTCTCGGATTTCTTATACGGTATCAAATCTTGGATCTCCTTATCTCGATTTCTTATTGATTTTATTTTATGAATTGTGCAAGAGATATTCCTTTATCTAAGTAATCATACTTATATGAGTATGAAATCTAGTTTGATAGTGAACATACAATGTTACTATTGTCGGATGTGTAAAGACTAAAAGTATTGTTTATCGATGTGATCGAGAAGTTAGCCTTGAAATGGCACTACAATTTTAATTGTCACAGAGATGCAATTCCAATGTGGTTCAAGATTTTAAGAAGTGACATAAAATGAATTTTATTAGATGTGATCTATATTTAGATTTCGGAAAGAAATCAACAATGATAAAAGAGTAAACAAAGAAGGATCAAGTTGGAATCGCATTATGATTGTTATTTCGAGTAATTTTATATATATCTCAATGAGTTAAAACAAGATTGTTATATATCATTGAAATCTGTATAGTTGATTTAAGGATCATTGATTCAGAATCGGAAAGAATTGTAATAGGATACATGTTTGAGTTATTATGGCAACCTGGATGAAAATAGTTCCTTTAGAAGGTGCGGTGAAACAAATAAGACCAATTCAATTATTTAGTCTGAATAGTTTATTGGTTTGAAGTGTATTTTTGATACAAGAACGTGAAAATGGTAGCTTATGCTTGCACTTAGTTAATAATTGCATGAAAAGAATCTTATGATGTGAATTAGACAATGATTATTATTCGAAATAATGATGCTTATTCCATGATTTTGTGAAACTTAGAATTTTGTCAGTAAATGATAAGTTAGAAGTGTTTGAAAAGAACTAACTTCCGATTCAGAACTACAGGTCAGAAACCGACTATTTATTTGTTGTTTCGAGACGGAGTTTGTGTACCAAGAAATCAATTATAGATTATAAAAAAAAAAATTTCATACTGAGAATCAAAAGGTGAGAGTATTGAACTTAGATTAGTGTTAAGTGCTTCAAAGTATTTCATTAACCAAAAAAAAACCATCTAGATAAGTAAAGATAGGTGAGTTGTGGTTCATTGAAGAGTATGGGATTATTGATAGAATAATGCCAATTACTTATTAGTGGGATTTTCAGTCAAAATTTAAGAAGATCAGTAATATGATTTTTATGTTCATGATAAGATAGTACAATTCTGAATCTTAATTTAAGAAGTAAGATGTTGAAGATGCCGAAACTATATGAGAAGTGAAAGTGACTTACGAAATTAGACCTAAATCCATTAATCGGTGAGATTTTCAGTGACGAAAATCCCTGGGGGGAGAATTGTAATAGCCCAAAATAGGGCCTAGTCGGAATAGTGGTTTTAAGACCACAAACTCTAAGTAAAAATATTTAATTTATGATTGATTTAGAGTCTATGATATATTGGGTGATGGTGTGTAAATTTTGTTAAGTAATTTTTATCTATAAAGTGCCCAATTTTATTATTGGGATTAAATTGCAATAAGTTGCAAAATATGTGGTCTATAATGTGATTGAATTGTTGTGTGGAAATTTCGTTAAGAAAATTTTATCGGAGAAGTGTTTAATTTGGTTAGTAGGATTAAATGGGTGCAATTTTGATGAGTTTTTAAAGTGAAGGTCCTTATGAAGAAATTAGTCCATTTATAAGTTAAATGGATAATAAGACAAAAATAGTAAAAGAATAAAAATAAAACACCCTTATTTTCTTCTTCTCAGCCGAATGTGAGAAGAAAAAATGGCAGCCATGGATGAGCATTCGCCAAGCTTCTATGGCTTATATAGGTATGGTTTTTGTCCCGCTTTTAATTATTTTCATATTTTTGAGATCCTCAAAGCTTAATTTATCTATTTCTACCATTAATTTGAAGTGTAATCAAAGTTTAAAAAAAATACCCATGCTAGATAAGCATGTATTTTGGCATCTAATGGTAGAATATGGATGTTTGAGATTAGAAGAGTGATGTTTGCTAAATGATTTTCGGTGAAAATGAGTAAAACGAGTTAATCGGTAAAAGTTGTTATTGTTCATAAGTATGTGTTATAGTAAGAATTTGAAGTTGCAATAGAAGGGAAAAATGTTCAGCATGTCATAAAACATAAGAAAAAGGAATAAAGTTTAATTTTCGAGCCTAGGGTAAAATCGTAATTATGCAAAAGTTTAGGGGCAAAATTGTAATTTTTCCAAAGTTTGAGTTAGGGACTGTTTTGAGTAGTATATTAATTAAATAAGTGAAATGTGATGTTTTAGATCCTGAAAAACGAGATTTGGATGTAGAACTGGAGGAAAATCGAAAATCAAGAAAGTTGGTAAAATGGTCGTTTTAGCATTCGAGGTAAGTTCGTATGTTAATAAGTATTAAATTTAATATGTTTAAATGTTTAACTGATACCATGTGTTATTTTGTATGTTATTATTGGATCATGAAAAATATAAAAAAAAAATTACGAGATTGTATTGAAAGATCAAAATTAAGAGAAATGCAGGGATAAGTCCATGGTTAATCCATGGCAAAGTGTGAAATGTAGGTATGGTATCATCCATACTGAGATATGAAATGTAGGTATGGTATCATCCATACTGAGTTCTGAAATGTAGGTATGGTATCATCCATACTGAGATATGAAATGTAGGTATGGTATCATCCATACTGAGATATGAAATGTAGGTATGGTATCATCCATACTGAGTTGTGAAATGTAGGTATGGTATCATCCATACTGAGTTGTGAAATGTAGGTATGGTATTAACCATACTGAGTTAAGAAATCTAGGTATGGTGTTTCCATACCAAGTTGTGAAATGTAGGTATGGTATTTCAATGAGGAAAACCATACTGAGTTGTGAAACGTGGCACTGAGCAACGACGTACTCAAATTCGTAAGACGTTTCCTAATTTGATAATAAGTAATACAAAAGGAGTGAATCAAATGAAAGAGATTGAATGATTATTAATATTGAGCTCAACTATGTGTACAAGAGAGTTACGAAATGGTTTCGGTCACATGCATAGTACTAAGTGCAGGTTACTATGTGTACCGAGATAGCCGGCTACAAGGGTGGTACCATGTGTAGGCCACCATGTATCTCATTATCATTACGATGAGTTCAACAGGAAAGTGACTAAGAGAAAATACATGTGATTGTGTGATGACTAAGTGTAATTGAATACAATCATGATATGAATAAGTGCAAGTATGAATGTGACCAATTGAGAAATGTGGCAAAAGTACGTATGAACAATATGTTCAATATGTAATCGGAAATTTGAAAGATTAGTATAAGCAAGTGATGAACACAACTAAAATGAAAGAGAGCAAAAAAAAATTACAATAGAACTGCTTTGGACAGCAGCAGCGATGTGAATTTGAAAAATCACCAAAAATAGTAGAAATTGAATTATAAGTTGGATGAGATATTTATTTGAATATTATTGAGTCTATTTTCATATAAAAGAAACAGAGAAAGCAAAGGATTTTTATATTTCAAGATATTTAAATTCTTGTGAGATTGGTTTAGAATGAGTACGTGATCCCCTGTTCTGACTTTGAAAAATCATTAAAAATTGTACAAAAATAATTATGGGATAAAAGTTATATGCTTGAAATCCTTAATGAGTCTAGTTTCAAATGATATAAATTATAACATCATTTGAATTTTTTACAAGGAGAAAATTGATTCGTGGTGAAAAGTGGTCAGAATAGTCAAACAGTGAAATAGGGGAAATTTTAATGAATAAACTGTACTAATTAGCTAAGCCAAAAATTCTGGAAATTTTATGGTATGAAGATATGTGAGTCTAGTTTCTGATAAAATTAACGGATCTTAATTTGGAGTTTTGTAGCTCGAGATATAAATGATTTAGTGACTATGACTCAAGTAGACAGCTTAAGATGAACATGAGAAAATGGTGGAACTATGTGTAGTTATGATTGCATTATCTTGAGAACTTGTTGTGAGGATTTGTCATGTTGAGGCCTTGATAAGGCTACAAATAAGTTGGGAAAGTAAGAACTTAGCATTATTTATGCAAGTTATAACGGCTTAGTAGTAAGCTAAATTCATTGCTAATGCTTATTATTTTTACATGTGAAATTACTAAGCTTTATAAGCTTACCCCCTTTTTCTTTTCCCATGTTACAGAGTCCTATTAAACAAGCTTGGATTGGAGGTCGTTGGAGATCGCTTCACACTATCAAGTTATCTATGTGTATCTTTATTTATAAATGATTTAAGTTATGGCATGTATAGGGACTTGACTAAGTCATTTTGTATGTGTTAAGTAATTTGACCAAATGTATTGTTCAGTCTGGTAATGCCTCGTACTCGGTCCCGGCATAGGATACGGATAAGGGGTGTTACACTTTTTGTCTAGGTGCAATCGGATCACCTATAAAATATTTTGGTCTGCGTAATTGGAGAAAACGGGTTCGGGAGACGGTTACGTGCGAGGAAGGGTTAGCACCCTCGCAACGCCCAAAATTGATACCAAATCGATTAATTAGTGTCCTTGTGTCGAAAATTTGAAAATATTTAGGGTATAAAATTTTTAAAGAAGGTTAACTAACCCTGAATTTAATTTCAAGATTAACTCGTTTCAAAGAACAAAAATGTCATAACCAGCACGTTAGGATATAACACGTTTATACTTTGACACCGAGATCATCTTTGATCTTCAAAACATATAAAAAGGGTATTTGGTTATTTAGTTGAACGAAAAATCGACACCCAGCACGTTAGGATGTAATTTTTTGTGCTTTTAAACACACAAATATTGCCTTGCTTTTCATTAAATCGGAATTGAATCTCAAGATTAACTCGTTTCAAAGGAATAAAAGTATCATACCCAGCACGTTAGGATATAACGCATTTATACTCTGACACCGAGATCATCTTTGATCTTCAAAACATATGAAGAGGGTATTTGGTTATTTAGTCGAACGAAAAATCGACAGCCAGCACGTTAGGATGTAATTTTCCGTACTCCTAAACACGCAAATATTACCTTGTTTTTCAAATAAGCAATCTTAAAATTGGCTCAACATACATTTTATTCAACCACTATTCGATAATGAAAAAAACAAAATATAATATCAAACATGGAATAATAATATGCGAATACAACTTCGTACAAATGGATAACAAAAAATAATAATATGAACATACAATCCAAATTATACAATAATCTCGCAACTCCTATTTTGAAAATACTAACGCTATTAAATAAATGGAAATTTAAAAATAAGCGTCACATGATGGAGTTCGAAATAGATAAAAAACCAAAATGAAAATAACTAATACAAAAAATAATAATATAAATGAATTTTAAAATAAATATATTATAAACAAAGAAAATCAGAATAAATAATATACAAATATATGTGAAATGAAACTTAATAGTAATAATTTATATATGAAGATAATAATATATAAGGGTTTTCGAAATAAACAAAAACATATAATGAAATATGGACTTAAGAGAAAATAGATTATATTAATAGATAAATTTAAAATATACATATATACATAAATAGATTTAAAAGAAAATATATATATAAAATAATATGAAATTAATAATATATGCATAAAAATAATTTAATAACAACAATAGATATTTGTTAGTTAATGAATAAAATACTATACATAATAGTTTGAATATAGTAAAACAATAATAATAATATTAATAATATTAGTAATAATAATATTTAAATAATGGCAGAGTAGCAAAATAATTAAAGAAAACAAAATATATAAAAAAAAAAGACTGAATTAGAATGAAAACAGAAATATGGGGGCGAAAGTCAAAAATAAGAGAGAACCAAAGGACTTAAATGAAATGCGCGCAAACGATCAGGGATTGAAATAGAAATTATTCCTGGTCGTGAAAACATTGCGTTTAAGAGAACTAAATTGCAAAAGAATCAGAGAGTGAGGGACTAATTGCATAAATAATACTTTTAAGGTGGAAACGTGCGGATCCGGGTCACAAATCGAGTTGACGCGCGGATCCCACACCTTCCCTAAATGGCGCCGTTTGCATTATGGATTAAAACTAAAAAAAAACTAAAAATTAAAGCATTTAGTTGTTTTTAAAACAAAATAATAAAAAACCTAATCTTTTTCTTTCTAATCTCTCAGCCGAAATTTAAAAGAACATCCAACCACTGAAACGCCATGGTCAACGGCGCATGGTGTTATACGATGATCCGTTTTGCCCTTAGAGCTGACCTTAAGGCTTTACCCTCCGATCTAACTCCGATTGCAACGGAAAAGACGAGGACAAACGTTTGGCAAGGTAAACTCCTCCCTCTCTTTTTATTTTTTTTTGTTTTGTTCTTTCGCATGCGGTAAAGAAGAAATAGAAAGCATAAAATGGGGAAAGAAAACCAAAGAAAACCAAATCCCAAAATAACCTTTTCATATTCTGTTTTTGCTTTTGAATTTTTTTGTATTGATTCGTGAAATCGTCCTCAAGTTACAATGGTTTGCCCTCTCTTTAAATGCCGAAAATCGAAATAAAAAAATACAAAGAAAAATATATTGCTCCTGTTGCTATCGTTTCTTTGTCTTTTGCAGGTATGGCCATCGTACGAAGGCGGACGTAGCGCGCTTGTGGGCGTGGAGGCTCGCTGGCAGTACGGAGGCCGTATGGAGGTGCACGTGGGTTGCTGAAGCGATGCAAGGTGCGCATGTGAGGGACGCGATGGCAGCAATGGAAAAGGGAACCCTAGGGTTTCTGTTTAGCCACTGGTTTTGGGCTATTCGTCATTGGGCCGTCACCATTCGTTTGGGTTTAGTGGTTTAGGGGCTGTATTGGTTTTTTAATATTGTTTTCTGTTTGGTTAATAATGGGCCAGAATTAGGATTGGGCTTGTAATTTTATTTCTGGGTTTTTGTAACTGTTTATGGATTTTTATGGACTTTTGTTTTTCTTTTTTTTTTGTATTTTATGGTTTAATCTGACGGGCTCGGACGATTTTGGGCTCTTACATGACTTATTTTGAATAGTAACCTTCGGTGCCGTCGTTACACTTGGCTGCACGAACGTCAAATTGGCAACCAATCATTGGGTCTTGGATTAAAAAAATATTTTTGGTAGGTGTCGCCGTTACCATTGGAGACACCCGTATGCATATTTTATATACCGATATAAATACATATATTCTAATTTTTAAAAAGACAATAATTTTTTTAATACGTGTCACCGTTATTATTGGCAACACCAAATAATGACAGGTAAAATTTGAATTTTTTTTTTTTGGTGTAACCGCTAATGTTGGTTGCACCGCCTTTTTGTGTTAGAAGAAGTTTGATTTTTTTTTTTTTGTCATGCCATTGATTTTGGCTGCACCGGGATATTTTTGCCCAAAAATTTTGAATTGAAATTAAAAAAAAATTAAGGGACAAGAGATGATAAAAAAGAGGAGGATGAAAATTAAAAAAATAATGAAAATAAAACTGGAAATGAGAAAAAAAGATAATGGAAGAAGGCCAAAAAAAAAAAGTAGGATAGATTAAAAAGAAACAATGTTTAAAATAACAAACGAAAATATAAAGAGTCAAATCGGGTCAGATAACCGGCTCGGTTCAGCCAAGGGTCTTGGGGCACCAAGCCTGCCACCTAACCCAATTTGACCCTTCAAGTCACTGGCCTGATGTATATATTCAAATATTTTCCTTCAAACCTACACTACCACTCCTACTATTATATGAATACATACATTACACATGGTCTCCCCACCCACCCTCCAACCCTCTCTTTTTTCTTTAAAAAAAGAAATATCAACCTTGACATTTTTATTTTAGTGTTCCCAAAAAAAACACTAAATGCTTTGTAATTGATAAAAGAAATTGTGAATTTTATTTATCCAAAAGCTAGAAAAGAAATTTGAAATTTGAAATTTAGACGGAATTTGAGAATCTCAAATTGTGATCCGTGATTATAAGTTTTGAATAGGTATGTGAGTTTATTATTGTAATATTTGGTATATAGAATAGTGATTTTTGAAGTTTAATTCTTTTTTAGAGTGATTATTAATTTTTAAATAATTTTGTAGAAATCACAATCAATTCTCTCTTTCAAACATTGGATCACACGATATTAATGATCAAGGAGGAGGTAAAAGATTTCTGACATATATATTTTCCTTATTTTTTATTTCAAAAATTGAATTAAACTTACCAAGTATTATAATAATAAACCCACATATGTATTCAAAAACTGTAATCAGGGAAGACCATATTTGAGAATTTCACCTGAAAAATTCAAGTTTCTTTTCTAACTTCCGGATGAATAAAATCCACAATTTCCTTTATCAATTGCAAAGAATTTAGTTTTTTTTTTCGGAGCACTAAAATTAAAACGGAAAGGTTGATATTCTTTTTAAAGAATAAATTGAGGGCTGGAGGGGCTATGTGGTGTAGCCTATGTATTTATAGGCCGTGACCGGAAGGGTCAAATCGGGTTAGTGGTAGGCTCGGTGTCGCCAAGACCCTTGTTTAAATGAGCTTGTCACCTGATTCGAGTTAACCTTCGGGTCATGGGCCTAACCTATATATATATTGTTTTTTCCTTCATTTTTTTTTTATTTTCTCATTTCAAGCATTGTTTCAAGCATTGGTAACGGCGGCACCTACTAAAATTATTTTTTTAGTCCAAGACCTAATGATTGGCTATCGATTTGATGTTGGTGTAGCCAAGGGTAACGGCGGCACCGAAGGTTATTATTCATGTAACATCCCACCCGACGTAGTCCTTATTGGTGATATGTGTGGGCAGAGTGTTGGCTAAGTATAAGTTAAGGAAGGCTAATTTACGCGCTATCTCTCAGTGTTGTGTTAAGTGTTGGTTGTCACGCCATGATTGGTGGACTGTTTGACTAATCGGGTAAGTCTGTAATGACTTGGTTGAAGGATTCGCATTTTGACAAAGTATAGGTTACAGATGTCTTGGCGTGGTCGTTGTGGGGAACCCGCAAAATAGTGGATTCTTTTGGTAAGTTTTGTGTGATGGACCCTCTGTTAGTATCTGCCAATGACGGACTGTTAGGTTGTGAACCCAATAAATTTCTGTATGAGCACGTGAGTATACTATATAGTTTTAGTTGATTTCTATCTCACTAGTCGAGTTTTTGATAGAGTTTAAGCAACTCAAATTATTAAGTAAATTTAATTTAAATATCAATATCTTAATTTGAGGAGAAAGAGAACATTTTAGTTCTTAAATTTTAACAAAATGGAATACATATTTGAAAATTTTGAGAAAGGTTTTTGGAAAAAAAATATTTTATAAAATTTGAAAAAAAATAAAAGAGTTTTTAATTTTAAATTTAATTAATGAATTCACCTTAATTTAAATTCATTTAAATGTAGTCAGTTTTTATTTTATTTTTCATCTTTCTATTCTAAAAGAATATGGTACCAATCATGGTTTTATGTTTTTATAATTGAAAATAAAAATTTATTTTTAATTACCAAAATGTAATTTTCAATTTAAAAACAATAAAATCTATTTTTTTTAAATCAAAAGTAAAAAAAAAACATAATAATATTTTAAAAAATCAAACTCATAGGCTTGCTTTTAACAAACAAATGTAATTGAATGGAAGTTCAACCATTCAATATTTACCTCTAATAGAATTCCAACTGAAACTCAATTCATGTCTCTAATTTCAATTAAAGTTTCTTAAATTTGCCTTTAGTCTTATATAAGCAAGATAATGCCGACGTGTCAACTCGTTGGTTTGACTAATCTGGTAACAGTCAACGACAAGCGGGCTTTGAGTTTGGGCTTCTCCAGATTGTGTCTAAACTAAAACTATTGAGAGACCCCAGGAAACTCCTCGAAGCCTTTCCTTTCTTACATTTGTCCGCCGTTCTTCTCCTTCTTCGTCTCCACGGCTGGCTGATATAATATTACAAGGTCGAAGAAAAAAAGAAACCAGACAGAAATGGAAAGCAATAAAGAGAAAATAGTAGACGACGTCGGTTCAGTAGTTGAAGCTATATCTGCTGATGACGATAACGCCGCTCCTCTTTATCAAGTCGAAAGCCTCTGCATGCGCTGCACCCAGAATGTACTTCTTTCTTTCTTTCTCTCTCTCCTTTTAATTTTATTATTAATTTAGTTCTTTTTTTATTTCATCATTTTCGTTTGTATTTAATTGATTTTTTTATACAGGGAATAACAAGGTTTTTATTGACCTCAATTCCTCATTTTAGGAAGGTAATTATCAAAGCGTTGAACTCTTTTTCCCTTTTTTTTTGGTTGAATTTTTTTAGTGATTTATGTTTTTTGGCTTTCAGGTCCTGCTCTCTGCTTTTGAATGCCCGCATTGTGGTGAAAGGTTATCTCGTTTGTTACTTACTGTATGCTTAAAACTGATGTTCCTTTTGAAAAGTTTTTTTTTAACGCTTCTATTTGTGTATATTAGGAACAATGAAGTTCAATTTGCTGGTGAAATTCAACCAAAGGGATGCCATTACCGTTTGGAGGTCCAACCAGGAGATCCCAAGGTTGTCGTCAGTGCTTGATTCTAATATAAAGTTCAATGCTTGCTTCATGTTTTATATTGTTTTATGTGTTTTTCCGTAAGCTTTGTCTACGATTTGAAGAAGCACTAGCTGTAATAAGTAGTAACTACGCCATACTAATAAGTCTCTTTCATGTAGTTGTTTAGCCGACAAGTGGTGAAATCCGAGTCTGCTACCATAAAGGTACATTTTCTTGCAATGATCAGGAACTCAATTTTATATTTCTGTTTATGTTTCATCGAGGATTGGCTCTAATATATATGTCTCAACTAAAATATTTTGAATTGTTCCTTTTTTCCTACATGGTTTATTTCTTCTTGTAGATCCCTGAACTGGATTTTGAGATCCCTCCTGAGGCTCAACGGGGAAGTTTATCAACGGTATTTACTCGATTCTCTTGCCTATCATGTTTATGTTGTATTTATCTGTTCGGTGCTTCACAGAGGCCACCCATTTATCCAATATATATGTTGGATTCTCTTCCTTATTTTTGCAATCAACTCAGATATTGTCTAATGCTTCTAGGTGGAAGGAATACTAGTACGGGCTATAGATGGACTGCAGGCCCTTCAAGAAGAACGCAAGGTTTATTTTGTGATTGACATTCAATGTTGATTGATGTTATGTAGTTTTCGGTACTTGACATGATTTGCTTTTACTGGACAGAAAGTGGATCCTCAAACTGGAGAGGCAATTGACCAGTTTTTGTTGAAGCTGAGAGCTTGCGCAACAGGGGAGTCACCTTTCACCTTCATCTTGGATGACCCTGCTGGAAACAGCTTTATTGAGAACCCGTAAGAGGAAAAATTTTATTTTTTAATGACCTTTTATGTTTTTATTTATGTGCTTATGCTTTAGGCATGATGGATTGTTCAAATGAAAAGCAGTTGTTTCCATGTAAATGATCAGAGTGTTTGTCACAGGACAAGAACTGAAATTTTTAAATTCTTTTTGCTTATATTTTAGCTTGAACTAGAAAACTTATTTGACTAGCACTTTTGATTGGATAGCTTTAGAGTTTTAGAAATTTTAAAATCTTAAGTTGCCTTAATCTAGCTTACATTAGAATGTTGTAATGTCATCAGGTTTGCTCCATCTCCTGATCCATCATTGAGCATCAAATTCTATGATCGAACTCCTGAACAACAAGCATCGTTGGGATATCTTGTTGACTCATCACAGATGAATGCTGATGCAGCTATGGAGGAAACAAGCAATGATGTTGATCAAATAAGAAGGCAACCACATGGATCAGTAGGAGCGGCAGCTGGTCAAAAGGCTATTGCTCAGAGTAATAGTGCTGAAATTGCGGAGGCTTTATTCAGGTATTCTGCACCAGAAGAGGTAAGCCAATTTCAACTGTTATATTAGATAGATTCATGGGAACAAATAAAAGAACCAAATTGATGAGAGGTGAAGACAAGTGATTTTCAGTGTAGTGCATTGACCTCTTATTGTTTGAATTCCAAAAACAAAGAAAGATAGGAGAGGGAGAGAGGGATTGTCATTGGCACTGGCAATTTAGTCTCTTCCTTTTCACTTCTGTCCTTAAAGTTGCTATCTTCATTTAAATGAAAAAGAAAACACACACACACCCCTCTATCTAAGTATGCTTAATTTTATAGTATACTAGGATTTAGCATTTTGTCTTAAATTCCCCTTATACCTATTTTTTCTGGTACTTTTTCTTGCCTTCAAATAGGTGATGACTTTCCCATCAACATGTGGAGCCTGTGCTGCCAGATGTGAGACTCGGATGTTTGTAACCAGTATCCTCTGTAATTGTCATGGTTTGCATTTCGAACAAAACAATATTTCTGCTACATGATCTGATCCAATTTTTGTGCTATACATAATGAGTGTATCTGAATTTGATTAAAAATGACTAGTTGTTTGTTCATTGTGCTTTCCATTTTTGGCTTGCTCATATATAAGTATGGAAGTTGTAGATGTTTCAAATATTGATATGTTGCTTTATCGTAGCAATTATAGAGGAGGTGAAGCAGATTCTAATGGTTCTTCATGAGTATTGTTACCATGAGTGTCAAGTGGAAAGATGCTTGCATCTCAGATGTCTGATCTGGAGTAATGATTTAATGATACATTTATCTTATTTTATGGTCACGACAAGCACATATCCCCCTCCCTGCCCAGACCTCTTGGCCTGTTGGCATCTTGGTTACAGACTTAGAATATTGTTGCAAAGCCTTTTTATCTGAATCAGGTGTCATCACATATGGTCTATTACAAAGTTTTATCTATAATTTTGTTGAGCTTAACCACATACAGGGATTCCATATTTTCAAGAAGTTATTGTCATGGCATCCACATGCGATGCTTGTGGCTACAGAAATTCTGAGGTTGGTGATGATTTTGCTCTTACTAGTCTTTTAGCCCAATTACTTTGTCGTTGTTAACCATGCTTAGCTTGCAGTTAAAACCTGGTGGGGCAATTCCTGACAAGGGAAAGAGAATAACCCTGTCTGTGAAAAACATCAATGATTTAAGCCGTGATGTTATAAAGGTTTGTTCTGATGACACTATATCATTTTCTTAGTGCATTGTGTTAATGACTAGTTTCTCAACAAAATGCTGCATTTCCTACTTGTTTGTTTGCACAAGTTAAATTCTTTATGCCTACATAGACTGGTATTCCCTTTTTTTCCTCTCTTTTTCGCAACAATGCACAAGTTAACAAGACAAATATAGTGCGTTTGTTTGCAATAGTCACTAGTTCTTAATTGAATGTTTTAAGAGTTTTTAGATCTTTGCGGATGTAATTTGTTGAGGTAAATCTACAAAGTTATGTTTTGGCCAAAGCAGCCTTCCTTTGAGAAGGGTGTCTAGTGGCAATTTGTATTTGATGTAGACAATTTTCTTATCTGAATATGAGAGTGAAATGTAAATAAACAACCCGAGCTTCAATTAGAGGGAAATCAAGGGAAAAAGGAAATATAAGGTTGCAATAGGGATTGTTAGCAATCACACTTAAAGGCTGATTGCATCCACAGTATTATCATATCTTGGCCATATAAAATATATTTTCATGGCTGTAATAGGTACTAATATAATCATTAATTTAGTTTGCACATTTAGCAATTTAAGTTAACATTGCATCCCCTCAAGTTTTTGATACATTTATTACATTGGGCGTCACCTTTCCCTCAAACATGTAATAAACATTTCATGGGATTGAAATGGCATGTTTTGCCCGTTCTTTTTTCCATGCTTATGGTAAGGTATCTAACAAGTGGTTTTGTAAGTTTATCAGTCAGATACTGCAAGTGTAAAAGTCCCAGAACTTGATTTGGAGCTAGCTAGTGGCACACTTGGTGGGGTTGTTACAACGGTTGAAGGTTTGATTACCAAAATTAGTGAAAGTGAGTACTTTATTACTGTGAAACTCTGTTTGATTGTTGATTCTGTTATTTATAGCTCTTTTTCCTTCATTGTTTGCTAAGTTTGAGCACTTCACCCTCAAATTGTTCTCTTCACAACCTCGTTTAGGTGTTCCAGAAGAGAGTGAGACTAAATTTCGTTTGCTTGCTGATTCTGTTGTTTATAGTCCACATCCACCTTTATTTACTAAGTTTGAGCCTTTCACCCTGTAATGACTCTATCTTACAAGCGATGCTTTATATTTCTAGAGCAGAGTGAGGCTAGTTTGCTACTATGTACAGCGTAGACCTCCACATTTTCATTTGGCTAAAACTTTTGCTTCATTCCTAGGTTATTCAACCAAGTTCCCTCTATTTGCTTCCACATTTTTTTTTTATTTGATGTTCTTGGGCAAATATCACTCCCTTGTTTCCTCATTGCATGAGTTTGACATGAAGTGCTTTAATTATATATCTTATGCATATTAATTGTACTATTCCCAAACTTTGTGTTCAGGCCTTGAGAGAGTGCATGGATTTACTTTTGGAGATAGTCTTGACGAATCTAAGAAAAACAAGTGGCTAGACTTTAAAGCAAGGTTGAACAAGGTACCATCTCAACACTGCCTCTGGTAAAATTTTATGTAACCTGGTTACATAGAATGTTGGTTCGTTTCAGCTCTTCCCGTCAGTATGCCTGTGTGCCATTTCAGTTTCTTGATAAATACGAGTGTCTAGAATGCATGTTCTTTATCAATTAATAACTTAAATTTAAATATGTGTATTTAAAATCGAGGATAGATTGAGATGTGTAGCAATAAACATGCAAAATTAACGATGAAGATTACTGCCTCATCTTCCTCAAGACTTAAACCATACATATGACCCATATATTTGTTCTTGTGTTTTTGTTTCATGTATATGGGGAGGATATGGAGATATTTTGCATCCGTTGGTCCTTGACACTTTTATTTCTTGCAGAATGAGATAAACATCAAATGATCTGTACAAGTAAAAAATGAAAACCTTAACCTTTTTTCTTCTCACGGAGGAGTCTGGTTGCTATTTTGCAGATTTTGAGCATGACAGACCCTTGGACTTTAATTCTGGATGATGCATTAGCTAACTCTTTTATTGCACCAGCAACTGATGATATTAAAGATGACCATCAATTAATTTGTAAGTTCTCTAATCTTGACAAAGAAGTGCTACCCCCTTTGCCATTCTTTTCCAATAATTCTTATGTTGGCTCTTTTCCTTTGTACAATTCAACAAATTTGGATTGTTTCTGCAGTTGAGGAATATGAGAGATCATGGGAACAAAATGAAGAACTGGGCCTGAATGACATCGACACCTCTTCAGCTGATGCTGCTTACAACTCAACAGGGGTGACATCCAATGAGAACCCCCAAGAATTAGTGAACTGCAAATGATGTGTGATCGAGAGCAAGCATTGGATCAAACTGTGCTGTGCAAAACTATTCATACTGGCTGCTGGACTGAAACAATGTATTCCTAAAAGATTTAGAGCCAGACTGCAATTTTGAGGCTTCATATATACTTATTACTGTAAAATTATACTGTAAGAATTTTTTGTCTACTATGACTAAATTTTAGAATTATGTTTGCTTTGATGTTTCTGCTTTGTCATTCATATATTTTTGAAGAGCTGACAATTTCGGATTGGATACAATTACAAGACAAAAAACCCCCTGTTAATGCCTTAATGTTCTTGCCTGAGCACATACAAAATCATACACACACAAAGCAATGTTGTGTAATGTTTAATCAGTAGCATTTTACTCTCTTTTTTTCCTATCCAATTTTGCCCTAAAATATGATGATCATTAAGTTTTGAGAAATACCCAAAATGAATAAAAATTGTATTAAAGTTGCTTATTAAGAATAGTACAAACTTCCCTTTCCAAAAAGGCATTACATTTTCGAACTCTATTCAGATGGTGGTGATGTGCCATCAACAGGTTTCCCTTTCTCCCTCATCTTGGCCATAGCTTGTTTCATTGCTTCCTTTCTCTTCTTGCTAGCTAACACTTTCGCCTGCACCCCACTCACACTCGGGTCCTTTTTCTCCTCTGTTGGTGGAGGTGCCGGCCTTCTAGCTGCATTTGCTTGCCTCTGGTCACCAACATTCAAGCTCAGCATTGCCCCTGCCAAGCTCAATGTCACAGTCCTGCACCATAGAACCCAACCCCACAAACATAACATAATGCCGCATTATTTGCATCCTCCATAACATAAAACGGACAATGTTGAGAAGTTATAATTTGTCTGTTTGAACTTCAAACCCAGAAGTTTAACAAGTTTAGCAAGTATCAGTCAGGGTAATTCTCTAGCTTAGAGAGTAAAGCATAAGATTTCCCCTCACAAGTCACAGTTAAACACCAGAAATTAAGGACTAAACCCAAACATTTAGACCCTTTCTATGATACTGCAAATTTTTCAAACATGGGCATATTAGTATATGCGTACAATGATACAATATAAAAGGGCTTCAATATGCAAACCTGCGAAGAACAAGTTTATCATCCAAGACATGATGGGGTGTCTGGTAAGAAGCTGACACCGTCTGCAATCTTAAAGTAGGAATGTGAGATGCAAGCTTGCTTGATTTGGCAATGGGGGTTATTGCAGTGGCTGGAACAGGAGTTAGTGAATGTGCCATTGACACTCTCTCTGCCTCAAGTCTCAACCTTGAGGGACTTGTTTAAACTCCAATAAATAAAAGAGCCAACATTTTTTTAGGACTTAGTTATAGTCGAATTGTGACGTGGAATGAGAGTTTTGAGCGGATAGTGTTTGTAGGCTTGGAAATAAACAGATAGGAAAACTCATTGGTTGCGACTCGATAAGGTTGTTTTGTTGTGGGACCCTTTTATGACCTTAAGATATCTCTGTTCGGTCCTTATGCTTATTTACAACATATAACTTTAATTATTTTATAGTAAAGATTTTTATTTATTTATATATATATTTTATTGTATTTTGTAATATATTTGTCAAATTATTTATTTATAGAGTATAATGGATTACTATTTTGTACATTGACAGTATTTTTTTATTCTACAAATAGATTTAAAAATTTATCATATGTCTATATTTTTAAAATATTTATTTTTTTAATATTTAATTATACTTTTATAGGACATTTACTAACCCTTAACCCAGTTTGTAGAGTTCAAAAACTCTACTGATAGTGTACCAAATATTATTTCATATTTAATATGAAAATTATCTTGTGGAGTTTTTTAAATTTTATAAGCATATTAACGGTATTAAAGATGTTGTATAGGGTACATTAAAATTTTAAATATATAAATCAACGGAACACTTGTCATACTATTAACCATGGTAGTTAATATCGTACCAGTCGATATGTATCATTTTGATCCTAAATCGGTATTAAGTCTTGTATGTTTCTCTTTAATCAACATTTTAGTGTATTTTAGCCTATTTCAGTCACTATTGGTGCATACCAATTGGTACAATAATTTTAAATTATTGATATGTTAAGCCAACTTTAATTTTTTTTCTTAACTAATTTAAATTTTTTAAAAATTAACAGCTATTAAATCAAATTATTGAACTTAATTAATAATTTTAAAACTTATATTTACATATAAATATATTTACATGAATGTAATGTAAATATATATACATGTATATAAAATATATAAAGGTTAGTGTTTAGTACATGGGCAGTGTATTTTTTTATTTCACAAGTAACCTTACAAAATTACCATGTGTATTTTTTTAAAATATTTTTTTTAGGATTTTACTATACCCCTGTAGGATACTTGTCAACTCTTTACTCTACTTTTGGAATTTAAAAACTCCACTAACATTATACCAAATATTGTCCTATTATATAAATTATTTTTCACCAAAATAATATATAATTTATTAAAAACTAAAATTTAGACAATAAATATATATACGAAAAATATTTAAATATATATAATTTATTAAGAAGTAAAAAATTAGATTATAAATATATATATATGACAAAAGTTTAAAAACATTGATAAACTTGATACAGTACACTAAAATATACCAATACCAATACAGATCAATACTAAAATAAAAATGGTACACTTACCGGTACAGTTAACTACCTTGCTCTTAACCTTCTTGTGATGTCTAAAAAGCTCCACATGTATCAAATAATTACTCCTTTATAGATGAGTTTAAGGTATAACATAGGTAGAGATAGTAAAAGATAATATATGAAAATAAATAAGACATTTGTCATTTGTGGAGAAACTTAATAAGTTCATAGTAAAAGAGAGTTAAAAAAGAGAACTTCATTAATATTTTTAAAAATATATATATATAAATAACATAGCATATAATAATCCTTTAATAAAATACAAAAATTTAAACACAAATATTATAAAACATTCCCTTCAAACCAATCATCTTGATATAAGTTTTGGCTGAATTTATATAAATTTTCTTAACAATCTTCAATATTTGCTCTACATACCATATTATTTCAGTATAATCCTCAATTTAGATGGCATTTATAGTCAAACAATTTCTTTGAAATTAGGAAACAAGTAACCTTAAATGGAACTAAATTTTTACTTTGAGACCTTCATAAACCTTTTTAAGTGTTAGTGATGAAGCTTTGCAAAGCTAGCCTGTGACAGGCTAAAATTGCATTTCACAAGCAACTAATATCCAAAAATCTAATAATTCAATTACACTCGAATTGCAAAAAATAACAAAAATTCTAAACAAATTTGAAACAAAATGTGAAATAAGTTCAACCCCTTACAAAATGCAACTCAGTTCTGGACAAAACTGCAGCCAACAGCAATGTATAATAAGAAAAGCATGGAACAATTTTAGTGCTTTGAAATGACCATTCCTACATTTAATCCTCTTCCTCTGAATCAGCACCAGCAGCGGCATTAAGGGTGTGTAACCGTTCAATCAATTTAGCTTTCCTTTCCTCATATGTTAGCTTCTTCAAGTTGAACCTGCAACAGAGAACACGAATATGGTAAGAGATCCATAAAGAAACTTAAATACAAGTTTTAATGGCATTCACACAAATTGCACTGCACTCAACACTGACCTTTTGTGCTGCTTAGGAGGCTCCTTTTCAGTCTTCTTTGCAGTTGGATCAGCTCGGATAGCAGCATGAACTTTCTTGTACAAGGACTCGATGTTATCAGCCTCAATTCCCCTCTTAATATACTCGCTGAAGTGAGATTGATACTTCTCAGGTTCATCTTCCATCAAAGTCTACAAATCGATAATGTCCCATTACGGATGGAAAAGGGATAAAATATGAATCTTTATATCACTGAATTCAATGAAAGAGAGATACTATTATGGATAACATCTTTTACCCTCATATATGCAGCAACATGGCCACCATATATGTACTTGCTGTGAAACTCAGCATCAAGCTGCTTGTTGTCCTTGGAGAACCCAGCAAACCTCTTGTCGCTATGAGGAATATCCAAACCAGCATCCAAGGCTCCCTGTTAAGATCAAAGCAAATTCTATTAACTCGAAATGTCAGACTGCAGTGAATGAAAGGATCTGATCCTGTACAATTACTTCGATTCTAGGGCACATATCAAAATTGAATGTTTCAAAAATATGTACTCAAATAGTTGGTTCATTGAAGGGGAAAGGTACATACTAGAAAATGGTATTATTTAAAACAGAGTAGAACCGAAAATATATCTTTTATGATACCTTTAGAGCACCAAAAACACGATTGCCAGTGGTTGTCCTGATCAGTCCTACATCAAGGAGAGCACGGAAAGGCCTCCTTGTGTCAGTTGGCTCAACTGAGAAATCCTCTCCAGTAGCCTAGTAATATGTAATCCATCAATAAAGAAACATCATGTAGGAAACAATATCCATTATTTTTTTTACCAGAAAATGGTGGAAAGGCTGTATATATAATACCTCTACATTGCCCTGATACTCTTCATCCATTTCAAGCATCTTAAGCACACGGCGCCCCAACAGCAAACCAGTGCAATAAGCTGTCGGAATTTACCAAAAGCATGTTAAAAAAATAAATTTTTATTTTACAGATAATCCAAAGTCAATAAATAGAATACCTGCAGCATAGTTTGTAAGACCCACTTCAAGCCCATATCGTGGAAGCTCATGTGAGTAAGCAGAAGCAAGAACCATATCACCAGCAATATTAGCAGAAACTATTTGTGCCGTGACATCTTTGTTGCTCTAATCAAAACGTCAAGGTTTACAAACTAAAAATGTCTCCAGGAAACAATTGAGAATGTCTTCAATGAGAACATCAGAATAAAAATAAAGCACTAAAAGTAGAGTTATTAATCAAATACACAGTACTTCAATTGGATTACTTCATTTTCATGTCACAACATATGCTAGGCTAATATTTCTGCAATTAAACAAAATTAGACTTTGGTAGGAAATTTCCGATTTTTCAACTATTTGGTTGCTGAGCTAAAAGTATAATGACAATGTGACAATATACAACTTTAAGGATACAAATCGGACAACGAATCGGTACTTAGGAGTGTTGTACTTATTCTTGTCTTGATTGATTAGGCGAATCCTAGCCCGGTAGTCAGTCTTTCCCTCTACACATAATAAATTCAATAAATCATATCAGAAAGTCGCTCAAAAGCCAGAAGATCAAATAGTATTTCTAAAATTATAAACACAAAGTAACCATTATACAGAAACAAATACCTCTCCTTCTCTTGTATGGAACCTGAAACCGCTTAAAGTAAGCTTTGGTTTTCTGAGCCTTGACAAATGCCTACAATGACCAAAGAGAACCTTCATTATTCTAGCACCTTATCGTAGAAACAGTGATTAAACCCCCTCATTTTACTATAAAATGACTACCAACAAATCGCAAATCAAAATAAAACCAACCTATTAAAAAGAAAACTAAAGAGTGATTACTGGGTGAATGAAAAAGACCTAGAGTGGAAAAATGATCAATACTCAAAAAGCCATCAGATTCCATTAATATCCAAGCAGTTTGATAAAGTTTTCTTAGAGCCCTTCATACGAAGAGAAATATCTTCAAGTTGAAAAAGATGGGAGAGCGTAGACGTTAGAAAGACTTACCATTTTGAAGCTTTGATCTGAGAGGGAGGGAGGGAGGGAAAGACGGCTAAAGGGGGAGGAGGAGGAGATAGATTATATAAAAGGTAGTATAGAACTTAAAAACCCTAATATCGAGAGACCATGATAGACTTCAGATCAACGGCTAAGATCTTCTTCTTCTTCTTTTTGCTTAAATTGCTTTCTCTAGGGTTTCGTTTTGGGCGTATGGGTTTATGAAAGGGCGTAATGGTATTTTTGGTCATTTACTCAATTAAATTGGGTATTAACTAATTTCAGGTCAGCAATAAAATAATAATAATTTGAGGTGAAATTTTGATATTAATCCTTCTACTAGATGTAACTCAATTTGGTCAATTTTCTTTCAAAAAGAAAATTGGTAAATTTACTTCATGTATTTGTCATATTCGTAAATTTTAGTTTTTATAGTTTTCGAATTTTAAAATATTAACTTTAATCTAAATAATAATAGTTAATTCGTTAAGTGAAATTATGCTATCAGTCGCAAATTGTGAATTTAGTTCATATTCTTCAATTTATTCATTTTTAATTCTTACATTTTTCAAATTTTAAAGTTTTAATCCAAACACAAAATAATAGCAATTGAATCATTAATTAAGATGATATTATTTCTTGTGAGTATTATATAAAATAGTAAATTAACATAGTATTATATATTTGATAAATTGTAAATTTTAACTTAATTAATTTAACGATTATCATTTAATCGAGATTAAAAATTAAAATTAAAAAAATTAAAATTAAAAATAATCAAATTAAAGTGTAAGGAATAAAATTGTAAGCGGTGATGATGTACATGGAAGCCATCATCAAGATACATTGGTAAGTGAATTTGTCAATTAAGATAAAGCAGAGCTTAGAACGCTAGCATTGGACCATGATAATTCACAAGCTTTTTTAATTATTCTCTAAGGATCAATTCTACTAACGAGAACATAATTGAAATATTAGAGAATGAAAATAGATATAATGATCTTAAAATGAATGGAGTGGGTATTGATGAGATGACCCAATTCTTGTTGTAAAGGTGAGCATTCGATTGAATCTAGTGAAAAAATTTTGAGTTGATGAGTCATGTTTTATCATCCCAATTTGATTTGAAAATTTTTCAAATCGAGTTGAGTGAAATAAAATTTGAATCGAGTCAAATCAAGTGAAATATTCGAGTTAAATTAAAAAATTAAATATGTCAAATTAAAATATTGTTACAATATAACTAATTTTGTTAGAGTATATAAATTTGAAACTATATATATTTGAAAACTTTTTCAAAGTAAAATAATAATAATAAAAACTTTAGTATAATAAACTTGAATAATAAATTAACTTATTTGAAGATTGAAGAAAGAAGATGAATACAAAAAAAATGAGCGAATGAGCATAGGAGAATGACGCCTCTTCTTTATATAACTTTTCCGCACTCGTTCACCAAAACCATTTCATCAACATCAAATTTAATGTTCCTCGTCATAATGTAACGAGACTAACAATAATTGAGAATTTACTAAAGAAAACCCGTTCTAATGTAACGAGACTAACAGTTGAAATCTAACTATTTACTAAAAAGTCCATCAGATTCAAATTTACACTAGAATCCGCTTAAACAGAAAGTTTTTCTAATTTAATATCCATAATTGTTGTGACACTTAATCTTTAACATTTTTGGGTGCGACACCCAAAGTATAATTGAAAACAAGAAAAGTGACAATTATTAAGATATTGAGGATGCACTTTGGTCAAGAATGACTCTCTAAAATTTGAAAAAAAAAAACAAATGGAGGAAAGATGTGCAATTGTCCACTAATAATAATTGAAAATACGCGAATGAGCCTCTTACTAATTCTGATATTAAAAATTTAAGAAAATTTTGTGAAAAACATAGAAGAAATAGGTAGGGTTGAGATGCTCTTCAATTTATTGCTAGATTGTAACAATCATGGTTATCAACCAATAATAGAATTAAGAATATAGGAAATGTGCATAATAGTTTCAATTTGAATGTTTTAGTGTTGGATTGTGAAAATATGAGATTCTTTCATTCAACAATAAGACTACAAATAATGAAATTAAGTTATATGTTTCATAAAGGTAGTTCTTTCTTTTCACGAAGGAAGTTTGGATTAATGAAGATTTTGAGTTCATTTTTTTCCACGATAGATGGTAGAGCCAATGGAATTTCATCATCCATTGTTAAACAATGTTTTGTTGTCTTATGTCCAAATTAAATCCTTTTTTATATTGTTTGTCTTGTTCAATAAGTGTTACTTTTTTTTGTTGTTGTTAAATTTTTTTTATAAGATATACAAATTTCATGGAAAAAAAAGTTGAGTTAAAAGTAAAATTTTTACTCTTGGTATATATGTTAGTAATTTAATATTAATCAAAAATATTTTTGAACCTAGATTCTTTAGTTATTAGATCAATAAATAAAAAACTCATGCTAGATCGTTACTAAATTAACGACAATTGTGACTAAAATATTTAATTTCAAAAAGTTGAGTGAATAAATAAAAAAAAAACTAATAATTGAGTGACCAAAATAGAACAAACTTAATAGTTGGGTGACTATTCTTGTACTTTACCCTATTTATTATGAAATTATATATAAATTTAAAATTAAACATTTTTACACATTATTTATAATAATTATTTTATGTATCACAAACATAAATTAAATTAGGGTAAACTATACCATTAGTCACTAAACTATGTGTAAATTTTCGTTTTGATCACTTAACTAAAAATAATCACATCATAGTTGCTGAACTATTCAAAAGTTTTCATTTAAGTTATTGAACTATTCAAAAGTTTTTATTCCAGCGAGCTCCAAGCGACAATTCAAAGACTGGTACGGTGGATTGATACCATCGACGACTAGAAAAACATACTTAGATCGAAGCCAATCTTACGATCAGTGTCGGAGATAGAAGAAAAAAGTTGTTTAAATTTCGGTTCACAAATTCTTGACATCTAAAGTTGTTTCATGAAAAAAAAACTAAATTATAAAAGATAAGGGAAAAGAGAGTTTTTTGTTGGTGCAGGCAGTGTGAACAGAGAAAGTCATATAGTATCAATTTTAACAATCCCATAACTTAAATGAAAACTTTCAAATAGTTCAGTGACCAAAGCGAAAACTTACCTATAGTTTAGTGACTAAAATTGTAGTTTACCCATTAAATTATTATACTTACACGTGTTTTACCTGCACCCCTCAGAGACATTCTTCAAACCTCCACACTTCATAAACACTTCTCAGACAACCCCTCAGAGACAATCTCTCGAACACACCCCTCGCAACTGCTCCTAGGCTATTCACCCATGTGAGCCTCGCTCATTAACAGTCAATTCTAACGTGAACTGTCATTTCACATTCAAAATGATTAACAATGCATCTAATCAACACTCAACTTAGACCTACGGTAACAAACACTTGGCCAACTTGCCTCAGACTCATCTATGGGAGATGACATGTGACACTTCAAGATCTTGACTAAATGACTAAAGGTATAAACCCATAGCCCCGACTGAGAAGGGGGAAATCAAAGTACATAACAGTTCCTGGTTTCACTTCAGGCAATCTATATTCCGCGATGGTCACCATGTTGTATCCTACTCCATCCTGTAAAATGAATATATGAGCAAAAATAATGCTAAATGAAAAATAATCGTACTCTATATTCTGAGAAATGATTGTACAAGCCCAAAATTGTCCGGGCCTATCGAACCAAGCCCATTAAAAAATCCAATAAAAAATAAAATAGTCCAGTCTCTTTACAAGCCAAAACACAAACCCACAAAGCCGAATTACAAAATCCAAAATGGCCCAGTTTACAAATAGGCCCAAAACGTTAAAATTTTTCAGGAAAATTTAGGGTTTTGAAACCCTAAAACAACTCAGCGCCGCAGCCTCTACCCATGTGCCAGTCACCAACCCCCACGACCTTCTGTCTGCCACCACCACTAGCGCCGTTTACGCCTCCTCCACTTCCACTTGCGCCCCACAATCTGCAAAAAAGAACAAAAAAACAACAGAAGCCACGAAAAAAAAGTAAATATTGTATTTTATTTCTTTTTTGATTGGTTATAAAAACCGAATGGAGACTCTGTAAGAGGGACCCTTTTTTTGGAATCAATACAAGAGCAATAGATCTAAAAAGCAAAAAAAAAAAAAAAAAAAAAAAATCAAACCAAAAAAATCAAAAACATCCGAATAGTAGTTTACGAAGTATTTTTATTTTTCTTTCCTTTTTTCTTTTTCTTTTATTCGCAAATACGTATATATATACACATATAAAAAAAACATAAAAAAAAACCTATCTTTCTGTAATTTCCGGCCACCGCTGGCGGTGGTCCCCTCGCTGGAGTCTGGGTGTCTCCCTTGAAGGAGTTGAGAGAAAAACAAAAAGGGAAAGGAAATTTTCTTTTTGAGAATGGTAACAGAAATGAAAGAAAGAAAAAAATTGGCCTTAAATAGCCCCTCAAAACGACGTCGTTTTGGGGCTGGCCCTTAACCCCCAAAACGACATCGTTTCAGCCTAGCTGACTCGATCCGACCCGCTCCAGCCTAGGATCCGCATGATTTTGTTTGGAGGGGTTAATTGCGCATTTAGCCCCTCCTCTTTTTCATGGCTTCACGATTAATTTTTTTTCTTTTTCGATTTTGGCCCAATAATGTTCCCTGATTTCAATTTGACCCCCTCCTTCCAGCGCACCATTTTAAATGGGGCTTATTGTTGTTTCGGACCCTCTAGGTTGTGCGCGCGTTGCAAATAAATCCTTTCCCCTTTTATTTTACTCCGAATTGACCCCAAACTTTTGTTTTTAAATGCAATTAGATCCTTCTCTTTAGTTATTTTGCAATCTTTTAGTCTTATTATTATTATTAGTGTTATTATTACTATCTTAATATTATTACTATACTATTATTTTCACGTATTATTATTATTATTACTATTATATTGTTACGTTGCACATATTTTGTATTTTTATTATTATTATTATTTTATTATGGTATTATTATTATTGCTATATTTGCTACATTATTATTATTATTATTACTATTATTATCGTTATATTTATTATTATATTTTTTAATGTCATCTTTTTATTTTTGTTCTTATTATTGCATCTTTCATTATCATGTTTAGCTAATTTCTCGCTTTCGTCGTTACATCGCAATTCAACATTTTATCTTTTATTTTATTTTTTTATTTCATAAAAAATGAGTCTTCACAAAGGTAATATTAATGAGTTCGGGAATTCAAAATTTTGTGCCCAATCGTGCTGGGTACGACTTTTTGTTTAACCGGACAAATGGATATTCTTTCAACTTTTGTTTCTATTCTTGAATAAGGTGCTATTTGCGTGTTTGAAAGTTTGAAAAGATCGTGCCCAATCGTGCTAGGTGTGTCTTTTGTATGACCAAACGAGCAAATACCCTTTCCAAGACTTCAAAAAAATGTGTGCTTGGAGAATTTTGAAGACGATCTTGAATTCAAGGATTTAGGTTATCGTGTCCAATCGTGCTGGATGTGAAACTCTATTCCTTCGAAAGAAGGGAAACTCGATATTCAATCAAGTGGTTAGAAATAAAAAAAAAAGAATAAAATTTCAAAATCTTTTCAAACTTTTCGACATTAGGACATTGATTAATCAATTTGGTACCAATTTTGGGCGTTACGAGGGTGCTAATCCTTCCTCGCATGTAACCAACTCCCGAGCCTATTTTCTCGAATGTTCGTAGACCAAAACACCATTTTAGTAAACTGAAACGTTTTATTAAAACGAAGGTGATCCGATCACACCTAAACAAAGGTCGGTGGCGACTCCCGTTTTTATTTTCAAAGCCCAAGTCCGATTCCCGCCTCTATTCCAAAAGGAGGACGGTTTCGACAGCTTGGCGACTCCACTGGGACTTAATAAGAGAGTCAGGCCGTAAAATTGATTATTCTTTGTCCTTTTGTCGAAAATTTGGAAGATCATTTTTTTTAAAAAAAAAATCATGTTTCTTTTGACGCATCTGTTCGTGCTTTAACTGCGATAATGTTGAGTCTCATAGGAAATTTCTGCATTCATTTTTTGCATGACCGTTGTGGTCACACCCTTGAGTGGAAGTGAAAAATTATGCCTTCGTGAGGTTTTCACCTCCGCATGGGCTAGTGGAATGCTTCCGGAATACATCCGTACCTATGGTTCCGTGAGGTTTTCACCTCCGCATGGCCATAGGGAAATGTATTCCCCTGAATTGAACTTGATCCGTATGAGCCTATAATGGGTGAGGATCGAGGAATCTGCTAGTTCTGGTACCCTTCCATTAGAACTGAACCACATATAGAGAGAGACCAAGGAGCCTACCCTAAGTAGAGCCACGCCAAACCCCTAGCGGTCACCTGAATAATTATTCTCTGTTTGCTGTTTCTTTTGCACTGACGTGCTGTCTATTGCATTTGCTTATTCTCTTGCACTAACTTGTTTTCTCTTGATTTGATTGCATTGCATGCATTTTCATATATAAGAGGTGTCGATTCGGGTTTGATTGCTGAGCTAGAAAGTTTGCCGTGGAAAATGACTTTCTTGATAAAGTGGAATATAATATGGTTGTTCAAACATAGTCCAAGCAAAAAACAAAAGGGGGCTGAATAGCACACAGAAGAATACAAGACCTTGCTTGAAGATTCAAGCCAACAAAGATTGTTTGGGAGTCACCATGTCTCAATTTTCTGAAAGAAGCTCATGAACATTGCGGAGGATAAATGAGTTAAGAGGTTCGGTCTGGACCAAGCAATAAGGAGCTAGAAGAAGCATCCATTTGGAAGTTCACGGGACATGATCATAAACATCCGATTACGAAAAAGAGGATTCTTGTTTGTACATGGACTATGAGGACAAAGCCGTATTTATAATCCATTTTATGTAAAGAGCTTTATTTTCTTAAAAAGCTTTCTAAATAAAATTGAATTATAATCAACGCCTCTCTTTCTTTTTCGCATTCATTTCATGCATTTGCATTAGCATCGCATGCATTTACATCATGTCACATGCATAGAGAGAGTCTAATACACTGAAATCATAACAGTGAGGAAGAGAGAAAAATGAAAGAGAATCTGGAAGCTGAACATCCGTACGGTACCCACACTAAAACAAAGAAAATGGATTAGAGACTAGAACAATTCCAAAAGGAGATGCAGGACCAAGTGCAAGCACAGGTGCAAGAACAGCTAGCCAAAATTCAGCAAGACATGATAAAATCCCAGAGGGACATGAGGTTTCAGATAGCTCAAATGACCCAACTGTTGAACAGGCTTATGGAGAGAGGAAAAAAACCCCATGGCTATTACTGGAGGGGAAAATGAAGATATTCCCTCAGGATCTACCCTACCGCAAGTGCCTTCACAGCATGAAGAATATCCCTAGAGGCCATCCGTCACAATTAGGCCTCAACAAGGGCAAGCTAACAGTGGATCCCCTATGAATTTCCAAGTGGGCTTAGGATCCAACCCGGGAGATGACCCTATTAACCTTATGGTACCGGATTTTGATGAAATGGAGAAAGAAAAGAAAGCTGAACCAAAGCAGATGAAAGATCGCTACAGATGGTTGGAGGAGAGAGTCAAAGCGATAGAAAAGACTGAAACCCATTGCGGAATTGATATCAAAGAGCTAAGTCTGGTCCCAAACTTAGTACTTCCACCAAAGTTCAAAACTTCGAATTTTGAAAAATACAACGGGACTAGCTGCCCTGGAGCACACCTAAAAATGTTCAGTCGACGAATAGCGGGACACGTTGATAATGAAAAATTATTGATTCACTACTTTCAAGATAGTCTGGTTGGGTCCGCGGCCAAATGGTACGATCGGCTCAGTAGTACCCAAATCAAGACATGGAGAGACCTGGCCCAGGCCTTCATAAAACATTACGGCCACATAGCAGACATAACTCCCGATAGAGTCACTCTCCAAACTATGGAGAAAAGGCCAAATAAAAGCTTCAGGCAGTATGCTCAACGATGGAGAGAGGTAGCCACACAGGTTAACCACCTCTTTTAGAAGAAGAAGCAGCCACACTCTTCATCCATACTTTGAAAGCCCCTTTTATCAATCACATGTTTGGGAGTTCTATGACAGATTTTTCAGAAATTGTGAGGTGTGGGGAAAGGATAGAACATGCAGTTAGGTGTTGCAAGATAAAAGCAGGGGAAGGTCCCAGAAAGACGGCCCTGAAGAAAAGAGAGGGAGACATAAATAACGTGAGTGCCCATGACAAGTCAGTCACCCTGAATCAACCCAGTACCATAATTACCGACTGTCCAAGATCACATAGACAAGAACCCAATATAAAGCCGAATATGGAGAAACTCCAGTTCACTCCAATCTACATGACGTATGGGCAACTGTACTAAAAATTATATGACACACATGTTGTCGCACCCCATTACTTGCAGCCCCTCCAGCCTCCATACCCTAAATGGTATGATGCAAACGCATAATGCGAATACCATGCGGGGGTTGTTGGACATTCAATAGAAAACTGTCTCACCTTCAAGAAGTTGGTGGAAAAGCTCATTCAAATGGGTGTTGTAAAAGTTAACGATACAGAACATCCATTGCCCAATCACGCTAATAACGGAGTGAACATAATGGGGGAGAAAGTAGGAAAAAGAGTGAAAATGAATGTCGATGAGGTAAAAACCCCGTTAAATTGGGTTTGGAAGCAAATTATAAACAAAGGCTTAATCACGCGACAGCCGAGAGGAGAGATTAAAGAAGCGGAAAGATATTGCGAGTTTCATGCCGAAATGGGTCATAATATCCAAGAATGCCTCAAGTTCAAGGCTATCGTTCAAGATCTCATGGACAACAAGGAGATGGAATTCTACGAAGAGATTGGAGAACCAGAAGAAGGAGAAGTCCATACGTCAGAAGAAGGATCATCTAGGAGAATCTATGGGGGCAACCGCCCTGCTGTGATTATATCACGACCTAGAGTAGTTGAAATCACACCAGAAAGAGAGATCCACATGTCGAAAGAAAGATCATCTAGGAGAATCTACGGGGGCAACCGCCCTGCGGTAATTATATCACGACCAAGGACGGGTGAGACCGGAGTGTCAATCACACCGAAGGTCATAATTCAAAAGCCTGCGACTTCCCCTTATAGGGACAATAAAAAGGTTCCGTGGAGTTACGATTGTAAAGTAGTAATCCCGGGAAAAGAGAACCCAGTTAATGCAATGGAGAAAGACCAAGATGATGGCTTTTTCACACGTAGTGGAAGGCGTTATACCCCGAACACAAGAGCCGAACTGGTTAAAGGAAAATCCGTGATAACCGAGCAAAATAAAGAAGGGACGATGAGACCTGAAGCACTTGTCAATGAGCCTGTGACGAAAAACGAGGCTAAGGAATTCTTAAAATTCCTTAAGCACAGCGAGTACAGTATTGTCGAGCAACTACACAAACAGCCAGCTCGCATATTGGTACTAGCCTTGCTCATGAGCTCGGAAACACATCGAAACACGTTAATGAAGGTATTAAATGAAACATACATCGCGGACGATATATTTGTCAACAAACTGGACCGTCTAGTTGGAAATCTAAGTGCCGACAACTTTATTTTCTTCAACGATGATGATATACCTCTGGGGGGTATGGGAACCACCAAGGCCCTACACATAACCATACACTGCAAAGGGTATATATTGCCTGGGGTTTTGGTCGATAACGGGTCAGTCCTGAATGTATTACCTTTATCCACATTGAACAGGTTGCCTATAGATAGCTCCCACATGAAAACATGCCATAATGTTGTGAGAGCATTCGATGGTACGGAGAGAAGAGTTATGGGGAGAATAGATATACCTCTTCGGGTCCGCCCAAATACGTACGAAGTAGACTTCTTAGTGATAGACATCAAACCTTCCTACAATTGCACTCGTTAGGAAGACCACCGATCCATTCAATGGGCGGATCACCATCATCATCGCATCGAAAATTGAAATTAGTAACAGAAGGAAGGTTGATCACAATCAACGCCGAAGAAGATATCATAGCATCCGTTACTAGTGACGCTCTATACATTGGGGTGGACGAGGAAGTAATAGAATGTTCTTTCCGATTACTAGAATTTATCAACGCAACCTTCATTGCCGAGGGCAGCAAAATCCCCATACCCAGAGTATCTAAGTCTACAAAGATGTGCCTCCAGATGACAGTTGGGAAGGGAGCCTTACCAGGGAAAGGGCTCGGAAAGTACCTTCAAGGAAGAATTGAAGTGCCCATGCAACGAGAAAAACAAGACCACTTTGGCTTAGGGTTCAAGCCAAATGCAGAACAAAGGAGGAGAGAGAAAGAAAAGAGAAGGGAAAGAAGAAGGGCGCGCCTAGGCGAAGAAGAGATCAAATGGGAACCAATGACCTTTCCTCATTTATCCAGAACATTTGTCTCAGGGGGGATCCTATACCCTAATCGAGGCGTGGCAATAAGAGAAAAAGCCGAAGAATGTTGGGAAACTTGAGCATCAATGCCGTATCCGAAGAAAGGCCTGAAGAAAGAAATTTATCCGGGATTCGTCCTTATGCTCTTGGAAGTGTTCTGGAAAATTGGACCGTGGAAGAGATTCCCGTAGCTTTTAGAATCAATTCAGAGTAATGTTCAAAATACACTTATTGCTCTAAGCCTAGAAGCAATAGGGAACCCTTTGTTGAATAGGCATATGTCCAAGCATCGTTATTTCAATAAAATACATCTTTCGAGCAAATGTTTTTATTTTTACCCTTTACATTTCATTCATTCACATAAATAGTCATTCTTAGATTATTTCGGTTTTTGCACTTTTCTCTGCCCTTCTAGCAGGTCCCCAGATAACAATGGCATGAGCGACACTGTTATGAACTCAGAATCTCCTTTTGAACAAGATATGGGTATGGAGGATTCCCGAGATTTTGAAGATGACCGAGACAGTAGCATATCTCTTGAATTGTTAAGGATGGTAGAGCAAGAGGAGAAACAAATCTCACCCCACAAAGAGTCAGTGGAAATTGTGAGCTTAGGAGAAGGGAAAGAGTTGAAAATCGGGGCTAGCATTGCCGCAGAGACAAAGCAAGACCTCATCAAGTTACTCCGAGAATTCAAAGACGTCTTCGCTTGGTCGTACCAGGACATGCCCGGATTGAACACGGATATAGTGGTACACCGCCTCCCCATAAAGGAGGAATGTAGACCCATCCAACAGAAACTTCGAAGAATGAGGCCTGGTGTTTTGTTAAAAATAAAAGAAGAAGTCGAGAGCGATTCGATCTTGGTTTTTGCAAGTGGTCAAGTACTCGGAATGGGTAGCAAACATAGTGCCTGTTCCTAAGAAAGATGGGAAGGTACGAATGTGTGTGGACTATAGGAATTTGAACAAGGCTAGCCCAAAGGATAACTTTCCATTGCCTCTCATCGATACTTTAGTAGATAACATGACTGGTTATTCACTTTTCTCCTTCATGGACGGCTTCTCCGGGTACAACCAGATTAAGATGCACCTTGAAGATATGGAAAAGACCACATTTATAACCATGTGGGAAACATTTTGCTACAAGGTAATGCCGTTTGGACTAAAAAATGCAGGGGCAACCTATCAAAGAGCCATGGTGACCCTCTTCCACGACATGATGCACAGGGAGATCGAAGTCTACGTGGACGACATGATTGCAACCAGATGGCTGACGCCCTAGCCACCTTGGCTTCTATGGTTAAACTGAACAAGCATGAGGAAGTGAAACCCATCCAAATGAGCATTTATGAGGCTCCAGCTCATTGCTACAACGTCAGCGAAGAAGAAGAAAAGGACGATCACCCTTGGTATCACGATATGTTACAATATGTGAAGAATCGTGAATACCCCAACCAAGTAACAGAAAATGATAAGAGGACGTTGAGAAGACTGGCTAGTGATTATGTCTTAGATGGAGAAATCCTATACAAGAGAAGAAAGGATCAAATACTCCTAAGATACGTGGATACTGTTGAAGCTAAGAGAATCCTCGAAGAAGTTCATGAGGGTGTCTGTGGGACACACGCTAACGGTTTTACAATGGCAAGACAGATTATGATATTCGGGTATTATTGGTCTACTATGGAAGGAGATTGCATCAGCTATGCTAAGAAATGCCACAAATGTCAAATTTATGGGGATAAAATGCACGTACCTCCTTCGCCTCTCCATGTCATGACCTCCCCATGGCCTTTCTCTATATGGGGGATGGACTTCATTGGGCCGATCTCACCAAAAGCCTCAAACGGGCATCGATTTATCTTTGTGGTAATCGACTACTTCACCAAATGGGTAGAAGCCACTTCGTACGCAAATGTCACGAAGTCAACAGTCAGCAAGTTCTTAAATAAAGAAATCATATGCCGGTATAGAATGCCTGAGAGGATCATATCTGACAATGCACTGAACTTGAACAACAGTATGATAGCTGAGGTCTGCAGTCAATTCAAGATCAAACACCACAACTCGTCACCATGTCGTCTAAAAATGAATGGTGCAGTCGAGGCAGCTAACAAGAATATTAAGAAAGTTGTGGGGAAGATGACTGAGACTTACAGAGATTGGCACGAGAAGCTACCATTCGCTCTTTACGCTTATCGAACATCGGTCAGGACCTCTACTAGGGCAACTCTTTTTTCTTTGGTGTATGGGATGGAAGCGATACTTCCGATCGAAGTTGAGATCCCTTCCCTTCGGGTCTTGTCTGAACTAAAATTGGATAAAGCAGAATGGACTCAATCCCGGTATGATCAACTGAACCTAATCGAGGAAAAGAGGCTAAGAGCCCTTCGCCATGGACAAATGTATCAAAAGCGAATGATACGGGCTTATAAAAAAAAGTTCGCCCTAGAGAATTCTATGAAGGAGACATTGTCCTGAAAAAAATCCTTTCTTTGCAAAAAGACTTTAGAGGAAAATGGATGCCAAACTGGGAAGGACCTTATGTAGTAAAAAAGGCCTTTTCTGGTGGAGCTCTAATTTTAGCAGAGATGGATGGAAAAAGTTTACCGAATCCTGTGAACTCAAATTAAGTCAAGAAATACTTCGCCTAAAAAAAAAAAACTGGAGAGGCCAAAGTGAAAACCCGCAATGGGCGCTTTGTGACCAAAGGGGTTTTGAATTGAAAACCTAGGAATGGGCAATTCAAATTTTTGAAAGGGAGGTATGCAACGGTCTTGCTACAACTCGAATTAACAAGAGAGAGAGAGAGACGTCACGTCTTGGGGCATCAATAAAGTCTTCTAAGTCTATCCAACACCTATCAAGTATAAAAGGGATCCTCGAGAAATTTGTACAGAGAAGCTCATGCTATGACATCTGGACATTTGTTTTCATCTTCAATTCCACATTTTAGCAAAATTTGCCTTGTCAAAACATGATGCTTTGATCAAGTTTATCCATTTTGAGTCTTAACCCAAATATCCATTGTAATGACATTTTCCAAGCACTTTTCATCGAAAATAACGACTAATGGACAATTAATATTCAAACTAAAGGAGTTTTGCATATCACTCTAAAAACTTCTAATTATTATGGGAACCTGAAGTGAGGTCAATATTCAGAACTAACCAGGTTTATGGGGTAATCAAGATCCAAAATGGTGACCCTCAAAGAGATCAATCAAATAAGAAGGCAGGATGATGTGTTACGAAAGAATCATTCTCATGCATTCATCATTCACATTAGGGGCATTCGATTCATTCTAATCATTGCATCCTAATCATTGTGAAAGACCACTCACATGACATTCTACGTTCATGCAAATGTCGTCCATCATGCATCTAGTGAGGAGCATTTGAGTCATTCCGATCACAGCATTCTAATAATTTATTTAAGCATGAGCACATTCTATAGGACAAATTCCTCAAAGAACAGTGTAGCAAGTTCAGATTTTGTTCCCTCGAGATGGTAGTGGAGCAAGCTGAAGTTTGAAGTCTTCCTAAATGTAGTAAGGAAGCAAATTAAAAAGTTCAGATTTTGTTCCCTAGAGATGTTAGTGGAGCAGACTGAAGATTGAAGTCTTCCTAAATGTAGTAAGGAAGTAAATTGAAAAGTTCAGATTTGGTTTCCTAGAGATGTTAGTGGAGCAGACTGAAGATTAAAGTCTTTCTGAAGGAAGCAAATTGAAAAGTCTAGATTAGAATCGTCCTGTTACCATCGACCAGTGGTGGAACAGGTTAAAGATCGTCCTGTTGCCACCGACCAATGGTGGAACGGGTTGAAGATTGTCCTGTTGCCACTGACCAGCTGTGGAATGGGTTGAAGATTGTCCTATTGCCACTGACCAGCGGTGGAATAGGTTGAAGATTATCCTGTTGCCATTGAACAGCGGTGGAACGGGTTGAAGATCGTCCTGTTGCCACTGACCAGTGGTGGAATGGGTTATCCTATTGCCATTGAACAGCGATGGAATGGGTTGAAGATTGTCCTATTGCCACTGACTAGTAGTGAAATGGATTCAAGATTTTCCTATTGCCACTGACCAACGGTGGAATAGGTTGGAGATTGCAAATGTTATCCCCCTGAAGACTCAACAGAACAATAAAACGGGTTGAAGCCACAAGTCCTATCTCTCAGAAGTAGCAGTGGAGTAGATCAAAGCAATAAGACAGTGAAGTTTGAAGATACCTGGCAAAGAAAAGCACCAAAGAAGACAAGACTCAATGGATCCCGACAAATTTTGGCCTTCTTTATATCTTTGCTCTGTTTCCGTTACACGACAACGTGCAAAGAGGGGCAGCTGTACAAGCCCGAAATTGTCCGGGCCTATCGAACCAAGCCCATTAAAATATCCAATAAAAAATAAAATAGTCCAGTCTCTTTACAAGCCAAAACCCAAACCCACAAAGCCGAATTACAAAATCCAAAATGGTCCAGTTTACTAATAGGCCCAAAACGTTAAAATTTTTTAGGAAAATTTAGGGTTTTGAAACCCTAAAACAACTCAGTAGCATGCCCTCTCGCCCATGTGCGATCACCAACCCCACAACCTTCATGCGCCACCACCACCACCAGCCGCTGCTTCACGCCTCCTCCACTTCCACTTGCGCCTCACAATCTGCAAAAAAGAACAAAAAAACAACAGAAGCCACGGAAAAAAAGTAAATATTGTATTTTATTTCTTTTTTGATCGGTTATAAAAACCGAATGGAGACTCTGTAAGAGGGACCTTTTTTTTGGAATCAATACAAGAGCAATAGATCTAAAAAAGCAAAAAAAACAGCAAAAATCAAACCAAAAAAATCAAAAACATCCGAATAGTAGTTTACGAAGGTATTTTTATTTTTCTTTCTTTTTTTCTTTTATATATATATACACGTATAAAAAAACATTAAAAAAACCTATCTTTCTGTAATTTCCAACACCACCACAAGTGTGGTCCCTCGTCGAGTCCGGTGTCTCCTCAAGGAGTTGAGAGAAAAAAAAAAGGGAAAGGATATTTTCTTTTTGAGAATGGTAACAGAAATGAAAGAAAGAAAAAAATTGGCCTTAAATAGCCCCTCAAAACAACCCGATCCGACCCACTCCAGCCTAGGATCCGTGTGTTTTTGTTTGGAGGGGTTAATTGCGCATTTAGCCCCTCCTCTTTTTCATGGCTTTGCGATTAATTTTTTTTCTTTTTCGATTTTGGCCCAATAATGTTCCCTGATTTCAATTTGACCCCCCTCCTTCCAGCGCACCATTTTAAATGGGGCTTATTGCTGTTTCGGACCCTCTAGGTTGTGCGCGCATTGCAAATAAATTCTTTCCCCTTTTATTTTACTCCGAATTGACCCCAAACTTTTGTTTTTAAATGCAATTAGATCTTTCTCTTTAGTTATTTTGCAATCTTTTAGTCTTATTATTATTATTAGTGTTATTATTACTATCTTAATATTATTACTATACTATTATTTTCACGTATTATTATTATTATTATTATGATTACTATTATATTGTTACGTTGCACATATTTTGTATTATTATTATTATTATTTTATTATGGTATTATTATTATTATTGCTATATTTGCTACATTATTATTATTATTACTACTACTATTATCGTTATATTTATTATTATATTTTTTAATGTCATCTTTTTATTTTTGTTCTTATTATTGCATCTTTCATTATCATGTTTAGCTAATTTCTCGCTTTCGTCGTTACATCGCAATTCAACATTTTATCTTTTATTTTATTTTTTTTATTTCATAAAAAATGAGTCTTCACAAAGGTAATATTAATGAGTTCGGGAATTCAAAATTTTGTGCCCAATCGTGCTGGGTACGACTTTTTGTTTAACCGGACAAATGGATATCCTTTCAACTTTTGTTTCTATTCTTGAATAAGGTGCTATTTGCGTGTTTGAAAGTTTGAAAAGATCGTGCCCAATCGTGCTAGGTGTGTCTTTTGTATGACCAAACGAGCAAATACCCTTTCCAAGACTTCAAAAAAATGTGTGCTTGGAGAATTTTGGAGACGATCTTGAATTCAAGGATTTAGGTTATCGTGTCCAATCGTGCTGGATGTGAGACTCTATTCCTTCGAAATAAGGGAAACTCGATATTCAATCAAGTGGTTAGAAATAAAAAAAAAAAGAATGAAATTTCAAAATCTTAATGAAATTTCAAAATCTTTTCAAACTTTTCGACATTAGGACATTGATTAATCAATTTGGTACCAATTTTGGGCGTTACGAGGGTGCTAATCCTTCCTCGCACGTAACCGACTCCCGAGCCTATTTTCTCGAATGTTCGTAGACCAAAACACCATTTTAGTAAACTGAAACGTTTTATTAAAACGAAGGTGATCCGATCACACCTAAACAAAGGTCGGTGGCAACTCCCGTTTTTATTTTCAAAGCCCAAGTCCGATTCCCGCCTCTATTCCAAAAGGAGGACGGTTTCGACAATGATTGTAAAGAGTGAATTGACATTAAATGAAAATAACATGAACTGGATCTAGATGGTACCAAAATAATGCTAAATGAATATATGAGCAAAAATAAGCAGCAGCAACATGGCTCTGCATGTGTTTACGAGTAATCATCATTAACCAGAATTTGCACTACCGAAACCAACGTCTGTAAGCACAATTGAATTGATAAAAGTAATATTTCACTCATAATATGAACCTACGATGTTTAGAGGAGACTAGGGGCTAAACTGTAGAGTTAGCAAAGTTTTTAGCACGAATAGCATATTGTCAATAGTTATTTATGGTGGTTGAAATAGAATGGTAGTTTATTCTCTTTCTTTTCCTAGAGGAATGAGCTTTTTAGTGAAATGGGACAAAGGAAAGATCCCTTGGTGAGTGAAGTCATAACTATTTCTGAAGGAAGACAGACATATCCCCAATTGGCTATCAAAACCCAACAGCTGTTGGGTTTTTATAGCCTTTGGAGAAATGTCACACTTTATTGTAACAGAGTTACTGGAATGTTAAATTTGGTTAATGGAGGCAAAGTTCAAATACTTAACAACACATGATTATCTTTAGGTATAAAATCAAACATTTGGGTACAGTTCAGGTGTCAAATGCAGTCTTAAAATAATATGAATTCAAACATGCACAAAGTACAAATAGGTTCATGTTTTAATAAGGAAATAGATCATCACCAGACGATGAAAGATACAGTCAATGTGTTTCATAGTCTGGAAAGGTGATGGTAGCTAACAAGCATGAAGCAGCCGGAGATGATATATCCTTCTTGATTGAAATTGAACTAATAAAGATGCTTAGCAGCAGACGCTTTTCATGCCAATACTTAGCAAACCTGGTTATTTTAAGAGAACCATTCAACTTATCCAGACATTGCATCAATGAAAGAACAATGTAATGGAATATCGGCAAGTGATTCCTCCCCAGCAAGTAATTGTTTCAAAACTTCAATAGCAAACAGCCGATTCCTATCAGAAAGGCCATCCAGGAATGAGGATCCTGTAACCTCATCCAAAGCTTTATAGGCTGCAGTATCAGCATCGACTCTTCTTCGTTAGCTGATCAACACCCTAACATAGTCCAAGACCAATGCATCAAGAACTATGGTCGGATAAGTTCCTATAGACAACAAAGTTCTATCTCTTTCAGCAGCAGAAATATTAAGCTGGAGACGTTCAACTTCCAATTTCATTGCTTCAATGAAGCTTAGCTTTCTTTCCAGTAAAATTGGATAAATCGCATGGCTAAGTTGTATAAGTTTTATCTAATTGACAATTAGCCACTAAATGCCTGTTTATTAAAATTTTAATAAATTAAACCTTTCATTGTTGAAATCAACAGTCAACCATCACATAGTATTGATAGCTGTTTTTTAGGTTGTTTTGCCACGTGTCACGTCAAGATTGCTGCATGTGGCAAAAATTGATATTTTATATTTAAAATTAATAAAAAACTTATAAAAATTATAGAAATATTTAAAGATTATAAAAATATATATATAAGTGCAACAAAATAAAAATTTAAAAACTTATAAAAATTATTATAAATGACTAAAAAATATATAAATTATAAAAACTATTTGTTTAATTTATATATAAACTATAAAAATATTATATAATTATGAAAAAATTGCAAAATTTATGAAAATATATTAAAAATATAGAAATTTATTAAAAATATTTAAAAAATTAAGTTAATTTAAAAATATTATTAAAAAATAAAAATCATAAAAACCAATTATTAATGAAAGATATTTAAAAATATAGAAAATTATTAAAAATCTTAAAAATTGATTTAATTTGTAATGATATTTTTATAATTTTATATATATTTATAATTTCTGCACTTTAAAATAATTTTTATAATATTTTTAATAAATTTCTATATTTTAAAATATTTTTAAGAATTTTTTTAAAAAAATTATTTAAAATTTTGTGATTTTTAATATTATTATTTTTTATAATTTTTAGTCATTTATAATAATTTTATAAGGTTCACAATTTTTATATTTCTTACACTTTTATATATTTTTGTAATTTTTTTATTTTTTAATGACTTTAAATATAAAATACTCAAAATCACGATAAACAATTTGGTAAGCATCATTCTATTTGTTACAGAATAGGAACTAATTATTACTGAATAGATTGTAATCAACAAAATCATCGGGATTTGTGTGTAGCAGAATTATAGGGATTAGATTTGTAAATTAGCAGATCTTTAGTATTTAATAGTTGATTCTTTCCTATTTTAGGAGGTTACACTGTATATCAGTAAGTGATCAGTTGAATGAAAATATATTTCGCTTTCTTCTCCCATTCTGATGTACATGGTATCCTAGATTACTTTTCTCATGCCCAACTTGTTTCAAACAGCCCCAAGTAGTTCCACCAACAAGCTCTACAAAGCTTGATCACCAGATTCCTAGGAACTGCCTTCCATAAGTCTCTGCTCTCTTGTATATTTGTTCCTTATATATTATTGGTGGGATAGCGACTATGTTTCTTTCTTTCTTTTTTGTTGCTATTGCTGGGTATTATTTTGTTTTTTGGATTTGCCTTTTGTGTCTGGTCTGGGATTATTTGCTGGAATTTTCAGGCATTGTCAATTGTGATTAAGGTTGTATTGTTGACGTTAGCAGTCTTGGTTGAGTGTTGTTGGGGGTTTTATAAAATGGTTTAGACCAAGTCTTTGATGGATGTTGTTCCTGTAATTACAAAGAATTACTGAGCATGAGCTGGTTCTAGTTATTTGTATTGGAGTAAAAGGATGGATCTTTATTTAAGATGTATTGATAAGAATGATCATCTTATTAATGACCCTTCTAAGGCTAATACAAGGCAGATATGGATTAGAGATAATACAAGACAAATCTCTCACAACTTATGGTTATTATGAGCTTTTTTGCTCCAAATCTCTGGGTCTGAGATTTTCACTTTACGTGACACCTTTAGTAGTTTGTTTAAGAAATTCACACTCATCATAGCTGAATAATAGTTCTCTTGTCGATCAAGGTAGATGGAAGAGATGTCCGATAGAGGAGGGGGGTTGAGCAACCATTGAAAATCACATGCAAGAATCAAGAGGAATGGCGTGCTACTACTGTCACGAGCTATTGCAAGAAACTTCAGAAAACAACCCACTCAGTGAATGTTTTGTAGCCAATTCATCTTTGAGAAGCCCAATCTCGTTTTTGTTGACGAGTTTGTTTGATTCTCTCAATACCAAGAATCATTGAAAGCCACCAATTCATCTCCTTTTACCACTACTAACACCACTAACATCGAGTCGAGTGTGGGTTATTTTTTCCTCATCCTGATAAAGATGTCATAGATTTTGTTGCTACAAACAATAGGCAATCCAACCCTCTTTTCTTCATTTGAACCAACTGAAAAATATACTTTTGTACTTGGATCTAGAATTTACAATCTTACATCAATTTCTGTGTACTCGGTATTGAGTTTACCTATATCAACTTTAAAATCTTATTACAAGATAAATTATTGGTAGAATTTAAGAATTTGAGGATTTTTGATAATCGGTAAGTGTTGAGATTCATTGTATATAATATTTGAAGTATGTTAATTAGGACACCTTTCTTTATTAACCTTGAAAAATCATATCCAAAATTTTTTGATCCCACTTGTTCCTAATGAAAATAGGCTCACTAAGGAATCCATACATATAAATTATAACCCATAATTATATTTGTTCAATTTTATATGATTTTTCTAAGACAGATCAGGGAATCACGAAGTCACTCAGAACCAGTTTCACTAGAATTAAGATATCTCAGAATATAAAATTCTTTTTCCTTCTTTGATTTCTACATTTAATAAATGAGTTGTATCCCCTTTTGAAATAATATTCTTATGTATAAGGTACATATCCTATTTTGTCCAACTCAGGTTTTAAGTATTTTGTTAGTTTTATTAACTTTGTTACATCTTATAAAAATTTATCTTTTTTTTTATCTTTTTTAATTTGATGTAAAAGTGATTTTTATCACACCGAGACATATTATAAGTTATGTCAAATAATTAATAATAGCTTACATTAAATCTTTTTGATTAAATTGTATTTTATTTCTCTAATTTTTCAAAACTTACCTTTTAAACATTTTTCACATTTTTAATTTCATATTCTTTCAACTAATCAATTTATTTCCAAAATTTATCAAAATTCCATTGTGTTTGGTCTTGAAACAGCACCACTTATTATTTCAAAAATTTGGAGCTTTACAATATTACTTCATTACAATATTTATACTATCAATAGTTTTTATTAAGTGTTTTACTATGTTGATGTCACCCTCTAATTTGGTTAGAAAAATTATAAAAATGTCCTTTCGCAATTAAAATAAATTATACTGTTTGAGGGTATTTTAATCTTCTCATTTTAATAAAAACTAATAAAAATATGCTTATTGTGAAATTTGAACTTTCGTCATTTGGATTAGTAACATTTTAAATTTATCACTTAACTAAAGATTAGTTTTAATGTTTTTATATGTTTTCTTAATATGCACAGTTTATTATCTTTATTTAGATTACAAAACATGATAAATAATTATAGTGTTAATCTGATGTATTTATATGTTTAAATTTCGTTTTACTCATAATTTAATCTAATATTTTATTTTAGTGTCAAATATATTTCACGTATTATTATGATTAATTAGTTTTAACCATATGTTTCATTGTTTATTTTATGCTAATTTTATACACATATGTGTTCTAAATATGTGGTTTCCATACGTGTACTTGTCTGATAACATTTCTAGTATTATTTAAGTACTTTAGTGGGTTGGTGTAACCCTTCACTTGGTTGCCAACTCAGTTATGAAATTACGAAAGTATCACTTATTTTAAATTATAATTAATATTATAACGATGCTTTTATTTTTTCAAACTTTTATATCATCTTTAAATAAAATAGTTATAAATCATAAATCCAAAGATGGAACAAGTGTTTATTAACATTAAAATACCAATTCGTCAACTCCACCGATATTCATTATTGAATAATTTTTTTAAAAAAAAATAATTTTACCAGCATCATTAGTGTGACAAGATCTAGTATATATTGTAAAACTTTGAAAAATATATATTGTAATTTTGTAATATATTATGTAACAAGAATTACAATATATATTATTTAATTACATTATTTCTTATCATCTACGTAATATATTTTGTAATAGAACAATTCTCGTAAAATTTTTGTGCTGTTACAAAAACATTACCCCATTACAATATTTATTACATATCCTATAATATTATATGAAACACGAATTATTTAAAAATTAATGAAAAATTTTAATCACATTTTTATAAAAATAAATGAATATTTAAATTTTTTTATAAAAAAACTCAAAATTTTTGAAAAAATAAATAAAAAGTTCAAAAATTAGACAAAATAGTTGAAATCACAAAAGCTAAATATATATATAAATTATTAAATTTACAAAAAAAATATATATGTATATAAATTCAAAAAATATATAAAAAAGTTCAAAAAATTATTTAAAATTTTCAAAAAAAACTCAATAAAATGTACATAAATTAATTTTTTTTAAAAATGTTCATTATTTTATAAGACTTTGAATATTAGTAATTTTATAAAAATTTTAATATTTTCTAAAATTTCTTGAGTTCTGATTTTTTTAATTTGAAAATTTCTAAAACTGTAAATATTTATAAAATTTTAATGTGTTGAGTTCTGATTTTTTTAATTTGAAAATTTCTAAAACTGTAAATATTTATAAAATTTTAATGTGTTTGATAATGTAGCAAGTATAGTTAGGTAATGACATAGTATGTGTACCATGTTTAATAATTTGATTAATCCACCTGATCCTCTTTTGATATTAAAAAGCATATTTCGGGAGGACTGGAAGACTAGCTGGGTAGCGATGGGGCAAGAGTCTTCAGGTATGTGTTGGATGAGTTGTCTTTCCGATAGACTTTGATTGCATATCTTCCCGCCTTCTATTTCTGATGCTTCCTATGGTGTAATCAATGGGGAAGAGAAGAGGATTTTAGGAAGGGCTGGGCCTGGGGGTAGTGTTTTACTCTCCCATCCACGTGGTTTTGCGTTGAATAAAAATCTTTGTTTGACCGGTTTAACCGGTTTCTTTTGGCTTTGTTAAGGTGAGCTGAGGGGAAGAAGCTTGTTTTAGAATTTTTCTCTTTTTTGCGCTCGCTTTCTTTATAATATTTACTCGTTATCAAAACTCGGAACAAAACTTAAACAGAAACCCTCCAAAATTTTCAAAACCCCCCCAATTTAGTTAAATAATAAAAAAAAAGTGCGCCAACTCGATTTCCCCATCCTGCACCACCGTATCACCTCCAGTTATGGCCGATTCCATTACAATCGATGGCACCGACGAGGACTTGGCCCTCTCCAAGTCCGACTACCTGAGCCGACAAGAGGTGCTTCGTCGGCGGTCACGGCGGGTGAAGCAGCTGGCGAGGCTCTACAAAGCTCACTACTGGAGTCTAATGGAGGAGCTCAAGAGAAAGCACAAGGAATACTATTGGCTGTATGGAAAAAGCCCCTTCAAAGAAGACGAGAAGAAGAATGGCGAACAGAACGATGAAAATAATAAGTTAGGGTTAGGGTTTCAACTCAAGTGTCAGATTTCAGATTGCAAAGATAAAGCGATGGCGTTGACTCGGTTTTGTCATAAGCATATTTTGAAGGATACAAATCAGATGCTATATCGAGGCTGTAATTTTCCTATCAAGAGGTTAGTTCTTTTTATATAATTCAGGTTTTATTTTTATGTGATTTCTGCTTCTTTTTTTTTTTTCCTTAAACGCGATTCCTTCTATAAGTTCAATTAGGGTTTAATTGTAATTGATTTATTAGGGAAAATCATTAATTTTTTTCCTTTTTTTTTGTGATCTTGGTAATATTTATGCACTTGGGTTTACTGAATTTGGGAAATTGAATTTATTAATGAGTCTTCCTCTTGTTTAGAACATAAAATTTTGATCCTGCACGGTGATAAGAGGAATCTTGAGCGAGCGATCTTAAGAATATCAACATTAAGTTGAGAGTCTTTTTTAAGTAGATGCTATTTTCTTTTCCAACCACAGTTTTGTTGTGAATGGGATAAGGTATTCGGCTATTTAAAGATGCTTTGTGTGTTGAAACAATGAAGTGGTTTTGGCAGTCTCTAGAGAAAGAACATATGATGGAATTTAAATGCCATTACAACTATGGTGTGTTCTTGTGAATATGGTTTATTTCTTTTTTATTTTCTCTCATGTCATAGAGGATCCTTGATTAGATGTTTTAGTAGGAGAAGAAGTTTCTATGATTGATGTGAGTGACCGAGTGTTATTAGAGAGAATGTCATCTATCTTCTAATTAACCATGAGGTTGCATTTTCCGTGCAATATTTGTTGTAAGATAGGTTAAGATAATATATATGTGTAGATGGTCTTTGGTTTGTAATCTTATGCCCCAAACCTACAGGAATGAAATAATTTATAGAAAAAAGAGAATGAAGTTGTTGTGTGTGGCATATGGTCATGCTTAAGAAAGGTTGAAGAGAGTTTTGGCTTTGGTTGCCTCAATATCTTGAAAGCATTCCAATAATTTGGATTGATATTAACTCTTCTGTGGATGCAAGCTATTTTGCTTCAACTTATCATTTTTATTGAAGTATCCATGTCTGACCCTTGTGTCTGAGACATAGATATGGGGGTATGACCTTCAAGGATCCTCCAAATATATGGGAAAAAAAAAATAGAAAAATCTAACAATACCCTTGTAGGACACACGCCTGTAACCAACACTCAAAACATGAGTCCAAGATACATAGGATATGAAAACTAATCCTACCTGTTATGTCATAGTCTCAGCTTTCGTCTCCACTAATTAAATTGTCTTTTGATGTTTACTTCAGTCATTTGGGATAATATTCAATTCGATTATATTGTAAAATTTGGGGATTAGATGCATTGGATGTTAATGCTCATATGCTTAGTATGTGATTTTACTACAGTAATTTTTTTTTGTTCGCGAAAATTAATTTAAATAATGTATATGGGATTATTGGACTAGACCACTGCCACATGTTAGCTAACCACCTTATACTATTTTAAGTTCTGTGAGTTCTGCACCTGCAATTGAGACTTGGATATCGATATTTTATTTACTACCTATATAAATGACAATGGGCCTTTTGGCATGGCTGGGGCTTCACTAAAGAAGTGCCATTGGAGACAGTGTCCACTAACATAGTTAACCTGATTCACTTGATGTGCAACTACCATGAGTGTTCTGCAAATTTAATGCGGAAGTGCTGTATGGTGTTGAAAAATATTTTTATTAATTTTCTTCTTAGTAAATAAAAATAAAATATTCAATGTTATTAAACTAAATGATAGGTTTTGAGAAAATAATTTTTTTGTTAATTAGACATAAAACATAAATGAAATCAAGGGGAAGTAAAAGGAATGATGAATGTGGAAAAGTTATAATTTTCCAATAGTTTAAAGGGTAAAGTGAGAATGCAAAAGAATTTCATTGAGTGTGACTATAGATGAGCTCTTTCTTGAAGATGCTTTGGTTTATTGTTTTGTCTGAAAACCACAATGGGATTCCTGCATAGGCTAGAAAAATTTTGGAACTTCAAGAGCAAAAAGACATTACTTCTACCTTTGTTGCAGAAAAATTCATTCATAAGCTGGGCCAAATACACATTAAAACTAGACACTGGATCTGTTGCTCTGTCCATTTTGGACATTTGGGATCTGCATGCTAGGGGACACATAGGTTACACAATTTTTAGATGTTGCCTTAGTGGTGCCAATTACTATCATACCTCTGCTCGAGTAGGATAACAACTGCATAATTTATGGTTGGCTTTATTTCTTATGTAGGTCACTATATTGGATAACCATGTCTATCCATGCCTGAGTTTGTGTTTCTTGTAATACTTGCTTACTACATTTTTTCTTGCATGTTTTTTTGGCCAAAGTGGTCAAAAGTTGAGCCTTATAATATATTAGTTTTAGTAAATTTAAGAAACGGTATCTTTTATATATAGTGGGCAGCTTTGCAAGAAACCAATCCTAAGATCTATTAATCCTCCTCATTGCCCTGTCCATGCTCAAGCGGCTGAAAAACATCTTCAACGAGCATTGAAAAGGGCAGGCCTTAATGTCTCTTCTCCAAGTAAGCTCGCTCCGAAGTTGCATGTTGTTGTTGCTGAGTATGTTCGCCAGATTCAATCTAAAAGAAGAGAGGCACAACGAAAATCGGCATCTAAAATCAAGATTGAAGAGAAAACTAGTGAAAGTTGAATATTATTCCGCAAAACATGTTAAGCCAACAGAAATAGGTAGCTTTATTGCTGCTGGCGGCGCTTCCATATTTCAGTGTCTAGGCCTAGTATGAGCGAAAATGCTGTAAGACACTGGATATGTGCATTGAAGGTTATTATTTTTGCATGTTATGTGAAGGTAGCTTTTTGTTGTTGCCCATTATTTTTTAACCTTTTGTTATTGTTCGGTTTTGACGTTAAGTTTTATATATTCCTTCCTTTACGTGTATTTACTTCATTTTTCATTGAAAATGTAATAATAATAAAAAAGAGCTTCGACTTTCTGGATTTTCACTTTTCATAAAGTGTGAGAATTCAACTTTTGGGGAATGAACAGTTAATAAAACCAACGAATGAAATTTAACATATCGGTTCGATTTGTATAACCTATTGAATTGAAAGGAAGTTAAATATTGAACCTTTCATTTCGATGTTAAATGATAAAAAAAAAAAAGGTCTTGGAATAAACCATGTGCCGTAGCTTTGATCCATTATTTATTTAAAATAAGAGAGTTTTAAATATTTTTAAGATGAATGTTCTTTTTCTCTATTTTACGAGTAAAAATCAAGGGGCTTTTAACTTCCCTAAAACACTTGAAGTTTCTGTCAACCAATAATTTGATTCACATTATAGTATGCTGAATATAATCCTACATGAATATACTTGTATTCCAACACATCACATTCTCGACTCCAAATAACATAATTTTTATGCTTCTTTGTGCAGACCTGCAGTCGGTCACTAATTTCCACAATTTCAATATTTCTTGCTTTACACTACCTACACTATGATAAATACAGCAAAGCAGCTGTTGGAGTCATCAATGGAAACCCACTTCCCCACAGACCTTTCTCCTCTGCAAAGCATAAAAGCTATTTAAGCCATTAAGATACAACTAATTTTACCTTTTCAGGGTACCATCTCTGGACTGCAACATACAAGACAGCCTCCCATTAGCATTTTAAATAAATCATATTACATTTCAAGTCCACAATAATTCCCATCCTCACACTTGTCCCTTTTCCTTCAACAATTTGACCCATTTACTTTTTAACCTTCCTTTGATATATATATATTTACTGACATTTTACGTGAATCAAGTAAGCAAGTCGAATTAGGTACTCTTTTTTTTTTTTTTTTTATAGATTTTATTTTATTTTTGTTTTTCCTAGTTTGGTTGGTGATGCGATGATGAAACCGACAACGAGATTTTCGTCCCCACAAAACCAAAATGAGAGGCAAAGAGGAGCCAACTCAGCCCATCTATAGATTAAGAAGCTAATAGGCATTGCAATGGCTTCGACAAGCCACACGATTTTCCATCGTCACCCGTTTCTTTTTTTTGTTTTATTTATATTTTCTTCATTTTCATCTTTCTCCCTCCTACTCACTAATATCGATTAACCAGTTAGTTCCCTTCAACTCTTCACTTTCTCAACTTGTTTTTAATTTTATTTTCCTTCATTTTTTTTTTGTGCAATAGAGAGTGGATTAGTTGGTACCAAATTTGAAGATTTTATGTTATCTTTATTTCTTCTTCATTAAAGTTTCAAGAACCCCACGTTGAAGAATCTATTTTTTTAGTGATGGTGTTTCTGGCATTTGTGTCTTGTTAAATGCAATGTGTCTAGAGATTTGAAGGAACTCAATAAAGGAATCAGTTTAACAAATGGCTTAAGCTCTATCCTATTGATACTTTTGATTCACTTTGACCTTGAATTATCCTAAAAGTTTTCCCTTTTCGGTTTGTTTGAAGATTTCATTTTATGAACTTGGAATTTTTCTTCAAAAGGGTGTGTTTATATTGGAGATTGATGAGTTTTTTTTTTGCTTCCAGCAGAAAATGAGAGTTTGGTGAACTTTCAAAGGTTGGTAGCTATTTAGAACATTTGCGCTATGTTGCCTGTTTGCTCAGCCACCCCTGGTTGTTCTTCACATTCTCAGGTGGAGTTTTCACTTTCTTAAACCATAATTTTCTTCTTCCATGCACGATTTGACTTGCTTGTACCGCTTTAGTTTTATCCTTGAGTTAAGTTTTATATCATTTTTTAAATTGAGATTGTTTCAAGCTCAAGTAACTAAATTTTAATAGAATTAATCAACTTTAATTGCTTATGGAACATCGAGTTTGTTTGAATGTTTAGGTGTTTTTGCAAGTTGGTTGGTCAATCACAGCTGCATTGATGGAATGCTTGTGTCTGTGTCTCAGTAGACAATATCTTTTATTTTAAGTCTTTAATATGTCCTAGTTATTTTGGGAATTTATTTAATAGGATAAATTAGTAGACGGTCATGTTTGCTTGTTTTGCCTTGCTTCCATTGCCAAGGCATTCATTTTCTCATGTAACTAATGTTTTTTGATTTTCCTGAATCCTGACATTCCTTAAAACGGTATTTATTCGAAACAATGCCTCTAGCAGCTTTCTTTCCATGGTGGTTTGCGACCTTTCACTCCATTCCAAAAGGATTTTCATTTCAGATGTAATGCACAAGACAAGTCTGTTCTGGGAATGTCAGGAGGAAATCTCCATAGAATGTCCTTTAAACCACAAGCAATGGAACCTTTCTACATCAGTTTTGCTGAAACCACTGAACAACCAGTGCCTATGGACCTCATTAATAATTATTCTTGCCCAGAAAAGTTCAATGATGCTAAATGCAACATTTCTAATGTCTGGAGTTCTTCAGTCAAAGCAGTAAATGACTCAAACCCATTAGAAGAGAAACTTGTGGATTTGACAAACCAATCAGTAGAAAATGCCAATAATTCCATGGGGATGGTGGGATCTGAAACCATCTCAACTGTTGACACAATGGTTGAGAATCCAATTGCAGCGTCTAGCACCCTGAACATTGACAACGATTCACTATCCGGTGGAATAAACAGTCTTGATAAATTTCTGACTGGGTTTAATGAGTCCTTCAACTCTTCGGTGAACAGGGGAGAGAATGCTATGAAAAACTTATTGGATAAAATTACTTCTTCTATAACTTCTGTTACAACAAGTGCCTCTGAAGCTGTAGACAACGCTCAAGCATTAGCTGATAATAAGGTCTCTAACTTGTCAAATGATTTGAATGAAGCCTCAAATAAAGCTAATGCTTTTGCTGTTGACTTGTTGAGACGTACAATAGTTGTAGTGGAGAATTCTTTATTTAATGGCGCTTCCTCTTTTGGATATTATTATGGGTCTGCCAAGGAACGTCTTCCACCAGAGATCAAAGATGCATTAACTCTTTACGAAGAGAGAACCGGAAAAGCCTTAAAGCCGGTTGGTGCAGCCCTGCAACAGGTACCCTTTTATTTGTCATAGATATCAGTTTTGACCATCCACAAACAAATTTCTACTTGTAGATATTAGCAAGTAGTTGGTATTTATAGGAATCAATTGAACTGGAACAATGAGTTGGAGCATATAACTTTCCTTTGTATTTACTTTTCTATGTCAATGATAAATTGTTTTTCATTAAATTCATTAATCCTCAGTTAGTTACTTAGGTCCTGCAAAATTGAAGATCTAAAGTTGAGATTCCTATCAGCTATTTCACCATTGTAGTTTAATTGGGAGCATTTTTTTCCCCTGAATTTCAATTTACTTTAACCAGGTTTACATCGGCATTGAGGGGGTGGAAAGGAGTCTAGGGTTTGACCCGAGTGATCCCATTGTCCCATTTTTCCTTCTTTTTGGCACCTCAGCCACTTTATGGTATGAATGTTCTTATGTGCTCATTTTAATTAGACATTGTCAAGAATATTTTCTTGTCTCGAATGGCGAGTTTTATTTTGTATCAGATCTGTGCAGGGTGTTTTACTGGGTATGGGCATACGGTGGTTACTCTGGGGACTTATCTCCTAAGCTAACTTTGGAGCTCTTGTCTGGAAAGGAGAATGCTTTCCTTATTGATGTCCGGCCTGAGGTAAGAGACTGTAAACTTGTCTGGGCAATGATTCAATAGCATGCCTGTGAGAGGCTGACACTGTTGCCATAACGGTGTTACCGGACTCTTTTTGTATATAGTTATAAGTTGCCCTCGTAGATGGTTAATCTATTATTCTCCTGAGGTCAAAATTACTTTTCCTATTCTATTGAAATTGAACTTTTGAAGTGGCTTATTTTTGGGCATTAACTTTGTCAAGGTCCTTAGAGAGAGAGATGGCATTCCCGATCTTCGGCGAGTAGCTCGGTTTCGTTATGCATGTGTATCATTACCTGAGGTTTGGATAAATATCACAATCTTACCTGAAATCAATACTTTTGCTCTGCCGCTTAGTGCTAAATATGGCTCTAAGCTCTTTGCGAACTAAGCAATACGAATTGGTGTTTGCTTTTATTCTTTTTCTCTGAAGCGCTATATTTTATGGTGTTCATTGGTATTCAGGTTAATGGCTTAATGGGTAAAGTATTGAAGAGTGGAAGGGACCTTGATGACTCCTTGATTGCTGTAGTTATTCGGAACTTAAAAACCATTGAGGTTTGTATCTAGGTTTTTGTCACTACCTCTGAAGTTATGGGGACAAACTGAAGTTATTTCTATAAATTTATTATGAGTTATTTCTTATCTAAACAGTGATCATGCACATCCAGTATTTTTCTTACTGGATCTACCTTGATCTTAACTACTAGTTACACACTTTGTTACTAACCTTTGACTTTGTTCTTTCTACCACTTCTAGGACAGGTCCAAGGTCATAATTATGGATGCTGATGGTAGTCGCTCCAAAGGAATTGCAAGATCATTGAGAAGTCTTGGGGTTAAGGTATGTGTTTCTGAATTTTCAGAGTACTATAAGAAAATATCCTTGAGATACACAAAAATATGATGAAATTGGGGAGTCGCCTTATCAGGAATTCACAAGTGTATCATTTTTCCGTAAATTAACATTCATATCATAGGCTCATAGTGTTGTGTTGGAAACCAGAATCAATGTGGGAGTTCACTATTCTGAAATATTACAGCTAGATATTTAATGACCGTCTTTGGTCTAATGAGTGAGCATATTCTGATCAAATTGAAATAACCAACATAGATGAAATCTAGTTAGATTTGGAATTTATTATTAATTTGGTCACTTATGGTTTGGAAAAATTTACCAAACCCAAATTGCAAATATGCAAGCTCCAAATAGTTAGATCCTTAAATCCTAATCTCTCATTTCAGAATTTCAACGCTGCATTCTTGCCTGCTCTCTCAGTACAATCTAAATCCTTTTGTTAGATATCTTATCTACTAACCTCTTGCACTTCTGCCCTAGTTATTGCATTTAATGAGTTTTGTAGGTTGCTCGATACTGCAAATTAGCTTACATAAACTAATTGTTAATTTGTGCTTTACATCACAGAGACCATACTTGGTCCAGGGTGGCTTCCAATCTTGGGTGAATCAGGGTCTCCGAGTTAAGGAACTAAAGCCAGAGACAGCGCTTTCTATACTTAATGAGGTATTTCTTGTGCTCTATTCCCTTTTCTCAAAAACTTTTAAGTACTGTCCAGTGCTGAACTTTTACCAGCACCACGAGAATATGATTTGTTTTTTTTTTTTTCTTTTTTGTAATTAGAAGACCTTAGCTAACACTGAAGTCATATTTGATAGACTGGACTGGTTGACCAAGATCAAATGAGGGATGGAAAATAACACTTTTTTTTTTTTTTTTTTGAGTTAATGTGATTGATTTTAGGAGTTGTATGTAGGTTACAATCTTAGATGTTATTGCTACCAAATGTGATAGCTGCTTATAGCATATGATCAAAGAAATCTATTGAAAATATGCTTCTAATAACACACATGTTAAACATCCGACAACATAATCAGTTGTGCATTGCTAGAAAGTCTTGCCTTAATTTAAGGACACTTCTAAGCCAAAACTGATCTAGGGTTTCAAAATATTTCTCCTTGAATTATTTGAAATAAAAGTATGCTTTCTCTAACTCTTCTTTTTTATTACTTTTTAAAATTGCTTATGTAATAAATCTCAACTTGTGTTCACCACAGGAAGCTGAGGCAATTTTAGAAGATATCAATCCATCTCCAGTACAAGTTCTTGGGTATGGTGTGGTAAGACTAAGGTTCCTTGAGTAATACATATGTGCTTCAGTTTATGTACTAGTAAGAATGAACCCCAAGAAAATGGTATTTTAATTACGCTAGATCGAATTGATATTAAAATGATATTTGGTATTTAGAAACATGCACTGTCATCGTTGTCCTCATATGTAGCACATGAATTATATCAATTGAAACCCATTAGATTCTAATAAATATCTTTGTTGCAGGGTTCCATAGCAGCAATTTATGCACTGCTAGGTGTGTATCTTGTACTTTAAATATATATAATTTTTTTTAACTGAAACTCAGAAGAAATGATTGATTGTGACTCATCAAACATGCAGTTTTCACTTTCTTCAAACTTTCATATTGTTATTTAATATTTTGTTCTCTTTAACCTAATTTTCCTGGGATTCTGTCATGCTTGTGCACATCAGAAATGTTTTTTTTAAAATGTTTTTATTGATTTACCAGTTCTCTTTTTTCAGAGTGGGAGAAATCATTACAGCTTATTGGCATTCTTGGCCTTGTCCTGGTATGTTATTTCACCTGATTTAAACTGTTCTGGCCAAAGTCTGTCTTTGATATTGATTTCCTTGTTTGTCAAAGTTGAAACTAACTTCGGCATTTTAGATCTTTTGAATGCTGTGTTTTAAAAGACAATACAGAGGTTTTAGTCAAATTTGAACTCACTGCAATCATTAAGACCTGGGTGTTAGTGTGAAATATTATCTGGTTTACCATAATAAAACTGATTCATTATAAAATAGCCATCAGTGATTCACTCCAAATAGCCACAGTTAAACCAGAAATAAGGAACTATGTTTCCCGAGTCCCATGTAGATGTATATGATTTTCACGGAAAAAAATGGTTTGATATCTGATTGCCATGTACTTAAATGCCCCCTTTTACATTGAGTGGGTTCCTTTGATGCCTAAAGTGATATCGATCCACTGTAGAGGATAAGTTGGCTTTTGCTCCTTGCATGTACTAATGCGACATTGAACTGTTGCTTTTAGTTGAGGCTTAGTGCTGAACCTCCCTGGTTATATGTTGAAGAGAATATTTTAGCAGTTAAGTTGAATTTGGCCCTCCAGTAATGGTGATGTTCTAATGCTTCTTCATTGCTGGCTTATGACTCCACCAGACCGTTTACCGGCGGGTCTCTTTATATGAGAACGCTGGAGATCTGAAGAAGGATTTGACGTAAGTCCTCTATAACACTACTACATGTGTGACCAATAATTTGATCTGTAAACTGATTTTACCTAATTTCAGCGACAGGCAATGATATTTTTGTTCCATCTTTGTAACCTTTCATCAGGTTGTTGTTGGGTCCTGCTAAAGTTGGAGCTGTGGCATATTCATGGATTGCTGGGAAGTTAGAGACCAATGGCATTGGACTTTCGACATCACCTTCATCCTTAGATGTTCAAAACCGAGTGTTGCAGGCTGCTGCGAAGCTTGAATCTCAACCATCCAATGCAGAAGATCCATCGATTGCTCCAATAAATGAGAAAGTAGATCTCTCGGAAGCATAGGGATCGTGGATTTCATCATCATCATATTGGTGAAACGCAAGTTGACCTGCCTCACTGATATGATATTTTCAATACCCTATGAATTGAGTCTTGTACATTACTGTTACATCAACAGAGTTGTATACTAATAATAATCATTGAACAAACAATACCAGCCAAACCAATAAACAAGTTTGAAAATTGCTTTCAAACTTGTGGCTCAACTTAGCTTAGTTTGGTGGTTTTGGTTAGAAATTGGCGCAACTGTATGCAGGATATATGTTACTGGTTTTAGTATATGTTTAATTATCATTCGCAAGTTGACATTCATATTTAATAAGCGGGTCTTACACATTTGAATGGAGATGATCAATGTATTGAATATTAATGGATGAAAACCTAATAGACTGGATTTTAACTCATTATATCCAACACATTCTATATCAAACAGGACAGAGTCAAATTCAAATCCAAACTGTTCTAAATGAGCTGGAGAATTGGTCTGTCCATAATTATTGTGACTTGAATCTCACAATGAAAAGTATGACATTTTGTAGGGATGGAGTTTATGTGAGCCTAAGTTCTTTGATTCTAACCGCCATCTTTTGCAAGGTGGTTATTAGATTGTAAATATCAGTTGGTATTAAAGACAGCTATCGTAACTCACAGTTACAATCGCGTGACCAATAATGACATTGTATTATACTGTATTTGTTCGTGGTTAAAGCAACTAATGCAGGTTTCGTATGTCCGAAACATGATAGATTATTATCTGTTTGATCGGAAAAGTAGTGCAGGTGTCAGTGGGTGTGTAACATGATGAACTAATATTTTCATTTTGATGATTGGGGGAGAAAAGCCCAATCTCTGTCGGATACTCCAAATAATATCAAGAAGTGTTATAAAAATTGATTTCATTACTGGAGTCTTTGGAGGTTTAGGAGGGGAGTGTTACGAGTTTAATAAACGTGAATTGTTACTCTTAAATAATAGATCCTTTTGCTTATAATTTGTGCGCCTATAATGCCAGTAGACAGCTTGTTTGTTTGAATGCAAAAAATCGTCGAGTCATTCCTTTGGGGAGAATGATGTTTCAGAATATATATCATGTGGCAAGTGTCAGGGATCCATGGAGCAGACCAGAATTCCATAAGCTAGACTCTAAGGACTTTTAACTTTCATTCCTTCAATATAGGAGCCAAATCAAGAAACCCATTAACAATTGAAAAAATGTTCCTGGGCTTTAAACACCCATATGCATTCTATATTTCGTGCTTCATCCTCTCTACTCCTAAAACCAATTGTTTTCTTTCACTACCAAGGAACAAAAATGATAGGAAATTCAATCCCCCCCCCCCCCCATATCAACGATCCACAAAAAAAAACCCAATTCTCGTACCTGGTTCAAACCCTACCTTTTTATTTGCTGTCTGTGAAATCTGCATCAATTACGTCCCCATCAGGGCCCTTGTTTGATGAATCTGAAGGTCCAGTTTCACCACCAGGTGCAGGTCCACCAGGACCTCCTGCTGCACCGGGTTGGTTGTAGAGTGACTGGCCAAGCTGCATCACTTCTTGGTTGAGGGCAGCCATGGCATCCTTCATACCTTGTGTTGAGCCCCCTGAAATTGCATCCCTGAGCTCCTGCAATTTTGCCTCTACTTTCTCTTTCACTGGACCGGGAACCTTGTCTCCAAGCTCTTTCAGCTGCTTCTCAGTCTGGTAGACAACAGAATCAGCCTGATTCTTTGTGTCTATGGCATCTCTTCTCTCCTTATCCTCCTTCGAGAACTTCTCAGCTTCCTTCACCATTCGATCAACCTGCATATTTTAACAACAGAATGGGCAATGGTTAATGATCAATTCTTGCATCCAACCCCAATGAACATGCACAAAGTCAAGTCATGAAATATGTGCAATGAACTTTTAGATGGCTTCCAAGCAATTCCTCTGAGCAACAAAAGTAATGCATACCTCATCGTTTGGCAAGGTACTTGCACCAGTTATAGTGATGTCCTGCTTCTTCCCAGTTCCCTTATCAACAGCAGTGACAGAGAGGATACCATTGGCATCAATATCAAATTTGACTTCAATCTGTGGAACCCCACGTGGTGCTGGTGGGATACCATCGAGTCTGAAGCTGCCAAGAGATTTGTTATCCCTAACAAACTCTCTTTCACCTTGGAGTACATTAATCTCGACACTTGTCTGACCATCAGCAGCAGTTGAAAACACTTCTGATTTGGAGGTTGGCAGCGTAGTGTTTCTTGGGATAATTTTGGTCATAACACCACCAAGAGTTTCTAGACCAAGTGACAAAGGACTCACATCCAAAAGCACAATATCACTGACATCTCCAGATAAAACACCAGCCTACAGCCAATTGAGAGACATAAGGAAAAACATCAAAAATAGACCTTAAAAACAATAATAAGACATATTGCAATCAAATCTATAACCAACCCTGCTGCATTCAACTGAAAAGGAACAATAATTATAGAGCTATCAATATAACTTGAACAAGAATAAACCCACCTGAACTGCAGCCCCCAAGGCAACAACTTCATCTGGGTTGACTGTCACATTCGGTTCCTTGCCCGTCATCTTCCTCACAAGTTCCTGAACAGCAGGAATACGTGTTGATCCACCAACAAGGATAACCTCATCTATGTCTTTGAAGGAAAGTTTAGCATCCCTCAAGGAATTCTCTACGGGTGTCTTTAGCCTTCAGATTACATTAAATACACAAGAGAAACTTAAAACCCTAGTGATTAAGCCCAAAAATTAGGAACAACATCAACATATTCTCCTTTTCCTTCTTGGTCATTTTTTTAAAATTAAACATGATAAAAAAATATTAAAATGATAATACCTACCTGTCAAGTAGGTCTGAGCACAATTCCTCAAACTTAACCCTGGTTATGGTCGTCTCAATGTGTTTAGGTCCATCTGCTGTGGCAGTAATGAAAGGTAAACTGGAACCCAAAAAGAAAAGTCTTTGTCATTAAGCACCGAGTAGGAAGTGCAAAAATGAAAGACATATACACAAAGAAGGGGAGAGAGATACCTTATGTTTGCCTGAGTCAAAGAAGATAACTCCATTTTAGCTTTCTCAGCTGTCTCAGTTAACCGCTGAAGAGCTTGTTTGTCTTTCAAAAGATCTATGCCTTCATCCCTCTTAAAGTTTTCAGCAAGCCAGTCTACAATTCTCTGCACATAAAATATGACATATATGACATGCTTCAGCACTGAAAGATACAACTAACCCAAAGAAGAATGTTCAAAATTCATCAAGTATACCAACCTTATCGAAGTCATCACCACCTAAATGTGTGTCTCCAGATGTAGAGAGCACCTCAAACACTCCATCACCAACCTCAAGCACTATAACATATTAAACAAATAGGCAATCAAACATTTTCTAATATCTTCACCAATAAAGGATAATGAAATCACTACATATGTAGATAAATAGTTTCTCAACTCGCTAACATACCTGAGACATCAAAGGTACCACCTCCGAGATCGAACACAAGGATGGTTTCATTGTTCTTCTTCTCAAACCCATATGCCAGAGAGGCAGCAGTAGGTTCATTGATAATCCTAAGAACTTCTAACCCAGCAATTCGACCAGCATCCTTTGTGGCAGTCCTTTGGGAATCATTGAAGTAAGCAGGGACAGTAACAACAGCTTTGGTCACTTTATCGTTCAAAAACTTCGAAGCATCATCGACAAGCTTTCTCAAAACCTATATCCAAAAATAGAAACAACCAATTAGCCATACAAAGATTCCATTACCCTTAAAAAGCTTCATCCGTAATGCATTCATTGCCAATAAACTCAAAGTTCCATAAATTTGGTTTTCAAAACATTTTCAATTTCTCAAACTTCCAAGTCAAATAAGATCAATAAACATAGCAAAGACAACCCAATTCATGACCCAACATATCAGTGAAAGAAAGAAGCCGTTAATATAACATACCTGAGCTGAGATTTCCTCGGCGGCGAATTGTTTACCAATGGCAGGACAATCAAGCTTAACATTCCCATTATCATCTCTAATAACCTTATAAGAAACCTGTTTCGATTCCTCATCCACTTCCGACATCTTCCTTCCGATAAACCTTTTCACAGAGAAAAATGTGTTCTCAGGGTTCACAACGGCTTGTCGTTTCGCTATCTGCCCTACTAACCTATCCCCAGTCTTCGTATACGCCACCACGGATGGCGTCGTCCTCTGCCCCTCAGCATTCGTTACAATAGTGGGCTTCCCTCCTTCCATGGCCGCCACCGCCGAGTTAGTAGTCCCGAGATCGATTCCGACCACTTTCTCGTTCACAACTCTCACTGGCCCAACGCTGTACCGTTTACCGTTGTTGTTGGTCTTAGCGAGTCTTAGGAAGGCGGCGTTCAACGGCGACGTTTTGTTCAGTCTTTGGCCCAAGAAAACCGTTCTGGGTGAATGGTGGTTGGGTTTTCTTGAAGAAGCGAAACCGATACCACCAAGGACATGGATTTGGGCAGTTGAGGAAGCCATTTCTTTTCTTTTTTTTCAGATGTAACTAATTAAAATAGCAATCAAAAGAAGAAGGAATTGAAAGTGGATAAACTGAGAAGAACCCAAAATTCCCAGAGAGAAACAGAGCTTAAAATGGGGAGAAAGCAAAGGCAACAAAAGCTGAGTTGGGTTTGGGGTTGGGGTTGGGAGAACTAAGAAGATAAGAGAGGCGGAGAAGGTTAGAGAAGAGATTCCAGAATGATCTCAAGAGTTGGGTTTTGAGGACCATTCGATTTGATAATTTGTCACTGTTTGGATGCCAAGAAAGATCCAGTCAGGTAGTTAGGAACTTTGGGCTGGACAAAGCCCCAAAAGCCCAAGAAAAAAGTTTCCGTTAAAAAAACCCTATCTAATCCCTCTCAATTTTGATATTGTGCAGATTGGCCCCTCTAAAAAATCGGTTAACCCTTTTCAATTTTGAAAGTGAGAAAATAAGGACAATTAATCACAGTTTTAACATCTTATCTCAATTGTACATAATTTTGATTAATATATAACAAATTTAGCTTCAGATATTTACACATTTACACAAATGTTACTGGCTAAATTTGTTAAATTAGAACCAATTGACAGAATTTGTAAACTGTAAGTGCTAAATTTGTTATTATACCAATTAAAATTACATAAAATTGATGAAAAACATTAATAACATAATTAATTACTCACTTTTGAAATAAACAGGTTAAATTATTTTATTTTTTTTAGAGAGAACAATTTACCAATATCAATATTGAGGAGGACTGAAAAGGTTGTTTTACCTTTTAATTATTTTTAATGAAAAATACTTAATTTAAGTTTTTTTGAATAAAACTATATCTATCTATCTATGTGATTTGATTAAGTTGGAACTCATCAACCAATTTAAAAAGTAATTTAAACCGATAAATCAAACAATTTTAAAAAGCTAAAGAAAAAGGTAAAAAGTAAAATTATATCTTACAAATTTATTAAAAAAATTTAATTTTAGTTTAAAATTAATACAATTATAATTTAAATTTTATATTAATATTTATATTAACAGTAAATAAATACAAATTTATTAATATTAACATTAAATAAAATAAATACACTTTTATATTCTTCACAACTCTTCCCTTTCAGCAGTTCAAAAGTCTCAGTCAGAATTGAATCAAGAGCTAAGCTTGAAATCATGCATTCTAATTTTAGACTGCTGCTGCAATTTTCTTATACCTCAATTTGCAGCAGCATGAGTGAGGGACGGTGGTTTTTTTGGGGTTGGGGTGTTAGTAGGGGAGGGAGACTGACGGGGTTGGGGAATTTTTATTTTATTTAATATTAATATAATTATCTTTATTTACTATCAATTTATTATTATATTCTTTGAAAATATTTATTTATTTTTAAATTTTATATCATTATTATTTTTTGTTAACAAAATTTTTAATTTTTTAAATATTTATGTGTTTTTATATATTTTTTGAATTTTTTAGAATTAGGATCAAATCGAAATCATATGTAAATTTTGAGAGTTAATTTTTTTTAAATATGACAAAGTTGATATAATATGTAAAAATTGAAGGCTAAATTTGTTATTATACCATTTTTAGCTATCACGTTAGCTTCTCATTCGCCATTTTAACAAGAATGATCAAAATAATTGAATAATATGACATGGGTGTTTAAATTCCAAATATTTTATTTTGAGTGCCGAAAATAAATTTTTTATAATTATGTGACTATCTGTGTAATTTACCCATATTATTAATAGATTATAAATCTTCTCCATTAATTTATTTGTTTATCAGTTTTAATTTAAAATTACAGATTACAATTTCTTTTAAAAATCAAATTTTAGTTGTGTCATTAATAAATAGCAAATTTTAGTGTCATTTTAAATAATCTGTTTGAGATTTTTTTTTAAATTTTTTTAAAATAATTTGATTAAATTTAAAAGCTATGATAAAGGTATACATTATTTATCTTAACATTGTATTATTTAATTTAAATTTAAAATAATTGGATATATAAATTTGTAAAAATAAAAAAGTATCACAACTATTGTATACAATCTATCTCAATTTATTTTTTTTACCATTTTTATGTTATTACTTTTAATTGTTTTTTCAGCATTTTTAAAGTAAATTATTGGAAGCGGACTAGGTTTTTCACCAAGAGTGCTCTGCAGAGAGTCCTAGAGAAAACAGTTACTGCTGTGGCTTGGGATAGCGAAGGCGGTGGTGATGGCCAAACGGAGGGAGAGGAGATCTCTCTTCTAGCAGAAGAACTTATTCAACTATCTGTTAAAGGGTCAACTGTTGATCCAAGTGAGAAGCCATCGTTGATCTGTTCAATCTGGACAGAGAAGTTGTATAACCCGGAGAGTTTTAAAGCTCAAATGAAAAGCATATGGAAGACAAAAAAGAAATTTGAGATTCAAACGATAGGACATAATCTATTTCTGATTACATTTGATTTGGAGGAAGATTTGGAAGTAGTTATGGAAGGGAGGCCATGGTTGTTTCGGAAAAACCTAATCCTATTTAATAGGATCTGGCAGCTGACGGATAGGGGTCAAATTCGGCTTACAGAATCTCCATACTGGTTAAGTATTAATTCTTGCCCACCAGAATTTGACAAAAAAGATTTATTACATGCCATTGGTGTTTCTTTTGGAGGAGTTATTAGATCTGAAATTACCAGAGAGTTTTGTCGGCTCCGAATTAATCTTGATGTGCAGAAACCCCTACGTCGAGGTATTTTTGTCTCAACTGATAATTTAAATAAATCGTGGATTCCTTTCAAATATGAGAAGTTACCTATGTTCTGTTTTGGATGTGGTAGAATGGGTCATAGTTTTATGGAATGTAAAGAGCTTGATCCTGCAAAAAGAGAAAAAGTCAAGGTTAATCCCCCATTCTCGTTAGCTTTAAAAGCTGAATCTAGTTTATTTGGTAAGGAGAGCTTGATGTTTAATGCTATTTTAAAAAAGGGGAGGACTCAATATTCATATACTGGAGGTGTTAATAATCAAGAAACGAAGTGTATGATAAATGCAGCTAGTGATGGCATGCAACAGATACAGCCTTATGTGATCCAACGGGAGAATGGGGTAAATGAGAAAATTGTTGATAGCAGAACTGAGGCCGAATTATAGGTAGATGTGAGTAGCAATAAAGAGGAAATTAGTCCTGGTTTACTTATGAAAACAAAATGGAAGCGGCTAGTACAGTCACATAGGGCGATGGAAAGAAAGAATGAAGGCAGTACAAGAAAAAGGAAGACTGATAAAATTTTAATTGTGTTTAATGGTGAACAAGGCATCGCTCTAGATGCAGCAAAAAGGGCAAAAGTAGCAGGAGAGGAGGTTAACAGGTTGGTTATACTAGAAGAAATAATTGCAAACATGAAACAAGATGATGTTTCACTACAAATGAGATCGGCGGCTACCAAGAGGCAAGTCGACTGGACGTAATGAAAACTGTTAGCTGGAACGTTAGTGGGTTGGGAAGTCCACGAAAGTCGAGGAGGCTGCGATATTTCTTAAAGCAGCAAAATCCCCACTTGGTCTTCTTGATGGAGACTAAAATTGATAAAAAATGAATGGAGAAAATCAGGAGGAATTGTGGTTACATGAATGGGATAGAGACTGAAGCTGATGGTTTGCGTGGAGGGTTATGTCTGGCATGGAAAGAAGATATTTCAGTGGCTCTTAAGAGTGTTTCTAAGTCTCATATTGATGTACTGGTAAAAGAGGACAACGCTTCAGGTGAATGGAGATTTACAGCTTTCTACGGGTCGCCTTATGCAAACCTTAAGAAGGATACCTGGGCTTTATTAAGAAGGTTGGGAGAAGAAGCCAATCTACCGTGGCTAGTAATGGGGGACTTTAATGAAATATTGTATTCTTTTGAGAAAGAAGGAGGGCTACCAAAAGATGAAAGGAGAATGGAGATATTCCATGAGACTTTAGAAGATTGTCAACTTGAAGATATAGGGTATTCAGGGGTTTGGTTCACTTGGGAGAGAGGAAATTTTGCAGAAAATAATGTCAGAGAAAGACTTGATAGAGGTGTTGCTAATGAAAAATGGAAGCTTCTTTTTCCAAAGTGCAGCATTCTTCACTTATCTCAATCTTTGTCCGACCATTGTCCACTCTTTTTAAATACAACAGATGACAAGTTTATTGCAAGAAGTTCACAATTTAAATTTGAGGCATGGTGGATTATGGAGAGCTCTCTTGAAAGAGTAATTAAGGCTTCGTGGAATTCAAATATTGGCACAATTTTAGAGAAATTGGAGAGATTACAAGATAAATTGAAGGAATGGGCAGCATCAATCAGGAAAATGAGGGAGGGGCGAAAAAGGAAGCTAACCAAGGAACTAGAGATGTTGGAAACAAAAGAAAGGGATGATGACACAATTGCAAAGATTATTGAAACTAGAGTCAACTTGAACATGGAAATAGACAAGGATAAGATGTATTGGGAGCAGAGGGCAAGAGCAAATTGGCTAAAAGTTGGGGACAAAAATTCAGCTTTCTTTCATAAGTTTGCCTCAACTCGTAGGAAACAGAATACTATTTCAAGATTACAACTGGAAGATGGAGGGGAGAGTAGTGATGACAGTCAGATGGCTGAAGTAGCAACCTCGTACTTTCAAGAATTATTTATGTCAAATGGAATTGGGGATCTTTCTCACATTATGCAAGGTATTGAAACAAGTATTTCACAAGAAATAAATGTTAATCTACTTTTCGAATTCACCGAAGACGAAGTGTTGGCTGCGTTGAAAAGGATGGGACCAATAAAAGCACCAGGACCAGATGGTTTTCCGGCACTATTTTTCCAAAGATTTTGGCACATAGTAGGTAATGATGTTACAAAGTTTTGTCTTGGTTTTCTTAATGATAATCAGGAGCTTGGCCAAATAAACTCCACAGACATCATACTTATCCCAAAAACTCAAAGTCCTACTAGTCTAACCAATTTCAGGCCAATAAGTTTGTGTTCAATTCTATACAAAATTGTGGCAAAGGTAATAGCAAACAGGTTGCAGGGTGTAATTGGGGGCTGTATCGATGAGGTTCAGAGTGCATTTGTCCCAGGAAGGTTAATTTCGGATAATATTCTTCTAGCCTACGAAATTCTGCATAGTTTTCGTAAAAAACGCACAGGAAAGAAAGGCTATATGGCGATCAAACTGGATATGAGCAAAGCTTATGACAGAGTGGAATGGAGATTCATAGAAGAAGTGATGTTGAGGATGGGTTTTGGAAACAGGTGGGTGGAAAAAATTTTAAAATATATTACCACAGCATCATTTGCTATCAACATGAATGGGAATAGAAGTAGAGTTTTCCAGGCCACTAGAGGTTTGAGACAGGGGGACCTTCTTAGCCCTTTTCTCTTCTTAATTTGCAGTGAAGGCTTGTCGGCACTAATGCGATTGGCTAGGAAGGAAGGTCTGATAAAAGGAGTAAAAGCAAGTAGAAGAGAACCAGAAATTTTACATCTACTATTTGCTGATGATTGCATACTATTTGGGGAAGCTACTGATAAAGGAGCAAGGCTGATAAAACGAATTCTAAAGGCGTATGAGAAGTGCTCGGGGCAATGTGTTAATTTTATAAATCTACAGTTTTTTACAGCTCAAACACCTCAGAAGAAAGCAAAAGGCAGGTTTTGGCAATTTTAGGAGTGAGATCTTCAGCAGATATGGAAAAGTACCTAGGGCTTCCTAACATGGTGGGCAGGCGTAAAAAAGAATCTTTCCAGAATCTTAAAAATAATATTCAGGCTAGAATAAAAGGGTGGAGTAGCAGATTTTTGTCACAAGGAGGAAAAGAGGTTTTTATTAACTCCGTACTTCAAGCAATTCCGACTTATGCTATGTCGTGTTTTTTGTTCCCAAATTCTCTTTGTGGTAAGCTTGAAGGTACTATGGCCAATTTTTGGTGGCAGAAGGCACATGGCAAAATAGGTATTCATTGATGCCAGTTGAAGTACTTATGTCTACCAAAAGATGAAGGAGGTTTGGGTTTCAGAAGTTTGGCTAAGTTTAATGTGGCTCTACTAGCAAAACAGGGTTGGAGGATCCTTATGATGCCTAACTCACTAGTCGCGAAAGTTCTTAAAGCTAAATATTTTCCAAATACTGATTTTTTGAATTCGAGGTTGGGAAATAACTGTTCTTTTACATGGAAGAGCATTTGGGTGGCCAAAGGTGTTTTATCAGACGGTCTCTGCTGGAAAGTGGGTTGTGGGTCAGATATATCAGTCTTGAATGATTCTTGGATACTAGATTTTAATAAAGCCAGATTATTATCTTGTATTAATAACTTGCACGATTTTAGAGTTGCTGAACTTATTGATGAAAACAGTAGAAAATGGAAAGAAGAGTTGATACGCTCTACCTTCCCGCTGGGCGTAGTAAACAAGATTCTCTGTATCCCGCTTGCAGAAGAGGCTCACGATGACATTCTTGCCTGGAGTAGAGTGCCATCTGGTGAGTTTACGATTCGAAGTGCCTTCAAACTATTACAGTGTAATGAAGTAGATCCTAGAGCTTATGCTTTACAGACCGACTACAAAAAATTTTACAAAAAATTTGGGATCTGAATCTCCCTTCTAAAATCAAAATAGCTATTTGGAGAATCTCGTGGAACTATATCCCCACAAGGGTCAACATGCAGCTCCGGAAGCTCTCTAACATCAGAACTTGTCCTCGGTGTGGGAAAGAAGCTGAAACAAGCAGTCATGTGTTCAGGGAGTGTCCTGTCACAAAAACAATATGGGAAGAACTGAGTTTATCAGATATATTAAGTACGCCACAGTTGGATGTCGCACAGTGGCTTACTTGGGTCTTTGAAAGGAGTAGCCCTCGTCGGTGTAAAGTTTTCTGTTGTGCACTATAAATAATCTGGGGAGACAGAAACAAAACGGTTCATGAAAAGGTTAATAGATCGGGGAAAGAGGCTTCAAATTTCATAAAGAACTATATAGCAGAATTGGAAGGAATGGAAGAAAAAACACGAAAAGAACCTACGTTTGTTAATACCTGGCAACATCCTCCAGACCGTATGGTGAAAATTAATTTTGATGCAGCATTTGATGGAAAGAATCATCTAGCAGCAGTGGGTGTTGTAGCCAGGAACAAGGAAGGAGCTGTTCTCCTTTCTTTCTCAAAGATCTACCAACAGATAGACTCTGCCTTTACTGCAAAAGCGATGGCTTGCAAAGCCGCAACTCAGTTGGGTTATGAAATGAAGTGGCCAGATATCATCATAGAAGGAGACGCATTAACAGTCATTAAGAAATGCAAAACAAAAAAGAAGACAAATCAGATATTGTGGCCTATATTCATATATTCAAAAATTTAAAATGAAAACTGAGCGTTGCTGATTTGAATATACACCACGAGCAGCAAATAAATTAGCACATGACATAGCTACTGGAACGATGAAGGGGAGGGGCGAAATTTACCTGATCGGAAGACCACTGGAGTATGCAGAACTTTTGGCAGAGACCGAAAGGAAGGGTGTAGGAGTCTGAAGGCAGCAAGTTAAAGTTGAGAGTGTCGAACAGGGGAAGGCGTGGGAAGAAACGGCTGATTCGATTTTAGAAATGAAAAGAGAAAAGTGATGTAGAGAGACTGTATCTGAGGAAATTAATTGGAGTAGGTGAATAGTCTTGTTGGGAACCGAAAACGTGTTGAAGAAGGAAACTGAGAAGATTTGAATGTGACCTATTCTGATTGGGCAGTTGCAGAGGCGCCATTAATGGCTCTGGAACTTTCTGCGTGGTTTCTTGAATTTTTTCTTTTTGGTTTTCAGATTTTAGTTGAAGTTTGTTGGTTTCTTTAGGGTAGCTGAATAGTTTTAGTTTTTTTTTTTTTTAGTTTGGTTCGGTTAAGGACCTGGTTGTACCAAGCCTATATTATTTTCTCTGGACTATTTTTATTTTTTAAAAAGATCTAATGAAGCCCAATTTGAATTCTTTCAAAAAAAAAAGTAAATTAATGAAATTCACCTAATTAAAATAACCCTTTTTTTTTTACTTTTTCCACTTTAATTTTTTTTATCAATTTAATCATTAAAATAATTTTTTAAAATAATCACTCAACCACGTCAGCAATTTTAAATTTTGTTGTAAAATTTACAAAATGGAATATTGTTTTTTTTTAGTCACTTTAAGAATTACAAACTTTTTAATCTAACACCCTCCATCAGCAAACAACCGACCGTCATCATCATCAGCGGCCGGCGTCCAGGTCATCCTCCAATTGGCCAACTTAGCAAAACGGAAACCAACTGCAATTAATTTGCATGAATCTTGCCAACAAATTACTACAGTTGATGCATTTGTGGAAGTTAAAAATTTGATAAAGAAACATCAAAAAACTGACCATTGATTGAGAACTTGAGGCTGATCTGGTCAGGTATGTTTGAATTTGGATCATCAATTTCCATCCCCGCTGCTTCGTTAACCTTTGCCATGATACCTTCAAAAAAGAAAAAAACCAATAAGATTGCATGTGACAACGAAAATGACAGAAGTTTTTGACAGAAAAAATTCAACCAAAAAATATGAAGGCATTTTACCGGTGAGCAAACAGTGTGTAGAGATCTAAACATTTTGACAGTACCGAAGGCGTTACCTTTGGATTACTCTAGTGGTAATGAAGAAAGCGCCACCAATCTCGATTTCATAGGCCTAGGCTGTTTTTTGCTGGGCCTTTAATTTGTTGCCAGAAGTTTCCGCCAACGGAGGATTTGAATCTCGTCGATGTTTAGGTTTGTGGAGATGGTGGTGATATGGGGGAAGTGACAAAGTTGTTTACATGAAATGGAGGCGGGGAAGACCGTCGAAGAATCCATCGAGAATCATGTCTTCGTTAGCGCTGGTGTCGGTACCTCGGAGGAAGAAGGATGAAGAAGATGTTGCTTTATATGCTTGGATGGCAGGAATCTTGTGCTTTGTGATCGCCAGTGAGTTTTGAACTTTTTTATTGGTTGATCGAAAAATGTGAAAAATATAACGTCGATAATGACAAATATATCGCAAAGAAAAGAGAAATAAAAACTTAAAGAACACACAGATTTTACGTGGAAACCCTTTCAGGAAAAAAACACGGGCAGAGGAGAAGAAAATTCACTATGTAGAATTCGAATCAACTTACAAGAGGAATAGACTATGTCTATTTATAGGCTTGTAAAGCCATATTCTAATAGGAGTGTAGTAAGATTGTAACTCCTTATTCTAATCAATATCAAATAGATGGAGTTTAATAAGGTTTAAAAAACCTTATTTAAAATAAAATAAAAGAAGTGTAGTTCTATAGGGATTCTTCTTTTATTTTATTTTACCATTGTATTTTATTTAAATAAGTATTCGAGTCACTTAATTCTAACAAAAAATGTAATGAAATGAAAGGAAATTTTTAGTTAATTGTCCAATAATAAGCTGAAAGATAGAGTTATTGTTTGAGTGGATTTGAGAGTTTTACCAAGTTAAAGCTGAAATTTTAGTGATGTTTGCCTCAATTGAGCTTGTCCGATTCCATAATAATTGCGGTTGATTACGGGATAGTTTAGTATTATTTTTTTAAGGTAAATTTATTAATTTATTTAATAAATCGAATCATATAATTTAAAAAAAAAGTAAATACTTGTAGTTGATGGTAAAGGACAAGTTCTATCTACACAACAAAAATTTTAACCTTAGCATCAATAGAACATTATGACACATTGACAATTAACTTTGTCATAACTCAAGCACGACATATTTGGAGTGATTGCAAGCATTTAATACGATAAGAAAATCAATCCCGAATGGTCCAAAGCAGCAAGCAAAAATTGACAAAAGAATCGAGTATTCACCAAACTCAAGAGGACAACAACAAAATTATCCCTAAAATCACTTATAAAATTAAGATTGCATGCATAAACAAGACTAAAAAACGTGCTACAAGAGCAGACAAAAACTTCTAAACCTTGAGGCTCAATGGAAAAACAAACAAAAAAAAACATATAAAACTTAAGATAACACGAGTCCAAATCGACACATGAAATCATTTATTATTTTGAAATGCTCTCAAAACACAGATTAAGAAGTTGACTACCCACTTTCCAAGAAAAACTACTGGTGGCTAGTAGAGTTTTAGCGAATGATAGGCACCATCATCTGTACATCACAACTTGTTAAGGCAATAAAGATAACCACAAAATAGATCTACAAATTGAAAAGAGAGAAGACATGTAACAACTAGTTTTTCAGTAGTGTTGGAAACGGTGATTTCGAGGCCACAAATCCAACGAGTGAGTCCGTAGATATTATTATTTAATATTTACGAGTCAAGTATAGAATTACGTTGAAATTTGATTTAATGATTTTTGTTAATTGAACGAATTATTAGGTTCAAGTGCTATGTTTCTAAAGTCAAATGGTTTTAGAAAATGAGATATCGGACCTCATTTCTATAAACCAAGTCCGTCAATATTTTATTAAATATTTAATAAATGTTATTAAGGTCATATTAAAATTTGATTAAGAAATTTTAATGTTTAGATAATTAATTAATTAAAAAAATTAAATTGTAAAAAATATAAAATTTAATCACTATTGAATTATAATGATTAGATGGCTTAATTATTAAATGAGGGAGGACTTATATGGCAATTATACCATGTTATAACTTAATGGACGGTTATAGGTTAGTGTTTTGGTTTAATTGAATGTTTTACTAAAGGGCAAAATTGTAATTTAGTAATTAATTTAAGTAAAATAAAAATAAAACAACATCATCTTCCTAAAGAGACTTGGCTGCGGAATTTGAAGATTAATAACACCATTTTTTTTAAAGGTTAAGGTTCCCCATCATTAGTTTCTTGCATGTAAGTTTGATTTAAATTCGTTTCTTATAATTTTTATATTTTTTAGATCGTTGTAATTAGGTCTAGCTAACCCATATCTTTGTTTTTGAAACTATAAAGAGGATTTTTCCATTAATGAATATTAGTTATTCTTGATGTTAAATGATGAATTTGTAATCTTGGTTGTTGTTTAGGACCATTTTGTAAAGTGATTTTAGTTAGTTTTTAGTATAAGCACTAATTTGATAAAATATTAAAATTTACATGGAATTCTTGTGAATTTTGAATAATTGTGGACTGAACAAGTATAGAAGAAATTCGGCTAGCATGGGAAATTGTGAAATTTTGATAAATCTGGAATTTCGGGTTTGGGGACTAAATTGTGAGAAATGTAAAAGTTTAGGGGAAATGTATAAATAATAAAAACTTAAGGGTCATATGCATAAAAATGAGTTGGAATATGTGTTTGAATTTGAATTTAATCATTTTAGATCAAGAAATGAACCAATCGGATTTAAATCAAGGAAAAGCTAAAGTTTTGCACTAGTCATCGGCTTTGTTTTTGCAACCATTTAATCGAGGTAAGTTCATATAATAATTTAATATATCACTAGTTAATTTACATATTTGTTAACAAATAATTATGTTATGTATAATGTATATGTTTATTGTGTTATATACTGAATTGGATGAAATTGTCTTAGTGAGTTAATAGCTGGAATTGATGAAAAATGTGAGTTACATGAATACAAGTATGAAATGATATAAATGAAACGGAAGAGACCATAGTTGAAAGATACTATGGCATTATAATCGAAAAGGAAAAGACCATAGTTGAAAGATACTACGACATTATAATCAAAAAGAAAAAGACCATAGTTAAAAGATAATATGGCATTAAATAAAAAAGGAACAACAATAGTTGAAAGATACTATGACATCGTTTGGGGATTGTGTAAGATCGAGGTTGGAAGATACCACGACGTCCTCTGAACAATGAGTTATTTGGAAATGTAACACCCCAAATCCGGCCCATACGTTTCGACCAGATCTGGTATGCTACGAGTTGTACATTGAAAACTTTTGCTTTGTTGGTTTCAGAAATCGTAAGTTAATTAGACAATATTTGAATAAATAGGTGACTTTTTGAAAATAAAACCTTGTATTATTATTATTTTGAATAATTAAACCTTTGACAAAAATTCATAAGTTGCAAATATTAAAAACTAAGCAGTGAAATATAAACTATGGGGCCTTATTACATAAATATTCCAAAAAATTAAAACTTAAAGAAAAGCCGAAATAATCTATAAAAAAAATAAAAACAAAAACTTGATGGCCCCTCGAGTCCGTCTCGGCTCCCATGTCCACGATCTACTGCTCATCTGAAAGAGTGGAGAAAAATGTAAGGGTGAGTCACCAAGACTCAGTGTATAAATCCCAGACACACTGACCTAAGGCTCACAAACACATTATGAGCCCTGGCCCATACATAAAGGTAACAATCATAATTACATAAAAATAATGAATGATGAATAGCCCAACCCATCCTAGAATTCCATCTTCTACACACCAACCCGTACCAACCATCACACCTTGAGGATTTTTACAATCAACCCTCTATCCGCTACACACCATAACGACAGCCGTACTGCATATTCCTATTAATCAGGAATCATTAAACATGGCATAGCCACCGATCACTATGTGACCTATCATTTGAAGTTGTGGTTTAACCACAGATCACCAAGTGACCTATCATTTGAAGTTGTGGTTTAACCACCGATCACCAAGTGACCTATCATGCACTTCCCCTTCATTATCATAATCCCACCCCATGCATACACACATAAGGAAAACATCACACAGGCTTTCATATATATTCGATACACATAGAGATTTCTATGATTACGTACTTAGCATCCTTGCCTAACCCCTGTTAGGGTTTCATTCGACTGCCTACATAGCCTCTTTCTGGCTTTTTAGCCCATAACATATATATAGACATACATATAAGTTTAATAGTGTGTTAGAGATCTACACACCTGATTATCGTTAGAACAAGACTTTCTACGTCGACGCTATCCGTAGTCAACACAACTGCTATTCAGACGCTGGTAACGAAACATTAGGTTAAGGCACGCCTAATGAAGAGAAAACGGTTGATCATCTTAAGGAGAATTGAAATCCTTATCTAGAAATCCCGAAACTAGAGATCAGCGATTTCCAGCTTTTAGATCTAAACGATCGGGTTTCCTTCAAATCCTGGAATGCCGCCTAAAATGCAAAAAGAGAGAAATATTAGCCTCAATCGACAGCCTTAACAAACCAAGTGGCCATTCGGCCTTGTTTCTTAAAAACCGAAAGAAATCTAATGGAATAGCAGGAGTCGACACTTACCTCAACACAGGGAATTCGGCTAACACTTGAGAGGAGATTCGACAATCAGAGAAAAACTATGGAGATTTTGGCTTTATAGCTAAATCGGCACAAGAGGAATAAAATGAAGAAGAAAGTGAAATAAAAGATTTCAGCTTTTAGAAGAAAGAAGAGAAAGATGGCTTAAGAAAGTTTTCGGCTTTTTGAAAGAAAGTTAACAGAAATTGCAGAGGGAGAGACTGAGAATTTTGGCACAAAGAATGAAGAAAAAAGTAGGGTTCAAATACCGGAATTGGTGAGATATCCCCCCCTATTTATAGAGAATTTCGGCACTTACCTATCAAAACCCGAAAGTGCCCTTCCTGATAACTAACAACCAATCCAATAGGAGGTGAAATTTCGGTACCCCTCCAAGATATGGAAATTCAGCCAACACTGCACTCAGCAGATAATTCCTATCTTTTCTCCTCTATCTTAATCCATTCATACCTTCAGAAGAAGCCTAGATAACACCAGCACTTCCTTCCTTTATCAGTTACTTTATCATCCATATTATCCACATTATCCATCAATTATTCTTCCTAATTTCAAGCATTCTAACTGACTCCAACTTTGCTCTCCCTTGATGCCAAAATTAGTTAAAATAGATGGGTAATGCGACTCGAACCTTGGACCTCAATTGACGCCAACTTCCTTCCCTTTTAGTGGCGCTCATTTTGCCATCAGCCACAAGCCCATCTTGTGTTTTAAAACACAAACTAATATCTTTATGCCCTAACTTAACAAGCTTTCCACTAAAGTGTTCAAACAAGAATTTTAACTACAGCCTTGGCCCAAACCTGAGCCCATTCTGAACCCCTAATACTCAACTTAACTCATTACACCTATTCACCCATTAAACGCATGGGCCCAAAATTTCAGGATGTTACAGTTCTACCCCCTTAAAGAAACTTCGTCCTCGAAATTTCCAACTAACTATTAATCATACTACCCAAGTCTCACCACTATGCTTTTGCTGTAAACTCTAATTCTAAAGCCAAAAGAAACACTTAGTGTACTATGATAGAGTACGCACCAGTATTCGCATCTAGAGCATCCTCGTCCCCTTGTACTCATTCTACCGATTCACATTTATCTGATTAGAAATTTTATGAGTTATTAGTTTTCGTCCACTGATTAACCACGAACAGTCTTATGAATAGTAGTCTTAAGAGTAGTTCTTTCGAATTCGCAATTATATCTGCAATTCAGTTTCAAGTTCGCATCTCCTAGTTCTAGGAAGCACATACATTCAATCATCAACCATCAATATACAAATAACATCCACAAACTTACATTCATCATGTAGGGGTATCTTCGTCATTTCACTACCCAGGGGTATTTTCGTAATTTATCCTACAGGGGTATTTTCGTAATTTTCCAAAATAAAGTTTCTTGGTGATTTTGTAAAATAAGGGTATTTTGGTAATTTTACAATCTGGGGGTATTTCGATAATTTTTTTACAATCCGGGGGTATGTTGGTCATTTTACAAACCAGGTGTATTTTGGTCATTTTACAAATCAGAGGTATTTTGGTCATTTTATGAATCAGGGGTAATTTAATAATTTTGCAAAATAAGATGGCTGGTCCCTTTCGGGTTTTAATTATAAATTTTGGCCCATCAACAAGTCCTCATGACTAAGGTGAACGGTCACTACGTACCAGGTAGGATTCCAGCGAAGAGGAGGTGAGTCACTAGGACTGCTTAAATACCAAGTTCTCCCTGAATCCAATCCTAGACATGCATATGCCTGTTGCCACACCCTAATCTCACGACTTGTTTACAGGTTTGTTTGGTTGGATTAAATCTTATGAATTTAATGAGTGATTTAAACTAAACCTAAAGTCCATCAATGCCTACTATACTAGCCTACGTCCATCAAGCCCATCAAGCCCAATCATGCATATCATATCAAAAGTTAGAATACTTACCTGCGTGGATCGGGTGCTGGTAGACTCGAATGCCGTATCTTTCCAAAACATTTTTCTTAAATTCACATCAAGGTTTCAAATCACTATTAGACCCATTTCACAGCCTGAGTTTTGAACTGGGCTCTGATACCAAAATGTAACACCCCAAACCCGGCCCATACGTTTCGACTAGATCTGATATGCTACGGGTTGTACATTGAAAACTTTTGCTTTGTTGGTTTCGAAAATCGTAAGTTAATTAGACAATATTTGAATAAATAAGTGACTTTTTGAAAATAAAACATTGTATTATTATTATTTTGAATAATTAAACCTTTGACAAAAATTCATAAGTTGCAAATATTAAAAACTAAGCAGTGAAATATAAGTTATGCCTTAACTTAACAAGCTTTCCACTAAAGTGTTCAAACAAGAATTTTAACTACAGCCTCGGCCCAAACCTGAGCCCATTCTGAACCCCTAATACTCAACTTAACTCATTACACCTATTCACCCATTAAACGCATGAGCCCAAAAATTCGAAATGTTACAGGAAAGGTACACAAATTAAACGAGTATTATATTAATAGTTTGAAGTTTATTATGCAAATAGAAGGCTAAATAGAGTTTTAAATATGTTTACTTGTAATGTCTTATACCATAATAGTCATTTGTTTCATTTGGTTCAACGGGTAATAAAGACTTAAAAGAGTAAGCTTATTATATGAATTAATATGTGATCATGAAAGTTGAAATGGAAGATGTTGCTATTAGGCTTTGATTTGGATGCTTTTTGCAAATTGGTATCGTGAGGAATGAAAGGTATATTTGGTATGCTACTATTGGGTGTTTTAATTGGTTCAACGGGTAATAAAGACTAAAAATTCCCCTTTTGTTTTAAATCAATCCCTAAATGTTCCCAAACTATTTTTAAGGCCCTGTAGGCCCGATTTAAGGCTCGTAAGTGCAACTATTCTATAAATGAAACGTGTATTTAAATGTTAGTATTTAATTTGAATCTTTGTTTCTGTTTGAAGTTAAATGTTTCGAATTGTACTACTGTTGTAACAGCCCAGTTTAGACCCCAGTCGAACAGTGGTTTCAGGACCACAAATCCGAGTCAAAAAAATATTTTAATATTATTTTTGGTGTCTACAGCATGTTAATTTATGTGTGTGAAAGTTTCGTGTGAAAATTTTATCGTTTGTGTGCTCGATTTAATTAAAAGGACTTAACCGCGTAAAATGCAAAATTAGCATGCATATGTAAAGGTATCGCTATGACTTTTATTATATGGAGTCCTTATGTTGTAATATAACCATTGGAATCATGCATGGACAAAAATAGACAACCATTAAATAGTTTCCTAATTAAATACTTAAGGTTAAAATGGTAAAATGTATAATAACATGAAATAAATAAAACAAAAAAAATCAAAGTAGCCATGCATTCATCTTTTTATGGCCGAAAGTTTAAAGGAAAATAAAGAGAAGAAGAAAACTAGGTTCGACCCTTGTGTTCTTCAATTTAGGTATGTGTTTAGCTTGGTTTTTGATGATTTTTACGTTTTTGAGATCGTTGCTTTGAATACTAGCTAGCCCATGCTTGAATTTTTGAATTTGATGATGTATTCATGAATTTCCATTGATGATAGCTTGTGGTTTTTGTTGTTTGATGATGGAAAATAAAAGATATGTGATAGATTAATATGTTTTGTCTTCGGATTTTTGATGAATTTGAGTAAATTGGACTAATTTGTGAAAATGTTATTTTGAGGGACCAAAATGTGAAATAAATGAAATATGTGGGCTTATATGAACTAGAGGAAAATTCGGCTAGGCACTTGTATAAAGAAATTTTGAATATTTTGTGTTTTGTGAAATAGGGACTAAATTGTGAAAATGTGAAATGTTAGGGGCAAAAGTGCAATTTGCCCATTTATGTGTTTTTGGATGAATTTGAATGGATTTATGAATAAACAATTTAAACTTGTATTAATTTAGATCAAGAAAAGAGGAAATCAAAATTGGATCGGGGGAAATCTAAAGTTGTCGAATAGTTGTCTCGGTTCGTTCATCTCCGTCCGAGGTAAGTTCATAAGTAAATAAATGTCATTAAATTTGATTGCATATATTTTAATAGTGTCGAAATGAATTATTACTTGTATATATATACTTGCCGAATTGAATTAAGCATAGGAGCATTGTTTACAAGCTTGAATCGATCGAGTTACGACGTCCGAAAGCCCCATACGAACCTTAGGAATAGTTAGGGTACATATGTCATGACATAGGATTCCGATATGTGTTCTTGTGTAAGACCACGTTTGGGACATTGGCATCGACTTGTGATTTACGTGTAAGACCATGTCTGGGACATTGGCATCGTATTTGATTCGTGTAAGACCCAGTCTGGGACAGTGGCATCGATATGTGATTACATGTAAGACCACGTCTGGAACGTTGGCATTGTACGAGATTTTCGACTATCTGAGTATCCTTTTGAATTCCGAATGGTTCAATTGGCAATATCGAGTTAAGATCGAATGTGAAATCGAGCTAAAAGATCAGGTATGTGCTAAGCTAAATGATTGGAAAAGTAAGGTAAGTATATATTTGAGATGAATATATGAAATATGCATTATGAAAGTGAGAATTATATATACTTATGAATAATTGTGTATTCGGTTAAGTTAATATATTTTGATAATGTTCATGTGATGGTATATGAGTTTCAAGCATGAAAATGTGTATTTGATTAATGATTTCTTGATTTGGCCTAGTTGATTTTAATACTAATGTTCGTTTAATAAATTAATTGCTTATGACTTACTAAGCTATCCAAGCTTACTGTGTGTGTTCATTTATTGTTTTATAGATTTTGAAAGCTAGTTACGAGCTCGGGGATCGTCAAGGAAATCTGTCACATTACGATCACTATTTCGATATTTTAAAAGCTTGAATTAAGAATCTATGGCATGTATAGGCTAGCATTTGTTTTGGTTGGTCTTGAAAATTGTATATATTTGGCCATGCGAAAATGGCTTGATCTTAATGCTAATGATCTAATGTTTAAGTAATTTTGGTCATAGTATATGTGTGTGGTATGCTTGGTATATGAATTCGGTATGATGTAATGATATATAAATATATATGGCTTATGATTAGTTCATTTTGGTAAGCTTGATATATGGATGATGGATGTGTTTTGGTTGTGGTTTGTTAATGATGCTAATGATAGTGAATTTTCGGTCATGTATTAGCTTAATTTGCAATTGTGATTTATGGTATAATTTGTGTGATGGAATGGTCTTGAGATTTGGCTTGATTAAATAGGTAAAATGCTAAATATATTGAAGATGAAATAGTGGTTATTTTGATTTATGTGATGTAAATATAGGTGATGGTCATAATCTAGTTTGTGATTCGGCAATGGTGATTAAATCATCTAGTTAAGTGTTTAGTCATATGTTAATTTTGAATTTGGTTGTATTCATTATGTGTGGTCCATGCTATGCTATGGTTATTTGATAATTTGATATTGTTAATTTGACTCAATTTGTGATGGTATGAGTGTATTGGTGAAATGGATTGAAATAGAAATCAATGTATTATTGTTTATTCGGTTGATCATATGTAATTAAAAAATATATGCCTTTGATATGTTATTTGATAATTTGGCATATAAAGGACTAATAGTTTATAATGCTTGAATTACAAAATGTATTATATGTATATGTAGTTGTATGATCGATTATGGTATTTGACTTATTATTATAAGTATGAGATTTGCATTGGTATGTGTTCTTATAAGTTATGTAATATTTATGTCATTACTATGATTTGACTATTTAGGCTTAACATAGGATGGCAAAGATTGTATGTGATTTAATATGGAAGTTAATTTGCATGACCGAATATATATATAATGAATTGATTGACGGTGTAAATGCATTATAGGCATATTATTTAGTATGCAAATTGAGTTATACTTGATAGGTTAAATGCATATATGGCTAGTATGTTTTAAAGTTTAACTTGACCATTTTGTGAAGTTGATATTGCCGTATATGTTAATGTACAAAAAGCCATGTGGTATGATTTATTTGGTTTAATATGCACATGAATAGAGTTATAAAGTAAAATATTTTGGTTTTCATTAGGTAATAAAATACCATTAAGGTGATGTACTTATGATTCGAATTACGTATTTATAAAGTATTTATATTTATAATATATGGTTTTGAGGTATGATTCGTGTATGCTTTATTTATACAAATATGATCTGTGCCAATGTATGAATGTTCGGAAGCTGTGTTTTGTTCGGTAATGCCTCGTAACCCTAATCCGGCAACGGATACGGGTTAAGAATGTTACAACTGTAATACTCTGAAACTCTAATCTGGCGACAGAGACGAGTTATGGGTGTTACAAGACATGTGTAATGAATGAGAAGAAGAAAAAAAGAAATGGTTGATGAGAGAGGAAAAAGGCAAGCGATAGCCAACCCGAAGGTTGACACCGTTATTGAGCAAAACAAAAGATAAGAAGCAAATGACTTGGAGAAAAAAAAATTTAGGGTTGTTAAAGAATCAGTTTAACATTGTTTCTAAAAAGCACTTTTGCGATAAAAAATACTTTTTAGATAAAAGTATTGCTAAACAAGAAGCTTTTGAGTTTTTTCAAAAGTGTTTTTGGGACAAAAAAATAATTTTTTAGCCAAAAACAAAAGCAAAAAATTTTAGCTTTTATTGCAGAGCACTTTTAAGAAGTAAAGTTAAACTAAGCCTCAATTTTGCTAAGTGGCCAATTGGATGCTGGCCGATGATGACAATGAAAAATGAACGATGGATTGTTTGCTGATGGGACAATGTTAGATTAAATTTTTTGTAATTGTTAAAGCATAATATAAAATTGTCAATATAGTTGTCCTGTTAATGAACGAATATTGAAAAAAATAAATTAGAATAATCAAAATAGGAACAACGTTTAAGTATATATTTTATTATTAAAAAAAATATTGTTGGTCTCTTTATTTTAATTTATAACTCTGATAGGTTATATTTACATTCACTTTGATATTTTGTGACGATAGACATATTTTTATATAATGTATGTATTGGTGAAGATTTTATAAAATTATAAAATTTATTTTCTATGAAAAGAAAATTGTTGTCATTGGATGTTGTTTGGTGCTTGCTAAAATCTAGAAAATAAGAGAAATAAAGAGGGAGTTGAAAGAGTTTGAATAATATTTGGTAGCTGGGCTGGTCACTGGTGTCAGTGTGATGTTAAATATGCTAACACATGTATCTCATCATAATCGCAGCCTCGCCATCTTCAATTAACCCCAAATCCAAAGCTAATATTAGGCCACTCCGTTCTTTTATCAGGATCAGAACTACAAAAAAATCAAAAAGTTGATAAAAAATCTAATTATAACTAAAATACCATAATTTGTGAGAAAGAGGCTCTGAGTATGATCTAATCCAAGGAATTTAGGTTTTTTGATTTTTTTTCCTTCATTAATTCTTACTTCACAATATAGAGGAAGTGAAAATGGCGAAAATAAAGAGGAAGTGAAACATTGAATTTTTTTATTAATTTTAATTTTTCTAGATTTATGACTAAATTGACATAATATGTAAACATTGAATATTAAATTTGATATTATGTTAAATTAAATTTGATATTAAATTCTGTCACAAAATTAAGGGTAGTTAATGGAATCGGAAAAAAAAAACAAATACAATAAGTTTATTGATATTTTATAACTTTTTATTTACATAATTAAAAAACATTTAAATATAATTGGGTGACCTACAATGCAAATTATTAACGTTTGTTGTAGTAGTAGTAGTAGATATGAATTGGTTAAAGACTCAACTTTTTTGTTATAAATTATATTGTGCACACTACATGCTTACATGGTAGTTAAACTTTTTTTACAGTAAAAATTTAAAATTACTTTTATAATGCAATGAAATTGATTTTATTAAAAGATAATTTTTTATTTATTTTGAGGTTAAAGGGGTATATAAACTCCTGAACTTTGGCGAAAAATCAATTAACTTCTTTTGCGAAAAATAAACTTAATTAAGTCCTCTAACAATTTTTTTTTGTTTTAGATTGTTACATCACAAACATGGTGCTCGATGTCAATTTCCTTGTCAACAAAAATTAAAAAAAAAAATTAATTCTAGGAAAAAAGAAATACTTTTTTTACTAGGTTGTCTAGGTTCATTTGTTTCAAAACTTATTTTTTAAAAATTTTAAAAAATCTCTTTTAAAAATATTATTAAAATTTATAAAAAAATATTAAATAAAGTTCAAAAAGTTTGATGTTGACAAAGGTAGGTTGAAGAGCTTCTATCTTATTTTAGTGCATCCAAGAATTATGTTGGTCCATCTTTTGCAATCGCCTTGTAGCCTACAAGAAATAATATCATGAGATTTAAGTAATACAAGGATAGCGCGAAGAATGAGGATTCTAGCTTGGAGTTTGCTTGCAAATTTGAAGCTAGTGATTATTAAAAGTTGGAAGGCGTAGGGGTTTTGAGCAATGGTAGCTCCTCCAATCATGTTGATATATCGATTTTGAGTAATACGTAAAGAAAGAGTCCAATCTGCAAGGAGATCCTCAAAAGAGATAGTCAATTGAATCTTTTGTTGCTTTGGATTGACTGGGAGTTTCAATAAAGGAGTAGATGATCAAATGATAAACATCAAAGATTTTATTAACAACAACTGTAATATCCGCGTTTTAACTCGGGTTAGGTACAGTGATGGATCGAGTCAAGAATTAGTATAAAAATTTTGAAATATAATAAATAGGAATTTTGAGTATTAAATTAGGAAGTATATAGATCCAATAAGAAATTTAAAAAAAAATACTCTTTAAATAGGAAATTTTAAAATAGATACATTGATTTAGTTGAAAGAATAAAGAAATTGTTGTGGCCAAAGTAGGAAAAATATTAAGTTAGGAGATATATAGTAGTAGAGGAAAGGAAGGAAGGATTAAAAAGAAATTTAACCAAAGTGTGGTATGATTCATCCTAGGAAATATGAAAGATGAGGAAGGACAAAGTGGTAATTGGCCAAGTAGATATTTATTAGATGTAATGATGATTGTTAAAAGTATAAAGATGGATGGCTTAAGGACTTATTAGCAATTTGACCATTTTAATTAAAAAGGTGAGATATTTTAGTGGAATGGTGTAGAAAAGTGGAGAAAAAAAATGAAAGATATCATCTTTTCTCAAACACCAAACCGTCACTATTTCTTCTTCTCCTCCCAACTTCCATCCAACTTTTCTTTGAATTCCCTTTCATGTCCTTCAACCATTGTTGAACCGTCCAAGCTTCAAACCTTCATTTTTCTTTGAAATTTCCTTAGTAAAAATCAAAGAGAAGGCTAGTGAACAACTTTATTTCATGAGAAAATTTCCATAGATGGGTTAAAAGAGAGAAAAACATGAGTTAGGTTTTTAGGTGTTCAAAGAACTAAGGTAAGAAATGATGAAATTATCATACTATACATGTTTATTTATATTAAATAGTACAGGAAAGTCACCTGATTGTAGTTTTAACATATAAATGTTATGTGTTTGATATGAAAATTAAAGAGAAAGAAAAGAAGGGAGAGGATAAAATTGAAGGAAAAGGAAATGAGAAGATCAAGGAGTGAAGAGTCACATTAGTGCTCTCCGATTATTACCACATTAGTGCTCTCCGTTTAGCACATTTGTGCTCTCTGTATATCACTTTAGTGCTCTCTGTTTAATAGTGCATAATAATGCACCTCTGTATTTGTTCCATATATCCGATGTGTTTTATAAAGTCTACTTTGGGCTAAGAATATGAGTTGTGAACAAAAGTGAATCATCAATGTGTTGAGGTAAGTTTGATAACTTATAAAATGTAAGTTAAATTTCATTAAAGTAAGGTATAGTTCAAGAAACTTGTATGTGTGTAAATATGAATTAGTTGAATAAGTTGTGTAAATATGTATTAGTTGAATAAGTTTAAAATATTATGTTATGTTTCATTTATCTATTTAATTCTTATAATGCTTACTAAGCCTTCACCGGCTTAACACGTTTATTTTTAATGCGTAGGTACAGTTAGACTCGAAGAGGTAGAGTCGGGCTAGGAGACCTCTCATCTCATCACATCCTTAAGAGTTTCAAGAGTAGGTACAATATTTTGAATTAAAATGGCATGTACATAGGTAGACCAAATGTGTTCCCATGTGTTAGGGGCTAAAATGAAAACTCTTGAAATTCTATCTATTTTGGTTTACTTGAAGTATTTTGGTCTATATGAAATGAATTAGTGAAACTATAAGTATGTTTGCAAATGTGGTTTGGTAATATGTTGATATTGATTGATTTTGAAGTGATTTTAAGTAGTTTTAATACATTTTGAATTGGTCTTGAGTATTGAGAAGAATCTATATAAATTGTAGGGGGTTTAGTGAACTTTTAAACTAATTTTTGCCAAAATTTACCCAAGGTATCGATACCTAAGCTTTGAAATACAAAATTGCCAAAACAGAATGTGATTTTGGTATCGTTTTTAACGTTATCGATATTGAAGGCTAGGTATCGATACATTTATCAAAATTTGAATTTTCGGAGTTCCAGAATGTCATTTTGGTATTAATTTTGTACAGTGGTATAGATACCTTTTGTTTTGGTATCGCTATTTTTCCCCTGTTTTGAGTAAAAACAATGTTAAAACCATTTCTAAACATATTCTAACATCTAATAATGACCTCCACACATTTATATTAATAATTTTTGGATTAATTAAGTTAAAATACTATGTATAAATGTTTAAATTAAACAATATCTAGCCAAAACCGTTTTGGCACCAAATGTAATAGTCTTATACCGGGTTCATACAATTGGACTGGGTGTAGGGGTGTTACAAAAACAATGGGATTTGGGTTGGAGCTTCTAAATATAAGGTCATTTTTTGGATTTTCGAACGATCCACAAGGTGTTGGAGAATTTGAGTGGAAATGATAAATCCGGAAACAATATGAAATTAAAACCGTAGATTTTGAGGTGCAGATGATGCTTTCCAATAAGAACAATTTGCCCCCGCACAAAATTGCTAGAGGGTTAAGACAAAGGTCCTCCCAGGATACAACAAAGCTTTTTATTTCCTTTGATTAGCAAAATCGAGAAATACCCTAACTCTTACTCTAATTTCTGAAATTGGATTGATTGTAATAATAATATATTTTGAGCACCATAGTCACTCTATTTATATGCACTCAATGGACACTATTGAAGAGTCACAACCCTTTATATTGGACATACTTCTCAGAAGAAACATGTCCCATGGAAATCAAATGTATCTATTGGATGAATGAATCATCACTTTCTAATTCGAATAAGTGTTCATGAATCACACTAAGTGATCCATTAATAATATCTAATGAATTTGCAATCTACAATTTTCAACAACTCCATTAAATTGCTAATTTAAGAAAATAAATACACAACGATCATGCATAAAGAAAGGTTTTTGCATATTGAACATTCCTTTAGTGCAAACTCTCAAAGTATTAACAAAGTCAATACCGAAAAAATTACACATATAACTGTAAAGTATTAGAGTAAGAATTTATTTGCTTAGCACTGTTATGGTCATGTACTCATCCAGTTTCATGAACATGTATGAGAGAAAACCATAAAGAAAACTCTTGTTAAAGCGGCATCACTTCATGTTCATATAGGTGGATTACATGACAATTAATGTCCATCCATTATGTAACAACCCACTTTTCAATGGTGTTGGAAACAGTTGTTTTAGGACCATAAATCCAACGAGTAAGTTCGTAAAATTAGTATTTAAATTGTGCGAGTCAATAATAATTTTTATATTGAATTTTGATTTGATGAATTTTAATTAATTGGAGTAATGGTTAGTATAAGTGGTTTAGTCCAAAAGTCAAGTGGTTGTTGAAAATGAGGTATTGAGACCTCGTTTTTGTAATTTTAAAACCGTAAATATTTTATTAAATACTTACAGAGTCGTATTATAGGTGAATTGAAGTTTGGTCCGGTAATTTTTACAAATAATTGCTTAATTAAGGTAAAATGATTAAATTGTAAAGAGGTAAAAGTTAACTGCTATAGATTTAAAATACTAAAGGGGCCAAAATGGTGATTAAACCCTGGTCAAAGAGACCAAGCGGTGGTGACATGATTAAATCCACTAACTTTTGGGCTATTTCCTCATTTAGTCCTAATTATTTTAGGGTTAAATTGAAATTAAGTTTGTTTAGTTGGAATTTAATATAATTGAAGAACCAATTGTGCAATTAAACCTTCCTTGGATGGTAATTATACCATGTTTATATGTTATAGACATTTATGGACATAATATAGTAATTTTATAAGTTAAAATTAAAAGGTTAAAATTGTAAATAGTTTAATAGTAAGTTAAAATTAATGAATTAAAGGTAAATATCATCATTTTTCTTTCTTCTTCATGTGAAAAGAATCGAATAGCCATTTTTAGGGCTTGAAAAACTTCGGTCAAGCTTTGGTTTCATATTAGGTAAGTGAAATTTCACCCGTTTTTAGTAATTTTTATGTTTTTGAGCTCGTATTAGCTTAATTTAGCTAACCCGAGGACTAACTCATAAAACTTTCAAATGTTATAAAATTTTCCATTGATGAGTTGAGTTGTTTCTTAAAGTTTATGGAAGATTATTAAGCTTCGTTATTAGATTGGACTACTTTGTAAAGTAATTTTTGATAATTTTGATGTTAAGGACTAAATTGTTAAAATGATAAAATTACTTGTACTTTATGTGGAATAATTGCAAAAATAATATTTGGTTAAACTGAAATTTGAATAAAAATGGTTAAATTGCACGTTTTGAGTTTAGAGACTAAATTGCATAAAAGGTAAAATTTGGGGTAATTTCGTAAAAATTAAAAAATGACTTAATTGCATAAAAGTAGTTAATTATGTTGTTGGAAGTTGATAATTAAATGGAATTGTTATTTTTAGATCAAGAAATAAATTGATCAAGCTCTAATCACGAAAAGGCTAAAGTAACGGATTGTTCGTTGTCTCAATTTCGCCTTTGTTTTTTGATCAAGTAAGTTCATTTAATATGAACTCATTTATATTTCTAATTGTTTATGAATGTTAGAGCTTAAATGATATAAAATTAATACTATTAAATTGATTTGTTGATAGAACTGGAATTATAAAAAGTTACGAAATGATAATTCCTGATATCAATGGAGACAGGCTGCATTCGTATTTAAATCCATAGCGAGGCTATGACAACTATTTAGACGTAAGATCATGGTTGGACCATGGCAGTGTATATATGTAAGACCATAACTGGGCTGTGGCACTATAAACATAAGACCATGGCAGGGTCATGGCAATGCACATGTAAGACCATAGTTGGACTACAACACAATATGAAATGTGTACCGGGATTTCAATCGTCTTTCTAGTATGCGTCAGATGGAAATACAAGAGGATCCAAATGCGAGGTGCAAAATGGTAAGCTGTTCGTAATAGTATATATGTGTAAAGGTGGTAAATGTTGTATTTTCATTATATGTTAAAGAGATTATGCATTGTGATAGTGAGAAATGTGAATGTATTGAAATGTGGAAAATTGATTTGAACTAAAATTTGAACATTACTTACCTATTGTGAGCAGTGATTGACAAGAATTTTGATAATAACCTTGTTGACAGGAACTTTGTTAATTTATCTTGTTATTTGAATTATTATATTTAATTAATTAAGTTTTTATTGTTTAACTGACGAACTTACTAAATTTTATTAAAGCTTACTTGTGTCTTTGTCTTTTCCTTATAGATCACATTTTGTGGAAATTGAGATCAACTCGAAGAATTCACATTATCCGAGGATCTTTTGGTAGATTTTGAATTCTATTTGGTTTATATGGCATGTAATAGGAGAATTTGGTTATTATCTGTAATAGTTCTTAAATACTTATATTATATAGTTGTGTGCATATGATGCTGTGGTTTGAATAATTTTGTTAGGTATGCATGCTTAATTCTAAGCTTAAATATAATGGATGAATGTGATATAATAAGATTGGCTTGAGTTAAGTATGACATTTTGTGATTCATTATAGGTCATTAGAAGCATGTTTGTAGTTTGTATATGTCGTTAAGGAAATGAATTGTGTAAGTGTTGTATCGTGGTGCCATTGACGACACATTGGTTAGGTTTTAGGTTTATTGTCTTTACATGCTTTGAGTGTCATTAAAATGCATTTTTCTTATACTCATTTTTTGAAAGTTGATTTAGGTACCAAAGCATTTGGATATGAAATGAGCAAGTTTTGGGTCATTTTTGGGCACACACGGCTTGGGACACGGGCTGTCACAGGCTGTGTGTCAAACACGAACAACCCACATGGGTGTGTGCCCTCAACGTATTAAGTGTAGAATTCACACTGGCTGATACACAGCCTATGACACGGGAATGTGTCTCAAAATAGTTTCGAGCACAGTCTGACACACAACCTACGACACGATCGTGTGACCCAACATCGAGTTGAACATGGTCTACCACGCGGCCTGCAACACGGTCGTGTGAGGGTATTTCGAATGCTACATGGCCTGGCCACACGACCGTGCGATCCCTATTTTGAAAATTTTTAATTTTTTTTCTAAACTTTTTGATTTGCTGCAAATTGATCCCTGATTGTTCTTAAACTATTTTTAGGGCCTCAAAGGCTCGATTTAAAGTCCATAAAAGTATGTTTTACTTCGATCTTAATTATTCATGAAATTTTGTTAATTAATTTGGTAAACTTGATACTATCTGTTATTGATTGTTTTGAATTGTATGGTAACACTCTGTAACCCTAATTTGGCGACGAAAGCGGTTATGAGTGTTACATATTAAGAGTAAAACTCATCCTCCTAAAACATAAACATTAAATCATGATTCTTAGTGCATGTTGTCATTCCATAACTTGTTATTACCCTTTAAACCTTGAAACTAACTTTTTTCTAGAACAAGGTAGAGTTTCCATTATCAATGACACGATTAGAATGATTTTAATCTCATCTTAGTGGTGGTACTCTTAACCAAATCCCTTGACAAACCTTTTGTCAATGGATCCACTAAATTGTCAATTGACTTAACAAAGTAATAGTTATCACACCATCCTTAATCAATTGTCTCACATACTCATGTCTCAAACTTAAATATCTAGACTTTCTATTGTACACCTTATTGTACACTCGAGACATGGTGGATTCACTATCACAATATATGAAAATGGTGAATCTACATTGTGGCCACAACTTTATATCTAGCAAGAGATCTCTTAGTCATTTCGTTTCCTTTCCAGTAGCTGCCAAGCCTATAAATTCAGCCTCAATAGTTGAATGTAAGATGCAAATTTATTTTTTGGAGGCCCAACTAATGGCTCCACCTCAAATTGTAAAAATCCATCTCGATGTGGACTTATTGTCACTTAGACTTGTAATCCAACTTGCATCCGAGTAACCTTCTAATAATGCGGGATAATCACTATAGAATAATCCCAAATTTTTTGTTTTATTAAGATAGCCAAAAATTCTAAAAATTCCTTTCCAGTGATCGATACTAGGACAACGTGTAAATCTTGCCAATTTGCACTCAACAAATGTGATATCGGGTCTAGTACAAGACATTGCACACATTAGGCTTCCAATTGCGTTGGCGTACTCAAGTGCGCTATAGCCCTACCATTATTCTCACTTAACTTGAAGTTTGAATCGAATGGAGTGTTTCGAATCCTTGATATTCAAGTGTTTGAACTTCTCTAATACTTTTTCAATGTAGTGAGATTGGCTTAGTACAAAACCCCTTGCTTTTACACCTTTATACCTAAAATTGTATCTACCACGTTGAGATTCTTCATCTTAAAATTCGAGGCTAGATACTCCTTGGTCTCACGAACACCTTTCAAGTTTGTCTCAAAAATCAACAAATCGTCTACATAGAGAAATAATTACACTGTACTTATCGGTGAATTTAGTGTAAATACATTTATCCGCACCATTATGTAAAAACTCATATGACAAGATAGTCGAGTCAAATTTCTCATACTACTATTTAGGTGCTTGTTTTAAACCGTATAATGACTTGATCAACTTACACACCTTATGTTCATTCCTAGGAAGCACAAAGCCTTCTAGTTGCTCCATATAGACTTCCTCTTCGAGATTACCATTCAAAATAGACATATTAACATCCATTTGATGTATGTGTAACTTATCGATAGATGCAAGTGCCATAAGAATTCGAATGAAGGTCATCCTAGCCACCAGTGCATAGGTGTCAAAATAATCTAGACCTTCTTTTTGCTTAAATCATTTTGCCAATAATCTAGCCTTAAAGGTTGGATTGAATTATTCTTCCTTTTAAACACCCATTTACACCCGATAGGCTTAGATCCATTTACACCCATTATTGGACAATATTGAATTCATTTCATCATTGATTGCCTCTTTCAAAAATGTCGCATCCCTAGAAGTCATGACTTCACCATAGGATTGTGGATCACCATCCACATTAAACATTATGGGGATTTTCCTAATTACGGGCTCTCTATTTCACTCAATGAAGAATGCTATAGATTGCGAGGAAATAAAATCGAAACCAAAATCCTTTACTTTTTTCACTCCTTGACTTTTCCTCGGCTTCGTATCCTTTTTTTCACAGAGAAGTCTCTTGGTTTGATCACTTGAGATTATTGGTTGATATTCCTTTTTCGAATCTGTTGAATCATCAAAAACCTTATTTTCAATAAATACAACATCTCTTGTTTCAATTATCGTATTTAACACTAAATTAAGAACACGATAAGCCCTAGAGTGTTGGGCATATCCAACGAATGCACCCTTGACGGCTCTTGGTCCTAACTTTGTTCTCCATTGGCTGGGAACTCTATAATAAGCCAAACACCCCCACACTTTGAAATAATCAAAGTTTGGCATCAGACCCTTCCATAACTCATATGGAGATACTTTGAATTTTCTCGATGGTATTCTGTTAAGGATATAACATGTAGTCAATAATGTTTCACCCCATAGATTATATGGAATTTTAACATTTAACAACATCAAGTTAACCATATCCATTAAAATACTATTCTTTCTTTCTGTCAAACTATTTTGTTGCTATGTATAAGGCGCAGAACACACATGTACCACACCTTGTTCCTCACAGAATACATTAAATTCATTTGAAATTTATTCACCACTTCTATCACTAAGAAGCACTTTGATTTTCTTACTAAACAAATTCTCAACCTCATTTTTAAAACGTTTAAACATATCAAAAGCCTCGTCTTTACTTCTCATGAGATACACATAAGTAAATCTAGAGAAGCCGTCTATAAAAGTGATAAAATATTATTTTCCACCTATTGTTAGAGTTTCATTTAATTCACAAACATCTGAATGGATTAAATCTAACACTTGTGAATTCCTTTCACACTTATTAGGAAACGATTTCTTGGTAATTTTTGATTAAATACAAGCTTCACATTTATCCAAACTCATCATTACTTAGATTTGTATAACCACTCTTTTGCACATATTATAAAGTTTTAAAATTAAAATGTGCTAGACCTGCATGCCACAAAGGATAAGATTCAACAAAATAAGTAGAAGAATTGATTTTATTCATATCAATGCTCAACTTGAACATGCTCTTGCTACAACATCCTTTACATATATATCGCCCTTAAGTAAGACTAACTTATTGGATTCCATGATAACCTTGAACCTCTTGTTACATAGAAGACTTTCAGACACTAAATTCTTTCTTAGATTGGGAATATGCAACACATTGATCAAGGTCAATTTCTTCTCGAATGTGAAGTTGAGTTCCACCTTCCTTTGACCTAGCACTTTAACCAATTGATAATTGCCCATAAATATTTTACGATTTACCACTAATTCATAACTTTTGAATTGTTGTTAGTCATTACACATATGGACAGTAGCTCCGGAGTCGAGCCATAAATTATAGGACTTATCGATCATGAAAATGTTGAGTTCGGTAATCATACCAGTCTCCAAACTCTCGATCCCTCCCGTAACCATGACCACTAAGTCCATGTCCTCCACCATATTGGCTTTGGAAGTTATGGCATCTTGATTTTTTTTTTGAGAAGTTTAAAATCTTTAATGTAGTGTCCTTTCTTATTGCAATTATAACAATTGCGAGATTTTTTCTTCTTGTCTTGCATGTTCTTGGTTTCAATGTGGCCTTTTGCTTACCATTTCGAGAGTTCTTGGACTCGCTCAAATGGCTCACTTTAGAACTTTGGGGAAGGTACACAACATCACGCTTTTGAGTTTCTTCTTCAATACACAAATGCCTAAGTATTTTCTCTATAGTGAAATCCTCTGCCATATGCAGAAGCTTCTTCTAATAATTATTCCCAGACGAGGGCAACTTCGAGATGATAACCCTGACTTGTAACAATTCTGGAATAACAACTTTCAGTTCCCGAAGCCTACTTACAGGGACTTGTAGTTCATGGACTTGATCTATGATCGAGATACTATCGAGCATTTTGAATTTGAAATACTTTATCATTAAAAATTTATCAGTACCTTATTACTCGGTGTTGTATTTCTCTTCAAGAGCTTTCTATATTTCCACTGGGGATTGCACCGACATATAGAAATCATATAATTGATCGGACAAGGTGTTGAGGATGTGTCCATGACATGTGAAATTGTATTTCTTGCACTTCTTCTTGAGTTCAGCCACTTTCACAATTTTCTTAGGGTCTACATTGGGGGCGGGTTTTTCCACGGGTTGTAGGTTTGGATCTAGAACATACGCCACATTCAAGACGGTAAGAAGGAACATCTTATCCTTCCACCGATTGAAGCTTGAGCCATAAAATCGGTCAAGTTCCACAAACTCTTTGTTCATCACTTTGAATGCGATGGTAGCCTCTGTCGCCATCTCCAAAATTGTTCTCTTTGATTGTTGGAGAATTTGAGTGAAAACGATAGATCTGGAGACAATACGAAATTAAAATAATAGACTTTGAGGCGCAAATGATGCTTTCCAAAGAGAACAATTTGTCCCCACACAAAGTTGCTAGAAGGTTAAGACAAATATCCTCTCGGGATACAAAGAAGCTTTTTCATTTCCTTTGATTAGCAAAATCAAGGAATTCCCTGAATCTTACTCTAATTTTTGAAATTGGATCGAATGTTATAATATATTGAGCACCATAGTCTTTCTATTTATATGCATTTACATTGAAGAGCTACAACCCTTCGTATTGGACACACTTCTTAGAAGAAACATGTCCCATGGAAATCAAATGTATCAATTGGATGAATGAATCAGCACTTTCTAATCCGAATAAGTGCTCATGAATCACATTAAGTGATCCATTAATAATATCTAATGAATTTGCAATCTATGATTTCCAACACAGGTTATAGGCATGTGTATAAATTCCTAGAATCATGAGAGTTGAGTTTGTTACTTTGTAGCAATTGAAAAAGTTTAGGTTATAAAAAAACAAACCGTAAACTTTGAGCTATTCGCTACGACTTTATCCTTTCCCTTCCTTTCGAGGAATCTGAGTAAACGTTAGCTACAGATTAACATAAACACATAACACTATCAAAATACAATCAATTTCAGAATCAATCGTCAATTTATACAAAATTTTCATTTTATTCAATTTAGTCCCTAAAATCGAAACTAACATAACTTTCAATCTAGAACTCACATTTTCATCCATTTTTAACTATAGTCCAACTAGGACATCCTACTTCTCATTTCTATTACAAATTTTAAAATTTGTGCATTTTAGTCCCTATTGTGCAAAACTATAAATTAACTTCAAATTTTAGTTTTTTTTTTCACTCCAAAACTTAAAATCTATCAAACTAGTACCTAAAACTTTAAAGATTCATCAATGGCAACTATCTAAATCTTTAACAGTTTCGAAAAATAATACACGAGTTAGCTAAGCTCTAGGGATTCCAAAAATATAAAAATTACAAGAAAATGGACTAAATTGATTAACCAATTGAAGTTTTGAACTTTAGAACCCTAGAGGCCGATGTTCTCATTTCTATCTTTTCTTCTCACTATTTTCATGAACAAATTAGGGAAAATTGTTTTGATTTCTTCGCTAAACTTCCATTATCTATATTTTATTTTAACATATTTTATAACTAATAATATTATTAAGGGTAAATTACACCAACAGTCACTCAACTTTGGGGTAGCTAACAAAACAGTCACCTAGGTTTCATTTCAGTCACTTAACTTTTGAAAAATAACAAAACAGTCACTAACATTATAAAAAAGTGAAAAAACAGTCACTGATTAACAGTTTTCGTTAGTGTCTTAACGGGACCGTTGATGTGGCAAGTTAACTGGTGATGTGCCCAGTTAACTTGCCACGTTGGATGTCCATAGTGGAAACCCACTGAATTTAAGAATAAATTGAAAAAAAAAAAACTTAAAAAACCCCTTAATAATAGAGAAGAAGAAGAAGAAGAAGAAGAAGATGTAACATGAAATTTTATATTCCAGTGACCATTTCGAACTCTGACGATCAGAGTTCATAATTTTCCGAACTCCGTCAAGAAATTTCATATTTCGGTGACTATTCCCAAATTCCAACATGGAGAAAATTTGAAACAAAATGAAAATACACAACACCATTCCAGGGACTCGCTTTTTTCTTCATCACCATCTTTCTGTGAATGGAAATTTGTAACAGAGGGGAAATTGCCGTTATTTAAAAAAAAAAGCAAAGAATATTGTAGCTAAGAAGATTGATTTTCGAAAAACTATTCGCATATGCAACTTTGACCTGCCAAATGCTGCTAGTGATTATTTACATCAGGCTGGAAGAATCAAAGACCCAAATATAAAAGGAAAAAAAAGGAACCCAAAATGAAAACTCAAAAATAAAAGAACCCATTTTCGTAATTGAAATACCATGTCTTTGCAGATGTAAAGTTTTTGTTGGGAAAGATAATGTATCAAGAATTGCAGAGCAGGTAAGAAAATTTCATCAAACAAATGTTTTTTTCTTTGAAAAAAATGGTGGATTGGGTTTTAGGGGCTATGTGTATTTGTGCAGATGACATAATTTGTCTGCAGTTTCAGTGGCAACAATGAGAGACCATAAGCCTAGTAGTTGATTTTGGAATCACTAGAGGCATCTCCATTTTTTCTCTTCCTCGTCATTCTCCTCCTCCTCCTATTCTTCTTATTTTTCTTATTTTCTTTTTTTTTTCTCTTTTTAAACCCTAAATTGGTGCTGATAGGGCTGTTAAATTGGTGGTAACTGGCCAGTTGGAGGGTTTTTTGACACCAAGTACGCCGTCATCTGCCACGTCACATGGCTGTGACGTCTGTGACGGAAAACGACAAAAAGGATTTTTTTGTCACTTTTCCAAAGTTGAGTGACTGAAATGAAACCAAGGTGACTGTTTTGTCAGTTACCCCAAAGTTGAGTGATTGTTGGTGCAATTTACCCTATTATTAAATTCTTACAAGATACAATCCTTTAAACCACATAGCCACAACCCACTATTAACTAAATAGTGGTACAATTGCTACTTAAGGCCCCTACTTTAATTTCTAATTGAAGTTTCATCGATAATTGTGTTTTTATCATTTTTACAATTTAATCTCTAAATCTTAATAAACCATTATTCGATAAATTTACCTAACCCAAATTCAATTCACCTATAACATAACTTTATAAATATTTTTATATTTAATAAAAATATTTACGACCTTGGTTTATAGAAACGAGGTCCCGAAACCGAATTTCTCGACGCCACTGATTTTCGAATCATTACAGATTTAGTGCACTTAACATTTACTATATAAGTTTTTATATAGACCTAAATTTCACTACCTTCACTTTTCTAAGTAATATGAGATATAAATTTTTATATAAATTCACAATCTCTTTTTTTTTTTTTTCCTAAATAATGGGAGATTCATCTGCTACACCTAACACTAAACTTAGCTAAAAATTACTCACCAAAGTCAAACTTTTTTATAATATAAACATTAACGACATATATTTTTTATTAAGTTGACGTTGATATTTATCACTTTTTGACACCAAAATGACACACAGCCAGAATTTAACATCAAAATGCCTTTCCACATTCGGGTGATTGTACACTAGCTTGGCTAAAGTAGTTTTTCCAAGACCTGCCTGGCCTACTATAGGTACACAGAAACCACTTCGTCATCTTTGGGATTGACTAACAAGTCAACTACCTTTGGGACATCAGTTTTCTTTCCAACAATGTTGAAGTCATCGACGAAAGAGATCGTCTCCACATTTGATCCTCCAAATATAGGAGATATTTGGAGACCAAATTCATTGGCCAATTTGTTAAGGTCATCCAAAGATATAAGGATGTCCCTAATTTTATGAGCCATCTCAAAACGAAATGCAACGGAGTTGGAAGGAGAACAGAAGTTCAGTACCCTCCTTTCAATTTGGCTCTGAATCTCAACTTTGCTTCTGAGAATTTCATAAGAAAACTCATCCAAGACATTATCAGCCTCGTAAGCAACATCTTTGAGCCTTTGCAACCAAAGCTTGACCGAGTTATTCTCAGTTCTCCTTGCCTCTGCTTCTTGCACGAAAACTTCAATCATTTGAAGTGCGTCACGAAGCTTTGTCAGCTCTTCCTTGAAGCCCCAAGCAAGTTTGGTCAGTTCTGCAGTAACCGAGATCACCTTTGACACAATTCCTTCTAAAACAGCACCGATAAAAGTTTCAGCCATCTTTGATTATCCAAATACCTTGAAGACGCTTAGAAGGCAAACGAAGAAAAAGAAAAGAACAAAATCATATCAGTGAAATTAAAACAACAGAAATTGCAGGGATGAAAGTTTTACCAGGTTAACGAAACGAAATGAAGAAGCCAAACGTTGTTTTGATGAAAAAGACAAGACATGCAATAATTTTGGCGGTCACCCAACGTAAAAAAAAGAAGCTGTCGGCTGGTCGCCTACTAGGTTCGGATATTTACTTTTACATTTTTTTTGTTGGTTGAGATGAAGACGCCCACTAATTCAAAAAGAAACGGGCCAGTAAACATAAATTTCTATTAGACCCAGTGTCTCAGCCCATGTTATTAGGCCTATTGGTTATTAATATTATTGATTGGTAGGTTTCGTAGGGGTCGTAAATTCTCTTCTAATTCCAAGCCCTGGATTTCCCCTCTTCCAAATTCAACACTTCATTCACTCGGCGACGTCAAGCACTCAAAGGTTAGTCTTCCTTAGTTTTCCCTTCTGCTCTTCTACTGCTCTTTCTTCATTCATATAACCCTACTCAAGGAGTTGCCTCACTCGTTAGCGGCTGCAGCGGCGGCTGTATCCCCTTTCTTCGAATTTCTCGTACTCTATCTGTATGAATTGAATAGATTGATTAGTTGGGTTATAATTTGATCTTTTGTTTTTAGCTTGTTATGATGAAACTTTCGGATCCGCACAGTGACAGAAGTTTGTTTTGTAATTTACTGGCGTAATCGCCGTTTAGGGTTTAGTTGCGTGCTAAATGTTCTTTTTTTCTTCTTTTGTTTTTTAAACCTTGTGGTTTTAGCTTTACTCTTTGAGCAATGGGTACATGTTCTTACTATTGGATCGAATGCCGAGTTGAACTTCCCTAGATTTGTTAACTCCTTGCCTAGCTTCTTTTTGTTTTTTGCATCTCAATTCTATATATCTGTGTTTCATTTTTTATGGTTTAATAGTAAATTTTGGGTAAAAGTACTATTGCCGCCCTTGTAATAGGAGTTGGATTTCAGTTTGCCCCTCTAGTAAAAAAAAAGGGGGCAAATTAGTGGGCAAATCAGTCTCAGTTGGTTACATCACAGAGTAAATTAGTCATTTTGCTATAAATTCCATCCATTTCTACTGTTAAGTGATGTCTGGTTGCTTGAATTAGTCTCTTAAGGTCTCTGTTTGTTAACAATTTCATCCATTTTGCTTGAATTAGTCTCTTCATATTAGCAAGAGGTACCTGTGGCACACCATTGTTACTGTTTGGTTGCTCCGCCAGTCATTTCATCACTCAACAATAGAAATAGATGAAATTTTTAACAAAAGGATTAGATTGCTCTTTGATCTAAAGTACAAGGACTAATTAGTCTATTTTTGAGTAGAGGGGGCAAAAAGCAATTCGACTCCTAGCATAGGAGCCTCCATGATACTTTTACTGCAAAATTTGTTACTTTAGCTCATTTGTTTTACGTTAAGATTTTGATAGAGTAAATTGCCTATATTTCATGTCGTGATTTAAAAGACTTGCCCAGTGTTGTGAGAACTAAGGTGAACTGTATCAGTAACATTTTCCTTAAGGCTTGATTTTATTTAAGAACCTAACAAACTCAGTGCATAGGATTTCACTACCTTCAGTTTATTAGCTTGTTTTTGGTATAAGTTATTTATTGCCCCTTTTGGTATAAGCTGCATTTATTTTGGTTTTTGATGTAATTGACACATTAGTACAGCATATCTAGTCTAGTCAGCTCAGATTCTTCCAATTAGTCAAATTGTTTTGATGGTGTGTAAAAAAGATTTTTTTCTTTTCTGTTTACGCTCTTCTCTGCTTCCAAGAAGTATATTTGTGATATAATTGTTGGCGGCATGCCTGGGAAAAGGGATAGGATTGAAGCTGCATTAAATTTGCGATATAAGTTGTGAACTCTAGGCTAGGATGCACTAATGTTATCTAAATACAATCATCTTATTTCATGTAAATTTTTATTTTCTATAATGTTAATTTTCAGGTTGTAGCTTAGAGAAGTGTACTTTTCTACGTGCTAAATACCAACCCGAGGTTTGAAGATGGAAATTGTTCCAAGGGAGGGTGAAAGTGCTTTGTCAGGTCCAAGGCCAATGGAATGGTCCACTGTTCCGTATGCTCCTCAAGGACCAGACAGAAATGGAAACAAACGTACGTCAAGTCTCGAATCACCAATAATGTTGCTTACCGGACATCAGAGTTCTATATATACCGTGAAGTTCAATCCAGCTGGGACTGTTGTTGCATCCGGATCGCATGACAGGGAAATATTTCTGTGGAATGTCCATGGAGACTGCAAAAACTTCATGGTTCTCAAAGGGCACAAGAATGCAATTTTGGATCTTCATTGGACCACTGATGGATCCCAGATAATATCAGCTAGCCCTGACAAAACTTTGAGAGCATGGGATGTTGAAACAGGGAAACAAATAAAAAAGATGGCAGAACATTCTTCTTTTGTGAATTCATGTTGTCCATCACGGAGAGGGCCACCTCTCGTTGTTAGTGGATCTGATGACGGAACTGCCAAACTTTGGGATATGCGTCAGAGAGGTGCCATCCAAACATTTCCTGATAAATACCAAATTACAGCCGTCAGTTTCTCTGATGCATCAGATAAGATCTTCACCGGTGGCATTGACAATGATATTAAGGTTTGGGACTTACGTAAAGGTGAAGTAACAATGACACTTCAAGGTCATCAAGACATGATAACAGGTATGAGTTTGAGTCCCGATGGTTCCTACCTTCTCACCAATGGTATGGATTGCAAACTCTGCATATGGGATATGCGCCCTTATGCACCACAGAATCGTTGCGTAAAGATTTTCGAAGGTCACCAACACAATTTTGAAAAGAACTTGTTGAAATGTGGCTGGTCACCAGATGGAAGCAAGGTCACAGCCGGTAGTTCGGATAGAATGGTCTACATATGGGATACAACATCTCGACGCATCTTGTACAAGCTTCCTGGCCACACAGGATCTGTGAATGAATCTGTATTCCATCCTAATGAACCGATCATTGGTTCTTGTAGTAGCGACAAACAGATATATCTGGGGGAGATATGAACTCTGCTCGTTTCTGCCTTGTTAGTGATTGCAAGACTAATCCTAGAGATCTTATTGCCCTAAGTAGATCTTTGAAAAAGTTGTATTTTGTCTCTGTAGTTTTAAAGCTGAGAACATGACATCTTTATTGATAATGTAATGAATTTTGTTCAAAATTATTACATTTAGAAATACTGTTGGGATACATGTCATACACAATCGCATTCTTCCTGCCCCTGTGAGGATCGACTTAGGAGTACCTGAGGCATCTTCCTGAATCATTGATATGCCCCAACTTGTAGAAAATGGATTGCTTTAGATATTGAATTGCTTCATTTCATTGAGTTGCATGCAACCAGTATATTACATGGGAATTTGTTTTTTTAATATGATTTTATTATAATTTGGGGGGAATGAGACGGTTTATTGATTAAATAAAATTGTATTATCATTAGTCTAAAAAAAAAAAAATACCAATGGTCATGATCTGCATTAAATGATGTCAATATTAAAATACAACACCCAATAAGAAGTATGGGTGATTGGCCAAAGAGCAAAAACTAGCCGTTAGGAGCTTAACTTTCATAGTTGGCACAACGGTCAGATGTCCAGCTTTTCCACATGATACCCCCAAACCTCCTCTCTTTATATACTCTCCTCTCCTTTCTTTCCTCCTCCAACAAGCCTTCAATTCTCTTTCAGAAACACAGTTTCAAACCTGAAATTTCCATTTGTCGATTCCCAAGCTCTCATCAATGGGTCTCTCAGTTGAGAATTCGGTAACACAATCTCATACCCGAACCCACAAAACCTTCCTCATCACCAACTACATCCTCTTGGGAGCTGCTTCCGCCTGTATCTTCCTCATCCTCTCCCTCCGCTTGTTCCCGTCCTTGTGTGGATTCTTCCTTATCCTCCTCCACATCGTCACCATAGCCGCCGCCGTCTCGGGTTGCTCCGTCGTCACTTCCGGGTCCAACAAGTTCTACGCAGCTCACATGGTGGTGATGGTGTTGACATCGATATTCCAGGGCTCGGTTTCGGTGCTTATATTGACCCGAACTTCGGATTTCTTGGGGTACTTGAAGTCCTACGTGAGGGAAGATGATGGGGCGGTGATATTGAAGTTGGCTGGTGGGCTATGTGTGGCTGTTTTCTGCTTGGAATGGATGGTGTTGGGGCTTGCATTTGTGTTGAGATACTATGCCTTTGTGGAAGGTCATGGGGTTGGCAATGGCAGCCAAGCAGCATATCAGAGAAATGGGAAGGTTCAAGATGAAGATTTGAAGAAGTGGCCATGGCCAATCCAAGTTTAAAAATGATAATTTTCATATATGCTTGTCAGATTGGTTATTCGTTGATTTGTTTGTAATGTTTGGTTGATTGAAATTTTATTTTCGAAATCAGCATAATCTTTAGTGACTGCGCTTAACACCATTTAAACTCAATGGAACCGTTACTCAGACAAATCCAGACCCGTATTTTATTTTCATTTTCTGTTGAATGTAAAGCTTTAGCGCTTAAGCCCGACACTCAGATCCAACCACTTCAACATTGCTCATCATTTCATCTTTGTTTCTTGATTTTGATTGGAATCCAAACTTCTACTGATTATATGTCATTCAAATCATTTAACCCTGCAATTAGTTTCTAATTCTTTTCATATTAATTTGGCATAAAGCTATCAAATTTTAAAATTGAATATTACTGTTGTTAAATTATTTCCTATACATGAGGAATGTTGTTTCAAAATAAATAATATTTTATCACACAACATAAATTTTGGTTAAAATTACACACTGTTAAATTATTATCCGCAGAAAAATTTTCATTTAAATTAGTAAATTTAAAGTTGCACTTTGTCTCCTTAAAAATGATAAAAATTGATTTTTACTACTATAAAAATTAAAATTTAATTTTGGTCCCCTTAAATTTTTTTTTTCCTTCGCCCTAATTATTACCAAATCAACATATATACATCTAACAATCTAGAAAAGGTTAAAATATATTACTTTGACAAATTTTGAAATTTAATCTTTACACTTAAAAATAATAATAATAATAATAATAATAATAATAATAATTTATTATTATTATTATTAATATTATTATTATTATTGTAATTTAAAAATTTTAATCTAACTTAAAATTTTAATTAAAATTATTGACAAAAAATGAAATGATAAAAAAAAAAACATTCTAACTTTTAGAGAATTAATTAATAAAGGAATTCTAAATATGAAGAATGAAACTTTGAGGCGGAAGTGTTAATGGTAAGAGTTGAGCTAAATTCAGATTTAGCTATGATATTTGTATATATATATATATTTTTGTTTAAATTCGGTTGAACTTCAAACATGAATTTATTTTTTAAAAACTTATTTTACACCTTCTATATTATTTTTAAATATATATATTAATTTTCATTTAATATTTTATATGATTTTTCAACCTAACATATATTTTAATATTTATATACTATTGTATTACATATATAATTTTATGTTATATAATATATAATATATAATATATAAAAATAAAAATATATTATAAAGTATAAAATAGACAAAGTTGGGCTGCCTAAAGCCTTGTATATAGAAATTCAACCCAATTTATATTTTAAGCAAACCTAGTTTTTATTATTATCTTGGTCTCTCATTTTTATGTAAATCCCCTCATATTTCGAATAGACATTCGAATTTGGATGAATAATTCAACCTATGAACAAGTCTACTTTAAAGCAATGATGAAGATATTTTTTTTCATCAATCGCTTTAATTAATTAATTTAATATCTTCATTGGAGGTTTAGGAAGCGATAATCTTAAATTCTAGACAATCTCATTTGATTGGGTTGATACTCGTGTATTGCATTATTTAATACGTTAGTATTACGTAACTTACAAATAACCATGTGCTTGGTAAAGGTGTAAATTAATACATCAAATTTTTTTATGCGCAAATTAAGTGATATTGATCACTAATGTAGATGTGGTATTTATTTAACACAGGGTTTTGTGAGTTACTTCTAAGATGTTTCCAATTATACCCTTATTTAATTAAATAAATGCTCCAAAATTTGTGAGGGTTATCAAAATCTCTGAGATTAAACAATATTTTTAACTTATACTAATGTTTAAATTTATCCCCAAAGTATGAAATTTTGAGAAATTTTGGTGTGAGGTTTGAATAAATAATAGAAATCTCTATAGTTTCTGGGTTACTCTTCTCTTCTCATCTACTTATTTCTTTACTTTATTTATATTCATGAGATAAATTATTTTTGAAAAACTCGTTTGTATTTTTTTATTTTAACTCCATGGTTCACCTTAGTTTTTTTTTTTTTTGAGATAATCTGTATATTCACATTAGTTTTTTTTTCATGAGATAAACATCTATTTTGTTTTTTTTTTGTTAGTTATCCGAGCTTATTCAGATTAACTTAAAACTAAATTTATTTCAAAAAAAGTTTTAAAAAATTGACAGATTCGGTACTTTTTAACACTTAATGAGCTTGTGTTCTAAGCATTTTAATATGTTTTATTACATTTTCACATTTCTTAGTTTAGAATTAAAATATTACAAAATAAAATTTTTCACGCATTATTTCAAGTTCGTTGACCTAATCGAGCCAATACTGGCCTTAAGGTGATTTTAACGATTTACTTGAGTGTGCAGGACATCTAATTTTAGGCCCAAGAGCATAAGGAATGAAAGCTTTCGGTGTTAGTTGCAACACAACCGAGTTGTTAAGAAAAATCATATTCAAAGTTGTGTGTCGAGGCCAAAAATAAGCACGAGTATTTTCATCCGCACAATACATATTTTTATGTAATTAAGGCTGGTGTTTACTTAATTAGGGCCGCTAAACTCTCCTATAAATAGTTAAGTTGTGGAAACCTTTGGGAGCTTTTTGCTACATTAGTTTAGGGTTTATTTTAGTAGATTTAGGTTAACTTAGGTTTTAATTTATTTTTCTAAACATTTTTATTTCTTGTTCTTCAACTTGGGTTCAATTTGAATTCAAGTCTTTGCAATTTCAACATTTTAGTATTTTCTTTTATTATTTGTTTGCAAACGTTAGGGTCTCGAGCATTGTCAAAGGATTTTCACTATTTCGAGCACTCCACGATATCAAACATACAATTTCTATATTTTCTCTTTTATATTATTTTGTGGTTTTGCATGATTAATCTAATTGTAGAAAAGACGATTTTTTAGATTACGAGTGGCTAAATCTTTTGAGAGATTAACGAGCGAAAATGAGAGTGATTATCGAAAGAATTAAGGTTTTTCCAATAGGATTAATTGGTGTAAATACATGTGTACTTAGACCCTAGGCTTGATGACCCTAGGAAGTAATATAGGTAAACGGATTGAGAAACGATGATACCAAGTAAATCGTGTATTTAACCCAGTCAAGAAAGTGAGACCAAGAGGTAAGCGTGTATTGGTTGATTAGTTAGACATTAGAGGTCGAGAGATAATACTGTCTAGGTAATAATTAATCTTCTCATAAAAACCCTAAGTCAGAAGTTGATTACAACCACGAAAGTGAGTTAATCTTTTGTCTGTCATTCGAGTGATTTTCGTGTGTTAATGTTATTTGTGTAGTTTCGATTTTAATTTTATTTCTTTATCTTAGTCTTTAATATTGATTTTCGTAATATGATTTTTAATAAGTATTGTTTAGACTTGTTGCTATAGATAATAATATTTTTAGATTTAATTTAACCTCCCTTGGGTATGATCCTCAGAATACTTCTGGTGACGTTGTAACACTAATCTATATTACAATTAATTTAACATGTTCGATTGCAGATACTGCGCTTAAATATTTTTATATATATATTTATATGATTTTAACTCTAAACATTCACATATTTGGAGGTGGTCACACTATCAAAAATAGTGTATAAAAATAGTTAAAGCACGTGGGAGGTCCTTGTGTTATAGGGACTGGAACAAATTAGTTCCTATATTATTAATGGATCAATTTAGTCCCTATACTATTAAAAGAATCAAATAAGTCCAAATTGTAATAGAGTTAACATTTACTATATAAAAAATAACTTGAAAATTATTCTTTTCAATTGCAATTCAATTCTAAACAAAATACTTCATTTATAAAATAATAAAAATTTTAAAAATATTAACTCTGTTAAACAAAAAATGATATTTTTTTTAATAATAAATGTTAACTCTATTCCATTTTTTTATAGTATAGGAACTAAATTGATCCATTTAATAATAAGGGATTAATTTGATCAAATCATTATAGTAGAAGGACCTTTCAAGTATATTATTCACATTTGATAATTTTATTAGTCTTCTTGAACTATTGTTGGATTCCTAAATCATTATAAACCAAGCAACTTCTCCGATCTTCAAAAATATTTTATTCAATGATTTTGTTTTCAATGAAGATTTGAAAACATTTAATATTAAACAATTACTTAAATTATGGGTCAAATTTTAATTATTTTTATAATATTAAATATTTTAATTATATTAATTAATGCATGCACCTATAAGTTTTAGCTTTGTTCTCATGACTACTTGATGATCTATGTCTGTCTCAACCCATTATTCCCACTCTTCTCACTTTCTATACTCTTTCACATTAACCCTCTAGAAAGACTTTTAAAGTATTTTTCCCACTTTTTTCTTCTCGGCATTAACCAAAAAAGTAACAACATAGAAGGATAAATTCTGGGTAAGTTTTAGATTTAGTTAATTCATCACTTTTAATTTTAAAATTTAATCCTAATCCAAACGAAGTTGGGCCAGAATTACGACCCCTTGGATGTTGGTGGAGCGAGGCTCACCAAGCCCAAACAAGAAAGCTATGATGGAAAACCGGAGGTAAAAAGTATAAGGGAAACTCCTATACTTAGGGGTAGGGGTGTGCAAAATTCGGGTAAAACCGAAAAAATTCGGTTAACCGACCGAATTCGTTAATCGGTCGGTTAATCGAATTTTTTCGGTCGGGGGTCGGTTAATTATTTTTTGATTTTTCGGTTAACGGTTAATTCGGTTTGAAACCGGTCGGTTAACCAAATTTTTTCGGTTTAACCGAAAAATTAATAAATAAAATTATATTCTATAAAAGGCCCACTAACCCAATCCAATCTAAACTCAAATATTCAACCAAACCCAATTACCCAACCAAGTCCAATTACCCAACCCCCCAATTACCCAACCCAACCAAATTATAAAAATTATAAATAATTTAATAAATAATTTAATAAATAACAAATAACAAATAAAAATTATAAAAATTACAAATAACTTAATAAATAAAAATTACAAATAATTTAATAAATAAAAATAATTTAACTCCCAAAATAATTTAATTATGTAGTGATTGAAGGACTTATGTAATCTTTTTAATTATGTAGTGATTTATTTTGGATAATTCGGTTAATTCGGGTAATTCGGGTAATTCGGTTAATTCGATTAATTCGGTTAATTCAGTTAACTCGGTTAATTCGGGTAATTCGGGTAATTTTTAACCAAAAATTAAAAATATATAATTTTCGGTTAATTCGGTTAACCGACCTAATTAACCGAAAAAATTTCGGTTCGGTTAATTTTTTTGAAAAAAAATTCGGTTCGGTTAACGGTTAAAAATTTTGAGAGGTCGGTTAATTCGGTTAATGCTAATTCGGGTCGGTTAACCGGTCAGTTAACCGAATGAACACCCCTACTTAGGGGCGGATCACATTTCGGCTCTTCTTCTGAAACTGTGCAAATTAGTTCTTATATATTTTGAAATATGTAATTAGTCCCTCCATTAAATTTTTTCTATTAAAAGATGACGTAGAACGTTAAATCAATGTTGGAATTTTTTTTATGGGTAAACTATGAAAATGGTCACTCAACTATTAATTTGTTTTATTTAGCCACTAAACTTTTCGAAATTAAATATTTTAGTTACTTTGAGTGGATGTGTGTTTTTTTATTGGTCTAGTAACAAAATTAAGCGTCTAATGTTTACACATTCTATTTTGATTGTACATATAAAAAATTCAACAATTTTAGCCCTCTATGTTTTCAAAATTTGTCATTTTAGTTCTAATTATTAAAAAAAAACTCAATAAATTTGGCGTCAACATTTACAAAACTTGTCAATAAATTATTTTTTTTAGAATGAAAATTCATTGGATTTTTTAGTATTAGAACTAAAATGACAAATTTTGTAAACATTGAGGGCTAAATTTGTTGACTTTTTTATATTTAGGATCAAATTGGTAGAATGTGTAAATATTAGAGGGCTAGTTTTGTTACTAGACCAATAAAAAAACTCACATAAGCTCAAAGTGACTAAAATATTTAAGTTCAAAAAGTTTAGTGACTAAGTAAAAAAATGAATAGTTAGGTGACCAAAATAGAACAAAAAGCATAAATGGTTGACCGTTTTTATAATTTACTCATAAAAAATAATTTTCAGCATAGATTTAACATTTCACGTTCATCATTTAACGGATGGGGCTAACTTACACATTTTGAAATGTACAATAGTTAATTTGTCTATTTTTTCAGTAGTGATGCCAAAATGCAATCTGTACTTAAGTACAGGGACTTACTTGGCACTTTTACCAAAGCCAGGTGATAGTGGCGCTAATGATGAGAAATAAAATTCGACATGATAGCAGATTTAGCCGAGTACGTTGCGAGTGATATGGAGGGAATTATGGTTTTCCTGCAACGACGAATTAGGTACCGAAGGGTATCACCAATTGTGTCTATGAAGTAAACTAGTTGGGTGTTGTGAAAAAAAGCATGCTGCAAAACTCAAAGATGGTGCAACTTCGTTTCAGTTTGGTGAAAAGCCTGTGACTCAGCCGAAGACCTAGTGAGGAGCACAACATATTACACTTTAAACCCCGAAGATGGTTTCCTCACTTTCATGCATTCTAACATGAAGCAGGAGCTAAGAGGTAGGGACAGATGCTTTGGTATTTGTTATGAATGCTTGATAAACGAACTCCCCTAGATTAAATTCTGACTTTTCAGTTATTAGATGCTCATCCACTATAAGGCATGTAAGTAATACTACATCTTTCAACATTATTGTCAATTCGTCTCATAGAAAATAAAACGTATATGTTTCGGATCTCCACCATTCAACGAGGATGGAGATGAAGAATGCAAAGAAAGCAAATTCTCAATTTGACTGGCATGATAGAAATATCAGTGTTGTCATTCTTAATAATTATGAAGAAAAATCGAGATTTGGCGTAAAAAAATGTTTAGATATTTAAGATGGTATATAATGTAGAGGAATAATGTTTTGGGTTTTTCTATGAAAATGCAACAATAATTTTAAACCCAATAATGAAGTGAAAGAGAAAACGTATTCCATCATCATTAAAAAAGACTTAGATTCCATCACATGATTCTAAGTCATGCTTAGAATTAATAAAATAAGAAGTTTCACATTGAGGTCCCCCTCCTAAACGTAGGTCTTCTATATGGAATATATCTGTATTCACTTACATCCTTTTACATTATATATATTTTATATTAATCACGTTAAAGCTAATATAAATTTAAAATTTCATAAACTTTTCGCATTTGGTTGAATAAATATTCACAGTACTTTAGATTAATATATAGATGTTGAAATGTTTCGAAAATTTATATGTATGATAAATAAAATTATATCGATAAATTTTAAAAATAAGCTTTAACTACAATTACAATTTTTTATATAAAATTTATTTATTGACGGTATCAAATAATATTTTTATATAAAATTATATATTGATAATTGTGAAAAAAGATTATCTATTTTTAAATATAAAATTTATATTAAAAAAATATGAAGCAAATGAGAAGTGAGGTTTGTGATAAGAAAGGAAGGTGAATAAAAAAATAGAAGCTGTTGTTTGAACTCATATTTTAAGTGAAAAAAGAAATCCCAAGTTGTGATTGGAAAATTGAAGCAGGAGAGCGAAAGGCACTTTGGAAGTGTGGGATTCCAAGCATGCGGAGCGTAATAAAGCCATACAACAGCCTTTAGCCCTCAATTTTGGACCTAACATAAAAATAATATGTCTATATATTAAAATAAACATTATAATACTATAATATTAGCACACCACATCATATTCTTTTTATAACATTTATGTTCGAAATTTTAACAACATTCAATTATTTATGTCGAGTTAAAAATATATAAAGCACCACATGCATACTTAAACTATTAAATATAAATTACATTATAATATAATTATAGTGTGAGTGGACAAAATTATGTAAGGTTTTAGTTAAAATGAAAAAAAATTAGCATGATAAAGATTATGATTTTTGAGTTTAAATCTCATGATTCTTATAATGTGTACTTAATTTTTTTTAGAAATGGCATAAATATACTCAAGATAATATTTAGGTTAAAGCATGCCATAAGTCCTTGTACTATTCAAAAGTTTGGAATTTAGTTCATATAGTTTTATTTCTAGGAATTTAGTTCCTCTACTTTTCAGATTTCAAAATTCAAGTCCAACTCTTGGCATTGTTAAATTCGTAATTACAACGTCATTTTTAAGTTGCATGGCTATTAAGTGGGGGTTTTTTTTTAAGTTCAAAATGTCACACTAATAAATTTAACAAAAAAAAAAGTTTAGTTGTGTTAACAATTGAACCTAATTTTGAAATCTAGAAAATAGATGGACCGAATTCTTGGAGTCGTGTGACATTTTAAATTGTTAACACAATTAAATTTTTTGAAGTTACGTGAATTTCGGTTCATAGAGCTCTAAAGAGTCGTGTTCTAGGATAAGTGTATATCATGTTTAATTATGATGAATTTGATGTTTAATTGCATGTTTCTAATTTAGTTTTGATTCTTGGATATTGTATGTAACCAAGGTAATAGCCAAATTGTCCAAGGCTAATGGGAAGGAGAAAGTCGTCGAGGAGTCGCGACTTTCATTTTGTCAACTTTACAATTTAGTCTAGGTTGTTAAGTATTTAGCCTAGGTTGTACTGGAATAAACCAATATAGGTTTGTTAAGTATTTAACCTAGGTTTTACTTGAATAAGTTGTTGATGTTATTACGATCTATTGTTGAATTATCTTGATGGGTGGTTAAGCCTCGTGATGAATTCATATGATGCATGAAATAGTTGAGTTAATTCATATGTTGATTTTATGTCGTAAATGCTGATGTATGCTAAGCGTGCTAATAAGATACGTTGTATTATGTTATTTAAAGCCTTATTAAAAGTATCATATAAGGTTTGGGTATAGTTGGCATGTCATATGATGTGTTGTTTATCGTTGGAAGCTTTTGGCCCTTGTGTGCAAATTATGGGGTGTTTGTGCGCAGCCATAACTATGGCACTTGTATGCACTTTACTGGGATGTTAGGGGTATACGTGTTCACACGTATCGATCTTCCTTTCTCTTTAGTGCTTGTGTGCAATATTGCAAAGTGTTAGGGGTTCGGTGAGTGTATTCGTTCTTGGATTTGTATTTGGTTGATATGGGCTAAAATCCTTGAATGAGATTATGTGAATTAATGGAATATTAATTGTGTTTTGGATATGAGCACTTCTTAATATTATGTAGTTGGAAATCTTAATGGTGAGAATGCATGACAGTAGTTCACGTTTGATCAAATGTACCAGTCGTAATTGCATGAGGATTTGATGTCAATTTATGATTCGCTATATAATTGAGTTTACTTGCTTAATATCATTATATTTTGAATTTACTATTTTGTTAGCACCACTAAGTTTCATTACTTGGCGTACATTTTGTTTGTTACCATGTGCAGGCTTGAAGCTTTGTTAGAGGTTGATTCGAGTGTCCACAACATCCAAGAAGTCTCAAAACTCAGGTTTGTATTGATTTCGTAATGATTCTTCACGTTAGAGTAATAAACGACATGTACCTAGGTGCCTACCATGCTTTTATGTTTTAAGTGTTTAAAGTTTTGAGGTTTTGACAATTTTTCTGGTAATCAGTATTATTATGTTATATCATATAATTGTCACATGGTCAAAATTGGTTGAATTATGATCATGGATCTAGATTATGGTATGCCTAGTTGTTAGAGGATAAATTATTTGTGATATGATATGTTTCCTATCATGTGATTTCATGTTTTAAGTATGTGTAAATGGGTGTATGAAAGTTTGGTTGCATGTTAGACTATTTAGGGTACTTTTTAGAGGTTAATTGTGTAACAACCCATTTCTCTGTGGTGTCAGAATAGTGGTTTTGGAGTTACAAATCCGACGTGTGAGCCCGTAAATATTACAAGTCATATATGGTGTAATAATAATATTTGATTTAATGATTTATGTTAAATGAAAGGATAATTAGGTTCAATTGGTATGTCCTTAAAGTCAAGTGGTTTTAGAAAATAAGGTATTGGGACCTCATTTCTATAAACTGAGCCGTAAATATTTTATTAAATATTTATTGAGTGTTATTAAGGTCGTATTAAAATTTGGTTAAGAAATTTTGATGTTTAAATGGTTAATTAGGTGAAAATGACTAAATCGTAAAAAGTGTAAAAGTTGAGTTCTATTAGTTAAAGGGGTCTAATGGCTATGAAATCTTAAACTAAAGGATTTGAATGGTAGATAGGCCATTTAATGAGTTAGTGAATAGTTATGGATATGGTTTTATTGAAATTTTCATAATTTTTAAAGGTTAAAATGGTAATTGAATAATTAAAAGAAAAATTAAGTAAAGAAAGATGAGACAAAGTCATCATCTTCTTCCTTTCATTTGTTTCCATTGAAAATCACCATTGAAATAGGGTTTGAGCATTCGACTAGGCTTCTATCTTGCATATAAGTGATTTCAAGCCCCGTTTTTAATGATTTTTATGTTTTTGAGTTCGTTTTAGCTTACTCTAGCTAGCCCAAGAGTTAATTTGCAAAATTATTGAAGGTTGAGGGACTTTCCATGAATGTTTTTGAATAGGTTTTGTAGTTTTTTGATAGATTATTAATCTTGGTTGTGAAATAAACAAGTTTTGTTAAGTGATTTTTGGTGAAATTGCATTTAGGGATTTATTTGTGAAAATAGTAAAATTTCATGTTAAAATTATGAAATGTTGGTTTAAGTGAGTTGGTATAAGTCCTTATGAAAATCGGTTAGTTAGTATGGAGGATTAAAATGGTTAAATTTCAAGTTATAAGCTTAAGGACTAAATTGTGAAAAGTTAAAATATTAGGAGCAATTTTGTAATTTTGCATAAATATGAACTATGGATTAAATTGACTATTAGTTTTTAATTGAATGAAATTATTATTTAGATCAAGATAAACCCCAATCGAGCTTCAATCGAGGAAAAGCTAAAGCTTCAGATTAGTTCGATATACTACTACGGCCCTAGTTATCGAGGTAAGTTCGTATGAATTGAAATCGTTCTAATATTAGCTAAATTTGAATTTTTTTTATGTTGTAATATAAATAAATTTGAAAATATATGTATTCATGCTATGATGAATTGACGGATAACGAGTCTCGGTTGAACATTAAGAATTCTTAAGATACGATTGACATGTCATTAGGGATTTCATGTTTCGAGTGCTGGTCTTAAATGTCCTACCGATGGCTAAGGCCCTGCATTTGTTGTGAATCTCCATCGCTCATTTGAGTAGCATCATGTAACTTATATTCTGATCCACAGATCGTGTGAGCAGGCCCATTTCACAACTCGTGTGAGTATTGATGTAAAGGAAAGATTATGGTTATATGTAAAGGCACACTATGTGTGAGCTTTCCCGAGTATCCGATATAATTCTAGATGGTTCAATGGGTAAGAAAAGGAATGGAATGATAAGTAAGTAAATGGAATGATTCATAATCTTATGAAAAAGTTGATGAGTATGTGATGTATCTTATGAAATCCACTTATGTATAAATGAACTTATATGTGATGTTGATGAACTTACTAACTTGTGAATTTGATGGTATTCCAATAGGCTTATACTAAGCTTATGGCATCAGTAATGGTTTATGCTTAATCTATGAATTGTATTAACAAAGTGTAATAGTCCGGTTTAGACCCTAGTCGGAATAGTGGTTTCGGGACCACAAATCCGAGTCAAAAAATATTTTAATATTATTTTCTGTGTTTGCAGTATGTGATTAAGCATTGTGAAAGTTTCGTGAATTAATTTTGTTGTTTGTGTGCTTAATTTGAGAAAATGAGTAAATCGCAGAAAATGTAAAAGTGGCCTTCTAATTAATTATGTGTCGAATTGATGTGTCTTTATTAATATGAAGTCCTTATGATGTTATTATGCCATTATTAAGTTAGTGGACAATTATGTCCATGGTTTAAATGTTTTTCATGAATATTTCATTAATGGTAAAATGGTAAAATGTCAATTAAGTTTAAATTAATGAAACAAAAACAAATTACATGCTCATTTCTTCATATTTGACTGAAAATAAGAAAAAGAAGTAGGGTTTGGAAACTTTGTATATTCGGCCCTTGTTCATCTTGATTGAGGTATGTTTTTGACTCAGTTTTTGATGATTTTTATGTTTTTGAGATCGTTGCTTAGTATACTATCAAACCCATGCCTTAATTTTAGTATTTGATGAAAATTTTGAGATATGCCATTAATGATTTTGTCAGCTTTGTGATGTTAGTTGATGAAATATGGAATATATGTGTTAGATTAACATGTTGTCTTTGGATTTTTGATGAATTTGAGTAATTTAGACTAAATTGTGAAAATAATATTTTGAGGGACTAAAATATGAAATAAATGAAATGTGTGGAATTAGATGAAGTATATGAATATTCGGCTAAGCATGGGTACAAAGAAATTATGTGTATTTTGTGATTTTGTGAAATAGGGACTTAAATGCCAAAATGTGAAAATGTGAGGGCTAATTCGTAAAATGCTTTAAATGTGTGTTTTTTGGATTGAATTGAATGATTTGGTTAATAAATGAGTTAAATTTGAATATGTATAGATCAAGAACCAAAGAAAACGGATTTAGACCGAGGAAAGTCGAAAGTGATCGAGTAGTCGAATCAGTCCGTTTATTCCGAATACGAGGTAAGTCTATATACAAATAAATGTATTTGAATTAATTTATTTATGTTCATATAAAATTGAATTGTGATGAATGATTACAGAAGATACACATATGAAATCCGAGAAAGTATCAACAATGTGTCTATGTTTGAAAAGCCCTATACGAACCTTAAGAATAGATAGGATTCATATATCATGACATAGGGTTCCGATATGTGATATTGTGTAAGACCACGTCTGGGACGTTGGCGTCGATTTGAGAATTATGTGTAAGACCATGTCTGGGACATCGGTATCATATATGATTTTGTGTAAGACTCTGTCTGGGACAGTGGCATCGATATTTGACTACATGTAAGACCACGTCTAGGACGTTGGTTTTGTACGAGTATTCCGAGTTATCCGAGTATCCTATTTGATTCCGAACGGTTCAACGGGAAATTTCAAGAAATGAAAGACTATGTGAAATGTGTAACCGATTCAGGTACGTTTGAAATGTATACTATGTTTGAGTATGAAAGGTAAGTATATGTGAATTTGCAAAAGTGAGATATGTGCATAGACTTGTTGAGACAAAATGTGATATATGTATGAATGTGCTATGATCTAATGAGATACATGGAGATGTGATTTGTTGTCAAGCATGTGGTTAGATACAATTGAGTTAAAGAAGAAATATGAATATGCTATTGAGATATGTTAAAGTTCTTGTAATTGAAATGGTTATTAATGTTTTATCTGTTAAGTTTATTTGTATATGACTTACTAAGCTTTTGAAAGCTTATTTTGTGTGTGTTTGTGAAATGGTTATAAATGTTTTATATGTTAAGTTTATTTGTATATGGCTTACTAAGCTTTTGAAAGCTTACTTTGTGTGTGTTTGTATTGTTTTATAGATCGTTAAAGCTATGGAAGGATCCGGAGATCGTCGAGTATCATCACCACACTATCAAACTCTATTTTGGTACCTTTTGAATGTGTACATATTTAAGCATGACATGGATAGTCTAGTTGAATTAGATGATGTTTTGAGTTGTATATATATAAGCTATGTGATATGGCTTGTAAATGATATGTGAATATGGTAAATTTTAGTCTATGTTTTGTGATACAAAGTTGGTATATTATTGATGAAAGGTTGTCATAATGAATTGGTAAGTTTTTGGATGGTTTATACTTAGAAATGCTTGTGATTAGAATGAGATAAATGGTACATAAGTTGGTATGTTTGATATGCATTTGAATGGTTAGAAAAGATGGATATTATTGGTATGATTTGGTTACATTTTGAAGGTATGAAATGTGTTTGTTTGTGCTTGTAGGATTAACCCAAAATGGGTGGTAAATTGGCCTTGCAAATGGCCTATATTTGCTCACACGGTTGAGCACACAGGCGTGTGGCTTGACCGTGTCCCTTAAATTTGTAATTTGATTCAAGTTAGTGTCGACCATGGGCCAGACACACGGACGTGTGACAAGCCGTATGATGCAAGTCAGTGTCGACCACGGGTGAAGCACACGGGCATGTCCTCGGCCGTGTGGACAAGTCAGTATGTATGCCCTGTTTTGCCATGGCTTAGACACAATGGTGTGTCTGAGGCCGTGTGAGGCCCACACAGGCGTGTGACCTCTGTAACTTTGAAAAATGTTAAGTTTTCAAAAAATTTCGTATGTGTTCAGTTTAGTCCCGACCCCTTCCTAATGCATGTTTGAGGTCTCGTAGACCTATTTAAGGGACTCTATGTATATGGTTTACTTTGATATGAAAATGATATATCTTGTGATGTGAAATGTTCGTAAAAGTTTCGATTTGTCCGGTAATGCCTCTTAACCCTAGACCGACGATGGTTACGGGTTAGGGGTGTTACACGAAGTGGTAAGTTGTGTTTATAGTTTATACGAGCTTACTAAGCATTCATTGCTTACATAGTTACTTTCATTTGTTTTATAGTTAATTGGAAGCTCGATCGGTTTGAAGCTCATCGGAGACCTATCACACTATCTAGCAATTATTTCAATAGATTTTGTGTAATTTGATTAAGGTTAACAATGGCATGTATAGGACTTTTAATGATGGAAGTTGGTGAAAGTGTAAATGGTTGATTTAGTATGTTTATGTCTTTGAAGTTCATGTATGGTTGATGGATTTGTAATGCTTGTTAAGTAAGGTCATCTTGATCACCTTTAGTTAATTGAAATGCATGATCTTTTGGTATGTTTGTGATGATTTGAAAGTGGTCATTATGATGTGTTTTGGTGGGAGTTTGAATTAGGTTATTATGTTTGGAAAATGGCAATACTGGCATGTTTTGGGCAATTGATGTTTTGATACAATTGTGATGCCTTTAAATGGCATATTTGTAACAGCCCGTTTTTGGTCAAATCGGAACAATGGTTTCGGGACCACAAATCTGAGGTCAAAATATTTATTTTATTATTTAAATGTTTATATCATGATTGAATGATTGTGTGAAAGTTCCGTTAAGAAGTTTTATCGTTTGGTTGGTCAATTCGATAAAAATGATTAAATCACGTAAAGTGTAAAACTGGAGTTCTAATAGCTAAAGGTGTCTAATAGCTATAGAACTTTAAAGTGAATGTCTTTATGTGGTAAATATACCATTAGTATGTTAGTGGATGATAGTGGCATGGTTTTTGGTGTAATTAATAAGTTTTATAAAGGTTAATTTTGGTATTAAGTAATTAATGTTAAAATAAGTAAAATAAACCAAAAATTACATTCATTGTCATCTTTATTAACCGATTTAAAGAAGAAAAAGAAGACACTAGGGTTCTTCATTCGGCCAAGTTGAATTCAAGCAATTAGGTATGTGTTTTGTCCCGTTTTTAATGGTTTCTATGTTTTTGATATCGTTGCAACTAGGTCTAACTAGCCCAGGGACTATTTTACAAAACAGTTAAAGATTTTGAATGATGCCATTGATGAATACATGTGTATTTTGATATTTGATGATAGATTTTGAATGCTTGTTGATAGATAAACAAGTTTTGTAAAATGATTTTTAGTGAAAATGCAAAATAGGGATTTATTTGTGAAAATGTGAAAATGTGTGGTTAAATGTGTGAATAAATGAAAATATGGGCTGATATGTGTATTAGGGAAATTTGGCTAGCATGTGAATGGATTAAATTGCATTAATTTGTGATTTTGTGTATTAAGGACTAAATTGTAAGAATGTGTAAGTTTAGGGGCTAATGTGTAAATTAGCTCAAATATATATTTTGGATTGAATTTAATAAATAGATGATTAAATAAGTCAATTTTGAATATATTTAGATCAAGAAAGGAGAAATACAGACTTAGACCGGGGAAAGAACAAAGTTACGGAATAGTTGATTCGATTCGATTCGCCGTTTTAGCAACCGAGGTAAGTTCGTATGCAATGAGCTTTATTTGATTGTGTTTAAATGCTTTGATATTGCTTGAGCTATGGGAACGAGACTACGGACATGTTTAACAATGACTCGAGAATGATTTGACAATAGATTGAAAGTGATTCAACTACGATTTGGTATTGAAATCCCGATTGAACCTTAGGAATAGTTTAGGATACTAGTGACATGTCATTAAGGATACTTTGAGTTGGCTTTGGGCCATGATTTAGCACTTCGAGTGTGAGATAAACCGATTTGGCTTTGAGCCATGCATATCAGCTGATTTGGCTTCGGGCCATGATATCAAAACTTTGGATATAAGTTACCTTGATTTGGCTTCGAGCCATGGTATAGATACTTATCGTGTGAGACCCTTGAGTATTCGAATCCTATTCCGAATGGTTCAACGGTTAAATAAAAGATGTGGTTGAGTATGAGATTGGTACGATATGGTACAGGTACGTACGTAAATGAATTGAATATTGAAAATATGGAATTGATATGTTCCTTGGTAAGTTATGTGAATGATCATTGATAGCTTTGTGATTTAATAGAATTGTTGTATATTGCTTTCTATTATTTGAATGATTAATGAATAGTGATAGTTGCTCATTGTTAACATACGAGCTTACTAAGCTATATAGCTTACTTTGTTGTTTTCCATGTTTTATAGTGATTTCAAAGCTAGCTCGGATTCGGGGATCGTCGGAGACTTCATCACACTATCCGCTGACACTTTGGTACTTTTGAAACTATGTTTTGGGTCATATGGCATGTATATGGACTTTGAGTCAATTTTGGTAAATGATGTAGCCATTTGAGTTGGCTTATAAATATTTATGTTTGGTTTGTATATAGTCAAGGAAGTTGGCATATTTTGGTTGATTTGGATGTGTTTATAAATGTGCTAATGGTTTTGTTTTAGGTTTGGTAATTGACCTATTTTGTGAGATTGAGGTTGGATTTATGATGTTTAATGATATTAGGTATTTTGAATGTTAAAGGGTTGATAATTGGGAAGCTATGTGCTTGTGAAGTGGTACATGATAATGCATGTTTGGAAGGGTTTAGTTAATTGAATTATATATGTGAATTATGTATGAAATTAGATGTAGATTGTGGTATATTTGTGATTTGTATTTATGGTAAAGAAATGGTATGATTTGAAAAATTGTTGATGGTATTTGGCGGAATATTTGTGTCTTGAATTGGTATCATTTGGATTGTTTAGGTACATGCAAATTTGGGTGGCAAAATAACTTGGTAAATAGCCTATTTTTGTCCACACGAATAGAGACATGGGCGTGTGTCTCAGTCGTGTGTGACACACGGTTATGTTACACGGTCGTGTGTCCCCTAGTGTGGTTTTAGAAATCAAGTCAATATGCTTCACACGGCCTCACACACGAGCATGTGACTTGGCCGTGTGACATAAGTTAGTATACCCTATAGGTTTGACATGACCTGGCACACGGGCGTGTATGGCCATTTTTAAGGCACATGGGCTAGTCACAGGGGCGTGTGTGTTGGCATTGTGACACAAGTTAGAGAGTTACACGAGGTCGGACACGGGCTGGGACACGGCTATGTGCTCCTATTTTGAATATCCACACGGCCTGTGACATGTCTGGTGGCCGTGTGAGACACACGGCCTGGCCACACGGGCGTGTGTCCCCTGTTTTGAGAAAAATATTTTATAAGTGTTGAAAAATTTCTCAAGTTATTGGTTTAGTCCCGAACCACTTCCAATGTATGTTTAGGCCTCGTAGGCTCGTTTTAGGGACAAATTGATTGAGATTGAATAATGATTATATGAATTGATTATATGTATGTGAAAAGTATGTATAAATGTGTTGTAAGTCTGGTAATGCTCCGTAACCCCATTTCGGAGTTGAATACGAGTGAGGGGTGTTACAATATTGGTTAGGTAAGTTAGGATGTTTGAAATGGCATGATTAGGTGCGTTTGAATGATGTTTAAAGTCATTGAATGTATGCCCAAATGAGATGGTTAGTTATGCATGATTTGGCTTTGAAATGGCTTAATTTTAGGTACATTTTTTGGTTCACATGGCCTGGGACACGGGCTGTCACGTGGCCTGGCGACATGGTCGCATGTCATTTGGGATTTCTTAGTGTTCCAAGTCAATGAGTTACACGGCCTAGCCATACGGCCGTGTGACCCTTGTTTTTCCAAATTTTCCAACTTTTTCTTAAAACTTTTGTTTTGTTTTAAATTAGTCCCGAATTGCTTCAAAGCTGTTTCTAGGGTCCCAAAGGCTTGATTTAGGGACAAAACACATATGATTGAATGATTTATAATATGTTTAATTTATTTAGTGTTATGATGTAAAATGTTTTCTGATTGATCACTAATGTTTCGTAACCCTAATCCGGCGATGGAGACGGGATAGGGTTTTACAAATTGCATGCTTGGAATTGTCAAATTTTGCAATCCTGCACTAATGTCTTAAGGCATTAAGAACATATCTCGTGACATCAAGAACATGTTTGACTATTTGGTGCATTTCTAGGTAAGAGTCTCGAGACATACCATGCTTGTCTCGAGACATTGAGTGTCTTGTCCGAGACATGGAGGCCTAAGTCTTGTGACACAAAACATCGAACTTAAATTAGGAGAAAATAGGTCTAGGGTCTCGAGACAAAAGGTCTTGTCCAGAGACAATTTGTCGTTTGTCTTGAGACACTAAACTTTAAGGCTAAAATGGTTTTTCAGGGAAAGCATGTCTCATGATATGATTGCACAACTTGACTGTAACACCCCTCACTCGACCTAATCGTTGAGTCTGAGCTACGAAACGCTACATTCATTGTCAGAGCAACCATAATCGATCAGACAACATATAATCATTTATACATGAAATCAAGAGTTAATCACATTCAAAATTATGTTAAATGATCAATTTCGAGTCTTAATCGACCTTATGAAAGCTCTTTCGACAATCCGAGTACGAAACGTGACAAAATTGCAAAGTTTTAAAATTTCAAGGTCGACATCATGACGTCATATCTTCTATATTGTGACATCATCAAATAGTTTTTCACGTTGTGACCTCAACCACTCAACGTTGTGACGTCACATATTATCGATTGGCGTTGCAACGAGGAAAGATGCTCGTCAAGACAAAGACTCTTTTTTTTGGTAAAAATAAACCATTTGGTACCTATTCCAAGTTTCCAACAACTACCGCTTAACATATATCCTAATACCAATTTCATTTGAATCAAAACATACCAAAAACATACCAAATGAGTCCAAACATACAATTTCAATTTCATATAAAAAATTCCACACATATTCATCAATTAAACTTAAACATTTCAAGACCATTCAATCTAATGATCAAGTCATGAAATTTCCAAACTATACCTATGCCATACCATTTTGAAACTTACCTTTCCACTTCATTTACCTAAACTAGTGTACCTTATGCACATATATGACATACAAGCCTTAAGCTTAAACATCTACCATAAAACTAAACCACATTTTTACAAGCATGTTTCAAGTTGTTAATGTTCAAATGCATTTCCATTTCATTCACTAATCAAACAAGCTACCATTTCTAACTTATTTCATATGTCATTCATATAGTTATTGAACATCACATCTTTAGCATAGAAGCACATATATGTCCAACATCATAGACAATCCAAAACACCAATTCAATATAATAGGTAATGGTTAAAACAAACTTGCCACAAGTAAACACATTCACACACTAAGATACACTTATTGTCACTTATATACATGCCACAACATTTGACTCAAAAAGACCAAATATCTACCAAATTGGGGATAGTTTGAGCTTCAAGATGATTCGGTGTGACGTGTTTTGCAAGGTAGTGATCTACAAGGAAAAAGGAAAACAACTAGTTAAGCATATAAAATGCTTAGTAATTTCATAGACATTAAACAAAACTTACCTTATCTTTCAATTAAATACAATAAGCTACCATAAATTTGGCATAGTTTGGCTAGAAATGGAAAATAACAACATCAATAAGGTGAGTTTTAGCATATATTCAAACCATGTAATATTACAAGTATTTAACATGTCATTTCATGTCACAATAGGTAACAAACTTAAATCTCAATCAGTACAAGAGTAATGTAATCACATATATATCAAAGGCTTTATACTCAAATAATTCAATAATCTTTCATTTAAACATCGAGTTCATTTCATCTCATTTCAATTTCTCGTTTCATATAAATTGTTTCACCTAATGAACCCTAGTAAATGGGCTCGGATACATAAGTAACTACACCACACTAGTTGCTCGTTCGAGCTAAATATATTCGTGTCAAGTTACTTGTCTGGACTAAACCTTTATAGCGACACATTCTATTGCTTATCCAAGTTGAATAAATATATACATGTCAAGTTCCCCGTCGGGGCTAAACCTTTAAACCGACATCAGGTTACTCATCCGAGCTAAACCCGTGTCACATGTATTTGAGTATCCGCAACAAATGTTGGACCTTGGTAACATCTAAAATCAATCATCCACAATCACATATTCCAAAAATGGTTAAATTGTCATTTTAGACCTTTGGTTATTTGCAATTTAAACCCCTAAATATTTGGCCAATTAAAAACTTATAGCATTTGGACTGTTACAATTTAGTCTCTGTACCTAAATCAAATAATTAATAAACAAAATTGACTAGACCAAACTTAAATATATTTTTATACCAACTCCATAAATATTCATATTTAATATTTACGAACTCGATTTACGAAAATGGGATTCCAAAACTATCTTTTCCGGCACCACTAAAAATCGAGCTCTTACATTGACTTTTCAGCCTAGGATGCATATCTTGGCCCTGTTTTTGAATACCTTTGACCTCATACATTTGTAATGGGCCTTATTCATAATGATTACACCCATTTACATTTGGTTAAAAGTTTATTATGGACTTCCTCTACTTGAAAGTTTGATTGTTTGAGTTGCTCTAGCAACGAATGTGATGTCTTGCATTTGGATCTGCTGTCCAGGTTATGTGTTACAAGCATTTATCAAATCATCTGTAAAACTCAAAAAAATCACAACTATAATATTTTTTTTAGAAGTAAACACAAAATTAAACAAATTCTCAAGTAACATTGAATTTATTCTATTAACAAAATCACAAACAATTCAAAGCTAATAATATTAAAAATTAACTTTCATCAATTAATCCTAAAGCAGAACTAAACAGTGATATGTTAGCATTATTATCTTTGGGTACAAAAATATTTAACTTTTATTAAATACCAATACTACATTGATAAAAAATAGATGTACCACATTAAAAAAAATATTAAACTCTAATATATATAGATATATATATATATTAAACCTTTAATATATTATCTAAAATAGAAGACTTCATCTTATTCAAACTTTTATATATGTACAAAATCAAGCTGAATTTAATTCAATTTTTAAAATTTTTAGGAAGAAAATTTAAAGATAAACTATACAAATTGTCACCCAATTATGCCCGTATTTCTGTTTTAGTCACCTATCTTTGAAAATTTTCGATTTAGGCACTAATGTTTGAATTTATTCCTATTTTGGTCACTCAAAGTTAAATTGATAATGAAAAGCCTTTTTTAATTGTTATAATAACACATTTAGTCCTTAATACTTATATATTCCATAAATTTATCCTAATTTAAAATTTTAAACCTTCCCATTTATAAGTTCTATCAATTTGATCCTCAAACTTCCTAACTAAAGCTTTCAACTTTTAAAATAGAGGCATTCCACATCTATAAATTTATAAAACCCATAAAAGGAAAAAAAAGAAAAACTTCTCTTAACTAACTAGCCGTTTTCTGAGCCAATTCCAAACTAATGAGTTTATCTTGAAACTTTATTTCCTTTTTTTTATTAGTTTTCTTCTAAATATAATATTTTATAACCCTTTGATTGATAAAATTTTGTCTAAAGAAAATGAAAAAATCTTAATAAACACTTTAGATTTACTCTTATTGTTAATATTATGGTATTTTCTTCAAGGTACATAGAAATAGTTCTCAAAGTTGGTCCTTGAAATTGGAAACTAATTCTAAATTTAAAAAACATGGCTTTGAAAATCCAATTGTTCAATCAATAATTATATAATAAAAAATTGTGAACATTTATTTTTTCATAAGAAAAAAATATGAAAAAAGTAATTGAATTTCCTTTTGTTACATTGATAGTGATTTTTTTTTAATTTATAAATTGATTAAGAGATTATTATGTGTTATATTTATTTTTAATAATTTGTTTTTAATTTTTAAATCCAAAATAAACAGTACATATCACTAATAATTTGATTTAATGTCAAATTATTTACCAAAGTTATTAAAAGCTAAAGTTATGCTAGTCAGGGTGAAAATTTATTTTGTACAAATATTAAATTATTTATATAATTTTATTATATATTATATTTTTAAAATTTGTAATTTCTATTGTTTTTAATGGTGTTTAGTTAATTTCTAATGCTAATTTCTTAAAAAATATAAACAAAAAGGGTTATGTATAAAATTGAATAATTTCAACCATAAACAAAACAATTAATAGATGTGGAATGCCTCCGTTTTAAAATATAAAAGTTCTGGTTAGGAAGTTTGAGGATCAAATGGATAGAATTTGTAAACGTGAAGGGTTAAATTTATTGAATTATTTATAATTAGGATCAAGTTGATAGAATATGTAAATATTGAAGATTAAATGTGCAATATGCCAGTTAGAAAAAGGCTTTCCGTTATCAATTTAACGGTGAGTGATCAAAATAGAAATGAATTCAAAAATTAGTACCTAAATTAAAATTTTTTAAAATTAAGTGACCAAAATAAAAATATAAACGTAATTAGGTGATGATTTATATAGTTTATCTAAAATTTAATTAAAAAATAAAAATGCGTCAGTTATTAAGCCCGTAATTGGAACATCTTATTTTAATTCTGAAGTCGTGATCAATAAAATTTACCTTAATTGCTTTTTGGTACAAGATTTGTCTTTGTCATTATCGGTTACTAAAATTTTCCTTGTTTCTTTCCATAACAATAAATAACAATTTTTTTTTTGGATTAAAATGTTTTCTTATATTTAAAATTTGAAGAAATTTATATTTTTAGTTTTTATTTAAAAATATAAACTTAATTCTTAACATGATTAAATTCTTTTGATAAAATAAATTCATTAAATACTTTTTGTTGGCATTCTTATCACTAATTTTTTTTATTTTAAAATGTCATCATAATAATTTTGATAAAATAATATTAACCAAGGTAACCATTTAAGTTAAATTTTAAAATTTTAAAAATAAAGTGATTATTAAATTCTAAATATAAAAAATATAGGGATTTCAAGTAAATTTTAACCTAAATATAAAATAAACCTCCAAACTTAAAAAAAAAAAAAAAAAAAAACCCATCTACTTACTGGCGGTGGTATACAGCCTGCCACGTGTCTGAAGGAGAGAGGAGGCTTGCATTTTCTTTTGTTGTGTTGCATGGATAGCCTTATCTTTTCTTTTTTCTTTTTGTTTTATAAGTATGAATCAATTTTTAAAAAGAAAATAAAACAATCAAAGTTTTATAATATTTTTTTTTGGTGAATTACAAAAATAAAGTAAAACTCGAAAAATAAATACAATTAACGCGATTTAAATTTAAACCATATTTGAGACGATAAATATTCTAACTATCAAATTATCATATGAGGTTTTTTATAATATAATTTTCTATCAGATCAATTAATAAAACAATTTGAAAAGATAAAAATAAAATATTTTATTCCTAAAATTTGATGACACTTTTGAATGTAAAATTTATATATATTTTTGTTTACATGTTTAATCTTTTATTACTAAATGGGTGTGTTTTTGCTTTAGAGACTTACTTAACCTGGGTAAATTTTTTTAAATATAAAAAAGAAAAAAGTGAAAGTCTAGAGGTGTACCGGCGTAGCTTATATAAAATAATTTATACATGTGCAATGACATCCATCTACTAACTTTTTTATTAGACTTTGAATGTAAACATGCAATGCAATTGGAGTGTGGTTTATTTTCATAGTTTCATGTGTGTAGGATTTAATTTTAATTTATTTCTTAAAAATACTAAACAATTTTCCTATTTTTGTGAAAATTCTTTCTTTTTTCTTCTGAAATGAAAAGTAAAATTTTCAAACTTTTAATTATTTAAAAAATTATAGTTTATAAATTGAAATATACATATATATATATATATAAAAGTTCAAATCTGCCCATTACCTAAGAAGTCTAGTTAAAGAATTACAGTCATCTCTCCTTGTATACAATAATGCCATCTTAATTCCTTTCTCCTCTCTCTATATAACACAAACTGCAGAAATTGATCTCTTGTAAACAAAAAGAATGGAATCAAAACTAGTTGATCAGTTCGATTTCTCGTCTACAGTTTCCCTCTATTCATCAAATAGGTAACGATCCCTTTCTTCTTCTTTCTTTTTTTTCCTGATACGGGAATTTCTCTAAATTCTCGAAAATCTTGATGCAATACGATGCCCATTTGGATGTTTTAACATGGGTATTTGACGATCGTGGCAGATGGTGGAGCGGAGACACGGTTGCGGTGGTGACCGGAGCTAACAAAGGTATAGGTCTGGCGGTGGTGAAGCGATTTGCAGAGCTGGGATTAACAGTGGTATTGACGGCGAGGGATGAGGAAAGAGGGAAGAAAGCTACCGAGAAATTGAGGGAAGAAGGGCTTGATAATGTGCGGTTTTTTGCACTGGATGTTTCCAAGGCTGCTTCCATTAAAACCTTTGTGTCGTGGGTGGAAACAACATTTGGACGACTGGATATTCTTGTAAGTCAATCTCTCGCTTCCTTATTTCATAAATCTCTATTAGAAAAAGATGGTCTATTTTTAATTTTTTAATATTTTTAGTTGAATAGGAAAAAAAAACTAAAAATGAAGAGGAAATATATGATTCGTGATTTTCCTAGTAGAAAAGAATAAAAATAACTAGAATCATAATTTTATACGATCCTTTTCTTTTCTCATAGACTCTAAATTAAACATACTAAAATATCAAGAAATTTGAAAAAATTGAAGTATGTTACTGATGATTATAAGAAATGATTTGAATCTAAGCTGAAGCAGTAGATTATATGTCTTCAACTCAAGGGTATATTCCAACGAAGTCAACAAGTTTTATGAGACTGAAAATTAGAAAAAGTAAATAAAGATAGGACTGGATTGGATTGAATTCAATGTATTTGGATTTAAATTTATGAATCTAAAATACAACCAATCAAGCCTTTTGTTTTTCGAATACGTAAAACTTGGAAAATGTTTCTGCTCCTATCTATAATATGAACACAAGAAATCCAGTTTCACTGCTTTTGAAATTTCATGTTTTAGTGATTTCCGATTAAAAATGAAACTGCTTTTAATTTTTCTTATAACAAAACTTTTTTAAAATATACTAAAGTTACTGTGCCATGACAATAAATATATAAATTTTATTGTATTATTTGCATATATAATATATATATTTTCATGACTAAAATATACTATACGTTTCGTGAGTAAATCTAATATATGATTTTGACTAAAATATAATATTTAAGTGTTGAGCTTCCTGTTTAAATTAGAAGATCAACTTGATATTTAAGAGGGTTTGAACAATAGATATTAAGTTCAAGAAATGAGCTTCAACAAAATAAATTAGACATATTTAAAATACGGGCCACATTCAGACTATAACATTTAAGTCCAACCTTGGCCTAATATGTTTGCTAAGTTTTTATACATTATGTAATTTATAACATATAAATATAAATTTATAATAGTAGATAATATATAATATTATATTATAAACATTCAATAATATGTTAAGTTGATTATATTTAAAATTTTAATGAAAACAAAACTAAATTACTAAACAATAAACTAAAAATAGCATAAATTTAAAAAATTAACATAAGCGGACTAGCGGTTTATAAATATGAGCAATTATAGGTAAAAAGTTTAGGTTCATATTTTGAACCAAGCCAAATTTGGACAAACATGAAATTCTTTTATATCACACGTTGATTTATCTTAAATCCAACTCAATCCGACTCATAAATACATACAATCATACACAAACAAACTTTTATTATATTTCCCAACGATTAAAGAAAATAAAAAATGTATAAAAAAAGTCTACACAATAGTCAAATATAAATGATTAGAGAAGATTTTTTTTTTTTTATAAATATTATAAGCAAAGATTTCATATAAAAAATTAAAATAAGTCGACATTCTTGAAAATGCTTTATTTGAATATCACTTATCCGAATATGATTAGATCAAGATTATAAAATAAATAACAACACTTGTAATTATATAAAAAATTAATAACCGGGAAAAATGAGATTTTAAGCATCAATTAAAGGTATATATTTGCCCTGTTTACTGTTTACAAATTAATGCGATCGGCCGACGGGAGATTCAAAGTTGAAAATCATGATTATGCCAAATGACTAAGAATCGTTATTTTAATTAGATTAATAATGAAAATATTTGTGAAAAGAATCGTTAGCCCTGAAATTGAGTTGCAAATGTTTTCTTTGGGTTTAGGTTGGAGTCTTATTTTATATAAATTATTAATATGTCGGAGTTTTATTTAGAGTTATTTTGATTTAATTTTACTTGTAGGATTTGGATATATAATCTTTATAATTATTTTTTTATCATATAATCTGTATAGTTATCAATCAATATAACTAGGTTTAAGTCATGAATTAGTCCCTAAATTATATTTTGTACCAAATGTAGAGTGTAAAAAGGAATTTATTTTGTAGCCAGCCTTATTTGACAATGACATCAATTATTATATAAAGAATCTTATTTTGTTTTTTAGTTGGCAGTCTGTCAGACGGGATAGACTTTTTTATGTTTATTTTTATATTATCAGAATATTGGAATCCAAATCATTATTTAAATAATAAAAATGATATTTTATCTACACATAGTTATATAAAATTAATTTTAAACAAGCTTCATGCAATTTGCAGTTAATCTGTAATATTGTTTTCATGCATGTAATACAATCTATGTGAATCACATCAAACTTCTTGCTTCTTTCTTACATTTCAAATCTTCTTTCTTTCTGCATTTTTCTACCACCGTCACCCAGCTCATCATTATGACTATAATTTATTTATCAGGTCAATAAATTGTATTTATTATAGCGGAGATAATAAAATATTTTGTTTTTCAGGTGAACAATGCAGGTGTTTCCTTCAACGATATCCACGACAACTCTGTGGAGTTCGCAGAGACAGTAATAAAAACCAATTTTCATGGACCTAAGTTACTCACTGAGTCACTCTTGCCGTTGTTTCGCCTTTCTCCTTCTATAAGTCGTATACTTAACATTAGCTCCAGGCTTGGCTCCATTAATGTAACTTCCTATTATCTTCTTTACTTATATGCTTTATTAACTTTACGTTCCCAGCTTGGATTAATGATGTAATATTGCAGAAAGTGAGAAACCATAATGTAAAAGCAACTCTACAGAAGGAGAGGCTATCGGAAGAAGAAATAGAGGGCGTAGTAAAAATGTTTCTTGAAGACGTGAAGGAAGGGAGATGGGAAAGGGAAGGGTGGCCGCAAATATGGACAGATTATTCAGTGTCAAAGCTGGCATTGAACGCTTACTCTAGGGTTTTGGCGAAGCGATTTGAAGGAGGAAGATTAAGTGTTAACTGCTTTTGCCCCGGCTACACTCAAACATCCATGACACGTGGGCAAGGCACTCACACCCCTGATGCCGCCGCTGAAGTTGCCGTCAGCTTGGCCTTGCTTCCTCCGCATGAGTTGCCCACTGGTCACTTCTTTCTAGGATTTGGACCTTATAATCAATCTAGACTATAAATAAGACCTTCTGATTTTCAGTTTTTAGTTTTGATTATTATTAGTTATTTCAAACCTAAAATAAAAAGAAAAAAGAAAAAATTGATCCGAAACAAAGAATTTTTGCTTTTGGAAAATATAGAGTACGTGCAAATCTGATATAGAATTAAAACTTCCCGCCTTTATTGAGTATTGATAATAAAATAAAATATCTTCTGCCGCTTCGGATATTAGATTTGTTTTATATTAAGAGTCCGTTTATTTGGCAGTAAAATGTTTTTTGAAAAATAATTTCTGGAAAATAATTTACTTTTTTGAAAAATGATTTACTGAAAATATTTTCTGGTATTTGGATGAATCTGTGTAAAATATTTTCTGTTGTGTGGCAGATTTCCTGAAAATATTTTCCGGAAAAGTTGTTTTTACATATATTAATAAATTTTAACACTAAGATAAATATAATTTAGCAACCAAATAGCTTTAAAATAGTAGCAAAATTAATAATAAAATAATAACAACAAATTTTTTTTTATTGAGAGAGGTCATATTTTTTTATGAAGTATTTGAAGTATTCTTTATTAGGAATCGCGTTTTGGTTGAGATTTTTTTTCTGTCGAGAGTCTTGAAAGGTTTACAAAGTGAGAACATCTCCGACGGAAGAAAATTTAATTCTAAAAACCTAAAAATGATCATAAAGAACTCTTCCTTTTTTATCTGAAATATTGGAAAATTTTATCAATCAAATCTAAAGATTGAACTTAAAATATACAGAGCTATAATAAATCAACAAAAGGGAAAAAAAAAATGTGCCTTCCAAGAATGATAAGTATATTAGCCTGCATGTACGTCAGTTAGAACTTGGAAGAACCAAGATTGAATTAAAAGAATCATTTCTGGCTGAAATCTTCCATGTCAACAATTTTGGCACTTCCACACTCTCAAAATGCAAAAAGAATGGACCCTCTCTTTATATAAAATTGGTGTTGACGTAAATCTGGTTAGTCGAATCAGACAGCTGCACATACTAAACCTGGCTTGCAATGAAAACGATTATATAAACACGATGTATCCGAATCTCCATATAACTGGTTTAAATATAGCCAAAAGACATAACAATAATAGGTACTTGGTAATTCGACAGAACATTATCGATTAATTTGATAGCATCAAATTCTGAATTAGAGAGTCGAGAAGAGATGGATCCCCTTATCTTAACCAACTAATCACTTTTGCAACTATATGCGGAAACGTGCAAGGGAAAGCATGCTTGCATCTTTGTGTGTGATTAAAAAGGAGGAAGACAAACCTGTAGACCAGGTGTTGCAGAAAAATTTCCCCTCGTGAACGTGTTGCACATCAAGCCTAATAAACCATGAAGCTGCACTCACATCATCATGTGCATAGACCTGAAGAAGAGACCTGCAAAATGAGAGAATTTTGAGGTCAACCGAGTGCAATCTAATAACTGAGGCAAAAGAAGGTGTTAAAACATTTGGAGCCTACAATGTTGGCATGGTCCATTGTTTTCAATCATTCTTATAACACACATAAAAGATAAAACTAATCAAGAGAAAAGATGCATTACCAGATTGCATCCATGCCTTCCGAATTGCATCTCTATTCTTCTTTCGTCCAAATGTTGTGATGATACCAATAACACCTAAAAGCCTTTTCTTAGAACGAGTACCATCATTTCCCGAGTGCTCCTTTGAAACATAACCTTCTTGCTTAGCAGCAGCTAGATCCATCTGAATGGCTGATAATTTTTTCAATTGCTCCCTGGAATGCATTGCTTTATCAAATTAGATTCAATACACGGAACATAAATGTAAAAGTAATTAAGTAAAAACTTACTTGCAGGTAACGATCTTTAGCGTCTCAGAAACAGATAAAAAAGAATGACCCTGAAAAAGTTTAAAAATTAAATGTCACCAAAATCCAACTGATTTGTACCAAAATAGATCATCTTCAAACTCTTAAACACCATCACTTTATATCATATTATATATAATCCAAATCAATGGCCAACAATAAATTTAATGCGAAAGCATCAGGTTTGATAGAGAATGTAACAGCAATGAAAGAAAATGCAGATCATCATCCTCAAACCTAGGCACGGCCAAGAACCAGATGTACTAAATTTGAAAGCATAATCTAAAAGTTAAATAAGGCGAGATCAAGAAAACGAGAAAAGAAAATCACCTGACCAGTTCTCCTATCAAGTTCTTTAATTAAATATACTCTGCTCTCTGCCTCCTGCCACATCCTACATTTAAATACAAAGCTCAAAATAAAAATTCCTCAATAAACCTAAAACAAAAAACTTAAAAAAGAAAAAAGAAAGAACGAAAACTAACCGGCTAGCGACGTAAATCGTAGCCATCGTAGCGAACATGGTGAGAAGCAAAGTAGAAATTTTAGAACAGACACAAGACAGTATTACTTGTTAGATCAGGGATAATACATTTTACGCAAAAACAGACGTATTGGCAAACCAGAATCAAGAAAGAAGAGATTAATCAGTCAGAAATGAAACATTAGAGAAATATGCAGATACATGGACGAGATTAGAGATGAATGTTTCCAAGATTCCAAGACCCAGCAAAAGGAGAGATTCCAAGACCCAGCGAAAGAAGGAACCGGAAAAGTCTGAGAAAGAGAGAAAGAGGTTTGTTGGCTGAGAAAGAAAGAAGAAAGGAAAAGGAATGAAGAAGGGAAGAAAGAGAAAGACTTACCTGGATGAAGGGGAAAGATTCAGAAAATGTCTTAGGGAAAAGAAATCGGTAAGACGTTTTCCAGAAATAAGGAAGTGATTTTACCCGTGTTTGGAAAATGTCTAAGGAATTCATTTTCCACCAAACAAACGCTGGAAAATCTGTAAAATGTTTTCCGGAAAACATTTTCCACTAAACAAACAGACCCTAAATGTTGTTCCAAGTTCACAAGATGAACTTATAAACTTTTTTTCGATAGTAAAAATGCAACTTCATCATTTTTAATATTTATATCTTTATAATTTTTAAAAGATTAAATCAAATTTTTATCATTTTAGGGGACTAAAGTATAATTTTACTTTTACTAATTTAAATTTTTATAAATTTTAAAATGACCTAAATAGAATATTTTTTATTTTAGGGGATCGGTGCCCTTGCAAGTAGATATAAATATATATCATTTTAAAATAATTTTAGATTGGTTTTCAAATCTATTTGCTTTCTTTACATGGATGATGAACTCATATCTAACATGGATGATGAACTCATATCTAATTCAATGTCCATTTATTTATTTATGGGTAGAAATAGGGGTAGAGCCCTCTATTCCAAAATTTCAAACATTGTAATAGTTAATACACTTATTGAAAGAAAATTGAAAGGATGTAAAATTGAAAGAGTAGAAAATTAAAAAGATGGAAAACATAAAATTTTTTTTATAAGTGCGCTTGGTAAGAAAGAAAAAAAATGGAAAGAAAAAATAGTTTTCTTTTTATCCATTGCTTGATAGAGTTGAAAAAAGAAAGAAAATAAAATAAAACATTTAAAAATGTATAATTTTGAACTAACATACTTTTCTCTCTCGTTTTCTCTCCTCTCATCATTCCAATTTGGAAGATTGATTTTTATGCATTGGGATGGAAAATGGTCATCCCTCCTATTTTTTTTTTCTATCTCCCAACCAAACACACCCCAAATTTTTTTTTCCACTTTTCCACTCCCTCCTCTCATCCCTTCACTTATTCACCCAACCTAGCACACCCTTAAAGTCATCTAGAAAAATTGGTAAGCTTCTAAAGGTGGTTGCTTGAATATCTGCATTTGGGAGGTATAACCAACTGTTGTCGCTGCCATTGATCCGCTTGGAGTGAATCTTACTTGCCAATCTTTATTGCATAACTCCATGATATCCTTCAACTGTTGTTAAGAAACTTCCAATGTAACATTTCGACTGACATTGATAAAACTATCACATTCTAGTTCTATTAGTAAAAAACCAACCTCACTGTAAACTTTAAGACCATTGTATATCGCCCCCATTGAACTAATGTCGATTCTACGATTAAATCCCATTGATAAGCTCCCACCGCTTCCACGGAAGACACCTCCCTATTGAAGCAAAAAGAGTCCCCATCTACATTAAGATATTCATATTCACCTTAATCCAGCATTTTGAAGGAGGTGAGGTGACCACCTTAGTCGCTCAACTTTATGTGCTTCCGTGTTAGGTTATTGTTTAAAGGTGAGGCAAAGGAATTGTCGGATCCTTTGAGGACCTTTAAACTTCTAGCTAATGCTCCATATTTTGCTCTCTAGGTTTGTTGTACCTCCCACGAAGGAAGACACGTGGCAAGCTAAAAAATCACTGGAGAAATAAAATAATTACTATATGGAGATGGTAGTCCACGATGTAATTACATATCCTCGAAATATATTAAAATAATAATTAAACCATTTTAATTTCTAGGAACAACTTTCACAAAATTATTTTATCATATAAATAATAAAATAAATTCATTCACATACATAACTCAAAACATACTAATAATTATAAGAATGATACACCTTATAAAAAATTAACCAAACATGAAGAATAAAGAAATTTCAATACCGATTTATATTATAAACATAGTACAACTTGACCTTGATACCAATTGTTGAAAAAAATTCAGTTAAAAAATTATTTTTTGTCACAACAAAAAATTAAAATTTGAAAACCGAGTCAATTTGTGATATATATAGCAATAAAACTATTTCTAAAAAGTACTTGTGCTTTGTACGAGACAGATCCTTAACATTCACAACTTTCAACTAAACGACCTTCTTTACTGTTCTCGTACCATGAATTACTTCGAGCGTGGGCTCGAACAATAATGAATCAAACACGAAATCAAAAACAATTTTCTTACTTTCAATAGGAAAGTATCTCTCTCTCTCTTTCTCTCTTTCTCTCTCTATAAAAACTAGTAGAATTGTTATTCCCGAAAATGAAATTTATACTTACAAATAAATTCAGACTATTTTTGGGAAAAATAATAATATTGAAAACTTTTGTATAAATAGCTCTACTAGTGCCATCATTTTATAAGGAGAGATAGAAGAATCCTAGTTGAATTAGTAGAATACAAATAATGTTTATCTGATAGTAAAACAAATCCCCTAGTTCTACTAGGAGAGAGGGACGACTAACCTTGGTTAATTATACTAGAGTTGCTGCCCCTCATACTTATTATGAGGGGTTTGGGGCCTCTTTTGTATTGTGTCTAATTAAATGTGGTTCCTAAACTTTTAACCTATTACTTTATAATTTAATCCTATCCAGTACATGTTTTTTCTATTTCCCCAATAATATTCATTAAATTAATTTAAAAAATTATTTTTACAATTAAATAATTTTCTCAACCCAATTCTAATTTCGTTAAACTTATGACAACTTTACCGTAAAAGAATCTATGAGAAAATATATTTAATTTTCATATTTAACGGATTCAAAATGACCAATTAATTTAATTCCATTTTCGGGCTTCAATTATTTACTTAATAATAATTTGAAAAAATTAAATTAATTTTCGGGTTATTTCCATACTTAATGAGAAACCACATTTTTGAATCTAACATATTTCTCTAACTTTATCATCTCTATCAATTTCTATTCGTTTGATTCTAAATGCAATTCATTTCTAGTTTCAATGAGCTAGCAGAGGAACTGATTGAACATGTATAATTAGGGCTCAAATGATTTATAATTAAGTTCTAGCTTTTCCCTTATTAATTATAAACTTATTTAGTCACGAAGTTATTCCACCATAGTATCGTGACTGAGCTCTCCCCAATTACATATCATTACGAAAGCTACTCAACCAGTGCTCGTCCAATGACCTTGTAATAAGTGTGTTACCCTCATAAGATATCCCTAATCTCTGTGGGATAAATTTGTTCTCCTAATATGATCAAATTTTATCTTATTGTAACCATTAGATCTTCCTTCATAAAAAGACAATTACTATCAATTAGTAATTAAGTCATTCATCACAAAGACAAATGACTCATGGTCATGTTTACTTTTAATCTATCACGTAATGCCAATGAGATGATATTAGTTACCCATTTCCTGGTCTATGAATTCTACTATTGTGAATAGTGCTACATACTACAGAAGTCGTATACCCAACGCACTAGCTTTCAGTTCCTTATCTATTTGGACTTAGACTTTTACTTACAACAAAGTATACGAGTCATGTATACATAGTCCACCATCCACTTAAGATTAAAGTATGCCACACTATAAACGTCACAAGTGAGTAAATCCATACATGGATTACTTTTTGTCTAATGTACTATCAATCCAATCAATCACATCTATGTCTCTATCTTCCGAGAGTCATCCGCTTCGATGCTTAAGATAAAAAATCTCCCCAATTGGACTTGATAGACGACATATTAGTTGGAACGGTGGAAATGTACAAGTGTACACAATCGTAACAAGTAATAAAGTGACAAGTAAATGTCGAGTTATCGTACCCACAGGGACTGTGAAAGAATTATTTATGAAAATGATTTTAAACACTTTGGTGAAGGAAAAATAATTAATTTTGAGAAAATATTTAGAAACTAAAGAAAAACAAAGTAAAATCAAATAAAACAAAGTCTAATGCACGATTTCAAAAACTGGGTTTAATCAAGATGACATAATTGTGTTGGATTAATAACATTTCTTACCTTAGAATTATTGAGCTCGTGTTTATACTTGTTAAAACATGGCAACTCGGTAATTTGCTAACTTATGAACATACTTACAAATAAAAATCCATTCATCTCTTGTACATATTTCTATGCAAATGCAAACGATTAATCAGACTTCTACTAATAAGCATGTTATTGCACATACATACTTATTAAATTAAACAATCTCTCGCATATTCCTATGTCGATGCAAACGATTAATTCAACCTAACAAGCATATAAAAGATCATGTGAAGTAACAAAGTATTTTTACCTTGAAACAATTTAATCACAAAAATCACGCAAGTTATGCAAGGCATATGTATCGTCAAAATACATGCTAATTTAATCTTCCAGCTACCTTAGAAGAATTAAACATGCACAGATTAAGTATTGTGTCCATTAATTACAATTTCAATGCGTTTAAATAATTAATTCATTAGCTATCTAAACAATTAAAATGCCAGATAACTTAACATGATTTTACTTAATCAAACATTTCACCGAGGCCTTTAACAGCATAAACACAATTTTAATAATCTAAGAGAGCGAAATGAAATCAAACCAACACGAACTAAATTCAAGCTAAATTGACTAAATTAAACATTTCAAAAGCATGAATATTCATAAGCATGTTTGTCAAAATAACAACAAATAATTTAAAGAGATACGAAACAAGAAACAAATTCGGTGGCTCTCCGTGGCTTGTCTGATTGATCCCTTCTTTGTTCTTCGTTGTCCTCGGCTATCAAAGGGGCTTATGAACACTTCAATTGCTACTTCAAATGGCTGGAAAACACCTCTTTTCCAAGAGGAGAAATCGGCACAAGAACACCAAAAAGGGAAAAGGGAAAATGGGGAATTGAGAGAAAATGAGAGAGGAGAATGTGAAGGCTTGAGGTGTGTTTTGAATGAGCAACTAGGGGCTGTATTTATAGGTGTTTAAGGCTGCTAAAAATAGCAATTACCAGCAGCAAAAGAGGCTCCCTTGGCCGGCCATCCCATGTGGCAAAGTTGAATGTTTCAACTTTGCTAAATATAGCATGGGGCAATCTAAAAAGCCATGAATTTTAGAGGGGTTTGAACGAGATTTTGAAAGATCTTCAAGGACTCCTTTGCAAGCTGAATTAATCAGCTAATAAGCTGATTTGGGCCTTCATTGTGGACGGTTTAGGCTGCCCAATTGATGGCTGGTTCGGTTCAATCGTTTCGGTTCAACTGATGCGGTTCAACTAGGCCCCTTTTCCATAATTAATTAAAAATAATTTATTTAGCCCAAATTAAATTGGGAATAAATTAAAATTAATTAAATTATGATTAAATCTTCATAATTGGACCGTCTTGGGCTGGAAATAAATTTGCCTTGAACTTCAAATTGCTTCTCGATTTTGTTCTTCGAGTAGTGTCTGCCGAGCCGATTTTCGCCCTTTGTGCGAATCTGTCGAAAATAGTCAAAACTAATTAAAATTCATCATGTTCATATTTTAAGCACAATTTAATTATTTTATAATATTTAATTATTTTTCGACTAGAATTTACTCGAAACCACATGAATTTGTGTCAAAAAGAGCATGAAAAAGTATTTAAATTTTCGTGTTTCCATTAGTCTTTCAATCGGTTTGCTCATTTCCAATTAGACTAAGGACATGTTTAGGAACATCTACTTATATAAGCTTTTAGTATTACGATTCAACCACATAATACTACTTAGTATTAGTTAAACATTACATAACTAGTGAGCTAATATTTGCTTCCATGTTGCTTTGCATGCAAAAACCATTAAAGATAATATACAATAGGTATTAATGTAATTCATAGATAATTTTATTAAACCAATCAGTTTGGAAAAATACGCGTGTACATAAATGAAAATACTAAACTTAGGGCACCAGATCCAACACTCATTAGCTAGCTTTTGGGTCTCAACCTCATGATTCAAAGACTCAATAGAAATTGTGGCGATTGAAAGAGCAATTCTCTTAGCAAGAGCATCGTTTCAAAGAGCAGCAAGAATAATAACGCCTTTTCGATCAAAGGAATGCTCAGAATGAGTAGTTGATTGGTGAATTAAGGGCTACACGAGAGGTCCCCCGACAAAATAACCTAGTTCGCCAAGAAGATAAAGCTCGGTCAACCTTTCGTGGAGACAGTGTGCATGATGACATCAAAAACTGTCATGAAAATAATGATGACCTCCTGACAGTGTACCAACATTCTTAAGGCAAAAACATCTCCGTGGAAGAGCAACTCAGAGCTTTCGAAGGAGAAATGATGTAATGAATTAAATGGGTTAAAGCAAACAAACTTGTCTAGAATTACTCTATTGAACCACTCATCCCGAAAGTGCTCGCCAATCATATCTCATCCTCATTCAAACTCCCAAAGTTCACATATAAGGATCAAGGGTTGGAAGACCATTTGGCTCGATATAACAACCACATTAATATTCTAGGGGTTTCTAGTACCATCATGTGCAAGCCATTCTCCATGACCCTCTTACAGCCAGTGTGTAATAGCCCATTTCTATGTGATGTCGGAACAGTGGTTTCGGGGCCAAAAATTTGACATGTGAGTATGTAAATATTATTATTTAATATTTAAAAATAATATATGGTGTGATAGTAAAATTTGATTTAATAATTTATGTTGAATGGAAGAACAATTAGGTTCAACTGGTAAGACTCTAAAGTCAAGTGGTTTTAGAAAATGAGGTATCGAGACCTCATTTCTATAAACTGATCCATAAATATTTTATTAAATATTTACAAAGTGTTATTAAGGTAGTATTAAAGTTTCATTAAGAAATTTTGATGTTTAAAAGGGTAATTAGGTGAAAAGGACTAAATTAAAAAATGTGCAAAAGTTGAATGCTATTAGGTAAATGGATCTAATAACTATGAAAAGGTAAATTCATGGACTTGGATGGTAATTATACCATATTTAATGTGAGTGGATATTCATGGATAGGTTGCATGGTAAATTTTATAAATTTTAAAGGTTATATTAGTAATTAAATAATATAAACTAAAATAAACCTAACCTAAAATTATCATCTTCTTCGTTCTTTATTTTCTTCAACAGAATGGCTATGCTGAGGGGAGGAAAACCATTCAGCCAAATTTTTTTGGGGTACATGGTAAGTGCGTTGATCCCATTTTTAGTGATTTTTATGTTTTTGAGCTCGTATTAGCTCGATTTAGTTAACCCGAAGTTTAATTTGTAAAAATGTCAAATGTTTTGGATTATGCCATTAATGAATTTAGTGTATTCTTGAAGTTTTATAAAAGATTATTGAGCTTGGTTGCTAGATAGGACTTTTTTTTAAAGTAATTTTATGGTAATTTTAATGTTCAAGAACTAAATTGTTAAAGTGATAAAAGTACAAGGACTTGGTATGAAATAACAATATGTATGGGCTGTAGAGAAATAGTGAATAATTTGGTTGAAATGAAATTTGAATAAAAATGGTTAATTTGCATGATTTGGGCTCAGGAATTAAATTGAATAAAAGTAAAATGTTAGGGGCAATTTTATAATATGTCAAAAAGGACTTAATTGCATAAAATGAATTTGTTTTTATGTTAGAATAAGTGAATTGAATGAAATTATTATTTTAGATCAAGAACGAGAGGAAGATCGAGGAAAATCAAGGAGAAGAGAAAATTATCAATTAGCCCCTGTAATTAGTCATTGCTGCAATTTAACCAGGTAAGTTCGTATGAACTATAATCACTACAATTTTGTTTAAATTGACTGTTTATTATGTTGTTTTGATGTAAATGAATCAATATATAAATGTAGCGAAGCTATGATGAATTGATAGATATCGAGTCACGGTTGAACCTTAGGAAGTCGTAGGATACAAATGACATGTCATTAGGGATTTCATGTTTCATGTACTAGTCTTGAATGTCCTATCGATGGCTGAGTTTATGCATTTGTTGCGAATTCTCCACAGGTCATGTGAGCAACATTGTGTAGCTTACATTCCGACCCACAGCTCGTGTGAGCAGGCCCATTTCACAACTCATGTGAGCAACGATGTAAAGGAAAGGTTACGATTATATGTTTAAGCACACTTCATGTGAGCTTTCCCGATTATCCAATGATATTCTAAGTGGTTCAATGGGCAAGAAAAGGGATTGAAATGGTAAGTTTACAAATGGTATTATGCATATGTTCATGGAAATAATGAATGATGTATTTTCTCATGAAAATGGCTTATCATGTGGTTAATCCAAATGAATTATGTATAAATGCACTAACTTGTATATTGATGATGATGTTTAGGCTTATGCTAAACATTTGGAAAGGAATGGTAAGTAAGTAAATGGAATGGTTCACAAACTTATGAAAAGGTTGATAATTATAATATTGTTGATGAATTAAAGGTTATGTTCATAGATGGTAAATTTCATATGTTATGGATGATTTCCTATGCAACATGATATTATAAGTAAAAAGGGATTGATAAAATAAATGATGTGCTTGTATATGAGAAATTTACTTATGCTATGGATAATTTCATTATATTATGCATAAGAGAATTTACTAATTTGTGAATTGATGGTGTACTAATAGACCTATAATACACTTATGGTTTTGGTAATGATTTGCGTTTAATCTATGAATTTTCTTAATGAAGTGGTAAGTATAGTTTAAGTTTATACGAGCTTACTAAGCACTTGTTGGTTACGTGTTTTCTTTTCTATGTTTTTTTTATAGATTATCGGAAGCTCGATCGGTTTGAAAGCTCTCGGAGATATATAACACTATACAGCATAAATATCGGTAGTTTTTCATGTTTTGGCCAAGGTTATAATGGCATGTATAAGTGGACTTGTATTAGTAAATAGTTGAATGTTAGTTGATGATTTTGGCATGCATAAGTTGTTTGGATTTGGTACCTTTTGATGCTTGCCAAATTATGTCATTGTGGATACTTGTGATGCATGAATGGTATGGATTAAATGGTATGTTTGTGATGGGGATTAATGGTCATATTTATGGTATGATTTGTTAGAAGTTGAATTGTATTTGATGATAGAAAGGTGACCAAATATGCATGTTTAGGTAAGTTTTGATATTTGCTTGTGAGGTGCCTTGAATGGCATATTGGTTAGTTGATTCTAGGACTATTGAATTGGTCATTATATGCATGTTTTGGCAGGGTTTTGGTGCCTTGATTTTGTGCACAAAAGGTCCTAAGGTTTATGCTTGAGTTGGTGTTGGAAATGGCTTGATTTTTGGGCAAATTCATGTTCACACGGCCTGAGACACGGGCGTGTGACTTAGCCGTATGTGACACACGACTTGGCGACATGGTTGTGTGTCCCCTATAGGTTTTATTACATGCAAGTCAGGCAGTTACACGACCTAGCACACGACCTGGCACACAGGCGTGTGACACGGTCGTATGACCTTACTCAAAGAGTTACACGGGTAAGGACACGAGCTGGGACACAGCCGTGTGTCCCTATTTCAATTGTTACACGGCCTGAGACAAGGGAGTGTGCCTCAGCCGTGTGAGGCACACAGCTTGGCCACACGGTCGTGTGATCGCTGCAGTCATATTGTTCTAACTTTTTCTTAAACTTTCCAAATGTTTCCAATTTAGTCCTAAATTGTTTCTAATGTATTTTTAAGGCCTCAAAGGCTCGATTTAGGGACAATATGTACATGATTGAATGATTTATGTTATATTTGTATTAATATATGAAATGTATGTTTTAATGTTTTGCTTGTATGGTAATGCTCCTTAACCCTATTCCTGCGATGAATATGGGCTAAGGGTATTACACAGAGCGACAATGGTACTTGCCGCTGCCCAGGGGCTACGTTCATTGTTTTGATCAGTTACTCAGGCAATTCACGAGCCGCTTCTTGGCCAAGAAGATGCTCCAACAATCCTTGGCTTATTTGATAATCATATGCTAAGAAGTAAATGAATCCCTCAGGGATTATGCCTGTTGATTTAACGCAACGACTATAACCAGAAAGGGGGTCATTGATGAATGGGCTATCCAAGCCTTCATCATTGGAACCACCCACAAGTGTTTGAGGTACTTCATCATCGGGAATACTCCAAACGAGCTTTCAAATTTATATGAGATGGTTCGCAAATTCTCAGAAGGAGACGAAGTTGAAAAAGTTCGGGCTAATTCCTCTGTCCCCAAAGCTTTTGGGATGAAATTTGTCCCTAATTATTTTGATATATTATTATGTATTTGGGGATGATTTTCATCTTTAAACCTTTAGGGGAAAATTCGTCCTTGATTATGAAGACGTTTTTTCACAAACATCCTTAAAACTTTTTAGAGACATGGTTTTAAAGGAATCGGGTTGGGGACAACCTAAGTTGTCTCAAATCTATTGGACACAATTTTCAGACTTTTAAAGATGTTTATGATTTTCCCCAAAGCCTTTAAATTTTGTAGTGAACATATTGGAACAATGGAAATGTGCAAGTGTACACAATCGTAATAAGTAATAAAGTGACAAGTAAATGTCGAGTTATTGTACCCACAGGGACTATGCAAAGAAAATATTTATGAAATGTAATTAAAAACACTTTGGTGAAGGAAAATCTTTTGTTTTGAAAAAGGGTTTTATAAAACTAGATTTTAACTAAGTAAATTAGACTAAGAAAATAAAAAAGGTAAAAATTTCAAAGCACGATTTTTGAAAAACAAGTTTAATCAATATGACATACTTGTGTTAGATGAATCACATTTCTTAACTTAATATTATTAAAACAATGTTCATGTTGTTACGAATAATTTCACAAAAACTTGGTAATTGGTTAACTATATCACATACAGACTTACAAAATTAACTAATCTCTTGAACATATTACTATGCCAATTCAAACAATTAACCAATTTTAATAAGCAATTAAAAGATTAAGTGAAGTAACAATATATACCTACATTGAAATAGTCTAATTACAATAATCTTGCAAGTTATGCAAGGCTAATGTACCGTTTAATACCGCCACTATTTTAACCCTTAGCTACCATAGAAGATTAAACATGCACTGATTAAGTATTGTGTCAATTAATTACAATTTCAATATGATTAATAATTAATTCATTAGTTATCTTACAGTTGTAATGCAAGAAATAATATAATCATGGTTTTACTGAATCAAATAATTTACCAAGACCTATAACAAAACAAACATAATTTTAATAACTTAAGTGGAAGAAATGCAATCAGCCCAACACGAATTAAATTTAAGCCATGTTAATTAAAAGAATAACAATATAACAGATATTCATAGACATGTTCATAACATCAACAAGAAAATTTAAAGGATAGGAAACTAGAATCAAATCCCGTGTTTCTACGAAGCCTGACTAGTTTGCTCCAATCCTCCTTCGCTCATTCTGCTGAACTGAGGCTTCTACAAGCACTTGAATGCTGCTATCCAAGGTGGTTGAAGGGCCCTTCTCCAAGAGGGAAATCGGCAAGGAAGGGACAAGAAAAAAAAATGAAAAACAAATGAGAGGAGTGAGTCAAAGTGAAAGAGAAGTATGAAATTAGATGTGTGTTGAGTTAATAGGTGAAAGCGGTTGCTAAAAATAGCAAACAATTAGCAGCCACACACTTCCCTTGCTGGCCACACATGGAGCAAAGTTTGAATGTTTCAAACTTTGCTAAATTTAGCTTGGGCAAATCTTTAAAGGCATAAAAAAGGAGAGGGGTTTGAATAGGATTTTGAGGAAACTTGAGGGTTGTTTTGAAATTAATTTAATCAGCTAAATAAGCTGATTGGGTCGATTTTAGGCTACAAATTTTCTTATTGGATCTGTCTTCAATGCTTTGCACACTAGGCCACTTTCTCCTTCAGGCTTTATATTAATTTTTAACCCAATTTAACTTGGATAAAAATTAAATATAAAGTACATAAAGTGATCATAATTTGGACCAACCTTAGCTGGAAAAATATTTAATACTCCCTTGGTTCACTTGATGCAAAAATTCCCCAAACGATTCAAGCCTTTCATGGTGTCTGCCGAGCCAATTTTCACCTTTTGTGCAAAACTGTCGAAAATAAACCAAATTTGTGAAAATTTATTATAAAAATAATTAAAATTAAATATGTTAATAATTTAAGTGAAAATTAATTATTTTATAATTTAAGTGTGAATTTTGACAAAATTTACTACGAAACTACATGAATTAGAGCTCAGAAGGAGCTGAAAAAGTCTATATATTTTTGTGTTTCCACACCCCAAACTTAATTCATTGCTCATCCCGAGTAATGCACAAATTGAAAAAAGGAAGTTCTTGAAATTACCATTGAAAAATATCTTTAGAATACATTTCCCCCACAATTATGAGTCTAGTGTAATTATGCTCAAGAACAAGAATTTTGAAATTATGCAACTCAAATATACATATAGTTCGAATTATTCTCAATTGTTATCATGCTAGCAAGAATAGAGTAAATGTTTTCTTAATAAAGACATGCTAATCTTTACCACTTTATTTTTATTTCCTTATTTGAGACTAAACTGCAATTACTAAGTTTAACTTATATTTTCATATGTTGAACTTAGCAATTTCTCTCCACTAATGTAGGCAGCATGAAAATCTGAATCGAAAGGTCTTTTAAATAGGTTGTAACGTGACTGAGCTAGGGGTAGGTAAAAGATAGATAATTTTAAGCTAATAACCTTAGACTCAACTTGTATCAGACCTTCAGAATAAGTAACTTCAATACACCAACTCATTTTGCTTTTACATGCACTTTTGTACATCTATTTCTTTCGAGTACATATGCTCTTTCTTCTTCTTCTTCTTTTTTCTAGCATATTATTATATGTACTATGATTTCTTTTAGCATTTGATATTTCTTTTCAATTCCTCCAAACTAATTTTCAGAGAATATTCTGGATAAACTGAGTCTAGTTTCCGGGACAATTTAGAGATAATTATGAGAGAAATGATGGCTTAATATTGCAATGATTCAAATAAAATCAGGCCATATAGTCTCAAAGTTGGGTTTCAAGGGATAAATATTCATTAAGGTTGGCTTAAAAGGCTCAAACAGTCCAAACAAAAGTTTTCCTAAGTCATTTTCAAAATTACATGCTTCCTAGGATTTCGCCTCAAGAAATTACTAATCAATTCTAGAGACTTAAACTTTCATTCATGTCTAGCTCTCCTAAAGAATTAAAAATTTTATGGTATGAATTGCAAACTTTATTAAGAGTAGTATTATGTCATAGTTTAGCTAGCATAGCAATTATTGAGATAATAAAACTTTATTTATACTAGAAGTTAGCATAGTTAACAAAAATTAAATTTTTTGAACAAAATATAACTTAATCATAATTATAAGAATAATGTATCTTGAAAAAAAATTTCAATTTTTGGTCCCCCTACTTAAAATGAACAATGTCCCCATTGTTAAAAACAATAGAGAGAATGAAAATATAGAAGTTAACAGATACTGTACACCAAGTAAGACCCTAGGGAATAGAGGTGAGTCAAGTTTGACTGCTTAAATACCAAGCTTTTCCAAGGCAAATCTAGTCCTAGACATGTACATATCTATTGCGACACTTCTTATTTTGCAATTTGTTCAATTTTATTGATGATTTCCAACTCTTATTTTATTATGCAAGAAATAAAAATCCTAATCCTAAAAAACTTTAAATGTCCTAAGAGAGAAAATAAAAAAAAAAAGTAAATATCCCCTTTTTTATTGTAATATCCCGAGATAGGGGTAAAATTTTTGTTAAATTATTTTCATGTATATGCTCGAAGAGATGGAGTGTTGTGCTTGTTTTAGGGCCTAGTCATGACCCCGGGTTAGGTGGGGTTTAGGGCTAAAATTTCTTTTTGTGCTTGAGAGGAAAATGCCAGGTGAAGGAGGTTTTAAATAAAATATTTTGGCAGGTTATGGCATATGAAATGCCTTGGTAAAGTGGCTCCCATGCTCCACTTAAGGCTTGGGAGTGACGCCACAACAGGTATGGAGTTCAAGTCTTGGGCGCGGCATAACCAAGTTTTGTTTTTGCAAGTTGACGTTGGGGGGGTTAAGGAGGATTCAAAAGGAATTCGCGACGTGTTGTGACACAAATAGATGCCTTGGCCAAGTGGTTAGGGGCGTGAGAGGTGGGTGCGACATGGGGGACTCGTGTTCAAGTCCTGATGGAAGCGCTGGACGCTTTCATTCTCTTTTTGGTTTGGCGTTTAAGCAAGGGAGCAAAAGGGGGAGAGCTTAAAAGAAAGTTGCGACGAGTTATGCCATGAAAGGCGCAGTGGCAGAGTGGCAAGGGGAGAGGAGTGGCTGCTTCAGGTCTCGGGTTCGAGACACGAGGCGCGCTGGGGAACATTAAATTCTTCTTTTTGGCAAGCGTGAGTAGTGGCCTGCGTGGCACGCATGAAGATGAAGGCATGTTGCCTTTAGTTTCAATTTTTGTGCTGCCAAGTATGGCGTTTATTTTTATTTTATTTTATTTTATTATTATTGAAAGAAGGATATAAGAGATGGGCTTACTCATTAAACAAAGTTTTATTTATTCCATGGTGATGGGAAGATTAATAAAAGAATGTTTTATTGTTTGATGATGGGCAAATACCACAAAAAGAAATGGGAGCATGGGCAATTCTTCAAATTTTGTTTTTTCTTTCCCCCCAATTGAATGCATGGCCGAATGTGGGATACCTTAGGAGCATCCACAATAGGTTTTGAGAGTTTGGAGGTACCAAAATTCTTCAAAATTTCTCCCTTCTTTTGCTTTTACTTGGCCGAACCTATCACCCCATCTACTCAAATTCACCTTCCATCTTGTAGTAGCCGAGCATCCTCATCAACTCTTTGGAGGCATAGCCGGGATCTCTTCACTCTTAGACTCTTCAAGGAACCAATAGAGGTGAGTGTTCTTTTAATAATAGAGTTCCTTTCTCTTCCTCAAAGTATGCCGAAAACTTATGTAATGGTTGGCCGAATGTTTCCTTAAGTCACTAAGTGTTTTGCTCTCTTGTGTTTAGAAGCGTGAAGGTGCTTTGAAGGAGTGGCTTTTCATGGGTTTCATATCGTTTTGGTAAGTAAAAGAGTGGCTTCGGCCAAGGGCCATTTGTTATAAATTTATGCCTAAAGCCGAAACTAATAAGAGCCATATAGGGATTTTAGCGATTTCGGGAATAAGAGCAGTTTCGGGTTTTGATAGGAGATCAAATCAGCAACCAAGGTGAGGGTTATTTCGAGTACGACATATCCTTCGGGATTTTGTGATAGCCGAATAAGACTTTTTAGTACTAACCTATAGTGGCTGAATGTAGGAGCAATACGGGAATACGGTTCGAGACTTTTGTGATATCGGATAGATTCGGGATTTCTCTTTAGATCTTTGATTAAATAGGTGTGTAAACTCTTACACACTTTATTAGCATAGACTGCCTATTACATTGCTATATATAACCTCTCATGTGGTAACTTTGCCTTGTGGGCATAAGCTTGAATTTCGGGTAAGTCCCCTATTACTTCATCTATGATGTATGTTGTGTACGCCATCATATGCTATTAAATGCTATGCTATATATGAATGCATGATATATGGGATCATGATACTTGTTATGTGAGCATGATGATGGTGGGATTGATGAGAGGAGGGAGATGACCTCTATGGACTGTCACCAGTGGTTTGGCACCACACGATGGGTTGGCCCCATCATTTGATATTTGTGACTTCGGTCACCAGTGGTTTGGTACCACCAGTGGTTTTGACCACACCGTTGATATAATTTGTGACTAAGTCCCAGTGGTTTGGCACCACATATTGATATTTGTGACTTCGGTCACCAGTGGTTTGGCACCACCAATGGTTGGGTACCACATGTTGATATTGTGACCTATGGTCATCAGTGATTTTGACCACACGATGGGTTGGCCCCATCATTTGATATTTGTGTCTTCGGTCACCAGTGGTTTGGCACCACCAGTGGTTTGGTACCACACGGGGTAGAAAAAGGAGTATGGATGGCTAGTTTGGGTTGCATAATTGCACGTCTTACTAATATCTTGTGTATTGAGTTGTATTTTCGGGTTGGGGATTTATACACTGAGTCTTGGTGACTCACCCCTTCCCATGTCTTTTCGCAGGTGAGTAGATCGCGGAGATGGAGCCGGAGAGGACTCGAGGCGGCCATGCTTGTTCCTCGGTTTTGTAGTTTTATTTCGTACCGTTAAAATTTACTATTTACTAAATTTCGGTTTGGTTTGTAATATGGCCGCTAGTTATTATTTTGGATGTTTAAGTAGTTGCTTTTACTTTATTTCTATTATGTTGCTAATGGACTTATGAACTGTTAAGCAAATCGGTTAAAGTAACGTTTTCAAAATTTTTACTTGTACGCGTTTTTGAAAGATGTTACCATCGGGTAACAAAATTTACCAAGTTAACGGTAACTCCGATGTTTTCTAAAAATTTAAAACGATCCAATGTTTTCAAAGGTCTCAACTCGACCATGCTTATAAAAGAAAAATCAATCCCACCTGAGTTTTAATAAGGCACCATTTTATAACTACAACATTATTTTCAGATTTCCACTTAAATCCAAATTTTTTTCAAAACGTTTTCACTCTGTGACATACCAAATCCGGTTGAGGCTCGTGGGCCGGGTTTGGGGTGTTACATAATTGGTATCAGAGCCTGGTTCAAAACTCGACTGTGGGGGGCCCGAGGCCCAAAATGTTTTCTTGATAGGCTTATGTGAAATATTACGAAAATGGTTTTGTTTTGAACAACATGGCATCGAGTCTCCGGCACCAATCCGCGCGGGTAAGTATTTCTAACCTCTGTGTGAATTATTATCTGTAAGGGGGTAGAAATGGAACGTAGATAGTATGAAAGGTATGTGAACCCTAAGACTAGTTTACCCCAACAATCGCATAAGATTTTTAATTGCCTAATTAAACAAACCTATGACTAAGTCGCCGAATTAGGGTGTGGTAACCCTTGTACGCATGTCTAGGATTGGATCCGGAATAGCTTGGTATTTAAGCGGTCCTAGTGACTCACCTCCTCTTCGCAGGAATCCTACCTGGTGCGTAGCTTTAGTTCACCCTAGCCGTGAGGATTTGTTCATAGGCTAAACCCAATTACTAAAACCCGAAAGGGAACTAGCCGTATTTAAAAAAAAAAAAAAAACTCTAGTTTTAAAAATTTTAAAAATTTCCCTTAAATTTGTGAGCATTATTTTACAAAAAATTTTCGGAAAAATTTTGATTTATGGAAATTACAAAAATACCCTTAGCGATAAAATTACAAAATTGCCCCTGGTTTTTAAATTTCTAAGCTACCCCCAAATGCAACAAAAATTTTTTATTTTACAAACGTACCCCAAAACCCTTAATTTGAAAATATCAAAAATGCCACGATTTTGGAAAATTACGAAATTGCCCCTAACATGCAAAAATTACCAAAATGACCCCGATTTTCAAAATTTTTGCAACACTGCCAATTTGGAAATCAAATTCTCCAAAAAGGACCACCAAGTTTTGCAAATTTTTAAATTACCATTGATTTGTCAAGATTTACAAATTTACCCTGGTTTATTACCAAAATACCCCTGCGATAGGAATAGGACAAATAGGTGATGGAATAAGTGAATGTGTATCTTTGAATTAGGATAGAAGACTTGAAACTTGTTTGATCGAAAGAACAACTTTTAAATTCCGTTCATAAAACTTCTTCGTTGATAATCAGTGGAACAATGACTAATTCATAAAACTATTAAGACAGATCGTGCGATAAGAGATGAGTTTTAGAGGCCGTGGCCGTCGGGGACGCGGTAGAGGCAGGATGGCTATGTTAGAACCCGTTAGGTCGGGCCAGGGATCTGATAATGAGATACCACCTCCACCACCACCCCCAACTTTTGGTGTTGGACAACAGATCGACGGGGCGAGTCGAAGATTGCAAGCTATGTTGCGAGTTCTAGAAATGATGGCTGGGGCGTGAGAGGTACAGAGCTCTCGAAATCTATACCTGAGCGACTCCGAGCGAATGGAGCGGAGATATTTCGAGGTGTATCAGGTGTAGCGCCCAGTACGGCGGAGTATTGGCTGGAATCAACTGAGAGGATCATGGATGACCTGGATTTTTCAGCTGAGGAAAAACTGAAGGGTATAATTTCTCTACTTCGGGATGAGTCATACTAGTGGTGGCTCACCGTAAGGGACGGAGCAATGGCGGAGGATCTCACATGGGAATTCTTTAGGGCAGCCTACCAAAGAAAATATATAGGAGCTAGCTACGTGGATGTGCAACAAAAGGCTTTCTTGAACTTGGTTCAAGGTAATAAGACGGTGGTAGAGTATGAGGCTGAATTTCTCCGATTGAGTAGGTATGCTCGTGGTATTGTGGGTACTGAGTATGAACGCTGTGTCAGATTCGAGGATGGGTTGCGGGATGAGCTGAGGATGATGATAGCTCCGCAACAAGAATGATAGTTTGCGGTTCTGGTAGAGAAGGCTAAAGTTGCTGAAAGGGTAAGATAGTCTTTTAGACGGAATCAAGATAGGAGCTGGAACAAAAGGAACTCCGGATCTTCGAGGTTTTCTAGGAGTCAGCAGAAGAGGACAAGTTATAGTGGGTCAGATCAAGCTGCTAGGCCTGCTGCTGCTGCTACCAATACTCAATGGCCGCCACAGTGTGCTCAGTGTGGAAAGTCTCATGCGGGAGAGTATTGGAATGGTAATCGAGGATGCTTCGAATATGGATCTGTGACACATCGAGTTAGGGATTGTCTAAAAAAGGCAGCTAGGCTAAGGTCTGAGGGTTAGGAACGTCCACTGAATAGGAAGGATAACCATCAGCCACCGAGAGGTCGTGGTGCAGGAAGGGGAGGTAATGGTGCTGGCAGAGGTCGTGGGACATCGAGTGGAGGTACCGGTGGTACTGAGGCTAGACAATCTGACTTGGTTTATGCTGCGAGGCGTCAAGAGGAGGGCGAGGCACCGGACGTCATAACCGGTATGTTTTTTATCTTTGGAGTACCTTATAGCACCTTGATTGATATTGGCTCGACTCACTCATTCATTGCTAGTAGCGTTGTGGAAACTCTGAACTTAGACTTTAGGCTTACTTCTAAGAAGATGACTGTGTTAAGCCCTCTGGGTCACTCTGTAGAAGTAAATAAACTCTATAGGGACGTGCCCCTAGAACTCCAAGAGGTCGTGTTCTTGGCTGGCTTGATGGAACTACCGTTTAGGGAGTTCGATCTAATTCTCGGGATGGATTGGCTAGTAAAGTATCAAGCTAACCTGGATTGCGCAGCTAAGCGCATGGTGTTAAAGACCGTGGATGGAGATGAGGTAGTAATGATAGGTAAGAGGAGGGATTACCTATCTAATCTAGTTTCTGCATTGAAGGCGGAAAAGATGGTTAGGAAGGGTTGTGAGGCATTTGTGGTGCATGTTTGTGCTTTGGAAGCTAGGGATGCAGCTATTAAGGATGTGCAGACTGTAAGGGAGTATGTTGATGTGTTTCCCGAAGAACTCCCGTGTCTACCTCCTGATCGTGAGGTTGAGTTTGGCATAGATTTGTTGCCCGGAACCGCGCCAGTATCTATAGCTCCATATCGGATGGCACCAAAAGAATTAGTGGAGTTGAAGGCACAGATCCAGGAGTTGTTGGATAGAGGGTTCATCCGACCGAGCGTATCACCTTCGGGAGCTCCAGTGCTTTTTGTCAAGAAGAAGGATGGAACAATGAGGATGTGCATAGACTATCGACAGTTGAACAAGCTGACAATAAAGAATCGGTATCCTTTGCGCAGGATTGATGATTTGTTTGATCAACTTAAGGGTGCATCAATTTTTTCTAAGATCGACCTTAGGTCAGGGTATCATCAGCTGAAGGTGAAGGAAGCTGATAACTATAAGACGGTATTCCGTACTCGGTATGGGCACTACGAGTTTTTGGTAATGCCTTTTGGTTTGACAAATGCACCTGCCGCGTTTATGAACCTGATGAACCGAATTTTCCAACCCTATCTGGATCGGTTCGTCGTAGTGTTTATAGACGACATTTTGGTGTACTCGAAGTCTGAAGAGGAGCATGACGCAAACCTCCATGTGGTTCTGCAAGTGCTAAGGGAGAAGCAGTTGTGCGCCAAATTCAAAGAAGTCGAGTTCGCTTAAGGAGGTAACTTTCTTAGGGCATGTGGTTTCAAATTTGAGGGGATCGGGGTGGATCCTAGTAAGATTGAGGCGATATTGGAGTGGAAACCACCAAAGTCGATTCACGAAACCGTAGTTTTTGGGGTTGGCGAGGATATTACGTAAGATTCGTAGAAAATTTCTCCTTAATTGCAGCACCATTGACCAAGTTGTTGAGGAAAGGAGTTCCGTTTGTGTGGTCTCGAGGAATGATGAAGAGAGTTTCGACAAACTCAAGAAGTTTTTAACAAAGCACCAATCTTGATTCAAATTTCGAGTCGGGAAGGAGTTCACTGTGTATTGTGATGCATCGCATACTGGTTTAGGGTGTGTGTTGATGCAAGAAGGAAAGTGGTCACTTATGCGTCACGGCAGTTGAGGCCTCACGAAGGTAACTATCCGACACATGATTTGGAATTAGCTGCTGTGGTTTTTGCCTTGAAAATTTGGAGGCACTATCTATATAGGGAGAAGTCGGTTATGTACTCGGATCACAAGAGTCTGAAGTACCTCTTGACCCAAAAAGATTTAAATCTAAGGCAGCGGAGGTGGATTGAGTTGCTTAAAGACTACGACTGCTCTATCGAGTACCATCCGGGCAAGGCTAATGTAGTCGCTGATGCTTTGAGTCGTAAAGTGGTGGCAGATTTGCGAGCAATGTTTGCTCACCTAAGCTTCTATGAGGATGGTAGTCTTCTGGCGGAATTACGGGTAAAACCGTCTTGGATCGACGAGGTTAAAGAGAGGCAGTTGATCGACGAAGTTTTGAGTACTCGGAGGTTGCAAGTACAGAGTGGTAAGGCCGAAGGTTTCAGCTTGGATAGCGATGGAGTGTTGTATTTTCAGGGGAGATTGTGTATGCCTAAAGATGATGATTTGAGGTAGCGGATCCTTAAAGAAGCACATAGCAGCCCGTACGCTATGCATCCTGAAGGCAGTAAGTTGTACCGGGATTTAAGGAGCGATTTTGGTGGCGGGTCTTAAGCGGGAAGTAACCGAGTTAGTGGGCAAGTGTCCGACATGCCCGCAAGTTAAAAATTGAGCATCGGTTGCCATCGTGTATTTACGGCCAGATAAAGATCCCACAGTGGAAGTGGGAGGGGATTACGATAGATTTCGTAAGTGGGCTTCCCCTTACGCCCAGTAAGAAAGACTCAATATGGGTGATAGTAGATCGGGTAACTAAATCGGCCCATTTCATACCGAAGTAGTAGTGACTACTCGCTTCAAAGGTTAGCCAAAGTCAGTATATAGGCCGAGATAGTGCGGTTGCATGGTGTGCCTGTGTCCATTATCTCTGATAGAGATCCCCGGTTCACGTCAAGATTTTGGAAGGCCTTGCATCAGGCGTTGGGTACGAAGTTAAATTTCAGCACGGCCTTTCATCCACAGTCTGATGGACAATCTGAGAGAGTAATCCAAGTTTTAGAAGATATGTTAAGAGGCTGTGTTTTGGACTTCCGTGGTAGTTGGGAGGAGTACCTATTTTTGGCAGAATTCGCTTATAACAACAGTTATCAAGCGAGTATTCAGATAGCACCGTATGAGGCGCTGTATGGTCGGAAATACCGTACTCCTACCTGTTGGACAGAACTGAGTGAGCATCAGATATTGGGGCCAGAGTTGGTGGCAGAGACAGAAGATAAGGTTAGAGTAATTCGGGCTCGTCTGAAGGAGGCATCAGACAGGCAGAAATCCTACGCTGATTTTAAACGCCGGGATGTGGAGTATGCAGTGGGTGATAAGGTCTTCTTGAAGGTATCACCTTGGAAGAAGGTGCTGAGGTTTGGTCGGAAGGGCAAGCTAAGCCCTAGGTTCATCGGGCCGTACACAGTGTTGAGACGTGTGGGGCTAGTAGCTTAACAGCTTGAGTTGCCGGCAGAATTAAGTCAGATTCATGACATCTTTCATGTGTCAATGCTTAAGCGCTATCGATCAGATCCATTGCACATCGTACCGATTGCGGATATTGAGGTGAACGCAGACTTGTCCTTTGAGGAGGAACCGATACAAGTTTTGGATCGAGATATCAAAGTCCTGAGGAGGAAGTCGATACCTTTGGTAAAGGTGTTATGGCGAAACCATGGTACGGAAGAGGCCAAGTGGGAACCCGAGGACGTGATGCGGCAGCAATACCCCCAACTCTTCTGATTCAGGTAATTTCGAGGACGAAATTATTTTTAAGGGGGGTAGAATTGTAATATCCCGAGATAGGGGTAAAATTTTTGTTAAATTATTTTCATGTATATGCTCGAAGAGATGGAGTGTTGTGCTTGTTTTAGGGCCTAGTCATAACCCCGGGTTAGGTGAGGTTTAGGGCTAAAATTTCTTTTTGTGCTTGAGAGGAAAATGCCAGGTGAAGGAGGTTTTAAATAAAATATTCTGGTAGGTTATGGCATATGAAATGCCTTGGTAAAGTGGCTCCCATGCGCCACTTAAGGCTTGGGAGTGACGCCACAACAGGTATGAAGTTCGAGTCTTGGGCGCGGCATAACCACGTTTTGTTTTTGCAAGTTGACGTTGGGGGGGTTAAGGAGGATTCAAAAGGAATTCGCGACGTGTTGTGACACAAATAGATGCCTTGGCCGAGTGGTTAGGGGCGTGAGAGGTGGGTGCGACATGGGGGACTCGTGTTCGAGTCCTGATGGAAGCGCTGGACACTTTCATTCTCTTTTTGGTTTGGCGTTTAAGCAAGGGAGCAAAAGGGGGAGAGCTTAAAAGAAAGTTGCGACGAGTTATGCCATGAAAGGCGCAGTGGCAGAGTGGCAAGGGGAGAGGAGTGGCTGCTTCAGGTCTCGGGTTCGAGACCTGGGGGCAGCGTCTTGGGGCCTTAAATTCTTCTTTTTGGCCGGCGTGAGTAGTGGCCTGCGTGGCACGCATGAAGATGAAGGCATGTTGCCTTTGGTTTCAATTTTTGTGCTGCCAAGTATGGGGTTTATTTTTATTTTATTTTATTATTATTGAAAGAAGGATATAAGAGATGGGCTTACTCATTAAACAAAGTTTTATTTATTCCATGGTGATGGGAAGATTAATAAAAGAATGTTTTATTGTTTGATGATGGGCAAATACCACAAAAAGAAATGGGAGCATGGGCAATTCTTCAAATTTTGTTTTTTCCTTCCCCCCAATTGAATGCATGGTCGAATATGGGATACCTTAGGAGCATCCACAATCGGTTTTGAGAGTTTGGAGGTGCCAAAATTCTTAAAAATTTCTCCCTTCTTTTGCTTTTACTTGGCCGAACCTATCACCCCATCTACTCAAAGTTCACCTTCCATCTTGTAGTAGCCGAGCATCCTCATCAACTCTTTGGAGGCATAGCCGGGATCTCTTCACTCTTAGACTCTTCAAGGAACCAATAGAGGTGAGTGTTCTTTTAATAATAGAGGTCCTTTCTCTTCCTCAAAGTATGCCGAAAACTTGTGTAATGGTTGGCTGAATGTTTCCTTAAGTCACTAAGTGTTTTGCTCTCTTGTGTTTAGAAGCGTGAAGGTGCTTTGAAGGAGTGGCTTTCATGGGTTTCATATCGTTTTGGTAAGTAAAAGAGTGGCTTCGACCAAGGGCCATTTGTTATAAATTTATGCCTAAAGCCGAAACTAATGAGTGCCATACAGGGATTTTAGCGATTTCGGGAACAAGAGCAGTTTCGGGTTTTGATAGGAGATCAAATCAGCAACCAAGGTGAGGGTTATTTCGAGTACGACATATCCTTTGGGATTTTGTGATAGCCGAATAAGACTTTTTAGTACTAACCTATAGTGGCCGAATGTAGGAGCGATACGGGAATACGGTTCGAGACTTTTGTGATATCGGATAGATTCGGGATTTCTCTTTAGATCTCCGATTAAATAGGTGTGTAAACTCTTACACACTTTATTAGCATAGACTGCCTATTACATTGCTATATATAACCTCTCATGTAGTAACTTTGCCTTGTGGGCATAAGCTTGAATTTCGGGTAAGTCCCCTATTACTTGATCTATGATGTATATTGTGTACGCCATCATATGCTATTAAATGCTATGCTATATATGAATGCATGATATATGGGATCATGATACTTGTTATGTGAGCATGATGATGGTGGGATTGATGAGAGGAGGGAGATGATCTCTATGGACTGTCACCAGTGGTTTGGCACCACACGATAGGTTGGCCCCATCGTTTGATATTTGTGACTTCGGTCACCAGTGGTTTGGTACCACCAGTGGTTTTGACCACACCGTTGATATAATTTGTGACTAAGTCCCAGTGGTTTGGCACCACATATTGATATTTGTGACTTCGGTCACCAGTGGTTTGGCACCACCAGTGGTTGGGTACCACATGTTGATATTGTGACCTATGGTCATTAGTGGTTTTGACCACACGATGGTTGGCCCCATCATTTGATATTTGTGACTTCGGTCACCAGTGGTTTCGCACCACCAGTAGTTTGGTACCACACGGGGTAGAAAAAGGAGTATGGATGGCTAGTTTGGGTTGCATAATTGCACGTCTTACTAATATCTTGTGTATTGAGTTGTATTTTCGGGTTGGGTGACTCACCCCTTCCCATGTCTTTTCGCAGGTGAGTAGATCGCGGAGATGGAGCCGGAGAGGACTCGAGGCGGCCATGCTTGTTCCTCGGTTTTGTAGTTTTATTTCGTACCGTTAAAGTTTACTATTTACTAAATTTCGGTTTGGTTTGTAATATGGCTACTAGTTATTATTTTGGATGTTTAAGTAGTTGCTTTTACTTTATTTCTATTATGTTGCTAATGGACTTTTGAACTGTTAAGCAAATCAGTTAAAGTAACGTTTTCAAAATTTTTACTCGTACGCGTTTTCAAAAGATGTTACCATCGGGTAACAAAATTTACCAAGTTAACGGTAACTCCGATGTTTTCTAAAAATTTAAAACGATCCAATGTTTTCAAAGGTCTCAACTCGACCATGCTTATAAAAAAAAAATCAATCCCACCTGAGTTTTAATAAGGCACCGTTTTATAACTACAACATTATTTTCAGATTTCCACTTAAATCCAAATTTTTTTCAAAACGTTTTTACTCTGTGACATACCAGATCCGGTTGAGGCTCGTGGGCCGGGTTTGGGGTGTTACATTTATTTATTTGCAGACCCCTCAAAATCTGACTCATTTTTTTCCTTCCTCGACATTGGAGTCCATGGTTCAAGTATAAGGTCTGGAAATTTAGGCACAAAAACAAATGGGTTATGAATATATATTTTAAATGCATCTCTAATTGGGTCATCCCATGTTTTTGAGTATCTCCAGTAATCTTGCAACTGCATGTATTGCAGCATAACAATTATATCAAACTATTCACTTCATTGAATGGTGCTATATGAAGGGACTCTCGGCGTCGAACTTAGAAAATCTGTTAAAGGTGGTTTCAGTTTTGAGTAGGTGGGTGAGTAGTTGAGGGTAAGGTTTAGAGTTGGAGAGGGTGACGATTTTAAGGATAGTTTAGGTGCAATGGTTAGTGGCTTCGACTAAAGGTGTTTATGGTGGTGATTTAAAGAGTTAAGGGTTGTGACATTAAGGGTTAAGGGAGATGCATTATGGAGCTACTTGGGAGTGGCGGTGGAGCATGGTAGGATTTTATGAAAAAGGGTTGCATATTTCCTTCCTGTAGTGTCTTAAGCCCAATGGCAGCTTTTTTTTGGATCTTAAGCTCCTGTATTGAAAGTAAACTAAAAAAAAACTCAAAAAATTTAGTGCTTGGGTTAAAAGTTGACCCTTTATTTAACAAAACAAATACTTAAATTATTTGGGCTACTTAGAAAAATATTTTTCAAAAGATTACATTAAATTGAACTCTCAGGAAAGACTGGAGGGGTCGCAGATGGTCCCGTTTAAGTCCTAATCTCCTAGAAAGAATTTTAATTAATGTAATGACCCATAGAAAATTTTATCTAAGTCTAGCATTTTATTCAAAGGAGAAAAAAACTAAAAATATAAAATAACGATAGAGAAAGTGAAGAGAACTCCTTCTATTTTATTCAAGATCGCCATTGACCATGGTGGTCTCAAATAGCCATTTGTCATACCAACCATAACCATTTAAGAAGTACTCATATTTTTTCCAATCAAATCTGTCCAACATCTTATTAGGGAAAGAAAACCTAGAATGATCTTTCCTGGTGGCCTTGTTTAACTTCCTTTAATTCATACAAATCATTCAACTTGTGACTCAAATATATGAAATAATCCATCTAGTACCCTTCTTGTGCCTTTCCAAAATCACAAGTACCTCTTCTTCTTGATCTTTGGTGAACTCAACTAAAATAATGACAAGTAAAGCCGAAGACAGACCCAAATAGTCATATTTCAAATGAGGAGACAAAATCTTTAGTTCTAATTCAGCTGGCTCTTCAATCAATGACTTTGGTTGCATATACTCCTGAGATGATAACTCTGATAATTCGAGTGGAACTTCTTGAGTGAATTCCTTTGAATTAGCTTCTAACCAAGCCAAACATTCCTTGTCTTCATCATCACTTGGCGAATCCTCTAGTAGAATATGTTCTAATGGATCGTCTAAAGAATTGAGCTTCAATTCTGTAGAAGCCAGCGATTCCATCTTGGAAATAGCAAAGTAGTCTTCAACTATATCTAGGGATTTAGCAGCATCGGAATCATTAAAAGTCACCTCATCATCAAAGATTTCTTTCAACTGAGTATCCTTTTGCTGCTTCTGGAATTGTTGAAGATATGGCAGTGGTGGAATCTTAGCTTTAACCGGACAACTCTTCTATGGAAATCTTTCTGCATCCGACAACGGTGTTAAATAATCATAACTAACTAATTTAGAGTTTACCTCATCAAGGATCACCGAATCTGACTTCTGTGAAATAAGAGTTTCAAGATTCGGTTGAAATTCCTTTTTGTCTTGAGCTACAACAGGCTCATCTTGAACCTCAACCACTTTGGGCTCTAATGTCTTTCCACATGTTCTTTGACCAAAATTCTTGGATTTTCTGTGTCGCTCGACCAAATACCTTGGGGGTTGCTTCTAAGCTCATTGGCTAGCTGTCCTACTTGATTTCCTAAATTCTTCAATGTTGCTGCTTGGCTTTGGATTAGTTCATCATTCTTTGTTATGTACGCCTTTAGCAAATTCTCAAGATTACTTGAAGATTCAGTTGGTGAGGGTTGTTGCATTTGTTGAGAATATTCTGGCGGATAATTTGGTCGAAATGGCATAGAAGAGTCGCTACGGTCCGCTAATTGATTACTTCATGGAGAAATTGGATGATTCCACCATGAAGAGTTGTAAGAACTTGATTCTGGACCATTCCAATTTTGATTTCCCATTTAATATTTTGACTCTTGATTCGATGGGCAATTTTCAAAGAAACGGCTATCTCTATAGTATTCAGAAGAAATATTCTCGAATTGGTTCGGCTGCTAACCTGTTAGATTACCATTGAAACCATTAAATAGTTATGTTATTAAGCATAGAAGACATAGAGGATACCTGGGCAGCCAAAGAAGTAAATGTGTCCGCTTCATGTACTCCTGCTACTCGTCTTTCTGAGGCTGCTCGATTGGTTGGCTGCTGATAATTATTGCTGAAAATTCTTTCAATAATCTTGTAAGCATCATTATAAGACTTAGAAAGAATGACTCTATTTGTTAAAGCATCCACCATCATTCTAGTATGAACATTGAGACCAGTATAGAAAGTCTCCATTTGAACGTAGTAGGGAATGCCATGATGAGGGCACTTTCTTAATAACTTCTTCAACCGCTCCCATGACTCATATAAAGATTCTTTGTCAAGTTGCTAAAATGAAGTGATTTCATTTCGAATCTTGGTGGTCAAATATGAAGGAAAGTATTTCATTAAGAAACGTTCAACCAACTCTTGCCATGTAGTTAGGGAACCGGACGATAGGGAGTTCAACCACGCTCGTGCTCTATCATTTAAGGAGTATGGAAATAATCTTAGCCTCAAGGCATCCTCGGTTTCCCCGACTAGTTTAAATGAGTCACTACTTTTCATGAATAGCCGAAGATGAAAATGTAGATCTTCAGTAGGAATCCTAATAAATTGACCCATATTTTGCAGCATTTAGAACATGACCAACTTCAGCTCAAATTGTTGTGCCTCGATTTCAGGTCTCCTAATACTCGGATTGAGATCATTAAATACTGGCACGACCTTCTGTCTTAGAGCTCTATCCCTATCATCAACAATAAGGATAGGATTTTGAGCAGGGTTTGCTCTGTTTCCTTTATTCGGATTTTCGTAGTTCATTTCTTCAGTCCTTCTCTGAATTGCTTGTCTCCTTCATTGTCGAAAAGTTCTTTCAATCTCAGGGTATACCGGGAGTAAATCGAGAATTCAATCAATATTCATCAACAACTAAAACAACATAGAAAAAATTAACTAAGTTAAAATTAAACAGAAAAAAAAACCAAAATGCAAAATTAACAAATTCACAAATAATGTCTTTTAAAACAGTCCCCGAAAACAGTGCCAAAAACTTGGAACGATGGAAATGTGCAAGTGTACACAATCACAAAAAATAATAAAGTGACAAGTAAATGTCGAGTTATCATACCCACAGGGACTGTGCAAAGAAAATATTTATGAAATACAATTAAAAAACACTTTGGTGAAGGAAAATCTTTTGTTTTGAAAGAGGGTTTTAGAAAACTAGATTTTAACTAAGTAAATTAAACGAAGAAAATAAAAAGGTAAAAATTCCAAAGCACGATTTCTGAAAAACAAGTTTAATCAATATGACGTACTTGTGTTAAATCAATCACATTTCTTAACTTAATATTGTTAAAACAACGTTCATGTTGTTACGAATAAATTCACGGCAACTTGTTAATTGGTTAACTACATACAAACTTACAATATTAACTAATCTCTTGAACATATTATTATGTCAATTCAAACAATTAATCAATTTTAATAAGCAAGTAAAAGATTAAGTGAAGTAACAATATATACCTACATTGAAACAGTTTAATTACAATAATCTTGCAAGTTATGCAAGACTAATGTACCGTTTAATACCGTCGCTAATTTAACCCTCAGCTACCTTAGAAGATTAAACATGCACTGATTAAGGATTGTGTTAATTAATTACAATTTCAATAGAATTAATAATTAATTCATTAGTTATCTTACACTTGTAATGCAAGAAATAACATAATCATGGGTTTATTTAATCAAATAATTTACCAAGACATATAACAACACAAACATAAATTTAATAACTTAAGTGGACGAAATGCAATCAACCTAACACAAATTAAATTTAAGCTGTGTTAATTAAAAGAATAACAACATAATAAATATTCATAGACATGTTCATAACAACAATAAGAAAATTTAAAGAACAGGAAACTAGAATCAAATCCTGTGTTTCTCCAAAGCCTGACTAGTTTTGTAACACCCCAAACTAGGCTTAGACGTTATGACCAAATCTGGAATGTTACGAACAAGGGTTTAGATTTCGATTTATAATATTGAAACCTCGTATAATTTATTACTAAAAGAGTCAACATTTTAGAGAAACATGTTATTATGCTCATTATTGAATCCGTCAATTGTTTTCTCTTTCAAGTAAAACAATAATTTGTAGCAGAAGTTTAAAAGTTGTTACATTTTGAAAATCGAGTTTGTGTTTGCAAAACTGTTTGTTTGCGTAAAACCCTTGTTTTTGTAAATTATTTTTTTGAGCATCGCAAGAAACTTAAATCAAATCCAAACCAACAACAAAACCAAAAAAAAGTCTAGAGAGTCCCATATTTACAAAACTCTAAAAGTAAACCAAAAATTTAAATAAACATTTTAAATAAATGAAATTTATGGACGTGTGGACACCTCTGAGCCTTTATCGCACTGACCTGTCTAAGCCTGAGGATTACCTGAACAGATCAGACAAACGGAAAGTGAGTTTTAAAAAATCAGTGTGTAATTCAATGGAAACATATAAATACTCAAATTTTTCGCATAACAGAACAAATACGAACATAAGTCCTTAACAGAATCAGATAACAACAGAATCATAGAGATATGCAAGGTCTTACCCCCATCCTCTACACACCAACTTCGACCATCCCAACACACCAGGTGGGGTATAAAACACCTACCCAACCTTACACACCACATAGTATCTGTAAGACACTTATCAGAGTAATCGCAGTCATACTACCAGAATAATGGCGAAATATCACCTAACATAATAATTCATCCACATAAACATATCCCACCCCAAACATAGATACAAATATACAAAATAACAGATAATATGCATGCTTATACATAACAGACATAATACACGCATATGCGTGACAGAGCAGATTATACATCTTATGTTTCATTAATCTCGTACAAACCTTATTTAAGCCATTTTCAATTTAACAGAATAACAGGTTTCATGCTTAAGAGTTTGTTTTGCCCATACCAACCTTACAGAAGGCCCACAGTCGATCAAAACGACGCGTGCGACCCATGAAAAAATTCTGAAATTTAGGCCTACATGCCCAAATTGGCCTTGCCCATGTGGTCCACATGACCTGGCCCACAGCCCACACGCCCGAATTGGCCTAGGTCGTGTGACCCACACGGCCACACACACATCCGTCACACAGTCATGCGTTGCATACGGCCTACCACACGGTCGGGCACACGCTTGTGTGGCATCAACGACCTAGATTTTTGGCTTTCGCCAATCACTGTTTTCGTTACACACTTGGTTCATTTTTTATGCAAAAACAATATTAAGACCTCCGAAACCTCTTACGAACAACCACCACACGAGTTTTACGTTACTAAAGGCACCCCAACTGTGTCTTGGACTTCTTTTAATCAACACATTCACAAAGTTTCAATTCTCCAATTACACCCAATACGCCATATCAAAAGGTATAATTCCAGTCAAGTTTATAAAAATCAAAAGCTAAAGTTAAGAAAAACTCTACTTACCAAACCGAATGAGAAAAATCAGAGATTCGAAACACCATGATTGAACAAAAGATTTGTGACGGAATTAAAAAGATAAAGAAAGGAAATTTTGTTAGAGAACAGAGAAAGAAAACGTCAAATGGGAGGAATTTTGGGAAAGAGAGAGAAGGAAAAAAAAACAGAATTAAAATAAAATAAAAAAAAAACTCAAACACTATCCCACTTCTCCACTAACCAACCACAACCCCACAGAATCTGACCCACTAACCTCATCCAACAACTACAGACTTTCAGTCCCACCGAACTTCTACTGCACAACTGGCACACACTCACTGAAGCAAAAATAACATTCTTCGCTCACACGAGGGTTCGAACACAAGAACCTAAGACAAGCTAAACCTTACCACTTGAACCAGCATACTCAATCTGATATGAGTTTACCGAAAATAAAACATAAGCACACCCAATAGGGATGAGGTTAGGATAGAAAAAATAGCAGAATTTCCAACAGTGGGACTTGAACCCAAGACCTCAAACACACAATCAAAACACTCAGCTACTAAAGTAGATACTCATTTATGACCAAATTTACAAATACTTATGTACATAATTCAGGGCGTTGCAACTCTATCCCCTAAAGGAAATTACGACCTCGAAATTTTCCTGATTCAAACAGATTCAGATATTGTTTACGAATCGAGTCCTCAGGTTCTTACGTGGCTTTCTTAGTGCCATGACTTCGACACAGAACCTTAACTAATAAAATAGACTTCCTCCTCAAAACTTTTACGTCTCAATCCAAAACCTGAACCGGCTCCTCCTTATATGTTAATTTTGGTCTAACTTCGATCTCCTCAACAAGAATAATATGAGATGAATCAAACCGATACCGACTCAAAATCGAGATGTGGAAAATGTCATGGATACGGTCTAACTCAGAAGGTAATGCCAATTGATAAGCAATCGGTCCCACACGCTTTAGAATCCAATACAACCCAATAAACCTAAGGCTCAACTTGCCCTTACGTCCAAACCACAATACATTCTTCCACGGAGACACCTTAAGTAATACGAAATCCCTCATGGAATACTCAAGATCCCTCCTTTTAAGATCTGTATAGGACTTTTGTCTATTAAAAACCACCTTAAGACGATTACGAATCAATCTGACTTTGTCTTTAGTTTCGAAAACCAACTCAGGACCCAAAACTCGTCGTTCACCCAACTCAGTCCAACACAATGGAATACGACACTTACGACCATGCAGATCCTCGTAGGATTTCATATGAATACTGGATTCGAAACTATTATGATAGGTGAACTCGACTAAAGATAGGAAATATTCTTAACTACCTCGAAAATCAATCATACAATTTCGAAGTGTATCCTCCAGTATCAGAGTCACCCTCTTAGATTGACCATCGGTCTAAGGATAAAATGCAATACTGAAGTCCAATCTCGAACCCAGAGCCTCATAAGGTTTCTTCTAAAACCAAGACGTGAAGCAAGGATCCATATATAAAATTATCGAAATCGGAACCCTGAGAATCTCACAATCTCATAAATGTAAAGCTTGGCCAAATTCTGTAGAGAATAATTAGTCTGAATAGGAATAAAGTGGGCGGACTTGGTCAACCGATCCATAATGACCCACACAGAATCCTTCTTAGTTGGTGTTAAGCGCAACCCACTAATGAAGTCTATAGTAACACATTCCCATTTCCATAAGGGAATCTTAACAGGTTGTAACAAGCCCGAAGGCAACTCATGCTCAGCATTAACTTGCTGACATGTTAGACAATGAGAAACAAAATCCATTACCTCTCGTTTCAAACCCAGCCACCAATACAGTTCACAAAGATCCCGATACATCTTATATCCACCGGGATGCATATCATAAGGACTACTATGCGCTTCCTTCAGAATAGACTGTCTCAAATCAGAGTCGTTCGATACACAAACCCCTCCTCGAAAACACAGAATCTCATCTCAATTCAACCTAAAATCAAATGTACTATCACCCTCTACCTGACGAAAACGCAGAATCAGAGAATCATCCTTCAGTTATTTAGCCTGAATTTGATCAATCTAAGTCGGCTTAACTTGCAACTCGGCTAGCAGACTCCCATCATCGAACAAACTAGGGCGAGCAAACATCGCCCTCAAATCGGTCATTGCTCTACGACTAAGAGCGTCGACTACCACATTGGCCTTACCGGTCTGATACTCTATCATGTAGTCGTAATCCTTGAGCAGCTTAATCCATCTATGCTGCCTAAGGTTCAATTTCTTTTGAGTAATGAGGTACTTAAGGCTCTTGTAATTGGTGTAAATGATACACCTCTCACCACTGTAGCCAACTCGAGATCGTGCATCGGATAATTCCCCTCGTGTGACTTAAGCTGTCGGGACGTATAAGCCACAACCTTACCATCTTACATCAGAACACATCCCAAACAGAGATGCGACACATTACTATAAATCATGAACTTCTTACTAGATTTAGGCTGTATCAGAATAGGAGCCTAAGTCAAAACAGATTTGAGCTTCTCAAAGCTTGCTTGTGACTCATCAGTCCAAACAAAAGGAGCATTCTTGCGTAAAAGCTTAGTTTGAGGAGTTATAATTAACGAGAACCCCTCAACAAACCTCCGATAATAACCCGTAAGACTTAGAAAACTACAGATCTCTAAAACATTCTTAGGTTGTTTCCAATCAAGTACATCCTCAATCTTTCTAGGATCAACTCGGATCACCTCAGTAGAAACCACATGTCCTAGAAATATTACTTCTTTCAACCAGAATTCACACTTGCTCAACTTAGCATAGAGTTGTTTTTCTCGTAGTAACTGAATGACTACTTTAAGATGCTCTTCATGATCACCATCGGTCTTAGAGTACACCAGAATGTCGTCGATGAAAACCACAATGAACTGATTCAAATAAGACTAGAAAACCCGGTTCATCAGATCCATGAATGCAGCCGGAGCATTCGTCAAACCAAAGGGCATGACTAGGAACTCGTAGTGCCTATAGCGAGTCCTAAAGGCAGTCTTGTGAACATCAGCCTCTTTAACCTTAAGCTGGTGATACTCAGAATGGAGGTCTATATTAGAAAATACCGTAGCCTTAAAAAATTGATCAAACAGGTCGTCGATCCTCGGAAGTGGGTACTTATTCTTCATAGTTAGCTTATTCAGCTGCCGGTAATCGATGCCCATTCTCATGATATTGTCCTTTTTTCTTTACAAACAAATTGGTGCCCACCATGGAGACACACTAAGACGGATAAACCTACGATCCAAATGACCCTGAAGCTAAGCCTTTAGCTCCACAAGCTCCTTCAGTTCAATATGATAAGGAACGATGGACATCAAAGTTGTACCCGCTAGAAGCTCAATGTCAAACTCTAAACCTAGTAACTCCCCAAGAAAAGTATCCAAAAATTTCCTCACTGTTCTGCTACTCTCAATAGAAGAGTCTCCAAAAGCTGAAATACTTGCATAAGCCAGATACGCTTCACACCCTTTCCGAACCAATTTTTTGATAACTAAAGTGGAGATTACATTGGTTAAGTTATCCCGACGCTCGCTGATCACAACTACTTCCACATCATTCTTAGATCTCATAACTACCCTATTGGTTGCATAATCCAAGCTGACTCGATGATCCATAAGCCAATCCAAACCAAAATCAAATCAAATTCTCCAAACGGTAGCTCTATCAGATTTGCCGAAAATGTAACCCCTTGTACTTCATGCGGTACATTCTTATACAGTCTATTTACTCAAATAGATTGGGCCAATTGAATCAGTACATAAATCTCACAAGTACTCTTAATAGAAATCCCCAAGTTTTCAGAAACAAAACTAGCTACATAGGAGTGTGTTGGCCCTATGTCTATCAGTGCAATATAAGGAGCATAAAAAATAACAAACGTACCCGTAATCACATCCACGGCGTCTCTGTTTTCACAATGTCGAGTAGTATAAACCAGTACAGGCTATCTCGCCTCAGTTTTATTAGCACATCTGTCTGGTGTTCTTTGTTCTTTACCTATACCATTACTACCCCTAGCCAGACCACGACCCTTAGGCGACTGCTGAGCTGCCCTCTAAGGTTGAACAAAATCCGGAACTGAAGCTTGCATCTGAGTAGAACACTGTGGACACTCTCTAATACGATGCTCCATCGACCCACAATGCAGACATGCTACCAACCTCTTCCAACACTCGGCCGGATGACGCCTACCACAGTCACTGCACAGTTGAACCCCAGTAGGAGCAATTAGAACTCCCACTCTAGGAGGCCCATCAGGTTGGCCTATTTCTCAAGCTTTTAAGCAGAACTAGAAGGCTCCAAATCCCTCTTGTTTTTACCCCTCTCTCAGTCTCTATTCTGGCGCTCAACACGCTTAACCTCTTCAGCAATCTTCGTCTTGTCTAGTAGAACGACGAATTCTCGCTCCCTCGACGGAGCTATCAGAACTCTCAGTCTATCCCTCAGACCATCCTTAAAGTGAACACACTTTTCGTATTCAAATGCCACCATCCGTCTAACGTAACGGATCAATCTTTGAAATTCAATCTCATACTCGACTACGGTCCTATCCCCTTGCGTGAGATTCATGACCTCACGTCTACGAGCATCCACGTAACTCGTTTCCACATACTTCTTTTGGAAAGTAGTCTTGAAATATTCCCAATTAACCCGATCAGACTGAATACCCTCCTCAACTGGTAACCACCATTGGTACACCTTATCGAGAAGCAGAGATATCACACCCTTCAGTTTCTACTTAGAAGTGCAGTCAATATCATTTATTATCCTTTTTGTGGCCTCGAAATAGTATTCTACCACAGTCGGGGTGACTCTAGTGACGCCTCTAAACAGTTCAGCACCATTAAATCAGAATCATTTAGTTACCGATCCACGGCTCCCATAACCAAAATTGGGCCCAACGACCTTCTCCAACATTCTCAACATGGCTTGTGACAGTGCATCGTCCCCAATCGAGTGGCTTTGAGACCATATCTCAGTAGTAGGTGAAGCCGGTGTCTCACTTGTATCCACATTAGGCATACTGCCCAACGAGGAAGACTCAGCTTGAGTCCCCCTACGGTGCCCACCACGCTCATGAGTACCACGACCACGCATTCTATGAGTGCTCATCTTTTTCAAAGTTTTATCTACATTACAAAATTTTATGCATCAATTTCAGTGTTTATTAGCAAATATTTTATGTTTCAAATATTTATCAGAAGTTTCAGAAATTTTTAGAAGTTTCAGTCCCTAACTGATTCAGATAATTCAGAATTTTCTAACAACAACATTTCTAAGTTTAGAAGTACTTACAGGATTGACACCGGATACTCGGTGTACCACATACTTTACTAAAAAAGAAATAAACTTTGCTTGAAAACCAGTTCTTTTACAATTAGAATTTTGAACCAAAAATTCACAGCCCGAGTTTTGTAACCTGACTCTAATACCAGTAAATGTAACACCCCAAATTCGGCCTAGACGTTATGGCTGAATTTGGAATGTCACGAAGAAGGGTTAAGATTCCAATTTTATAATATTGAAACCTCGTATAATTTATTACTAAAAGAGTCCACATTTTAGAAAAACATGTTATTATGTTCATTATTGAATCTATCAATTGTTTGCTCTTTCAAGTAAAATGATAATTTGCAACGGAAGTCTAAAAGTTGTTACATTTTGAAAATTGAGTTTGTGTTCGCAAAAATATTTGTTTGCGTAAAACCCTTGTTTTCGTAAATAGTTTTGTTGAGCATCGCAAGAAACTTAAATCAAATCCAAACCAACAACAAAACAAAAAAAAGTCTAGATAGTCTCATATTTACAAAACTCTCAAAACAAACCAAAAATTTAAATAAACTTTTTAAATAAACGAAATTTACGAACGTGTGGACACCTCTAAGCCTCCATCGTACCAACCCGCCTAAGCATGAGGATTACCTGAACAGATCAGACAAACGAAAAGTGAGTTTTAAAAAATCAGTTTGTAACTCAATGGAAACATATAAATACTCAAAATTTTCACATAACAAAACAGATACGGACATAAGTCCTTAACAGTATCAGATAACAACAAAACCATACAAATATGCAATGTCCTACCCCCTTCCTCTACATACCAACTCTGACCATCCCAACACACCACGTGGGGTATAAAACACCTACCCAGCCCTACACACCACATAGAGTCCGTAAGACACTTATCAGAATAATCGCAGTCATGCTACCAGAATAATGGTGAAACATCACCTAACAGAATACTTCCTCCACATAAACATATCCCATCCCAAACACAGATGCAGATACAAAATAACAAATAATATGCATGCTTATACATAATAGACATAATACACGCATATGCGTGACAAAGCATATCATACATCTCATGTCTTATTAATCTTATACAAATCTTATTTAAGCCATTTTCAATCTAACAGAATAACATTTTTCATGCTTAAGGGTTTGTTTTGCCCATACTGACCTAGGAAAGGCCCACAGTTGATCAGAACGACGCATACAACCCTAGGAAAAAATTTCTAAAATTTGGGCCCACATGGGCATGTGGGCCCATACACCCGTGTAGCCTACATGCCCGAATTGGCCACACGGCCAGACATACACCTGTCACACAATCGTGTGTCGCAAACGGCCTACCACACAGTCGGGCACACGCCCGTGTGGCATCGACAAGACAAATTTTTGGCTTTCATTAATCGTCGTTTTTCGTGTTTCGTTACACACCTAGTTCATTTTTTTATGCGAAAGCAATCCTGAGACCTCTGAAACCTCTTATGAATAACCACTACACGAGTTCTACGTCGCTAGAGGCAGCCCAACCACGTCTTGGGCTTCTTCTAAGCAACACATTCACAGAGTTTCAATTCTCCAATTACACCCAATACACCACACCAAAAGGTATAATTCCAATCAGGTTTATAGAAATAAAAAGCTAAAGTTAAGAAAAACTCTACTTACCAAACCGAACGAGGAAAATAAAAAATTTTACACCACGATTGAACAAAAGATTTGTGACGGAATCAAAAAGACGAAGAAAGAAAATTTTGTCAGAGAACAGAGAAAGAAAAAATCAAATGGGAGGAATTTTGGGAAAGAGAGAGAAGGAAAAAAATTAAAAAAAATTAAAACACTATCCCACTCCTCCACTAACCAATCACAATCCCACAGAATCTGACCCACTAACCTCATCCAACTACTACAGACTTTCAGTCCCACCGAACTTCTATTACACAACTAGCACACACTTACAGAAGCAAAAATAACATCATTCGCTCACACGAAGGTTTGAACATAAAACCCTAAGGCAAGCTAACACCTTACCACTTGAACCAGCATGCTCATTCTAATATAAGTTTACTTAAAATATAACATAAGCCCACCTAAAAAGGATGTGGCTAGGATCAAAAAATAAAAGAATTTCCAACAGTAGGACTTGAAGTCAAGACCTCAAACACACAATCAGAACACTCAGCCACTGAAGCAGATACTCATTTATGATCGAATTCAAAAAACTTATTTACATAATTCAGGGCGTTACAAGTTTGATCCGCCCTTCCTTATCCACTCGTTCTACTGAACTGAGGCTTCTACAAAAACTTAAATACTACTACCCAAGGTGGTTGAAGGGCTCTTTTTCGAGAGGGAAATCGGCAAGGAAGGGACAAGAAAGAAAAATGGAAAACAAATGAGAGGAGTGAGTGAAAGTGAAAAAGAAGTATGAAATTAGATATGTGTTGAGTTAAAAGGTGAAAGGGGATATTTATAGGTGGGAGTGGCTGCTAAAAATAGCAAATAATAAGTAGCCACACACTTCCCTTGGCTGGCCACACATGGAGCAAAGTTTGAATGTTTCAAACTTTGCTAAATTTAGTTTGGACAAATCTTCAAAGGCATTAAAAAGTAGAGGGGTTTGAATAGGATTTTGAGGAAACTTGAGGGTTGTTTTGAAATTAATTTAATCACCTAAATAAGCTGATTGGGTCGGTTTTGGGCTGCAAATTTTCTTATTGGATCTGTCTTCAATACTTAGCACACTGGGCCACTTTCTCCTTCAAGCTTTATATTAATTTTTAACCCAATTTAACTTGGATAAAAATTAAATATAAAGTATCTAAAATGATCATAATTTGGACCGACCTTGGCTGTAAAAATATTTAATATTTCCCTTGGTTCACTTGATGCAAAAATTCCCCAACGGTTTAAGCCTTTCAAGGTGTCTGTCGAGCCAGTTTTCACCTTTTATGCAAAATTGCCGAAAATAAACCAAATTTGTGAAAATTTATTATAAAATAATTAAAATTCAATATGTTAATAATTTAAGTGCGAATTAATTATTTTATAATTAAAGTGTGAATTTTGACAAAATTTACTACGAAACTACATGAATTAGAGCTCAAAAGGTGCTAAAAAAGTCTATATATTTTTGTGTTTCCACATATCCATATTCCTTAAAGAAACCCCAAGCTTCAATTTAATAATAGAAAGGAAAAAATCATTCTATTGATTGCTTTATCCCTAATCACACCGGTTTCAAAGAGAGCAACAACATCTAGATTAGACCTAATCATGGGCTAGGCCACTGTCTAGGCTTAAAGGCTCGCCCAAAAAGAGGGAGAGTTTAAGCAAAAATATAGGCCCGAAAAATGGGCTTAAACAAAAAATAAGAAAACGGGCTGAGCCTTAGGTAAGATTTTTTTGGCTTAGGCAAGATTTTTTTGGCTTAGGCCGACTTAGCCCGAATATGCCTAAATTTTTTTCCTGCTGTTGTTTTGTTGTCATTTTGCTATTATATTGCTACTATTTTGTTGTTATTATTTAGATATTGTATAGCTCTTATTTTATTGTTAATTTTAATACTATTTTAGAGTCGTTTGCTTGCTAAGTTGTTACTATCTTAGTGTTATTTATATATAAATACTTTTTTTAATGTATTTTTAATTTGTTGGGAAACATTTATGTTAATGTTTTTCAGTGCATTTGAAGTATTATAATTTTTTAAATTTGCTTTTATATAAAAAAATTTAATACGGGTGAGTCGAGTCGAGCTCGAGTTTAACATTTTTTTTGTCTAGGCCGGGCTTGGGTAAAATTTTAGGTACATTTTTCAGGTCAAACCGAATCTAGAAAACGGGCCTAAAATTTAGCATCGACCCAGCCTGTGATCAGGTCTAATCTAGATCATGTTGTTTACAATATTCTTTTATGTAGTGTTTGGAACTAGTATTTCAGAATTTGTATTTAAATTTCAAAAACAACGTAAATTGAGTAGTGAATTATTAGGAACATAACTCATGATCATTTCTCAAAATTTAAGGATATGTTAGAAGTCTATTTAGTAATGAATTTGAAATCTTTAAAAATATTTTTTAATTTGACAAATCCATATTTTTATATTTTTTTAATTTATGTTAGATAAAATCTCAATTAATTCGTTCACTTCATTCTTACCATTTACATAATAATTGAAATCCTCTAAATTTTTAAACTACGAAATTTGGGATTGCCACAGCCTTGAAAATTGCACATCAATGTTGTTAAATAAAAAACCCTAAATCCTAATATGAAAAGAAAAGAGAAGGAAATAGACACATGGCAACCCTTCCACCTCTTTCGCTAACACCATCTTAGCACTCATGGTAACCATGGCCTCCTTAGGATTTGTAAGGTTGGTCACCACTGTTTCCATTGTCTCTAAAGTAGGTACAAGTGCATTGGCGCCTGATGTCTTCATTTTCCATGGTATGGTAAGCTTATCTGGTGGAGGTAAAGTGGAAATTCCCTCAATTTCCTTGTGCATATCTTCCATAACATCATCAGGTCAACTACAGTGTTTTCGTCAACCCCAACTGCAAAGTGCTTTGATTGGTCCAGGGTGGTTGTAACTGGACATTTTATTTTGAAACCACAGTGAGCATTTCAAAATACAATCTAACGTGGATATACAGTATAATTTCTATTTTTTTTAATACTTTAAATTTAATAATAATGTCAATGTAATAATGTAATTAACAATAAAGGTTTTAGTCTGTTTAAAAGGTTCAATAAGCTCATGCTTCTTCTTTTTTTCTATTTAAAACTAAAAATATTTTTTTTATTTTTTATTTGTTAATGATATTACTTAATGGGCCAATATTAAGGCCCACGTTGTTTTGCTTGCCCAACCATAACCATCCCAACCAAATCCACGCACCACCTATTCCTTGGTTTCCTATACCTTTCAAATCTGCAGCATTTCCTTTCTGTTTCTCTTCTCTGTATCCAGGTTAAGATAGATAAAAAAAAAAAAAAACCCATCGGTGCTTTGGGATTTTCGGGTCAGCTTCCGCTCTATCGCTGTTTTTTTTTTTTCGTTCTTTATTATGTGTTACTTTAAAAAGGAAAGAAATTGCTTCGTCAAGTTGAGAAGTGTGAGAGAAATATTGCTGTTTAGCAAAACTTGGAGGAACCACTTATCTGTTTTAAGACTTTGGGTTGATTTTATATGAATTTAATTTGTTTTCAGTGGTATGAGAAATGGGTTTTTCTTGGATAGTTGATAGCTGGTTACTTTTGTTATGATTTGTTACAAATATTCGTTTGATTTAATGATTGTTTAAAGGATGAAGTATGAACAATGCCTGTTTTTGTTGCTATGAGCTTTTTGCTTGAAATCAGTATTATTTGTGTTTGAATTTTGATGCCTTATTTGCTTTTTTCTGTTTAATAGTCTAAACTCTAAACATCACTTGTTGTTACCAAACTGCTTAGCCTTTTGTTTCCAGAACCAAAAAGCACCAAGTTATCTGTTGATATCAAAGCAAGTTGTATTGTTTTGAATAATAAAAAATTGAAACTATATATATCTTCTAGAAAATGAATTGCATGATTTTACTTCATAAGGAACAATGGAATTACTGTTGCATTTTAATTGGTTAAATATTTTTTATTTGGAGAAGGGGATTAAAATCTTGTTCTTTCTGTAGGGATCATGCTGTAAATCAGCAATTAAATCTCAAAAATAAATCAACATGATATGCTAGATAATTTGTTTTTTCTTCCTGTTTGTTAATTTATAATCATGTATCATGCAATAGAAGATTCCTCAAATTACTGTAATATAATATTGGGAATTTTTTGGATATTTCCTCCTCCTTTTTTTCACGTTTCGTTGCTTTCCATCGCCTTTCTGAAGAACCATATAGGCTAATAGAGTTAATTTCTAAGGGAGCATGTTTTTAATTTCTAAGGGAGCATGTTTTTATACTCGTTTTTTCCCCATTTCCAAGTGGAGTTTTGGAAGATAGTAGACTAATATCTTGGTGAATTTCAGCTTGGACGGTATTAACACATTGAACCAATTTTCTGCTTTGAGATGGCTGGACTATTTGCTTATGGCAGCCTTGCACCAAAGACTAAGAATATGGTAGTCGCAGGGGGTTTGACAGTATTCGTATTTGGTGTATATTTCTATACTATGAGAGCTGTTGGAGGTACAGATGAGCTTCAGGTGGCTATAGATAAGTTCGAGGAGCTGAAAAAGCAAGAGGGGAAGTGAAGCATGGGATCAAAGCCTTGATCTCATTAGTCTTTTTTGTGACAATGCAGTCAAGAACTAGGTAAAGGTCATTTATATGACACAGACAAAATTATGTGTTTAAAATCTGTGTTTTGAACCATTTGTCTTTGTTTGTTATAGATTATATTGTAGTTGATAATAATAAAAACTTATTACTAGTGTTCCCTTGGCTGTATTCTTTAAGTTTTTATCATGTTACGACCTTTTGTGATGACAGCACTGGTTATTGTTGGAGAAGCTCAAACCCTAATTTTTTTTGTGTGTTTCTGATGTTGTTGCCCCTATAGCAACCAGCCAATGACCTTTCTCCAGACAGGTCCAAAGGCAAGCGCAGGCACTTGTATAGTTTAAAAACTGAACCCCATTGGTTATTTTTCATTTATATTTTGTATCTTGGAAGGTTTGGTTAACCTGTAGGAATACTTTTTACTGCTTAGAACCGTAGGCAGCCATTGTGATGTGGAGATTTGTCACTTTTCTTTTCCATTTGCTTGAACATTCCAGGCAACCATAATTGTTCCTTGACATGTCCTGATGGTTCCTCCAGTTGAAAACAGTAATGCATTAACTTTATCGTAATTAAATTCGATTTGGTAGTTTGATCCTAGTAAAGCAATTCTAATGATTTCTAATAACCCGAAAAACGACCCAAATATTTTGAAAATAAGTTGACCTGTCGTCAAGTCAACCTTTAATGGTGGTTGGTTTTAAGACTTGATGGCCAGAAGCAATCCCTAAAAAACAATGGAAAACAGCATCAGTCCACAAGAGAAGATCATCAACATGTGAAAACCTTCGTTTCTTACATCATTTGTTGACACCTTCGTAGATTTGTCTCTCAGCGGCCTCATTTTGCCCAAGCATGACCATCAACAAATTCCTCAAAAGCCCCTTCAAACTCATTACCTTGCCCCAGTTGTGCCGTTGCTACTGGAGGCCTCCATGGCGATCTCGAGAAGACCATGCAAGCCTTCCGTCTTGGTGGCCTCATTGATGGGTCCAATTATTGGTTTGGTGTGTCTACCACCGTTGTTCAAATAGGTGGTGTGCTTAAGATCCTTTATTTCTTAAAGATGTTGAAGCGTGAAGCTGTTAAAAATTGTGGGCAAACTGATAACTTTGAATGGCAATCATGAGATAATGAATGTTGATGATGATTTTAGGTAGGTAACCAAAAAGAGTTTGAAGGAAGTCATTGTTTGGGCTTATTGGTATGGGGTTAGGAACAAATGAAGAGTTTGTGTCGTGGGTTGGAAATGCCTTTCCAGGGGATTCTTTCATCAATATTTCATGGCATGCTTGAAAAGGTTTGTGATAGTTTCAGAGCTAGAGCTGCTACACTGAGACCTAATGGACCAATTTCCCGTAAATTGTTGGCTGATAATGCGACTTTTTTAATTGGAGGAGATTTTGTGTTGGTCCATGGAGGGGTTTTAAGAAACATGCGGATTATGGGTTGGAGAGGCAGATGTTGACAGGAAACGAGGGCTTGGATTGTTGATACCAGAACATAGTCCAGTACAAGTCGAAGGGAAAGCTTAGAAGTTTCGAGTATCTAAGCTACCAAAAGCTGTTGCCTCGCTAAGTACTGCACCTATATTCGTTTTCCGGACACATAATGAGTTAAGAATTTCTTAAATTTCAGTCTTGGTTTTATAGGATACGAGTGTAGGGACTTGATCGATACAAACACTTGCTTAGCAATTTTAGGTATTGATCAATTTGTTTGACTTTGTCGTCGTCGTATTTATGTAAGGTTATTATCGTTTTGTTGCTTGGATACTGTAATGGCAGCGACGAAGGACAACAAATCTTAAGCCTGGATTGCCATAGCTGTTGTTATACATGATATGGTTGCAATTTACTATGGTAACATTCATTACCTCCCTTACAAGTTCTTAGTTTTTCATTGTATATAGACTTGTGTCAAATGATCCTCTTCAAAGCTTTGAAGACATACATTAAATATTGATCATATTTACACTGCATTCCAATCTAAATATCAAAGGTATATACCAAAAATTGAAGTTCGCCCGAGAAAGGCCATTTTAGGAGACAATTTTGTTGATGGCTACAACTTGATAATGAGTTCATTTTTCTGAGTTACCAAACACTCAAAAAGACTTGCATGCAGATGAAAAATTTGAAAAGCAATTTCTTATTGCTTGTTATCCGAATTCGAGAATGTTCCAAGTCAAATCCAACTTGATTATTCATAACAAGCCGAACTTAAATAACCCAAACAAGCAAAGTGTAAAATATTAAATTAAAATGTCAAACTGCCAAACTCAGAACTCAAACCAAAAGTCATCAAAACCAGACTCAAATTCACCGAATCCATATCAAAACATTAAAACCCAATTGACCAACCCAGTTCACGGAAGCATAAGTCTGTATATAACTGATCGGAAATCAATTGAATTTGATCTAGTTCATAGCCACTTTGGTTTGGGTACTAACGGATTATAAACATTATTTATCCAGTTTAAAACTTTTAACTTGAATCTGATTGACTGAAACTTGTTCACGCAACATCACATGGGGGAATTTAAAAAGAGAAATTGCATGTTGAAAACTTCTACCTCTGTTGCAGGAAACTGAAATCACCATTTTTCATCTTCAGAAAACTTAAAAAAGCCTTAGAGCTGGACTTCTCTATCAAATATCCAGCTGAACGGAACCCTGGGTGCTTCCTTGGCCCTTCCTTGAGCTCTCTCTTCCAGCCTTCGAATTCTTGGCGGAAGCCCGCACACATAATCCTGAGCTTTACGCCCATCAGCTGAAAGTCCAGTTAACTCCGTCACCTTCCATTTGTTCACCAGGAACTCTAGTATATCAGCATAGTCTCTGGCAGTGTAAACCCCAAGTCTCTGTGCAACAGCTGAGAAATTATCAAAAAGATTGTCATCTTGGCCATCATACATCAAGTGTGCTGGCATGGAGATTTTCTTCCTCATCATGTCAGCAAAAGCCAGAACTGTTCCGTCGGGATCGATCTCAAAGAGCTTTTCAACGATTTTAGTATATGCAGTCTCGTGGCGCTTTTCATCAGAGGCGATGTTACCGCATATCTGAGCCAACTTGATGTCACCATGCTCCTTTGCGAGCCGGGCTGTATTCCCATGGGAGATGAAAGTTGCCCTTTCTTGGAATGATGTGTAGATGAATCCCAGATAAGGATTATTCTCGGTACGTGGATCCTATTAAATATACATTAGAAAAAATAAGAAGAAACATGGCATATTGAATGCATGTTTTTTTTGTGAGAGAGAAGTGATTTAACTTCCTCAGGGTGGTATAGGGGGAAGGCAACATCAGTGGGCCAGTTTCTAAACAATTTAGTGAAATTCCAGAAGTGATATAGTGCAATGTTTTAATGCATTCATTTTCAGAAGATGAACAAAAAAGGGTTTGATAAAGTTTTGCATGTTAAGTGCATCATAGGATTCAAAATTAAACTACGCAAAGTGAGAAAATTTATAGTAAGCATCTTACTTACCATTCCTGATCCAATCAAATACTGGATTGTCTTCTCAATTTGCCTCATGTCGACCCTTCCGGACAAGTAGAGATACTTATTAAGTAGATCACCATGCCTGTTTTCTTCAGCAGTCCAAGCCCTTGTCCAAATTGCCCAAGGAGAAAGGCTAGCACCTGTTTCATCACGAACTCCATCTAAGGTATTAAGCATTGTTTGGTAAGTTGGAAGAGCTTCCTCCGTGATCATGTCGCCAACCAAAACAACAAAGTAATCATCTGGAATCTCCTTTGCCCTTTCCCTAAGCTCTTTGACTTGCTCGTGAAATCCATCTGACGCAGGATCTGGAAGAAAATCTTGGGGTTGCCAACATTTCTCAACCGGTTTGAGGTAAGTTAGAATGTTGATCTCAGCCCAGTCCTCCAAAGATTTGAAGATCTCAATCTTCTGAGGTGGCATCGAGTGCGTGACCTGAACATGCACCTCCCTAGGAGGCATGAAAGGCTTCTTGAGATCGACCTCTCTGCATTAAGTGAAACAAATTCCCAATTACTTTCTTATCAACCAGATATGTCAGTAACGATAAAAGGAAACAATAAAATGTAAAAGCACAAAACCCATCTCACAAATTTGTCCACTGCATGTACCAGGAAATACGACACATGAAATGCAAAAGCAATGCAAAGAAACAGGCATTATATATGCACAACAGGACTAAATTTCATCTTTGAGGGTAGAAGTTCACATAGACCAAGTAGAGAATCAAATGAGAGACCGGATGTTAGAATTGTGAGCATCAGAGTAAAATATAAGGACTAATGCAGCAGCAGACCCAGTTGCAGAACTATAGTAGTATAAATAAGTGATACCATCTGAGAATTCATCTCATTAGATTTGAAGTAGGCATGGAATGTAAACTATCCTGCTTTTAAGTGCAATTATATAACTTCGTCTTTCATTTCAAAACAAAATTATGACACATCCAAGGAAAGTAATCAAATTATCAGAATTTTCATTGGGTAGGACCCATTTATATGCAATGTCAAGGCATTAAATTGCCATTTATTTATAAGGAAAAGCACAAGTAGCTATCAGCAACTCTCAACAACCATAAGAACAGAGAACATATGAGGGAACCAACAGAGAAACTCAAACCAAACACAAGGAAAAGTGCATCAAACTAACAGGAGAAAATGGATAGATGTCTATTCATCATTACTTAACATAGTATTTGAAAACTAGATCATGAATGGACCACAAAGATGCCCAAAACTGATACCAGGAAGAAAACTAAAAAATTACTTGAAATGTTCTTTTTCAAATACATGAATATTCAGCCATGACTTAAAATTTGCAAGGAAATCACCAAATTTCGATGACCTAATAACAGAAGGTAAGAATGTCGAGCGTATCAATACTAGGTTCAGGTTTAGCAATTATACTTGTCAAACATACACGAAATGATACAAGTTAAAAGATAAAAACAAAGAAAAAGTACCAAATACTCGGTAGATTAAAATGTTAAATGAAGTAGATTCAAAGGAGAAACGCAAGCATTTTCAAAAAATTGTGCAAGAAAAAGAAGCAATCATGGAGACATTTTATTCAGTTTAAATACCATGTTTATATGAGAGTATAAAGCGTACAATGAATGAATGGTGATTGCTGTATTTATAGCCAAATACTCATCCAAGAATCAAAAAGAAAATAAGTCCCAAAATTCAAAATGAAAGAATTCAACTTGAAAGATAACCAAAATCCTAAAGACTAGGAACTAAATCAGATTTCTGACAGAAGTTTAAATAATTTAATGATAAGATCACTATTAGTTTAAAGAAAAGAAACAGGAATAACACAATATCGAATCAAGGAAGGAGGACAACATATTCTGAACTACTTCTACCAAACTGAATATTCTTTTCAAAATGTAGATTCAACTATATTTTAAAAACAAAATGGAACTATTTGAAAAAAAGAAAAGGAAACATTATGTTATTCATCAGCTAGTCTAGAGAATCTTAACTACTTCCACCAACTTGAATTTTCTTTTCAAAGACAGATTCAACCATATTGAAACAAATTAAAATGAAATAAATGGAAAATCGGAAGACCGTTTGTGTAGAACACTTGCATGATTTGCTATCAAGTTAAACACAATGGATAACATGGATGCAGATGCAGCATGCGCAATGATATAACATTAACATTCTCTTCATAGAAACAAATTTAGAGACGGGCACGGATGAAGCAACACATTTAATTACTTGCATTTGGTGTTATATCAATGGATGAGCCCCAGAGGTCCATAAATGAGACATCATCAATTTCAGATAAATGATGCACTCTCAGCCGATCAGTTGATCATAAACTTGAAAGAACATGCTTCAATACAATTTGCATGAATATTAATAAGGAAAATACATATTAACTAGACAAATAGATTCTTTAAAAGAAAAAAAGTATGTATATCACAACAGAAATAGCTTCCCAGTAATTCAAACCCCAAGAAAATTTAATTCCTTCAGAAAAAAATAGTTGAGAAAATAATTAATATCCTAACCACTCCCAAAACTACCAAACTGTAATAGACAAATAGAAAATTAGTGAAGGCCCTAACAACATAGATTACAGCAAAGAGACCAGACAATCAATAATGGTTAAGAATATTTATAAAATACAATTTACAGGGTATTTTCGGTTTCGTTAACTCCTCTCAAATAAAAACGAGACATAAAGCAGGAAAAACCAAATAATTGATTTTTCTTGAAAGTTAACATCACAAAAAAAACTATTGATAAGAACAAGCTATCCAAAAACATGTTCCACATTGCTTTGATCTTACATCTTTCGTTGAAACCATCCAAAACACATTTAACAATGGAAGCTGTCCACATCAAAATAAGAAACCAGCATATCTTACAGTAAAACAAATCTTAAAATCCAACAAGAAACATGCGCATCAAGATTAATATACTAGAGAATATGCTAAGGACAAAAAAAAAACCGTGGAGCCTTCACATAATAGCTACATAAAGCTAGAAATTTTGATATGACACATGGACCTCTTTCACTCTCAAGATCCTTATCAGGCGATAATTCCAATGAAGCACATAACTCAGTCTAAAACCAAGTTATCAAAGTCTAAATTTTTATAATAAAAATACAAAACAACCCACCAAACATGAAACCAAATCACAAAAAGATCAAAATAAAGAAGGAAAACACAAATTAAAAAAAAAAAAGAGAAAAAAAAAAAGAGAGAGAGAGCAAAAGTTATTTAAAGAAATGTGTTTTCCCTATTCTTGCACCTTAATCAGTAAACCTTACATACATAAAAACATAATACTGAGCTAGAAAGTATAAACATTTAATAAGAAACGAACCTCATTTCAATCGTTTCTAAATTGAAAGTATTATCCCAAACAGAAAAGAACAACATTACCATTAAACAACAAGAACATTAAGATCACAAGATATATGTTAGTTAGCAGAAAAGAAAAAAGATCCAGATGCAAAATCAGCTAAAAATAACGGAAGAAGAATCAAAACCCATGATTTAACAAGAAAATATGAACGAAAGAGACTAACTTGGAACCAGAACGAAGGGTAGAGGCCATGAAAAACTTGGGAGACCTAAGGCCGGCCATTGGTGGAAGAGCAAATGAAGGGAGTTTCTGAGATTGAAAAGTGATGGGGTTGAATTTCAGAGCCATTTCTTTTTAGGTATTTTGGTGGTTTAAGAGCACTTTTTCTTTGTTGTTTCGGTTTGAGTTCTCGAGCTTTGGCAGCTTCAGTTTCCTCCACAGAAAGTGCAAACGCTTCTCGAAAGAAACACAGCCTATTTAAGGGATACCGACCTTCATTATATTTTAACATTACCCCTCACTTTCCATTTAATTACTAATTGCGCATTCATTTCTTCTTTATAATAATAAATTAGCAAAATATTTCAATGAAATATTTTTTTTCCTATATTTTAAGATGGTTAAAAATAACAAAATAAATTGGTTAAAGTATGAGGTAAAAACAGAATATGAAGTACTTCATGTATAATTATTTAATTATTTTGTTCACCACGTCATTTTTAACAGTAAAATAGAAAAAGTTTCTAACAAATCGATCATTTTTCTCTTTAATTTAACATATGTGACTTGATTTATTTATTTTTAAATGGAAGGAAACTGAATGCAATTGAATTTATAATAAAATCGCTTCCATAGTATTGTTAACTAAAGAAACTCTAATATGTGTATTTAGTAATCATCCTATTTTATATTATAATTAGAATTTTATTATTAAATAACACCTCAATTAAATTAATTAAAATTTATAAAATTTTAATTTAAAATCTGAATTTAAGCAATAATGGTCTATTTTTGGTAAAAGGATTGTTGTTTGTTCTACCAAATCTTTTTCAAATGTTAGGTTTGTATTGCGAAAGTTAATTAATTTTTACTCTTTCTCTATTTTCAATTTACAATATTAGAAAAAAGTTTATTAAATATTCAGAATTAGAATTTGAGTAGTAATAAAATCAATAACGTGATTCCATAAAAGAAAATATTTCATCATAAAAAAATGGCATTAATCTTTTTCATTCAATATTATTTTGACCTTAAAAAAACATTTGTAGTGGACCACTCTTTCCTATGTAGAGGTCTCCATCAACAGCACAAATATATGCTTGGAATTCCTTTAAGATAGATAATGGTCACCATAAGCAATTTCTTCCAGCCAATCAAAAAAATGAAATTTGTAAAATAATTACAAAGAAATTTTCTATTATAAGGTATGCCGAAGTTAAAAGAATATATACATGTACACGATATATATTATTATATTATTATCTATTTAAGTTTATGATTAAATTGGGAGTTTCAACTTAATTGAGAAAATATTAAAAATTATTACTTTTGTAAAGTAACAAATATTATTTTTAGGGTGTTTGAACGGTTATATTTCAATTTGACAAGAAGGTAGTGTCAATGTTACATTTAAAACAACCAATCAGAGGTCTCAACTAGTACCATAGGCGAGGTCGATGCTTGAAAGATGCACCTTGGACACATTGGAAAACCATAGTTGCCTCTCGCCAATCTTGAAAGAACGTGTCTACAAAGGAAACAATTTGGGAAGGTTGAATCACCACATTCTTCCAACACAATAGGTTTCGGTGGAACCAAATACTTTAAGAAATAGTGAGAAAACATTTGCTACAAAAGCAGATCGAAGATGAAGAAAAGTAATACATTAAATCAGTAAATGAATTATGCGCATAAACCATGCCAAGACTATTCCAAATAATCGCAATAGTTGAACAATGAACAACAACATGCTCCAAACTCTCATTTTCTACACAACTAGTGCAACTTGGATCAATGACGCAACTCTTCTCAAATAAACGACTTTTACTTGGGGTAATATGTTACAACCCCCGCCATAAAAATGATTTAATTTTTTATGGAAGAGTCAAGTTCCAAAGTTTCGACCAAGAATCCTCAACCGCAAACGACAATATGTTAGTACTAATTTGAAGAGCAATAGGATAGTTGGACTTCACATTGTATCGACCATCCTTATGAAAATGCCATATAAGTTGATTCGATGGCTTAGAAATCAAAAGAGGAATGCTAAGAATTTGCATAGCATCTCGAGTCGCCAAGAGTCCCTCAACGAGAGAAGAATTCCAACTTGAACCATCATTATTCAACAAATCTTTCACAAAGAAATTTGTAAACCCCCGTAAAGCCTCAAATTCAACAAAAAAATTATCATCATTAGGTAACCAATGATCCTCAAAATCTCGAATACAGTTACCATCCTCAATCTCGAACAAAGACCTTTAAAATACAAATTTAAAGCTACAAAGACACTCCTCCTAATGAAAGAGTTGAGATTTTGAAAACCCATACCACCGTGTTTTTTAGACACACAGAGCTTATACCAAAAGGCCTAATGAATACCCTTTTTCGAAGTTGACCTTGAACCCTACCAAAAGGAATTCATCATTCGTTAGAGTTCCTAACAAGTACCTAAAGGGATCATAATTCTTGAAGATGCTCATGCAATCAACCAATAATGCTTGGGCTAATGTTTTAATAACAATCTTTTTTACCAATAATAACTGTGAGAAATTGGCTCTGAATCACTCAAAATGGAACAAGAAGGTTGTCTTCTATGCTAGCTTGTATTAGAGCTAAGCATGATACCAGAAATTTGGAAATTTATAAGTTAACCCAAAGCCTCTACATATGTTGAAATAATACTTTTAACAGTTTGAAACTCTAAATTAGTTGCCTAAAGAAAGAAAAAGATATCATTTACAAAAGGAGGTAGGAAACACAAGGGTTTCCCCTACAAATACAATCCCCATAAAGCTCTCTATGACCTTCACTTGTCGAAACAAAAAGCTCAACCCTTCTGCACATATGATAAACAGGCAAGGGGATGGAGGATCTCTCTAATAGAAACCCTTATACGAGATAATGAGACCAATTTACCATTTAGAAGAACCGAATATTGGACAGGGGAAACACATAACCTCATCCAACTAGTCTATTTTGCATCAAACCCCAGTTTAGTGAAAAGAAAACATAAAAAAAGTCCCAACTAACATTGTCATATGCCTTATTGATATCTATTTTCATAGCAACCTCACCCACTTTTCCATGCCCTTTACTCTTCATATAGTGAATGATTTCAAAAGCCACTAGCACATTATCAGTTATAAGCCACCTAGGAACAAAAGCTTGCAAAGGCGAGATGATCTTAAGCAAAATAGTCTTTAATCAGTTGGCAAAAGTTTTAGTAAGGATCTTATAAACAACATTGCACAATATGATGGGTCAAAGATCCTTAATACAATTGAGCTTTTTTTTTAGGATTAAGGACCACAATAGTTGTTGGAAAAAATTTGGTTCGAAAACTGTAACGCCCCTAACCCAAATCCGTCACCAGAATAGAGTTACGAAGCATTACCTGAGTTACCAATTCATTTATTAAACATTTTAATTCATCTGTCATTTAAAAATACAATTCAAGTTACACTAACTTACCCCGATCTTGAACTAAATTAATAATTTCATTCAATTTTGTAGTTTTAAATAATAAAATAATCCATTTCATGCAAATTGGTCATTTCCAACATTTTTACAAAACTAACCATAAAGTTTTACTTTTATTCAATTTAGTCCCTGAGCCTAAAACATACAAATTAGCCATGCTAGCTGAATTTTCATACATATTTTCCTCCTTCTACTCTCTATTCCACATCCTTAATTTATATAACATGCTATAAGTAACATTATCAATAATTTCATTATTTACTCATATGTATATTCAAAATTGTCCATTTGAGTCATAGTTACTAAATTATTTATATCTTGAGCTAAAAAACTCAAAATTAAGATCCGCTAATTTTTCCTAAAACTAGACTTACGTATATTTTTAACATAAAATTTTCAAAATTTTTGGTTTAGCCAATAAGTACAGTTTATTCTTTAAAGTCACCCTTGTTCTGCTATCTGACAGTTTCGACCCTTCTTCACTAAAAATTAATTATCTCCTTGTACGAGATTCGAATGATGTTACCGTTTGTTTCTCTTGAAAATAGACTCATTCGGTATTTTAAAAATATAAATTTAAGCCATTTATTATTTTTATAAAATTTTTGATAATTTTCCAAAGTTAGAACAGGGGAACCCAAAGTCATTCTGACCTAGTCTCACAAAATTTATTATATCTCATGATTCATAATTTCATTGCTTATACCGCTTTTCTATAAGAAACTATACTCAATAAAATTTAATTTCGTATTTTATTCATCCTATAACTCGATTTGTACAATTTTTGGTGATTTTTCAAAGTTAGTCTACTGCTGCTATCCAAAACTGTTTCTTATAACTTATTTTACAATTTAATCCTAATTAAGTTAACTTACTTTCCTAACTCAATTCATTCTTCTTTTCCATTCAAATTCCATCCAAACTCAAATTTAACTACTAAATTTTCAGTATATTTTCCTAATTTTAAATTTTCCTCAATTTAGTCCCTACAACATAAAACTTATAGCTTACTTCTCAATTAAATCCTTTTATCAATTCTAACTTGAAATTCATTCAATTAAGTCCCTAATTCATGTTTTTGTTCAACATAAACTATACTTGAGAACTCATAAACTTTCAATATGTCAACTTAGCTTCATCAAAACCTTATTCTAAAGCTTCTAAAGTATCAAAATTAAAAGAAAAGGACTTGATTAACTTACCAAAATGAGCTCCAAGCTTCAAATCTCTAATTTCCCCATTTTTCTTTTCTTTCCCTTTTTCTTTCCTTATTTTCGTTGCTTCTTCTCTGTAACTCTCCTCTCTTCTCTCTTTCTCCTTTATTTCTTTTATATATATATATATATATAGAGAGAGAGAGAGAGAGAGAGAGAGAGTTAATAATAAATATCTAACTAATAACTAATACATATATTACAAATGTATACAAATATTTTTTGCACTTGTACTTAGTCTTTATCTTACACTTGTCATGAATTAATTTATTAGTTACATAAAAATCTTATAATTTAATTGTTTATCAAATAAATATCTTTTACATAATGATAATAAATAAATATCTATTTAATAAACAATATAAATCATATGTGTTAATTTATGCTTTAATTTCATATCTCAACAATAGTCTTTCATCAAATGACATCATATATCATCTATACTATCTTTAATCAATTCATAAACCTTTGGTTCAAGCTTTCAATCTCATATCTCAATTTCAATTCCAATTTCAATTCATAGTTCCACTTTTTCATACTTTCGACAGTTCAATCGATCAAATTCATTCGGTTTTCTCATTTTATTTATTCAACTGATTTCAATATCAATAATTCGATATTTTAGCAAATTCATGAACCTTAATTTCTTTCTCACATTTTTAATAGTACGATCAATCAAATTTATTTAATTTTCTCATTTCAGTTATTCACCCTATTAACAAACCCGGACCTTGGCGGATACACGTATTCCAACCAAACACACCAGTAATATCCAACCAAAACACACCAGAATAATCATGTAATCCTCCAAAACACACCATAATCAGATAATCCTCCAAACATACCAATATAATATAATCCACCCAAAACACACCAGTATAGCACATAGTGCCTCTTCGGATAATTCCGAAGGATATAATAACTTCATTATCTCCAAATCCCTTCTCAAATCCTATGGCATGCCAATTATATCCGACTAGCCCCGACAAGTTAATAGGAAATTAGATTCTCATTTCAATTTCACATAATATTCATATTTACCTCTATTAACAAGACTCGGACTTTGACGGATACACGGATTCCAACCAAACACACCAGAATAGTCCAACCAAAACACACCAGAATGATCCTCCCAAACACACCAAAGTAGTCCATTCAAACACACCAGTATAATATAGCCTCCCAAACACACCAGTATATCATATCCTCCCAAACACACCAATAAGGCATTAAATGCCTCTTCGGATAAACCGAAGAAATATAATAACAGAAACATCTCCTCGGCTGAGCCGAAAATCTCTTGAACACATCTCAAATCCTATGGCATGCCATTTATATCCGACTCAGTCCGACTAGTTAATAGGGTATTCAAATTATTTTTCTATTTCAAATTCACTTTCAATTTAATCACAATTCCATTCCATTCCATTCAATTCAATTCAATTCAAATTCACTTTTCCACTTTCTAATCAGTATACAATTCAATACTAATATTTATCCATCACTTAATTCAATTTCCATTTAATTCAACAATAACACTTACCTCATACTTCACTTACTATACACATAATTTAAATTTAACACTTAATAATAAATAATTTGAATTATAATAATACAACCGTACGTTGAGCATGTCTATATCTATACTCAGTGGTATTACCGTAATTCAAATTATAAAAACTATAATAAATAATAAACATCAAGCATGTAACAATATAAATCATACTTCGATTCAATTCCAACCACTTTTCAATCAATACACGATTCACATATTTACACATATTCATAATTTAGTTCATTTTTATTCAATTCATATTTTTAATTTATTGTCCAATCAAATTTAAAATCACTAATTACTTTTCAATCAATAGACATTTCAATTACTCACATATTTTCTTTATTTAATTCAATTTGATTCTAATTCATCCATTTTTCTTAGTTTCTAAATCATCCCACCCATAAAATATTTACACTATTGGTCCTTCAACTTTTTCATATCTACACTTTAACCCCTTAAATTTTAAGTATTTACTCTTGGGCAACAAAACTTTTCTCACTTTTACAATTTAGTCATTTCTTGAATTAATATGTCATAATATACTTCCCAATGACATAACTCAAATTTCCTCTTCTCGTCACTTTATTTCCTTATTTTACTATATCAAGGATAATATTTCACTGTAAAAATTTTCGGGGTGTTACAAAAACAACTTTCAAGCACAGTAGAAAAATAAAAATTTTGAAAACCAAACTGTTTTTTGATATTTATCTTTTTTTCCCAAAATAGTACATGTTCTTTGAGCGAGACGGATCCTAAATGTTCCCGACTTTCAATTGAACGACCTTTTCCACTATTCTCGTATCATAAATTGCTTCGAGGGTGACTTGAACAATTTTGAATCAAACACAGAACCAAAAATAATTTTCTTATACTTTCAATAGGAAAGTAAATCTCTTTCTTATAAAAGCTGGTAGAATTGTTATTCTCGAAAATAGAATTTATACTTTGAAATAAATTTTGATTATTTTCTAGTAGAATAACAATATTGAAAACTTATGTAGAACTTTTGTTATTGTGGAGCTTTTTTAGCCTTACCGGTGCCATCTATCTATAGGGAAAGGAAGTGAAGCCCTAAATGTAACACCCTAAACCCAACCTAGACGGAAAGACCAAGCCTAGGATGTCAAATGAACTTACTAGAAAATAGATACACTTAAAGCCAGTTTAATCGATACATAAATAAGTCTTAAAACCTTCAACCATTTAATATAATTAGATCTTAAAACTTACAGTCGAAAACAAATAACAAGTTTAAACACACACACACACATATATTTAAAATAGAACCATTAGATAATTGAGTCCTTTATCCGTCGGCTGCTTAGTTCTAGGAGGTTTCTGAAATTCATTCAGTCTAGTTAGTACGTTGCAACCTAATGTAAAATATAAATACTCAACGTACGTAAAATAACTCAGATATCATTGAGAATTCAGATAGCACACTCAGTCTTATTCGATCAAATTAATAATTCACAATAGTTTCGGATACAGAGCAATTCAGATACACAACATATCAGATACAAATACATATTTAGATGTAAATACAGATACAAATGCAGTTATCCTACCCCCATCAGCAATACACCATCTCTGACCAACCCAACAAACTAGTAGGTATATAATACCTGTCTAGCCCTACACACCTCATAGTGTCGGTACGACACGTTGCAGTGTTTACAGTCTCACTACCAGATCAAATATAATTACGGGTGGTTTGACCACCAAATCAGTATAGAACACTTCCTTCAATTCATAATTCCCGCCCCATGCAAATATAGAGAATAGATGACCAATATATATTCATACAGATACAATCATACAGTTTCAATATAACAGAGGGTTGAAATTCTTACGAATTGTCTCATACGGTATGTAGAACCAATTTATAATCATGATAAAGTATATACTACAGATTAGTTTAGTTCTTACACATCCTACAGATGACTTACACTCGTCTCGTATAACAATTATGGCGTTAACAAAAATTTAGCGATTCAAGCTCAGATGCCCGTGTGGGTGCTCGTGTGACTCTACACGGCCGTGTGGCTGTTTGTGTGCCCCTATCCACTAAGTTAGTGAGTTACACGGTCTGGGCACGCGCCCATGTGTTACCCTTGTACCTTACACAGTCCCCTGCTCGTGTGTCCCTAATACATAAATAATGGGTCACACAGTCTGGACACACATCCGTGTGCCAGCCCGTGTGACACTACACTTTAATATCTCACACACGGGCTACCACAAGCCCATGTAGCTCGTCTATGTGTCTCAAATCTGATGACAATCAGTTACACGGTCCATCGTAAGGTTTTCCACATGGCCTTGTGTGCCACACGGCCTGTATATACGCCCGTGTAGCAGTCCATATACTGTCAATTATCCCATTTTTGACGAAAAAAATAAAAAAATAAGGGTTTCAATACCCTACCTGAATCAACGACGACCTAGAAGTAATTTCGAGACTCCCAAATCCTAAAAACCAAATCCAATTACTCAATTAATGGAGATTCAAAGGGATATGCTAAATCACAACAACAATCAATGTCGAAACCTTCAACGCACAAACCCGAAATGAACAAAACTTGCTTACCGAAAGTTCAACAGTGCACACTCGAGTTCTAGATGACGAGAGAAGCGTTAGGCGTCACTTGACCTTCCCTGACTTTCTGTAACCACTAGCAACCAAAGCAAAACAAAATAGATCAACACCTTTACTTCGGGATTTCAAAAAATTTCATAAATCATACCTAACAACCAGAATTACTATGGTTTAATCTTACCTTTAAGCATCGAACAACCAACAGTACAACACAATTCAACAATTAACCCAACTGAAAGTTATATGAAGAGGAATTCAAGAACGATGCCAAAAAGAAAGAAAAAATAAAAATAAAAAAATAGTGAGGGAAAAAGAAGTTAAACGTATAAGGAAACTCATTTAAAATTATAAGATCGGTATTGACGGAGAAGTGCAAAAATAATATTCCTCAATGCACACTCAGATATTTGAACACAAGACTACTGAAACAGATAGATGCTTAACCATTGAACCACTAGGCTCATGGATGAAACATCAACGCACAAAATTTAACTTATATGGCACATGCAAGTATAAAATTCAATCAAAGAATATGCAAAACTTCAAAAGATGTGACTCGAACCTCAGACCTTTAATGAGCAACCAGGGTACATTACCACAGAAATACCCACATTTTCATTGACACAACCTAATAAGAAAACTCACATTTTTTGGGCATTACAACTTTCTACTCCTAAAAGAAAATTTCAGCTTCGAAATTTTACTTGTTTTAAACAGATGCGAATTTTACTGGCGTATCAAATCTTCAAGTTCCCAAGTGGCTTCCTCGGTACAATGATTCTGCCACAGGACCTTAACTAAAGGTACAATCTTCCTTCGCAAGATTTTAACATCCCGTACCAAAATCTGAACTGGTTCCTCCTCAAAGATCAGATCAGATTTCACTTCAATCTCCTCTACAGACACTATGTGAAAAGGATCAGACCAATACCTTCGCAACATCGAGACATGGAACATGTCATGGATTCGATTAAGTTTAGGTGGCTACTCAAGTTGATAAAAAACTGTCTAACCCATTTCAGAATACAGTAAGGTCCGATAAATCTCGAACTTAGCTTACCCTTTCGTCCAAACCGAATGACTTTTTGCCACGACGATACTTTCAGAAACACCTGATCGCCCACAGAGTACTCAATATCTTTTCTTTTTAAGTTAGCATATGACTTCTGTCGGTTAGAAGCAACTTTCAGATGATCTCGGATCAATTTAACTGTGTTCTCAGTTTCATATACTAACTCAAGACCCAAAACTCATCGTTCACCTAACTCAATCCAACACATAGGGGTATGACACTTACGACCATACAGAGCCTCGTTAGGTGCCATCTGAATGCTAGATTAGGAACTGTTGTTATACGCAAATTCAACTAACGGTAGGTGATCCTCCCAACTGCCCCTGAAGTCAATCACACAACTCCTAAGTATTTCCTCTAGAATTTGAATAACTCACTCAGATTGCCCGTCGAACTGAGGATGATACACAGTACTGAAATCCAGTCGTATACCTAAAGCCTCATGCAATTTCTTCTAGAATCGGGAGGTGAAATGCAAATCCCTATCCGTGATAATCGAAACTGGGACTTCCTGTAATTTCACAATGTTAGACAGGTACAGTTTAACTAACCTCTATAGCAAATAATCAGTTCTGATTAGAAGGAAATGTGTAGACTTGGTCATTCGATCAACGATAACCCACACTGAATCTTTCTTAGTGGGTGTCAAAGGTAACCTGTTAACGAAATCTATTATCATATACTTCCACTTCCACTGAGGAATCTTAACTGGCTGAAGTAGCTCTAAAGACAACTAATGCTTAACTTTAACCTTTTGACACATTAGACAAAGAGATACGAAAGTAGTTACTTCTCGCTTCAAACCAGACCACCAATACAACATTCGTAAATCACAGTACATTTTATTCCCACCAGGATGCATACTATAAGGGCTCTTATACACTTCCTATAAGATCAATTGTCGTAATTCACGGTCTTTAGGCACACAAACCTGACTTCTGAAGCACAGAACCCTATCATTTTTCAAGCCAAATTCAGAAGCTTCACTAGACACAACCTGTCATAACCGCTGAACTAAAGACTCACCATCCAACTATTTAGCTAGGATCTGATCAACCCAAGTTGGTTTAACTTGTAATTCAGCTAACAGACTCCTGTCATCAAATAAACTCAATTGAGTGAGCATCGCTCGCAAATCAGATATCACTCGACTACTAAGGGCGCCGGCTATTACATTAGCCTTACCAGAATGATACTTTATGGTACAGTCGTAGTCTTTAAGTAGTTCAACCCATCTACATTATCTAAGGTTTAACTCATTCTAGGTTAATAGATATTTGAAGCTTTTGTGATCAGTGTAGATAATACACCTGCATCTAGATCTTAAATGCAAACACTAATGCAACTAGCTCAAGATCATGAGTAGGATAGTTACCCTCATGCGACTTATGCTGACGGGATGCATACACTACTACCATACCATCTTGCGTCAAAACACACTCTAAGTTTAAGTGCGACGCATCATTGTAAACCATAAAATCTTTACCTGACTCAGGCTGAACTAAAATAGGAGCTTGTGTCAGAACAGACTTGAGCTTCTCAAAGCTCGACCAGTGCTCTTCAGACCACCTGAACGGGGCATTCTTACGCAGTAACTTAGTCATGAGAGATGCAATCAGGGATAATCCCTCGACAAACCTCTGGTAGTAACCTATTAACCCAAGGAAACTCCAGAGTTTAGATACATTCTTTGGCTGTTTCCACTCAACAGCTTCAATTTTCTTAGGATCGATTCGGATCCCCTTGGTGATCACAACATGTCCAAAAAGGCAACCTCAAACAACCTGAACTCGTACTTACTAAACTTAGCATACAATTTTTTCTCATAGAGTGTTTGTAGTACAATACGAAAATGCTTATCGTGCTTGGTTTCAATCTTTGAGTAGATCAGAATATCGTCGATGAACACTACCACAAATCGATCCAAATATGATTGAAATACTTGATTCCTCATATCCATAAATGCAGTCGAGGCACTCGTTAAGCCAAAAGGCAAAACTACGAACTCGTAATGTCTGTAACGAGTCTTGAAGGCAGTCTTGAACACATCTATCTCATTAACTTTGTGCTAATAGTAACCAAAACAGAGATCAATCTTGGAAAACATAGAAGCTTGGAAACACGAAAATATACGCACTTTTTTATGCCCTTTTTAACTCAAATTCATGCAGTTTCGGCAAAATTATTGTCGGAAAATAATTAATTTTTATAAAATAATTAAATTGCACTTAAATTATGAACATGATGAATTTTAATTAATTTTATAATTAATTTTGATTAATTTTGATCATTTTTCGACAGATTTGCACAAAGAAAAAATAACGACTCAGCAAACACTACTAAAAGTTTAAAACTGAGAAGCAATTTAAAGTATCAAGGTGAATTAATTTTCAGCCTAAGTCGATCCAATTATGTGTATTAATTCATGATAAAATTATTTATATCCAATTTAATTTGGATTAAATAAATTATTATTAATTAATTATGAAAAAGTGGTCCAGTTGATCCGAACCGAGTGAACCGAACCGACCAAGAAGTGGACAGCCCAAAACCATCCATATGCTGACCCAAATCAGCTTATTGGCTGATTATTTAGCTTGCAAAGAGGCCCTTGAAGACTTGTTCAAGTTGCAAACAAACCCCTCCATAATTGGTGGCTTTATAGATTTGCTCCAAGCCTAAATTAGCAAAGTTGAAACTATCAACCTTGCCACATGTATGGCCGACCAAGGGAGGGCTCTTTGGCTGATAATTTTAGTTATTTTTAGCAGCCTTATTCATATATAAAAACCCCCTTAGGCTGGTCATTTGAAACACATCTCAAGCATTCACATCTTTTCTCTCTTCACTCCACTTTCTCTCTTCTTTTCCATTCTAAATTCCCTTGCTCTCTTGCTGATTTATCCTCTTGGAAAAGGGGAATTCATTAGCCATTTAGAGCAGCAATTAAGTGTTCATAGAAGCCTTGGTCGACGAGGACAAAGGAGAAGGAAGAACGGAGCAAATTAGTCAAGCCACGGAAAAACACCAGATTTGATTCTTGTTCTCTATCTCTTTAATTTTTGTTGTTGTTATGATGAACATATCTATGAATATTTATGTTGTTGGAATGGTTAATTTAATCAATTTAGCTTGAATTTAATTTGAGTTAGGTTGATTACATTTCGTTTGTTAAAATTATTAAAATTGTGTTTTTGTTGTTATAAGCCTCGGTAAGATGCTTGATTAAGTAAAATCATGAATAAGTTATTCTTGCATTACAATTGTGAGGTAGCTAATGAATTCATTATTTAAACGGATTGAAATTGTAATTAATGGACACAGTACTTAATCAGTGCATGTTTAATCATCTAAGGTAGCTGAGGGTTAAATTAGCAACAGTATTTGATGATACATTTGCCTTGCATAACTTGCAAGATTATTGTGATTAAACTGTTCCAAGGTAGGGATACTTTGTTACCTCACGTAGTCTTTTATGTGCTTATTAGATTTAATTATCGCTTGAATTGACATAGGGATATGTACAAGAGATTATTTTGATTTAATAAGTATGTATGTGCAATAAGATATTTGCCTATTAAGATTTGTTTAATCGGTTGAATTGACATAGGGAAATAGTCAAGAGATGAATGAATTTTGGTAGGTGAGTATGTTCATAAGTTAGCAAATTACCGAATTGCCGTGAATTTATTCATAACAATATAAACATGAGTTTAATAATCCTAAGTTAAGAAATGTAATTAATCTAACACAATTATGTCATCTTGATTAAAATCGTATTTTGAAATCGTGCATTTGAGATTTATTTATTTAGTTTACTTAGTTTAAAATCTTAGTTTTTAATCACCCTCTTCAAACAAAATATTTTTCTTCACCAAAATGTTTTAAATAGCATTCATAAATAATTCTTTTCACAGTCCCTGTGGGTACGATAACTCGACATTTACTTGTCACTTTATTACTTGTTGCGATTGTGTACATTTACATATTTCTGTCATTCCAAAGCTCCGTAGAATTAATCAAATAAATCATTGATTCTCGGGAGCGGATACTTGTTCTTGACTGTTAACTTATTTAGCTGACCGTAATCAATATACATTTTCACTGTATTATCTTTCTTCTTGACAAACAACACAAGTACTCATTACGGAGACACACTTGGTCTAATGAACCTTTGATTGATAAGCTTTTGAAGTTAAGCTTTCAGCTCAGCAAGCTCATTCGATGTCATGCGATATGGTGCAATCGACACTAAAGTTGTTCTAGGTATCAGATCGATACTAAACTCAACTTCCCGATTCGGTGGTACACCTAACAACTCGTCAAGAGAGATATTGGGAAGTCCTAGACCGTCCGAATGTCATTAACAGATACCTTAGTTGAAGTAGAGTTAGAGAAGAAGGCAAGGTAGGCCTCGCACCTTTTTCGAACTAATTTCTTAGCTACGAGCGTGGAGATTACATTGGCAAGATAATCTCAATGCTCTCCTATCATCATTATCTCACAATTCTCTTGCATTCTCAAAGTAACCCTCTTAAAGGTACAATCGAGACTAAATTGGTATTCGATGAGCCAATCCATTCTCAGAATCAGATCAAACTCCCCAAAAGGTAGTTCCATCAAATCAGCCGAAAATACAACCCCCTGAATCTCTAATGGTACACATCTATAAACCTTGTCAACCCAAACGAATTGACCTAAAGGACTAACCAGAAAAAACTTACTAGTAGTATAATCAGAAGAAATAACAAATTTCACAGATGCAGTACTAGTTATATAGGAATGAGTAGAACCTATATCAATCAAGGCAAAATATGATACAGAGTAAATAAAAAATGTACCCGCGATAAAATCGGCATCATTCCTATCCTCACGATGGCTAGTCGCGTACACAAGTACAGGCTGACGTGCTTCAGTCCGAGTCGCACATCTGTCCGGTCCTCACTGACCCCTACTGGTACCCCGACCTTTAGGTGGTTGTGGAGTTACTCTCAGAGGCTAAATAGTACTCGTAGTCATAACTGGTACTGGAGTTGGCACTTGATCAAGTCGGTGAGGGCAGTCTCAACCCAGTGCTCCATCGACCCACAACAGAGACAATTCCTTGATTTCCTCCAGCACTCATCCGAATGATGTCTTTCGCAATCAGTACAGCCCAGAATCATATTAGAAGCAACCGATGCCTCGTTTCTAGATGGTCTGTTGGATCTAGCCTGTTCTTGGGGCGGTGAACAGAACCAGAAAGACCTGAATCTTTTCTCACCTTACATTGAGTTCTCTCCTGATCTTTTCTTTTGCGCTCAGTGCACTTGACTTCCTACACTATTTTAGCCTTATCAACTAAGACCGCAAACACTCACTCCCTCTAAGTAGCTATTAGAACACGCAAATCATATCGTAATCCATCCTCAAATCACAGGCATTTATCATATTCAGTCGCAACCAATGCTCGAGCATACTTGCTCAATCTTAGAAACTCAGACTCGTACTCAACTACGGACCTCTCCCCTTGAACTAGATTCATAAACTTATGTCTACAAGCCTCAACATAGCTAGCCCTACATATTTACCCTAAAAGGTGCTCCTAAAGTAATCCCAAGTAACTAGTTCGGGTTGGGTGCCCTGCTCGACTGTCAGCCACCACTGGTAAGCCTTGTCTCGGAGATGAGATACCGCACCTCTCAATTTTTTTGCAAGTGTACAGTCCATGTTGTTCATGATGCACTCGGTAGTGTCGAGCCAGTACTTAGTCACGGTAGGAGTGACTCCAATGACACCCCTAAACAATTCAACACCGTTTAATCAGAGCCGTTCAGTAACCGACCCCTAAACTCTAAGTCCAGTATGGGTTTCAACGACCCTCTTTAATATTCGTAACATCGCCTAGGACATAAGATCGTCCCTAGTTAGCGCAGTCTGAGACACTGTCTCAGTATTAGGAGTACCAACGGTCTCGCTAGTCTCTAAAACGGTTATGTAACCCATAGAGGATGACTCAACTCGAGCCCTCATGACGCCTGCGACACCCACGTGACCCTCGTCTATGACTTCCTTGTGAACTCATAGGTTTTAGTGTATACAATGTTAGAAGCGCACAGATCAATTCAATATTTCTATTAGAAATATTATAACAGTTTATTTCAGGTTGCAGAATTAACCAACAAAAACCAGTTATCATAGTACAGTATACACACAACATATCAGAAGAGATATTTACAGGCGCAGCGTCAGAAACTTGGTCCTTTTGTTAAACCAGTTATTTAGCTCATGATATAAAAATATTTTATTTAAAACACCCTTTTTATCAAAATAGAGGCCTAATTACACAGCCTGAGTGTTGTTTAACCTGGCTCTGATACCACTAAATGTAACAGCCTAAACCCGACCTAGACGGAAAGACCAAGCCTAGGACGTCAAATGAACTTACCAGAAAACAAATTCACTTAAAAGTCGGTTTAATCGATACATAAATAAGTTTTAAAACCATCAATCATTTAACATAATTAAATCTTAAAACTTAAAGTCGAAAACAAATAACAAGTTTAAACACACATAAAAATATATTTAAAATAGAACCATTAGATGACTGAGTTTCGTGTCTGCTAACTGCTTAGTTCTAAGAGGTTCCTGAAATTCATTCAGTCTAGTTAGTACATTGTAACCTAATGTAAAATATAAATACTCAACGTACGTAAATAACTCAGATATCATTGAGAATTCAAATAGCACACTCAGTCTTATTTGATCAGATTAATAATTCACAATAGTTTCAGATATAGAGTAGTTCAGATGCACAGCAGATCAGATACAGAAATAGATTCATATATAAATATAGATACATATGCAGTTATCTTACCCTCCATCCGCTACATACCATCTCCGACCAACCCAACACAATAGTAGGTATATAATACCCGTCCAGCCCTACACACCTCATAGTATCGGTATGACACGTTATAGTGTTTACAGTCTCACTACCAGATCAGATAAAATTACGGGTGGTTTGACTACCAAATCAATACAGAACACTTTCTTCAATTCATAATTCTCGTCCCATGCAAATGCAGAGAACAGATGACCAATATATATATATTCATGCAGATACAATCATATAGTTCTAGTATAACAGAGGGTTGAAATTCTTACGAATTGTTTCATACGGTATGTAGAACTAGTTTATAATCATGATAAAGTAGGTCATACAATTCAGTTTAGTTCATACATATCCTACAGATGGCTTACACTCACCTTATATAATAATTATGGCATTATCAGAAATTTGGCGATTCAGGCTTACATACTCGTGTGGGTGTTCGTATGGCTCCACACGGTTTAGCACACGACCGTGTGGCTACTCGTGTACCCATATTCACTAAGTCAGTGAGTTACACGGTCTAGGTTCACGCCCGTGTACTGCCCGTGTACCTCACACGGTACGACACAGGCCCATGTCCCCTACGCGTGTGTCTCTAATACATAAATAATGAGTCACACGGTCTGGACACACGCCCATGTGCCAGCTCGTATGACACTATACCTTAGTATCTCACACATGACCTACCATATGCCCGTGTAGCTTGTCCATGTGTCTCAAATATAAAGTTAGTCAGCTACACGGTCCATCGTACGACTTTCCACACTGTTGCGTGGCACACCTGACTTGCACACATACTCGTGTAGCAGATCATGTACCATCGACTGTCTCGTTTTCGATGAAAAAAACGTAGAAGAAGAAGGGTTTCGATACCCTACCTAAAACAACGACGAACCAAAAGTAATCTCGAAACTCCCAAAGCCTAAAAACCAAATCCAATTACTCTATTAACGGAGATTCAAAGGGATACGCTAAATCACGACAACAATCAACGTCAAAACTTTCAACGCACAAACCCGAAATGAACAAAACTTGCTCACTGAAAGTTCAATAGCGCACACTTAAGTTCTAAATGACGGGAGAAGCGTTAGGCGTCACTTGACCTTCCCTTAACCTTCCGTAACCATGAACAAACAAAACAAAACAAAACCAATCAACACCCTTACTTCGGGATTTCAAAGAAATTCGTAATTCATATCTAACAACCAATATTGTTACGATTTAATCTTACCTTTAAGCATCGAACAACCAACAGTATGACACGATTCAACAATTAACCCAACAGAACGTTATACGAAGAGGAATTCAAGAACGATGCCAAAAAAAAAAAAGAAAATTAAAATTAAAAAATTAAAAAAAATGAGGGAAAAAAAGTTAAACGTATAAGAAAACTCATTTAAAATTCTAAGATCGGTATTTAAGGAGAAGTGCAAAAATAATACTCCTTAATGAACACACAGAGATTCAAACATAGGACCAATGAAACAGACAGATGCTTAACTATTAAACCACTAGGCTTATTTGTTGAGACATCAACGTACATAATTTAACTTATGTGACATGTGCAAGTCTAATTCAATCAAAGAATACATAAAACTTCACATGATGCAACTCGAGCCTTAGACCTTCAGTGAGCAACCAAAGCACATTACCACAGAAACACCCACATTTTCATTGACACAACCTAATAAGAAAACTTACATTTTTGGGGCGTTACATTAGTTAAATTAGTATAATACAAATAATGTTTATTTAATATAAAAATAATACCCTAGCTGAATTAGGAGAGAAGGGCAACAACCCTATACCTCTCATGCTTGTCATTAGGGGTTTTGGACTTCTCCTATATCAGGTCCAATTATATGTGTTTCTTGGATTTTTAACTTAGCCTTTTATAATTTAATCTAACCCAATGCATGTTTTTCTATTTCCCAAAATAAATCTTATCTATTAAATTAATTTAAAATAATTAATTTTCCAATTAAATAGTTTACTTAACCAAATTCTAATTCCGTTAAAATCATGACAACTTTACTGTAAAAGAATATATGAGAAATATATTTAATTTCTATATTCAATGGATTCACAATGACCAATTAATTTAATTTAATTTTCGAATTTCAATTAATTCTCAAGTCATTTCCATACTTAAATTAATCATGTCTCCAAAACTCTTAACAAGCTTGTGAATACAATTTTTGACATCTTAAAATTAATCATGCAACATGATTCATGACCGTCAAGGATCTCTCGAATCCATGCCTTACCTAATTGTTTTGAATCCATGCATGGTTGCTTCAATATATACTTCTTATAATATAATTGCACAGAAGAAGATGCAACATGAAATAACCGGTTAAAACTTTACATGCATTGTAAAATCTCTTTCTTTTCCCTTTCATCATCACTCCCATCACCATTGGAATTGTCAACCACACTCAGCATTTGTGAACAAATTCTATATAAAAAAAAAAAGCATAAACAACTATTGATAAAACTAGATTACACATAAATAAATAGTCAAACAAAGATTACACATGGATGGCACTTATAAGTCGCATAGTAAATATCTCAATACCTAGAAGACTACAAAATTTTGAGCTTTCCTTCATTTCCATCTTAAGCCACCAAGGTCTAATATTGGGATTAGTTGATAAAAACACAATTCGCTTGTCCTTATTGATAAATAATTTCATTGAGAAAAAGTATAGCGGACTAGCTTTTGGAACTTCTACCGACAAGTTATTAAGCACTTTGATTGCTTGTGGAATACAATATGGATCCATAACAGGGGTCAAACTAAATGTGGCTTGACTCATATTGTCAGTTGCATTGCATAAATTTTCAATTTGATTGGACAATCTTGCAGCCCCTCTAATTTTCTTTTAGGATTTCTTCATTCCAATTTTAAAATGTGAAGTTCATATCTCAAGTGTTTTTTTCTTTTTTTGTTTCCATCAAAGTCACATCCCACTTGACTTGAAATGTGAACATCATTTATCGCATTTTCTTCCTCATTCTTTTCAAGTATTTCATTGTCAACATCCTCAAAAATTTCATTAGGGAGTGTATCCGAAGAAGGTGCCCATGCTTTATCACCGGTGGCAACTATCCCCATGAACATCTAGTTCAACTTCCTTTCGAATTCAGGATTAATGCTTGAAGTTCTAAATTTTTGAGCTTTAGGCACAACCTACATATAAATTGATAGTTCAAAAATCATCTAATGCATCAATGGTTCCTTTTATAAGATTCCACCCTAGACCAGTATCTTCGCCTTTAAGCTTTTTCCAAGCCTTCCATTCTTTTTTCAAGGCATCCCACCTATTTTTAAATTGTCTTTTTGAATAAGCCTTATCTGTTTCATTCTCGAAGATGACCATTATTTTTAGCCATCCCTCTTTTGTGAAATGAGTACCAGGTCTATTGCCTTTCTATATCTCTTTAATAAATATCTCAGAATATTTTTGTCAATCTCTAATCTCACATTGCTTTAACCTTTCTCACCACTAACTTCAACAACCGAAGTACTTTTCATCTATTATATAAATATATATGATCACATATAGAAAATTGAAAATAATATTACAAAAAATTCTTAAAATATAAATAAATAATCTTTAAATTTAGTTTGTATATATCAATCATCCCCTGCATACAACAATACTATTTACGTTTGTTCATGAATTTCACCAAAATTTTTAGATAAGTATTTTACAAGTTAAACATTATGTATATGAACATATATCTAAAAGCATACAAGTGAGAGTTTAGTTGGGCTCATGCTTTTGGTGGACGTGCTTCTTCAGCCAGTGGAGCAAACAATTTGACAGGGAATCATCAACAAACTACTGTACATTACACTATCAATGAACACAACAACAAATCCTATTTAGCTTGTCAAAAGTTAAGAACAACAAAGTGAATAGAAGGAGACCAAACAAAACCCATTTTTAGATGGAGACCAAAGCCATTTACCTCTCACGGAAAAAGTAGAAAAGGAAAAAATAAAATAAAAAAGCATACCTTGAAGGAACAAATATCAAAAGATGTATCTTTGAGAAAGAAGGGCAAGGTCCTCTTCCACTGCTACTTCACAAATAAGACTTTTATTCAAAGAAAATGACAGAAGGGAAAGTAGTTCAAAGAACTCTGCAAAAGTTAAAGGACCAGAGAAAGGGAAAGTTGGGAAAGTAGTTCAAAGAACTCTGCAAAAGTTGAAGGACCAGAGAAAGGGAAAGTTGGGAAAGTAGTTTAACGAACTGCTGCAAAGGTTGAAAGAACTAGAAAAAAAAGTTATTTTGGTTGGTGTATAATAACAAAAAATGTCATCGGTGTGTTTAAATAAGGGTGAAAACTAATTCGACACCCAAAAGTGATTTTGCAGCAAAACATCAAATTTCCTACTTTTACGCTTGGCCAATTTTTGGCGTTTGAAAAACACTTTTTCTCTCAAAAGCATCTTGTTTAGGAATGCTTTTATCTTAAAAGCGCTTTTTGTCTCGAAAGCATTTTTTGTCTCAAAAGTACTTCTTAGAAGCATTACTAAACTAGCCATTAATACTTTTCTCCTCTATATCTAAACTCATAAATTTAAAATTTGATTTCGTAAACTAAAAAATTGTTGTTTTAATCAAATTTAGTTTATTTAAAAAAATAATTTATTTTAAAATTTCATTAAAGTCACACTTGATGAAAAAAAAATAGTTAAGACTTATTTATTTTTAAAAAAAGTTGGTCAAACTATTTTTAAGAATTTTAAAAATGGTCACATCATGTATAGTACAAATCACAAATAATAAAAAACCAAATCTAAAAAAGAACACAAACATAGTAAAACTTAAATCTAAAATAATACTTAAAAAAAACACATAATATTTGGAAAATTAGAAAGCTATACCTTTATATTATAAAACATTCATAAAATATTATATTTAATAGTTTCAGAAAATCAAATCTCCATAGAAATACTCAAAAACTTTTATACTTTATAATATTTTGAATAGCTATGACTTTATTTGAAAGATAAGATCACATTGGCGCAGGAAAATAAAAAAAGTCCATAGTAAAGATAAGATCACATTGGCGCAGGAAAATAAAAAAAGTCCATAGTTGTTGTTTCAAGACTTTAGAGCATAACTTCTCTATTAAAAATCCAACTGAAGGGAAGACTTGACGCTTGCTTTGCTCTTAATTGAAATCTCTCTTCCAATTTTCTAATTTTTGGAGCAAGATTACATACAAAATCCTGAGCTTTACGCCCATCAGCTGAAAGTCCAGTTAATTCCTTCACGTTCCATCGATCCACCAAGAACTCCACAATATCAGCATAGTCGGAAGCAGTGTAAACCCCAAGTCTTTGTGCAACAGCCGAGAAGTGGTCGAAAAGGTTTTCGTCTTGCCCATCGTACATCAAGTAAGCAGGCATCGTGATTTTCTTCCTCATCATGTTGGCAAAGGCTCGAACGGTTTCGTCAGGATCCACCTGAAACAGCTTGTCAGTGAGTTTGGTATAGGCTGTCTCGTGCCGCTTTTCATCCGCGGCAATGAAACCACATATTTTAGCCAACTCAGTGTCCCCATACTCCTTAGCGAGTTTTGCAGTGTTTCCATGGGAAATAAAAGTTGCCCTTTCTTGGAATGATGTGTAGATCGCTCCCAGATATGGGTTGTTTTCGCTCTTCGAGTCCTACAAATATAAACTCAGATTTAGCTCAATTGGTTCTGAATTAAATAATAAGATAGTGGAGCAACTGGCAACCATCTCACTTACCATTCCTGAAGCAATCAAATACTGTATTGTCTTCTCGATTTGCCTCATGTCGACTTTTCCGGACAAGTAGAGATACTTATTAAGTAGATCGCCATGCCTGTTTTCTTCAGCGGTCCATGCCCTCGTCCAAATGGCCCAAGGAGTAAGGCTGGCACCTGTTTCATCACTAGTTCCATCCATGGTGTTAAGCAACGTCTGGTAAGTTGGAAGGGCTTCCTCTGTGATCATATCACCAACCAAAACAACAAAGTAATCATCTGGGATCTCCTTGGTTCTTTCCTGTATCTCTTGGATTTGATCATAGAACCCATCAGACGTAGGATCTGGAAGAAAATCCTGGGGTTGCCAATTGTTGTCAATTGGTTTTAGGAGACTTAAAAGGTTTTCCTCTACCCAGTTCTCCAAAGATTTAAACACCTCGATCTTTTGCGGGGGCATCGAATGTGTGACTTGAACATGCATATCTCGACGAGGCATATATGTCTTTTTCAGATTTTCACCTTCCCTGGATTCAAATATACATCTTTTGAGTTACTTTTATATGTCTTCCACTCAAATTTTGATTCATAGTTTCTTTTACAGTTTAGTATTAAATCAATATTAAGCGCAAACAATAGAAGAATAAGAATAACTCCAACTAAAATTAGCTCAAGAGATTAAAATTTAGATATAGCAACAACAGATAATGAAACTGAAGGCTTACATATGATAATTATATACGATAAATAATATGATTTATTCATGTTTTGCGGTGAGTTAATTTTTTATTTGTGTTAATTTATAGAACAAAAAATTGAAAATTAAAGTGCACCCTAAGTCTTTATATACTTCATACATTTTAAATTTAATCCTTCTACTTTTTGGATTTAAAAATCCACTTTAAAATTATATATAACTATGTAACATTTTAATCGAAAAGTTAATTTTATTAACTATTTGAACTAATTAAAAACCGTATGACTTATAGAGACCAAATTATGTTAGAAATTAAACTATAAGGAGTATATCTCAAATTCAAAAACAATAGAGGGACCAAAATTGAAATTGAACTATTTTTCTATAATGTAAAGAAAAAGAATAAAAACAACATGGCACATTCTTGTGTCGATAAGAACTTTTTTAATGTGACATTTTGAAATTAAAAAAAAAATCACTTAGTATTTATATAACAATAAAAATTACGTTGAAAATACTTATTAGAATTTTTCTTAAAAAACGCTTGTTCAAACTCATCATGATAAAATAATTTTTTCTATTTTGAAAATGGTGTTTTGACATCAGAATTTTGGTTGAAATATTTAGCAATATTAACTATTTGTACTTATTAATAATATTATAAAAGTAGAGGGGTCAATTTATGGTAAAAAAACACTAAAATATATAAATTAAATCTCAAGTTTCAGCATAGTTTAAGGGCAAAATTTTAGTTTGATTTATGGGAAGTCATGTATCAATTTTTAAAATTTTTAGGGCACTCAAATTATACATAACGACGTAATATTTTTTTTAAAAAATTAATAGTAATAACTATTTGAACTAATTAATAAATTTATAAAAATATAACAACGAAAAAAATATTATAAATTAAAGTGTAGAGATTAAATCGAGAAACTAAAATTTAACTATTTCTCTAAAAAATAAAAAGGAAAAGAAAAGAGAAGCCAAGAAGGACACGCGGCAGATAGGAACAATGATGAACATTACTTTTATATATAAGTATATAAGTAAATATTAAATTTTTAAAAAAAATTATAAGATGCTAGAAGAAATTATTAAAATTTTTAATGTGTATGCAAAATCAGATGATATTTTTTTATAATTTTATAATTTTATAAATCTTTTAATAAATATTCAACATTTTTATAAATTTTATCTTTTTAATTTTTGTTTACATTTTTTAATATTTAAAACTGTATTCATAATGAACTTAGACAAATGGTAGTCTAAGTTCAAATGAATGTTTATTATTGATGTGTATTTTAAGTAATTTTTTATAATTCATTAGGATATTTCTGATTTTTATTTTTATTTTTAAAATTTTAATAATTATTTTTACCATTTTTAAATAAAATTTATAAAATTTTAATATTTTAAGTATTTTTGTTTTGGAATCAACAAAGATCCATTTTCATTTTCGCAAGTCATAAATAGTGATAGTTCGACAAATGGTTAAATATCATGAAAGATGAGATAAATCTATAGAAAAAAATAAAGTATGAGATATTGTCAAAAGATCCAAAATGAGTTGGATGCAAATATCGAATGATATAAAGTTAGATTTGTTGTCAAAGGTTACACTAAAAAAAGATGATACTGGTTATAAAGATACATTCTCACTGGTCTCTAAGAAAAACTTTTTTTAAGAATTATTATAGTGTTTTATACATAAATGGATGATGTGAAATTTTATTAAATTCCATTCATCGAAAATGTCAATTTTCAAGTTTGAAAATCAATTAACTTGCAATCAGTTTTTGGATGTAATCCAAGTATTTTTGGGTTGAGTTATCTTTATTGTATTTGAAGATCTATCTATTAGTTTCGAAACACATTTTAAATCACTCAATTTCGAGTTTGGAAAGTCCAGATATGATTGTTTTGTGTTTTAAAAAAATGTTCTGTAATATATATTTAAGAAATTTAGATTTTTAAATTTTTTTATAATTTTGTTGTAATTCTATAACGTTTTTTTTTTTAATTTCTTTAATATATATATATATATATATAACAATCTCAAAATGTTACGTTAACATTTAAAAGAAAAAAAACTAAATTATTGAATAGAATATTAATTTAAACAATAAAAAATTCAAAAACTAAATTTATAAAAATTACCAAATTCAAAGTTTTTAATTATTTTTCTAAACTATATGTAACCAAAAAATTACGTTGTATCTAAACCATTCACACCTGTCCAGAAGACAAACAAAGCTGTCTTTTTCTTTTTCCTTTTTAATTATGGCATAATTTCAGTTTTAGTTCTTAAAATATGCTAAAAATTTAAATCCATGTCTATATTTATATACCTATATAAAAAACTCATGCTGACACGTGGCACACATCAAGTTTCTTTTATTATTATTATTATATAAATATGGTTAATTTTCAATAATTGATCCTTCTAATATGTTTAAATTAGATATTTAATCCTTATACTTTAATTTCTAATATAATTTAGTTATATATTTTTATAATGTTATTAATTAGTTCAAATAGTTAATATTGTTAACTTTTCAATTAAAATGTTACATGATTATATATAATTTGAAATCAATTTTTAAATCCAAAGAGTAGAGGGATTAAATTCTTTAAAATAAAAGTAGCAAGACTAAATTCTAAATGTATGACTTGTAGAGATTTAAGGTTATGATTGTTTGAACCGGATTGGTTGGTCACACGGGAATCAACCAAGATACTAGTTTGGAGAAAGGCATTAGGCTGATTGATTCGTGAACAAGTACAGACCAGTTGAACCAGGCTAATAATTGCGGTTATTGGTTTTTTTTTTTTTTTATGTTTTATTTAATCCAATTTTTTGAATCAATGGGTCCAAATTTATAAACTTTGTTTAAAGTATATTTTAATCTTTAAATTTTTACTTTATGATTTAATACAAATAAATATTTAACATAAACTGTTTTTTTAATAGAAAATTCCAGCCAAGAACCTAAGCTCAAACACATTTTTCAACATATTTCTCTCTCTCTATGTATATTAATATGAAGTAGAAAGAAAATGATGAAAAAGGAAGAAAGGTAAAGAAGATGAAGGGGATATTGAAAAAGGAAGAAGCAGCACTAACTTGGAGGCAGAAGGGAGAGTGGAGGCCATGAAAAACTTGAGAGATGAGAAGGTAGCCATTGCCGGAAGACCAAAACATGGGAGTTTTTGTGGGAAGTGATTCAATTTCAACGCCATTCTTTCTTTATTTTCTTTCAATTTCAGTTTCGGTTTCTTCTTATTTGGGAATTTCTCTTTGCTTTCGTCTGCCTTTCAATTTTCTCTACAACCGGGAAATCTTGTTTTATTAAACTAGCCCAATTAATACTCCTACCTTTTATCACATTACCCCTAATTTTGGTTTTAATTACCAATTCAAATCTTCTATCTTTCTTCTTCTTTTTAGGTCAACTTAAATTTTACCATTCTGATTTTGTGCAATTATACACAAAAAAAAAATTAATTATGATTATGTAAATATAAAATGTTGTTATATTATTAATTTTCATTACCACAATAATTTATTAGTATTTTTATGTGATAATAATATAAGTATTTTTAATTAAATATTAATTAATATAATAATATATCCATGTGAAATTAATTAATGTAGTCATATTTTTTAAAATTTCTACCTGAAAAATAACATGCTATATTATTAATTAATAAAATTGTAAAACTATAAAATGATGAAATATAATTGGATAAATTAAAATAATAAAATTCAAAGTTCTTTAATTAAATAAAATTTTTTATATATAAATATGATTTTATTTTAAATATGATAATAATTAATAATATTAAAATCAATCTTTTACAATTAATAAAAATTAATTGCGTCAAAATAACATTACATATAAAAAAGATAATATCAATATATTGGTAATCTAATCTATAATGTATAAATTTATTATTTATTTATAATATTTTCATTATCAATGTAATAGTAATTATCACTTAATTTGTAACCTTTCTAACCCGGCCTGGATGTTAGGCTCGAATTTATAAGATTACATTACTTATCAGAATGATCCAGTAAGTTATTAGAGTTTTTAAAACGATCATATTAAAAACATTTGTTTATTTTAGAAGAAAACTTAGTCTATTTTTACAAAAAAACAACTCATGAGTTAACAAAAACCATTTTTTCTTATAACAGTGTTCTACCTTTTGAAAACTTAGTATTTTTTAATTTATTTATTATTCAAGATTTAATTATTACCTAGCACCGAAAAAGTGATAATTAACTTAATTTAAATAAAAATTATATTTCATGCAAAAATAATTAAAATTCATATTTTGATATCTTAAGATCAAATTAAAAGTCATATAGGTTATAAAAAAACAAATCATAAATCTCATGCCATAGTTCTAAAATAAAACGGTACAATCTCTAAAATGTAAAAATATTAAATAATCAATCTAAAATATTTTAATAAATTAAAACTGAGCTGAGACCCTCTGGATGTTGTGTCCGCGTTCTAACCTAGTAGGTTATCTATAAAGATGGAAATAAAAGGGGAGTGAGCTACGAAGCTCAATATGGGTTCTATCACAAAAAAAAAAAAAAATCAGTGCAACCGATTAGCATGCAAAATCACATCACCTAGAATAATCCACAATAGTAGTTTTAGAATATCGGTATATCATATCAACTCAACAATGTATATGTATATGTATCATCTCAGAATTGTATGCACATTCTTTATGAATGCAATACATGTTTCGGTTTAACTGAAAAGATCTTACCTCGGTGCTGCACAACATAGTAAGAGTTCCCCAAAACTCGTCCATCCCTACACACTGGGTTATGGAAAAACCACAGAAGTTACAGGTTAATACGCTGGCAAATGGTTGTGAGTGCACAACATAATTGCAGATGAGAGCGGCCAGAATGTGGGTGGATGAACCACCAGTGTTGAATGTTAATATGTTGCCAGATGGTTGTGGATACACAACATAATTGCAGATAAGAGCTACCAAAAAAATGGGTTTGGATGAACCACCAATGTTGTAGGTCAATACGCTGCCAGATGGTTGTGAATGCACAACATATTTGGAGATAAAAGCTACCAGATAATATGTGGATGAACCACCAGAGTTGCAGATTATTAATTTGTCAAAACTTCCTCCTTTCAAAGTGTCCCACCCCATGCAATGCAATATGGCATGATTATGACAGATTAAAATGTAATGAATAATATGCTTATATAGATCGATATGACAAAAATAGATATGCTTTAACTAATCAGTATAGTAGCAAAACATATGCTTTTCATAGATACGACTTGACAATATCGTGAGGCATGTTGAAAGTACAATAAAAAATAAAGATGCAACATACATATATTATTCACGTATCATGCATATATATAATAACTCAATCAATTAGGTCATGGATTCTAATATTATTCACCTTGTCAAGGACTCAATTGAATAAAATAAAACACTAAAACAGTACCGAATGTTTAAAGACTAAACTACAAATAACATAAATTTTTGGGTAAAACTGTAAAACAGAGGTCACGTGACCATGTGGCCTGACCGTGTGGAAGGGTCTTGTCGTGTGGTTCATGAGCTAGCCTAGGGTTTGGTAGGTACATGGTAGTGTGGGAGGCTCATGTGGTCCTATTCCTAGACTCGGTTTGCCTTGATTCACTTGTAAAAGAACATAAACCTTTCACTGAAAGCCCGAACAACGTCCTTTGCAATCAAATCTGATTTGACACACCTAAAACAGGTCATATAAACGACATTTATACACGATTTAACGATTGATTTCAAAATTCGTCAAGTTTGACGATGGATTCAGCAAGAACCGAAAAAGATTGAGTAATTGAATTGAAAGATTAATGTTAGTTAGAAATTCTACGAAAATTTGGGATCTAAACATCAGAAACAAGATGTACTTACTGATTCTTGGCAAATATAAAGAATGTTTATTGATTACAAATCTAAACTCCGATAGAAAATGATTGAACGAGGAATGATTTGATTTAGGGTAGCAAAGTGTTCAACATTTAGGATGAAAATATGGTGTAAAGAAAATGGAAGAAAATAAAAAGAGAATAAATAGAAAGATGGAAAGCAAATTCTATTAGGATTTGAAAAAGGATAATATGAAAATCTAATTAGGAAAAGAAGATAAAAAGATGGTGGAATTCTAGTTCTATTGGAATTTTGAGGAAGGAGCAAGTTGTAAATTATAATTAGGAAAGAATTGGTTAAATTCCTAGGGATTGTAAACCATAGGGGCGCCACTTGCAATTTTCTCAAGATTTTGCCGAGATTTGAAATTAAAATGAAAAAAGATGGAGGCTTAAACTTAAGTTCACAAGGGGGAAACTAATACTTTAACCATTGGGCTATCGTCTATTTATTATTTATTTTTTACGCTTAATTATATTGATGTGTTTTTGGGGCATTTTTGGCGAAATATCAAAATTAAAAGGGAAGGGGAAACTTGAACCTAGGACCTCCAAAAAGAGTTTTAACATGCTAACGATTTAGCTTAAACCTGTTTCTTATTTAATTTTTACCCCCAACAATATTTATTTTAGTGTGGTTTTTATCTTAGGTTGCTGAAAATTAAAAGGAATAGAAATGGAAAGAGTAAGATTTGAACCTAAGCTCTCTAAGGAGGAAAGCTAACAATTAACCATTAAGCCTAAAACCTATTTTATTTAATCTTATTTCTTAACTGTATATATTTAATTCGAGCTCAACTGGCATATTCTTTATTAATTTACACATTTATTTAATTTTTTATTAACTTATTTAACTAATAGTTGTTAGCGCATTTCATTTTAGTTTATATATAACAATTAATACTAATAGTCAAGTCTCAATATTAATTTAATTCATTTCACCCTTAGTAAACTCTAATAAAATGACTTAGATACACGGAAATCATCAAGCCTAATATTCATTTCTTATTTAACATACAATATAAGTAAAATTTGTAATTCAACAATTAAATCGTATGTACAATATAAAACAATTTAATAAGGGCAATAATTGAAAGAAAATTCTAGAACTGATAAGTAAAACTCATTTAATTTTTAAAACAAAGTCTAAAGACTAAATCATAATTTTAGTAAAATATTTTAGTAAAACCTTTTTGTAAAATCAAGAGTAAAATTATGGAGTTGTCCAAATAAGATTTAATCATGCAAATTTTCAAGTCATTTCATAGCATTTAGGGACTTCAATTGTAAAGCATAAAAATTAGGACTTAATTGCAAGGATAACAAAACATGCCCAACCTACATATGACATATTGACACCTATCTATACTATTTCGTGTTTTCATGTCAATTTTTCCTATTCTAACATATTGTATATCATACATAGATCATACAAATTATGCTTAGTTACACTAAAGCGCACATTAACACACTTTAACAATCATGCGTATTCGGGCTTAAATCAAATCAATCAATAAACCATAAACTCAATTCTTCTAACCCCATTTTTGAGATGTGACATAATTAGTGTTACAATTATATACCAATTAAAACTAATATTTAACACTATAAATATATGCCTTAGCAAGACATTTTCATTTAAAATAACATCAAAAAAATTACTAAAAGAATCATATTTTAACATTATTTAATAGGTTTTGCTTCTAAAAAAAAAGATACAATTTGATTATTATTTGAGATGTTTACTTATTATTATTTGATTTTAATAATATTTAAATAATTGTGAATGTTATTTATTATTATGTTGTGAGATATTATATCAAAAGAAATGAAGTATTAAAGTAATAATTCTTTGTAGATGAAATTTGGACTCATATTCGAATAACAAGTTATTTGATCTAATTACTTAATATTTTACCATTTGATGTTGTCTACTTTTTTTTTATTTTATATTTTCATTACTTTTAAGACGTTATTTTATTCTTTCAATTATTTTTCAAAATTAATCAACTTTGACTATAAATTAGACAAATTCTCATTTAATTAGCAAAAATACTTTTTCAAAAATTATAAAAAAATTATTTAATAAAATTTAAAAACTGAACATGTAAAATCACATACAACACGCTTAAAATGGGAACTAGCATATATATATATATATATATATGTATGTATACATAGGCATCCAATTACACCTGTGTAGAACTTAAGTAGTTTTACACCATTTCGTAACTTCTTATATAATTAATATTTTAATAACCTAATTGTTGAATTAATTAAGATATTTGTATTTGTCGTGCATGTTAATTTTTTAATCAATCTGATATCTCTATCATATTGATTTAAAACAGGCTTAATACCATTTCCCCCTATATTATAGTGAAATTCTCACTTGGGGCATTTTACAATTTTTTTGGTCAGTTTGCCCTCTATTTTAATTCTGTCACTTAATTTAACCCTTTTAAAAATTTTCATTGAAAAAATAAACCAACCAATGCTACCAGGTGTAAAAAATTAAAAGATTTACTTGAAAATTAGAAATCATTAAAAATCCAAAAAAAAAATGATAAAAGTATTTTTTTAATTATAAGTATACGAAGTGTCCAAAAATTTTCATAAAAAAGAATTGCATTTTTTTGAATTTTATGTTTTCAGAAATTTTTAGAATTTTATTAAAATTTTAAATTATTTCATGGAATATATTTTGGGAAATTTTATGGTTTTTTATTACATTTTTATGTATTTTTTTGATATTTTTAAAGTAATTTGATTTTTAAGTAAAAATATCATAAAATTCCAAAAATTACTTTTTAAATTTTATGAATTTAAAAATTTTTTTTTTGAAGTCTTGCATACTTATAAGTTAAAAATTTTTTAAAATAATTTTCATTAAGTTTTCATTTTTTTAATTTTATAGATTTTTGGGCGTTTTTATATAAATTTTTATGATTTTTTTGGGAAATTTAAATGATTTTTTTTAGTTTTTAAAATTTTTAAGTGAATTTTAAATAGATTAAATTTTTAAAATTTTTAAGTTTTTTTGGGTTTTTTAAATTTTTATTATTTTTTCAGAATTTTAATTAGTTTTAGCTTTTTTTATATTTTTTTAAAAATTAAGTGAATTCGAAATAAATTAAGATTTTTAGTTGTTTTGGGTTTTTTTAGTTTTTTTTTTAAATTTCTAAATTTTCATATTTTTTTTGGGATTTTTATGATTTTCTTATTTTAACAATTTTTTTTTATTTTAAACTTTTATTTATTTATTTAGATGTGGCCGGGTGTCATTGGTTGGTTTATTTTTTTTTTTTTGACGATAACTATTAAAAAAACTAAGTTGAGTGGCGGAATGAAAGTTGAGGGAGGTTAAGTGACCAACAAATAGTAAAAAGGTCAAAGTGAGAATTTCACTAAAGTATAGGGGCAAAAAATAGTATTAAGCCACTAAAATATTATCTATATTATTATATATTTAATGGTTAGAAGTTTTTTTAATATAAAATGAATAGTTATAAAATTTTAATTTACAACAGACTTGACATGTTTGATCTATGTGAATAGAGCATGAAATATAACAATTAAATTATTCAATTATTAATTATTAATCATATAAAAAATTTCGAAAAAGATATAAAATTACTTAAATTTTACACTGATATAATTAGATTATTCCGTATATATATTTTGATAAGCATTCAAGTGAAACCCCAAAACTCCAGTAAGCATCGGAATAAGCAACATTGCCTCTATAAAATCAGCAAGTTATAAATACGTAAAAATTCTGAACACGAACAGAATGTGTATGAAATTGTGTTAACGTGAAAGGTGAGGAAGTATAGTGAGCATGAAAGAAGCATGATGGATGGGCTGCTTTGATGGGGGTGAAACACATTTTGTTTGCACAATTTAAGGATATTTAACTTTGTCTTTATATATACACATTAGTTTTTTTTATCCCTACATATATTTTATAAAATTGTTAATAATTAACAATATTTAATAGATTTTATTAAAAATAAAATTATCTTATTAAACGGTTCTAGAATTATAATTTTTTAATGTTTCTGTCATTTTAATTATTTTTGATCAAAAATAAGTAAAATAGATTTTATTTTTAAAACAATTGTAAAATATTGATAAAACAATTTTAAGTTTAAAAATGGGATTGTAACATCTAAAAAATTAGGGGTTAGAATTCTTAAGAATTAAAACATAGCATTGTTGGTTAGAAGCCTAGTAGGAAGTCTTGACAACTTAGATTCAAGTCTTATAAACTTGATTTTATCTTTTTAATTTTTCTGCACATTTAGAACCTATATAATATGGTTTATGTATTTATTTGTGTGTCTATAGAATAAATGTGGGCACTAGCCCAATGGTTAAGGCTTTTCTAATTTTTCCCTTCGCTACCAAAGTTCTATACACATTAGTTTATCTTATTTTTGATGATTTTCAGAAAAATGGGCTATTTGCCCATTAGTCCTCAAAACTCTTTTACTCCTTTCCTAATTCTACTAAAATTCCTTATTTGTTATTTTATCAAATTGAATCTCTAACTCTCTCTATTTATAACCTAGTTTTCTCTTAAAAAACGAAAAAAAGAAAAAAACTCTCTATTACAATCTTATTCTCAAGCCATTGCTACTAGAAACTTTCTTTGAAATTCTTGAATCTTTGCGATTAAGTCCTCATCAATTGTTCTTCTCCAAATTGTTGAATTTTGAGTCATTAAATCATTGAGTTTCTATCAATATCGAAAGTATCTCGTTCCCTGTTAATTAGGACCTTTCAAGTCTAGAAGATATTGAGTTTTGATAAATCTTTCAATCTGATTATAAATCATTAACGTTTTTGCCGAAAACATCCACAAATATTCAAAATTCGTTCTTGATTCTTGTATTTTATCAATTGAAAAACCCTTGTAGGTGATTGGATCGAGCTTGAATGTAGAGTAGTCGTCCGAGACCTCAAAAAAGTCAGGTGTGTGTCTTTTTACAAAAAATTGATTCAAAATTCGAAAATGCCTAGGTATACATAGTCTACCACACGGGCGCGTAGCCCGTCTGTGGGGGTTACATGGTCCCTTACACAGCCATGTTACCTTGTTTTCCCTTGCATCCACGTTTTTCACACGTCTTGGAGCCTCGCATACGGCCTAGACATACGATAGTGTGACTATTGCACCTTTATCCTTACGCTTCGCACATGACCGAGTGTCTCATGCACCTTCACCCCTATGTATCGTACACAGCCCAGGGCTTCACACACGGGCTAGTCACACAGTCGTGTAGCCCTTGAAGCTTAAAATTTTCAGTTTTGTCTTATCTTTTAATATTTTATGCAAATCAGTCCCTAAATAGGTTTTTAATGGCATTTAGAGAACAAGATTGTGCAATTAGGTCCTGGACTAGGATTAGAATAATGAATATATGAATAAATGAATTTATGATCTTAATTGTTTTTGATTAATTGCTTGATCCATGAATGATTTTATATTTATCAATGTTATAAATGTTGAATGAACGTCTCGTATGCCTAAATGATTGAACTATTTATTGATGGATATATCTGTGAAGGTCGCTATTATGCAATGAAATAGAATGTTGAAAGTATTAATGATTCAATGAATGAATGCATTAAAGAATGATTGCATTGCATATGCATGGGGGGACGATATGAAGGAGGAAGAATGACAGCTCGGATTGACTGCATGAACGAATGATTAATTGTGTGCCCATAGAACGACAGATTCCAACTGCAATCCCACTGTGCTGCACGATCTCTCTAACAACTATTATCTGCGAGTGGTTGTGACTTTGCAGTTAAACGAATGTTTGTTGTGTACTTATAGCCTCAGCAGATTCCAACTACAATGGTCTTACTGTGCACCAACAAAGCGGCAGATTCCAACTACAATATTATTGTTATTAGGCGTCCACGATCCCTCTGACATTTTTTAACTGCGAGCGGTTGTGGATCCTCAGCCAAACAGAAACTTTTATTTGCACCCAAGGAATGTTTATGGTATTAAGTCCATAATTTGATGTGTTTAGAGGAGAGGTTTTGGGGAACTCCCTATTTTGGTGTGATTTAATGCTTGAGGGTAGGATTATCGATTGTTAAATGAAATATTAAACAATCATTGCATGACACATTGAACATACTCATGAAAAGTACATATTGAGATAGTTGAACTGATAAATGTGCATATGGTTATTATGAAAGGTATAATAATTTGATCACTGAATTCGTCTGATTGATTATGATTGAATGTTGATATTCGCTTGCTTAAGTAGCAAACCCGAATTACCATATTGAATCGACTGATATGTGAAATTGATTGTTATTCATAATGTTTATGATCGAATTGAATTGGTTTATTATAACGGGGCTTACACTGAACTTATTAATTCATGCAAAATCACTTAACCAAAATCTAATTAACTATACAACTAACTTTGTAAATATTTTTAATAAATATTTACGAGTCCGATTTACAAGAACGGAGTCCCGGGAATGCACTTTCTGACACTCCTAACTATCGGTTCGTTATAGCATGATAGGCTCGGACATGTTAATTATGATACTTTACGTAGATTAATTATAATCATAAATGTGAAACTTGTGTTGAGGGAAAATTAACAAAGTTCTCATTTCAAACTGTTGAAAGAAGTACATAACCACTTAATCTAATACATAGCGATGTTTGTGACTTAAAGTTTGTTCAAACTAGAGGAGGGAATAAATATTTTATTACCTTCATTGATGATAGCACAAAATATTGCTACGTATATTTTCTTAAGAGCAAAGACGAAGCTATAGGGAAATTTATTCTCTATAAAAAGATTAAGAGGGTGAGAAGTGATGTTGGTGGTGAATATGTTGAACCATTTGGTGAATATTGTGTACAACATGGTATTATTCATGAAGTGACATCACCAAATTCTCTTCAATTAAATGGAGTAGCCTAGCGGAAAAATCGAACTATAAAGAAAATGATGAACACATTGTAGAAAGCTCCGGGTTATCACAGAACATGTAGGGGAAAACTATTCTATCAGTTAATTACTTTTTAAATAAGGTTCCCCGCAAGAAAAGTGACAAGACACCATATGAGCTATGGAAAGGTAGAAAACCTTCCTACAACTACCTAAAAGTATGTGGGTGTCTTTCAAAGGTAATGGCTCCGTTACCAAAGTATATGAAAATAAATCCTAAAACGGTGGATTATATTTCCATTGGCTATACAGATCATAACAATGTATATTGGTCTCTTGTGTATGAATCAAAGAATCCTAATATTCATAAGAACACAGTATTGGAATTAAAGAATGTCTCATTCCTAGAAAATATCTTCCCTTGTAAAACTACGGAAGTTGATTCAAATTCAATGAAACGAACTTCAAAGACTATAGATAAAAATAGTCAAGACGTTCAACAAGAGGTTGAAATTAAGATAGAGCCAAGAAGGAGTAAATAAGTAAGGGTGGAAAAATCTTTTAGATCATATTTTCTAACCTTTATACTAGAGGCCAAACTTCAAACGTATAATGATGTTATATGATCATCTAAAAGAACTTTATGGAAAAATGCTATCAAAAGTGAAATTCACTCCATCATGCAAAATCATACGTAAAAATTAGTGGATATTCCTCTGGGAATTAAACCATTAAATTCTTAGTGAATTTTCAAATGAAAAATGAAAGCATATGGAACAATTGACAAGTACTTAGATTGGTTATAAAAAGTTATAGACAAAAGGAATGTATTGTCTACTTTGATACTTTTTTCTAGTATCTAGAATAACTTCTATAAGGATCATACTTGCAATTGTCGCCTTGTAGAATCTAGAAATACATCAAATGGATGTTAAAACAACTTTCCTAAATGGAGATCTTGATGAAGAGATTTATATGAAACAACCTAAAGGTCATGTTGTTCCAAGACAAGAAAGGAAAGTTTGTAAATTGGTGAAGTCTTTGTATAGACTTAAGCAAACACCAAAGCAATGGCATGAAAAGTTCAATAATGTCATGATGACAAATAGCTTTAATATTAATGAGTGTGACAAATGTATGCCAAAACTACCAACATTGGATATATAATCTTATGCTTATATATTGATGACATACTCATTGTTGGAAATAACAATGAAATGGTAAAACGTATCAAAGACATGTTAAATTCAAGATTTGACATGAAAGGTATTAGACTAGCTAATGTGATTTTGGGCATCCAAATCAAGAGGTCATCTGAAGGTCTCATATTGACTCAGTCACACTATGTGGACAAGACTCGTGGAAAATTTAACAAGGATGATTCTAGTATAGCCAGAACTCCAATAGATACGAGCCAACATCTGTCCAAAAACAAAGGTGAAAGTGTTGACCAAGTGGAATATGCGAGTGTCATAAGTAGTTTAATGTACCTTATGAGCTGTACTAAATGAGGTATTGCTTTCACTGTGACCAATTTAAGTAGATTCATAAGCAATCCAGGGAAAACCATTGGAAATCAATTGTAAGGGTACTGTAGAAAAATCGTATGCACCAAATGTTTTCCCGGGAGGAGTGGAGTACTGCAGTGGTAAAGGGTCGATAGGAATAGAGTACTACGATAGTAATAGGCTGAATACATCAAACGTCATCAATGACCCCAAATCTGGATGATCAAAACTAGATTCGGGAAACTCTAAATGATATTAGTGGCCTAACAAGCCCGAGAAATAATTATTGACCCCTAAGTCTGGATGATAAGAACTACCCTCAGACTCGAGCATCGGCTCAATTTTGGGCTTAGGTTTACGTACAGGAGGCGGATGTGGGATGGAAAGCGAGGGTTGCCCAAGTCGTGACATGTGCGAGGGAACTAACATTGATTACCCACCAAATAAATACAGATTTCCCATCCTAAAATACAATTTTATATACTCTAATGAGGGCTCTAAATCTAAAGAAAGATTTATTTGAGGTCTTCACCCTACTCGATTGTTCCATACTGTAATATATTGTTGATGCACTACCGCCCAGTTCAATCTTTGTTTCCCCCTCTTATTAATTCTGTGAATCTTCCCTAATCTCACTAGCGGTGCTGAGATGTAATGTATGCACCTGAACTATCGCATTACTCGATCCCCGTGATACCACTCCATTGTTTGGAAATTGATAATGGGTACGTTAATGCATCATAGGTGTGAGTGGATGTGAGTAAATGCGAGAATAATAGTCGCAATGTCCAGAAAGGAATAGGGCATCTAGATGAACTACACAATTAATAACATGGTAATTGTAACACGGGTCAAATAAGATAAATCAAGTAATTGCATGTCACGAATAACTTACCTTCTCCCTGACATGTGTCTCAGTCATCTGGTGCTATATCGGAACCGTGTATGACCTCCCGATAACCGGATTCCCACTTCATCTACGAAAAAAGAAAACTTGTTAGAACAAATTTACACAAAAAATGTCAAATAATTGTGATAATGCTTAAATTTTATCACCTATTCACGAGTGGAAATATATATGCTTGGTAACTAACTGATGCCAGGAAAGGCATCCGGTAAAGGGCCCAATACTACAACAATATGAGGCAGCCTTATATGTCCACGACGCAAGGCTTTATCGTCCGACAAAGCTCGCGATACAACATAGCTAGTACTACCAAACCCTAACTATACGAATAGACGATATGCAAATAAGTTAACAAGGGCAAGTACATCAAGTAGACCTTGTTGTTGTTTACATCCGACATGAGTGCACCCTCTATCATGTGCATAATGTATGCTCAATCGACGCACTCACCTCTCGCTTAGTTGCAGTACTCGGTAAATGCTAAAAATTGGCCTTCATCCATAAAAACCTCAAACTCATAAATTTCAACTTAACACCACCAGGCGAGACTCCTAGTAAGTTATAGAAAAGGGCAGTCGGCTCAAAGATCGTACTTATGCTCGTAATCGCACTCCCATCGGTTGGGAGAGCAAGTTGCAGTGCAACATCCTCCAGTGTAGTGGTGCACTCCCTACATGGCAAATGAAATGTGTGGATCACCGAGTGCCACCACTCGACCAAAGCGGATATTAAGTCATACCGCAAATCAAATGTTCGGATCAATGCCGCTGATCTGAATCCGGCTAACTCCAAGTATGGGATGAGGCATTCATCCGACAGATAACCTACACTATTCACATAACCCCCTCAATTCGCGGTACGAGCCCTGACAATATTAAATTACCAATTAAAGGACCCGTGAGTTAATATAACCTAAATAACTTTGCACTTTTTATAGGAGGACCCGCGAGTAACAAATAACAATTTTAGTACCATTACATTAACTATTTCTTATATGCGATTATTGTCGTTACTCAAAGGATCTATTTAGATATCTGCAATTTAAAAAAAAATCAGTTCAATTAGGTTGTTGCAATAATTACCAAAACACATTAATCTTATACATTAAATAATACATTAAATAATATAATTACAATAATTACCAAAACACATTAATATAATACATTAAATAATACAATAAATATAGTGCAATAATATAATTACAAAAATACTAAACAGTTTGGTCCACATCAAATTTTTTGTCATATTATTTCAGTATATAATAAACTTATTTATACTACTTAAGTAAATAAATAACAAAAAAATCTCATAAATTCCAATTCAATAGTCTCATCTTTTACCACCCAAAACCCTAAAAACATTTCATTTCCTACTCTTTCTTTTTCAAATGGCAAATTTTTTCCTTCCCCATTCCTTTGTTCGTCTCTTTTTTCTCCTACTCTTTCTTTTTCAAACGACTGTTTTTTTTCCCTTTCACTTTCCTTCTCCTTTCCTTTTTCTTCTACTTTCTCTACTAATCTCTTTTTTTTTTCTTTTTTACATTCCTTCTTCTTTATTATACTTTCTTTGTTTTTCACTCAAAATTTTTCCACTCTTATTCCCAACAGGGACCATGGTTATAAGGACCCCCAATACATCTCTTTTCAGATGTGTCAAGTCCCATGTCCCCAACCCCTAAAGTTTCTGTTATGTTTAAGTCCCATCTCCCTCTCTGCTTGAGATGTTTCTGGCATGGCAGTGTGATAGTGGTGCCGCTTATCAGATGGGCTTCACCCCATCAGTGCCACCTATCAAATAGGCTTCACTCAAATGATCCTTTCTCGTATTTCTACCGAAATTTTGACCCACAACCTATATACTAAACTTGTATTTTGAAACGAAAATCAATATAATAATATTTTTTTAATTAATGTGTTAGTGCCAGAACTGCTGGGGTGGTGCCGCCTCTGCACCACCCTCCACCACACCAACCATACTATTTTCGTAATTAATCCGATTAGTATCTCATTTTCGATTTTTAAATTTTTTATATTATATAGGTAAAAAAAAGCCTAAATTTAACAAAGAATTTTAAAAAAAATAACAATTCTTAAAATTCATATAAGCTTTTTAATTAGAATAAGTATTTAGACTAACTATTAACATTGTAAAAATTAAGGTATCAAATTATGTCAAAATTTGAAGTATGGAGACTAAATATCAAATTTGAACATAATAAAAAAACAAAAACTAAAAATTAACCATTACTATATAATCTTAAAAAAAAATAAACAAAGGGATAAGAATTGAAATTTAACCATTATGCTATAGTGTTAAGAAAAGAGAGAGAAACTTGGATTTGTATCACGTAAGGAATGCCTTAAATTATAAAAGCTAAGATTGTAAACTCTAAAAAAGATTAAAGTATATAGATTAAATTTTAAGCGTAATATAGGGGTTAAAACTAAAATTTGACCATTATTATATAATTTGACTTATCATATTGAGATAATTTTTTTGTGTTAGATAAGAGTTTTTAAGAATAATTTATGTGTATTTTAACCGACTATTGAAACATAACAACTATTTGAACTAATCAATATTATTCTAAAAATTTGAATCTAAATTATTATGTCAAATAAAAATAATAATGAAAATAAAAATCTTAAATTATAAATTTGATTATAATAGAGGTATCAAAACTGGAAATTTATCATTTATCTTCCATTAGAAAAAAAGGAAAAGAAAAAGGATGGTGAGGAAACACACGTGACATGACAGTCAAGGAAGGCTGTTTATATATAAAGTTAGAAGGTATAGACATTTAATGCTTTCCCTAATATAGATATGCGTCTTAATTTATATTAAATTCTTGAGAAAATAATTTCTTTTATATTAAAATCATTAAAAATAAAGTAGAGAAATCTGATTTGTCATTCTCCTATTAAAAAAGGATAGAAATGACGTGCAATCATAGTTTCATACAATCCATTCTTTTAAATTTTCTATTTATTTTGGAGTGATTTGATAAATAATACAAATGACTAAAAAAATTAAAAATTAAAAATAATTTTGAAGAAGTGAATAAAATAAAATTCAATTTACCCCGTTCTTAATTGAATCCACCATACAAGGGCAAACAGTAATTTAAAGGAAAGTTAGGGGTAATGTGATAAAAGTAAGAGTATATATAGGGTTTATTCTTCCTTAGAAAAGCAGAGGGAAACTCCCGAATAAGAAAGAATCTAAATATAAATCAGAAGGAAGAAAAGAAAATGGCATTGAAATTCGTTGGTATGAGTTTTCAGTCGCAGGAAGTCCCATGTTTTGGTCTTCCAGCAATGGCGAGCTTCAGATCTCCCAGGTTTTTCATGACATCCACTGTGTCTTCTGCCAACATGTTTGTTCTTATTGTGTTCCTTGTTCTAACGTCATACTCTTGTTATTTCTTCGCTTGAGTTTCTGCGCTAAGTTCCTTAGTTTTAAAATTTTTATTTAAAAAATTTATCCTAGGAACAAAGAGAATAATCCCAACATAAACATCTGATAATCAGCCCTCATAATATACCTCCCAGGTAAGGTCCAATATATACCTCCACCACTCCCTGCAACTAAACAACAAATGATCCACAGATTCTAGGAAAGCAACTGCCTATGAATATATCCATTAAGATAAAATGCGATTTGGACACTTCTACTGTCTTTTGTCGTCGTTTCTCTTTGTTTGATCAATGTTTAGGATGGGCTGAGAAAGAATGAAGAACAGTTAAGACCAACCACAAGTACACCTAATCCCAAGCAGCAATGAAACTCCAATACAGTTGCTCTGACACGCCTTGTATAGAACAAAAATGCAGCAATGTCAGATGAAGCCAAAAAAAAGAAACAAAGAAGGGGATGCCCACCCCCAAGTTTAGCATGAAACCAATTCCTTTCCCAAAATTAAACCTCTTGCGTTTTAATAATATTTCCTATTTGAGCCTAATCTAATCTGTTGTGGAATTCGTTTAAGTCCCAGGAATGTTACATGCATCCCCCACTGGAGTTGACTTCTCCTCCAGAGTTGTATACCTACCTTGCCATTTTGATCCATGTCCCATTTCTAGTTCACCTTAGGAGGGAGATTCAACACCATTTTCCCTTCATTTATTTGATATACACCTTTTTTATTAATTTATCTAAATTTAAATGAATTAATTATATAATAATAAATTCCGTTAGTTTAATTAAATACAGTAGGTTAAGCCATAACTAAGCCATTCAATTGTAGACTTTTAGTTTCATTTCTTTTAATATAATTTATTAGAAGAAGATATTAAACATTTAATAATTTAGGGATAAGTTTAGAGTAATTATTTCATAAATCTAAACGAAAACAAAAATATTTACTCGTTTAACAACATAATCATCTTTAAAATACAACTATTGAAACTATGTTAAGGCAACTCACAATCATCTTTTTTTTTTTTAAGTACAATAATTTTTATTGCTTAATTTGATCACCATGTTAAATAATTCTAAAATAAGAGCTTTAAACGAGAAAAATACTTAGTGAATGATTAATATATAAACAAATAATTAAAAAACTACACATTTCTAGGATTGCAAAAAAAAAAATTGAAGAAAGGAATTTCATTTTTATGATTAGTAATTAATTAAAAAATATAATAGAAAATATTGATAATAATTATCCTAATTATAAAGATTAATAATTGTAAAACGATTGTGCATGATGAAAATATTAATAGTAAACTGTTGATAAATAGAATATATGATTCATAAAAAAAAAAAAGAAAAGAAAAAAGAGAGAGTAAATTACACATAAAATTACTCTACTATGAATGAGGTTTGGCTTGACTTTAACTATTACAGCAGTCAATTTAGGTACCTAATTTAAGACCTATTTCTTGGCCATTAATGATTATTATATCATTTACAGGATGTTAGAAGATATTGGTAGCCACAACAAATGTCATTTGGCTTTGTGAATTTTAAAAAGGATAATCACTTATTTAGTTTTTAACTTGCATTTATTCCTCAGAAAATTTTAATATTTGTTAATTTTACTGATGTGGCATAACGTGGATGTTATGTCAACAATTAATTAATTTTTAAATTTTTTAAAATTAAAAAATATATAAATTACTTTTTTTAAAAGTATAAAATTATAAAAAAATTATTTTTATTTTTAAAAAATTAACTAACTACTAACGTGACATAGTATGACAACACCAACAAAATTATGCCTATTTAAAATGATCAACGATATAATTTACTCTAATTTTAATACTTGGAGATTGAGTCCAAACTTATTAAATAGTTGAATGATTATCTATACGTAATTTATTCATAATATACAATAAATTTCATAATTAAAAGCTAAATTTTTATAAATTGTAATGATTGATAAATAACATTTATAGGCACCAAATTTAATGATATTAAAATTTTAGTTATTTATTGCTCATTAATGATTATTATAACATTTATAGGAACATGTAGCTACCGCAATGTGTTTCAACTTTATTGTTTCTCATTTAATTTTTTAAAAATCTTTTTTAGCCTTTAAATTTAAGTTAAGTTGTTTGTAAAATCACTTGAAATGAATAAAAAATTTAACGTTTTTTAATTTTATTAATGTGGCATCATGTGGATATCATGTTAACAATTAATTAATTTTTTTAATTTTTTAAAAATTTAAAAAAATATAAAAATTATTTTTAAAAAAATAATTAACTGTTAACGTGACATATATGTGGCAACATCAACAAAGTTAATAAACATTACTCTTTTTTTTATTATCTATTTTGAGATAATTTGACAAATAATACAAGTTCAATGGTTAACAAACATTACTTTTTTTTTTGTAACCCTAATTTTAATAATTGAGGATGGAATCCAAACTTATTAAATAGTTGAATGATTATCTATATTCATAATATACAATAAATTTCATAATTAAAAGCTAAATTTTTATAAATTGTAAGGAATGATAAATAACATATAATAATTATTGGTAAATAGTAACTAATAATAAATATGTTAAGCTTATACAATAAATAATGACTTATTTATTTTTGGCATTGTCAGGTAACTAATAATAAAAATACTAAATTAAGCTTATACAATTATATGCATTGTTAGGCAATCACTTACTATTTATTTTTGCCATAATGATTTATTTGGCCCTTTAATTTTATAAAAAAATTTATTTGAGCCCTTCATTTAATTTTTCGCCTTTTTTAGTCTTTAAATTGATTTTTTTTAAATTAAATCACCCCAAAATGGATGAAAAAGTTAACTTTTTTTAAACTTTTTTGACATGATATACACGTGGATGACATGTAAGCATTTAATTAATTTTTTAAAATTTAAAAAAATTATTTTTAAAAATTAAAAATGATTAAAAATATTTTAAAAGTATATAAAAATATTTTTTAAAATTTGAAAAATTAATTAAATGTTAATATATCTATGTGTATATCATGTCAGCAAACTTAATAAACCTTAACTTTTCTATCTATTTTGGGTTAATTCGACAAAAAATGAAAATTCAAGGACTAAAAAAGGCAAAAAATTAAATGAATAATTAAAATGACTTTTGTAAAGTTAAAGGACAAAGAAATCATTATACTTTTTTCTAAAAATAAATCCTTTTATATATATATATATTATCTAATTTATTGATAATGCAAAAAATTATAGAGCATCAAAATGTAAATCATTATTTTAACACAAATATATTTTTATATAAATATTTCATAAATATATTTTCACATAATCTTTTCTCTTTTCATCCAAAATTTTTCCCTCGTACATTAGAAATAGGAGAAAACAAGATGTTATTTTGAGGACTTAGCTTAAAGCTTAGAGTGCTGACACAAAACTTACCCACTTGCTACCACCACCATCTTACATAATCTAGTACCCATCTAACCATATGAATGAAATTTATTTGAATCCAGGAAAGTTGAGAATCTAAGAAAAACATTCATGCCTCATCTGAAGGTGCAAGATCAGATCAGACATTCGTTGCCACCGCAAAAGATTGAGATTTTTAAATCATTAGATAACTGGGTTGAGAACAACATTCTAATTCACCTGAAACCAGTTGAGAAAAGTTGGGAACCCCAGGATTTTCTTCCAGATCCTACGTCGGATGGATTCAACGAGCAGGTGGAAGAGTTAAGGGAAAGGGCAAAGGAGATCCCAGATGATTACTTTGTGGTTTTGGTTGGAGATATGATCACAGAGGAAGCCCTTCCAACTTACCAAACAATGCTTAATACCTTAGATGGAGTTCGTGATGAAACAGGCGCTAGCCTTTCTCCTTGGGCAATTTGGACAAGGGCTTGGACTGCTGAAGAAAACAGGCATGGTGATCTGCTTAATAAGTATCTCTACTTGTCTGGAAGAGTCGACATGAGACAAATCGAAAAGACAATCCAGTATTTAATTGGTTCAGGAATGGTAAGTAGGTTACTCACTTCTTGTAGTATAAGATATTTACTATACCTATTACTTTATTAAAAAAAATTTTCTTTTGAATATTTCTAGGACCTGAAAGCAGAGAACAATCCATATGTTACATTCATCTACACATCATTCCAAGAAAGGGCAACTTTTATTTCCCACAAGAATACAGCCAAAATTGCTAAAGAGCATGGGAATGTTGAGTTGGCTAGACTATGTGGTTTCATTGCCGCAGATGAAAAGCGGCATGAGACAGCCTATACTAAAATCGTTGAAAAGCTGTTTGAGATCGATCCTGATCAAACTGTGGGAGCCTTTGCTGACATGATGAGGAAGAAAATCACCATGCCTGCTCAATTCATGTATGATGGCCAAGATGAAAACCTTTTCAACCACTTTTCAACTGTTGCACAAAGACTTGGAGTTTACACTATCAAGGACTATACTGATATTCTAGAGTTCTTGGTGGATCAATGGAAGGTGAAGGAATTAACTGGACTTTCAGCTGGTGGGCGAAAAGCTCAAGAATTTGTGTGTCAACTTCCTCAAAGACTTAGAAAGCTGGAAGTGAGAGCTCAATTAAGGGATAAGGAAGCACCCAATGTTAAATTTAGTTGGATTTATGATAGAAAATTGAAGCTCTAAGGAATGTGGTTTAATATCCTACTAGTGTGGACTCCATGATCGTAGAGATTGGCAGATGCTTTATCCATGCAAGGGGCGAAGTGGTTATTTCTGCTTTTTTAAAGTTTGTTTGTTGAGTGTGTTGTTGGCGACCTCTTATGCTCTAAATGAACTCGATATAAATTATAAACCAATCAACCTTTATTTTTGAGTGTGTTCCATAAAAAAAATTTAAAGTTATTAAAAATTACAAGACCTTAAAACAATTTAAAATAGATATCTATAACCTTCAAGATAGTTAAAATTCACAAATCTTATAAAATAACTTCTACCATGCAAATTGGGTCTTTATTTGTCTGTAATACTAACATAGAATTTGCTCAGCATTTATGTAATTACTTAAGTTAATTGCATTACAAGTTAACAAATCTCAAAATTATACATTAACTTTAATTTGGTGTAATTATACATGTGAAATTCTAATTGTGCTTCAAATATATACTTGAAACTTTAATTTTGATTTAATCATACACATTTAAAGAAATAACTACATCAATTTATTTTTATATTGGATAAATATAATTATTTATGTATGCAATATATAAACATAAAATAATGTTATATCAATAATTGTGTTAATAAATTACAAGAATCGGATCAAATCAAAATTTCATGTATAAAATTGCACAAAAATCAAAGTTCATGTATATAATTGTATATTAAACCATAGTTCATGTATATTGTTCAGATTATCCCTAATACTTATTTTATTTTAATGTTTTAGAGTAATGTATTCTTTTAATTTACCAACATCTTTTTATTATTTAACAAAATTTAAAACATTATCAAAATATTTTATTGCTATATTATGAATTAGTTAAAATTTTAAATAGATAAAATCATTGAATAGATTCAACATAAATAAGTATAATAAATAAATTTAAAATAATAAAAATTTAATTTATATAATTTTAAAATATAGTTTTATTAAATTTTACAATTATTTCTTAGTTTGTTAACACAATTGAAATGTCTTGGGAGTACCACGGAAAGTCATACCCTTTAAGTCTCTGATTTGTTGATCGAGTTCAGATTTTTAAGTTTCCATTCTTAAATTTTAATTTACTAGGAGATTTGTGAAATTTGTTGCTCATGTGTCAATTTAGTAAACTAGGTAAGTGACTTGGCATTCCTTTAATGTTTAATTCTCGAAAAACCAATTTCAAATGTGTAATATCGTTTATGCAATATGTATATATGATATAGGAATACATTTTGTACCAAGCTACGACATTTCAGGTAATCAGATTTTTATTTATTTTGAATTTGCTCCTTGTCGAAACCATTTTTTAGGAAACGGGAGTCGACTTTGGGTTTTGAAAATAAAAACGGGAGTCGCCACCGACCTTTATTTGGTGTGATCGGATCACCTTCGTTTTAATAAAATGTTTTGATTTACTAAAACAGTATTTTTGGACCACGAAATTTGAGAAAACGGGTTCGGGAGTCGGTTACGTGCGAGGAAGGGTTAGCGCCCTCCTCACGCCCAAAATTGGTACCAAATGGATTAATCAACGTCCTTAAGTCGAAAATTGGAAATTGTAAAAGATTTTTTTTTTTAAAAAAAAAAACATGATCCCCCTTAAAGTATTTGAATTTTCTCGAACTGAATAACAAGATTTTCTCGTTCCGAGAGAGTAAAATATCACATCCAGTACATAGGACACAACGATTTTAATCTTCGAATCCAAAGTCATCTCTTAATTCCTGAGACTTATACATAAAACTATCAAAAGGATATTCGAACTTTGGCGAAGCGAGAGAACCGAAACCCAACACATAGGGTACGATCTCTCAATTTTCCAAATATACGAATTACCTTTATGAAACCCCCTTTTATGAACTTGAAATAAAATGTCAGGTTGCGATTTTAAATGTCAATCCACATGGAATGACGAAAACGAAAGATTAACAATGCATGGTAATACAAGATGCAATAATAAGAAAGAAAAGATAACATTAAAATAATAACAATAAATAAAAACTAAAAGATGCTAGTGACTATAGAAATAATAGTAAATATAATAATAATAATGATGCGAAATATGTATAATAGTAATATATAGTAATAATAATAATAATGATAATAATAGTGGTATAGTGATAATAATACAAAAATATGTACAATGTAATAATAGTAATAACGATAGTAAAATACTAAAATAATAATAATAATAGTAAATGTAATAATAATAATAAGGGTATGAAATGTATACAATATACTAATATAAATATAGTAGTAATAAAAATATAATAATAATAGTATAATAATAAAGATAGTAACATAGTAATAATAATAATAATAGTAATAATAGAAAATACGTACAATATAATGATAATATAAATATAACAATAATATAATAAAAAGACTAAAAAGATTACAAACTAACTAAAAAGGGATCAAATTGCATTTGAAACGAAAGTTTGGGGTCAATTCGAGATAGCATAAAAGGGGAAAGGGGTCAGATTGAAATGCGTGAAAGAAAGGAGGGACTAAATGGGCAGTAACCCCTCCCTTCATAACGCGCAGTAGTGGAGGGACTAGATCGAAAATCGGACAAACTTCCTGGGCAAATTTTAAAGGAAACGAAAACCCAATTGCAGGAATGTGAAATAGCGGAGGGACCGATGGGGCAATTAGCCCATTTAACAGAAACGCGCGGACCCTCTGGCCGGGTCGGGTCGTGCGCGCGGGTTGGGGTCTAAACGGCGTCGTTTTGGCGCCTAGGCTCCTAAACGGCGTCGTTTTGGCGCCTGGGCTCCCAACCCTGAAACGGCGCCGTTTTGCTCTTATTATAAAAGCCATATTCCCCCTTTTTTTTTTATTTGTGCTTCCATTTTTTTTAAAAAAACAAAGCTTTTCTCCCTTTTTCTCTCAAATCCTTCAAGGGAGAAGCCCAGATTCCGGCATGGGACTGTCGCCGGCGCCATCGCGGACTCCGTCGTCGGCCATCGCGTGAAAGGTATTTTTTTCTCTCCTTTTTTATTTTTGATGTTGTAAAAATGTATATAAACAGGTTTTAGAAGAAAATAAGGGAAATAGATTTATAAGTTTAGTTTCGGAAAAGAGACGAAAGGAATATCAACCTTAATAATATGCTTTTTCTTCGATTCTCCGTTGTCTGCCTGTATTACTCTGATTGCAAGGATTTGTCCTTTTTGATTAAAAGTTTGTTTTTTTATTCTCTTGATCTAAAAAAAGGGGTTCCAAAAAAAAGGCCCCGAATACATTGTTTTTCCTGGCTTTATAGCCGAAAGGTACAACCCTTCTCTGTTAATCTATTTTGCTCCATACTTCTCCGCTCCACTGCCTCTATTTCTTGTGTGTCGGCTTCTTTTGCAGGGTATGGCGAAGCGCGTGGATCGGGGAGATGTCAGAGGCGTGCAGGTGTTGACCGAGGCGGGGGTGTTGGTGGCTGGTGTTGACCGAGGCATAGGAAAAGGCACTGGTGGAGTGTCCAGGGGTGTGCGGCGATGGCAGATAGCGTGGCTAGGGTTTGAGGGTTTTGATTTTTGTGTTTTTAAGTTTTTGGGCCTGCGTAGGTTGGGCTTAGTTAGGTTTGGGGGTTGGGTTAATGCGGGTGTTGTAATTGGGTTTGTAAATAGGGCTTGTAAAAACTGTTTAAAAGTGACTGTTTGTTTTTTTGGACTTTATTTATTGGGTTTCTAATGTGCTGGTTTTAGTATTGGGCTTAAAAGGGGCCGGGCAAATTATGGGTATTACACTCCTAATATACTATGTTTCAACCTTATCAATGGGAGTTAAACATTGGTCATGTGAACATGTATTTCGTGCTAACACCAATTTAGAACAATGATTTTTGACTCATTCCCACTGAGGTTAGTTGTGTTTTTTGTTCCCACCCACTGTTACGAGGGTTAGTTGTGATTTTTGGCCTTTTAATTTCAATGAGGTTAAGGGTGGCCATAGAGATAAAAAGAGAGTTGATTTTTAGCTATCGATATTTCAAAAATCATTAGTTTGTCTTTAACACAGAATATGGTTTGAATTATTTATTACAAATTATCCATAAATCTTGCAATTATGCATTATTTTCTACTAAATATTTTGGTGTTTGCTTAACCTAATCAAAGGCAATGTGAGTTTGTTATTGAGTAGTTAAACCTACTCCCTCTTTTAGTACTTTTACAAGTTGTGAATAAGTTTTAAAGTTTTAAATTTTTGATACTACTAGAAGCTTTCTTCCTTTACTATACATTTTTTAAGTGAAATTATGAAACTATGATTTTTATATTAAATATTTTGTTTTGTTTAAAATTTTAATTAATTAATGATGAGATTACATATTCGTGAGATTCTACTTTATGCCTTAATTTAGGGTGACACTAATCGCAATAATTTATTGCTTAAACTTTTGTTTTTTACTTTTCAAATTATATTATTAAAATAAGTCCCGTGAAATTTAATTTCTTTTTAGTTTAGTCTCTAAAATATGTTTGATTTATTTGTAAAATCAACTCTGTGCAAACTAATTTAATGAAATTTAATTATTAAATAAAATAAACCCAAGCAATGAACGGGTAAGATACACAAGCAAATTTGGAAACAAATCTACGTGACTGTTAAACAATCATAACATCTTTCATAATATGTGGACCCAATAATTATTGACCAACATTTTTAATTTCATTACTGGGTTGATATCATTTTTCAATGAATTTTATTTACATGATAATATTGAAATTGAAAAAAATATTTCAAAACTATTTAAAAATACTTTTAATATTAAAAGGGATAAATCTCAAAATTATACACCAACTTTGATTTAATGTGCAACTGTATACATGAACTTTAATTTGGTGAAATTATACACGTAAAATTCTTAATTTTGATTCAAATGTATACTTGGAATTTTAATTTTAATTTAATCACATACATTTAAAGAAATGAATACACAAAATTATTTTTATACTGGATAAATATAGTTATTCATGTATGTAATATATAAACATAAAATGATGTTATATCAATAATTGTGTTAATAATTTACAAGAATTTGATCAAATCCAAATTTCATGTATGAAGTTGCACAAAACCAAAGTTCATGTATACAATTACACATTAAACCATAGTTAATGTATAGTTTTGGGATATATCCATATTTAAGGAGGGGAGCACTAAATGTAATCTCCCCAACTCGGCCTGGACGGTAGACCTGAACTGAAGAGATCACACTTGCCATTGACATGGCTCGGTTTTTAACAAAAATATTTTTTTTTTCCATTTTAAACCCGTTTTATACAAGAAAATACCTCATTCTGATCACTTTAAAACTAACATCAATATAGCAGCAGAAGATAAATCAATAATCTTTTTTAAAATAAATTAACTCGTTTTTATCTCATACTAATAGTATCATCTTAAATCCTTAACAACAATGTAAATTAAATATCCATCCATCTACTTATGTGTCTTTTCATAATAATTAATGTCATGTACCCTAAATGTTAGAAATAAAGATATTATCCCACATATCTCGTGCACACAAACTTTCTCTAGTATACTTCTAGAAAGCTTCTACAAACTTTTTGATACGTTCAACCTGAGTACGTCTTTCAATAGCCTGCCACCAATGATAGGCCTCCTCCCTTAATAAGGACACTATACCCTTTAATTTTTGCTATGGGGTATATTCTAGATCCTCCAAGATCTTTTCAGTTGTCTCCAGCTACTACTCAGTTGTAGTAGGAGTTGTACCAGAAATACCTTTGAACATTTCAGCACCATTCGACCGGAGCCTCTCCATTATGGTTTCGTGGCTCTCTAATCCACCTCGAGCAGCAGTAACCCGTTTTAAAACCCTCAGTATTGCCTGAGTTACAGAATCATTGCCATTTTTCCAGTCGTTTTCCATGCCTCCACCTAAACTAGCAGTGGAGTTCTCAACATAATCATCCTCATAAATAGGGTCCCCACATTGAACAGTGGGTGATTCTACAGGTGCAATCCTACGAGGTCTATCCCTACCACGTTTGTCTTGGGTACTCATTCTAGATGCGAGTGTTTAGGTAATCTAAAGTTATCTACAATTTTTTATACAAATGTTCACGCATATTAGTTTGGATTATAACCAGGATTCAAGAGTTTCAGTTTATATATAGTTTTATTCAAAAATTCATACTTTAACTAAATTATATCTATAGTTTAAGAATTTAATTTAGTTCACTATAAATAATCAAAATCTCATCCATTCATTCATTCATTCCTCATAAATAATTTAAATTTTCAATTTATTTATTTATCATAATCAAACACCAAATAAACTATTACGGAACCGACACCGGCATCTCAAGCTTATCTTCCTGCAATAAAAAAGTTAGCTTAAAAAATTCTCGTGATACGATCTTTCCCAAAATACCCATTATATATATGTATGCATGCATGCAACTTCTCTATTATGGTCCGAGTTATAGAAAACCTGACTCTGATACCACTAAATGTAACTTTCCTGACCCGACCTAGACAGTAGACCTGAGCCGAAGAGATCACATTCGCCATCAAGGTGGCTCAGTTTTTAACAAAAAAACATTTAAACATGTTTTATACAAGGAAATACCTCATTATGATCACTTTAAAACTAACATCAATATAGCAGCGAAAGATAAATCAATAATCTTTTTTAAAATAAATCAACTCGTTTTTATCACATATTAATAATATCATCTTAAATCCTTAACAACAATGTAAATTAAATATCTGTCCATCTACTTATATGTCTTTTCATAATAATCAATGTCATGTACCCTAAATGTTTGAAATAAAGATATTATCTCATACCATAGTTCATAATAATAAGTGATAATCATGATAGTAATAAAAATAATGATAAATATTATAATTCGTAGTGAAAACAAGTCGAGATCCTTCGCATGTCGAGTTTGCATCCTAGTCTGTTGGGTTATCTAAAAAGATGGAAAATAAGAGGAGTGAGTATAAGGACTAAATCGCGTATAGGATAAAAGTTGAATTATAGATTAAAATCAATTGAGGGGTTAAAGTAGTAACTATACAATTACATAATGTGGTGGACGACATGTGTTATATATATATATATATGTTATAATATTAAGTAATTGAAAAACTAAATGAATGTATATATGTATTAAATAATAATATTAAAGTATAATAAGTGAAAAAAAAGTGAAAATGGATGAAACAAAGCATGCAAATTAAATAGAAAATAAAAGAAAGAAGAGAAGAAGAGAAAGACGCACAGCTAAGATTCAAGCTCAATTGGTTAGTGCAATTTAGTCACTTTTCTTGTAATTTTTACGTTATTTAGGGCTAGCCGACCCGTGTTGTAATTTTTGGTATTGCTTAGAATTTTGGATATTAATATTGTTGAATATTTCAAATACTAGGGATTAAATTGATAGATTTCAATGTATAAAGTGAAAAATGATTAAATAGTGAAGTTAATTTTTGATTTTGAGTAAAGGATTAAATTGTGAAAATTTTGAAATTTAGGGGTATAATTAAAAATAAGGAGCTAAATTTAAATTAAAATGAAATGAGTATAAAAATATAGAATCTAATGTGAAGATTAAAAATTAGTCTCGATTTAAGGACTAAATTGGAATTTAAGCAAATATTGAGTAAAAATTGAAATATTCAAGGTGGAATTGAATTGTGTTGTAATGATGTATTTTAATTGTTTTAATTTCGTAGCTAACGTCGTATTGGAATCTTTGACTAAAAAGAGAAAGGATAAAATGGACATCGAATAGCTTGGAATCCACGGTTTGTGTTTCTATAATCCAAACTAAGTTGTAAATTATTGCATTTTGATTTATTGCATATGGTAAACATTGGAGGTGAGAACTATTGTGCTTTACAATTGAATTGGATTCATAGTCAATTGAAATGGATTGATTTGGTATGTTATGAATTTATTGAATTTATAAAGATTGAATTGAATGTATGTGCATATGCGATAATGTAATTATATGAAAATTTACATTGGATATATTTGAAAGTGAAATGGAACCCTATTAACTATTTCGGGTTAAGTCGAATATAGATGGCATGCCATAGGATAGGAAGAGTTTAGAGATTTCTTCGACTTCGAGTCGATGAGGCACTGGGTGTCAATTTATATAGCGTTAGGCGTAGTTATTACTTCGGATTTATTCGATGAGGCACTGAGTTCCAAATTGGTGTGTTGGTCGGATCCGTGTATCTGTCTGAGATCGAGTTGGGTTAATAGGGGTAATTAAATAATAAAGTTATATAATTGATATTGAAATGTCATGGTTTGTGAAATAGAAATGAAATAGTAGATTGAAAAATGAAAAATGAAAAATGTTGTGATTAAATGAAATGCTAGCAATAAAGATATTATCCCTCATATCTCGTGCACACAAACTTTCTCTAGTATGCTTCTAAAAAGCTTCCACAAACTTTTTGATACGTTCAACCTGAGTACCTCTTTCAATAGCCTGCCACCAATGATAGGCCTCCTCCCTTAATAAGGACATTGTTCCCTTTAATTTTTGCTATGGGGTATATTCTAGATCCTCCAAGATCTTTTCAGTTGTCGCCAGCTACTACTCAGCTGTAGTAAGAGTTGTACCAGAAATACCCTTGAACATTTCAGCACCATTTGACCGGAGCCTCTCCATTATGGTTTCGTGGCTATCCAATCCACCTCAGGCAGCAGTAACCCGTTTTAAACCCTCAGTATTGCCTGAGTTACAAAATCATTGCCATTTTTCCAGTCGTTTTCCATGCCTCCACCTACACTAGCAGTGGAGTTCTCAACATAATCATCCTCATAAATAGGGTCCCCACCTTGAACAATGGGTGATTCTACAAGTGCAATCCTACGAGGTCTATCCTTACCACGTTTGTTTTGGGTACTCATTCTAGATGCGAGTGTTTAGGTAATCTAAAGTTATCTACAATTTTTTATACAAAGGTTCACGCATATTATAGAATTTTTCGAGCTTTTTTTTTGCCCAAACCCTCTCGAATTTTGGGTGGACCTTCAAGCTTAGACGGGTAACTCGGCCCATGGACAAGTCTACTATAACATCAATCCTTATCTCATAATGTTCTCTTTTATAAGTTTTCAAAAAAAAAAAAATAAAACCCATACATAACAATTAATGTTAAAATTTCAGATTTCCACATTTCAATTCTTAAATTTTGAACATTTAGAAAGTTTTCAATTTAGTTATTTTAATCTAAAACATTTTAATTTAAGTACAACTTTCCAATATATCATATTCTCATAGTCTTATTATAAAAATCTAAAATTTAATCTCTCTATTTAAATCCTTAATTTTAGAATTTTAGCCAAATTTACAATTTACTCCTTACTTCAATTTTTATTAAATTAATCACTTTAACAAATAATTTTTCAATTTACTCATCCAAATAATAATCAAAATAAATATTCACAACTTTCAGCATCACAAATGCACAATTTATCATTCACACTAATAAATTTGGCATTACAAATTTTCATAGTTAAACCACTCACACTTGCTTTCTTTTAGTTATTCGCTTAAAATCATTCATCAATTATTCCTAAAATTATTCACCATTCTCTGCATACATAAACATAATATTTTCTTTATTTAGAACACGAAAAATAATTATACAAAATTAATTCTTACAATATCTCATCAATTTAAACACTCAAATAAATGTAACATAATAATTAAAACCACTTAGCTTAATTTCTTAACTAATTTCTTCACATACCCATTCTTTCTCACACTTCCATCTTCGTCTTCAAGCCTTGACACCTTGATTTCCTAACTTCTCTTAACTTCCTTCACTTTCAACTCCAATTTCTTACTTCCAAAACGATAATCGAACTCTCTAGGATCTCTACTTCACTTTTCATTTTTGGTGATTATAGAAATTTTCATGAATTTTGGATGAAAATAGTAAATTTAATAGAAAATGACTAAATTACATAAAGTGCATAATTTTGTTCTTCTCCCTTTCATGGACGTTGAGAGCTTTTTGAAAGTATGAAGAATTTTATTCATACTTCCTTTATAATTATCATATATATATTAAAATAATAAAATATTATTTAAAATAATAATTAAATAATAAAATATCGCCAACATCATAATTATAATCTAAGGGTCTATATCCCTTTTCTTAATCTTCAAGTAAATCCAATGGCCTTGATTCATACATACACTCAAGGGTATTGTAGTAAAATTTTCAAAATTATCTTTCTTCCAAATGGATCATTTTGCTCTTGAAACTTTTTTATATTTACATTTTTGTTATTCACACTTTGGAAAAATGACAACTTTAGTCGCTAAATTTTTTCTATTTTTCACTTTGAACCTTTAAATTTTTAGTATTTACAATTTAGCCCCATTACTCTTCAATTTTTTTTTATAATTTAGTCCTTACTTCAGATCATTATCTCACAACATATTTCTTGTTTTAACTTCCTTCAATATCCAAAACTCTTTTCTACTAACACTGATAATTCACATTTTATTTACTCTAAGAAATCTTAACACTTATATTCCCGAGTTTACTCTTCTTACTACTAAGGGAACTTTAAAGATGTTACATTCCCCGCCCCAACATGCTCTACTTCAATTTAATTTTTGTACTTATCTTTAATCTTTTAAATCTTTTTAGAGTCGAGTAAACATCTAAGCATAATTATTTAAAAAATTATTTAAACATAAAATATATGATTTTTTTTCTATAATACTTTGTTACATTTTTACCTTATATATACAAAGAAAAAAATAATTTTATATAGAACTATACAAAACAAAAAAAGTAGCTATTATAGCTACTCCATACGCACTAGAGGTGTACATGGGCCGGGCCGGGCCGGGCCCAACTAAAAATCTAGGCCCGTTTTGTAAGCCCGGGCCCGGCCCGGCCCAAAATATGGGCCTAAAAAATTGTCCAAGCCCGGCTCGACATGAAATCGATAAACCCGAGCCCGACCCGACCCGGCCCGTATTATTTTTTTATTTTATTAAATAAAAAATAAAAAATAATGAATCAAATACATTTAAAAAAAATAGATGCTTATTTTCTACTTTGAATCTCATAATGATACTATTCTACCATTTAATTTTCTACTTTACGAAAATAGATGCCTAATTTGTTTAGCTTAATTTATTAATAATTTTTTCATGTTCTCAAAATTTTAATTTTAAAAAAATTAAATATGGAATAAGATAAACACACGTTCCTAATTTGGTAACAAAAATCAAATGACATTTCAACTTTTGCAAGTAACTTAAAACACATGCTTGTCACTTGGAAACTTAAGATATGGAGCCTTCAACTTAAATATTAATGATTAATATATAAAAAAGTAGTAAATAGTTTTTTTTTTTTTTTTTAAGTCTTGATATTCAATCAATATATTATAGGATCTCAAAAATCATATCGAAATAATATTAAAAATGACAATAGAACAGTAAGAAGTAATTATATTAAAATTGAAACAACTTATTTGAACTAAAATAATAACCAAATTAATAATAAAATAAAAGTTCTACAATATCTAAATAATATTAAATACAACAACAAAATAATAAAATATCATAAAACAAAGATCAAAACAAAATTTCAAAACAGCCCAAAAAAGCCCCAAAACAAAGATCAAATAGCATCAAACAAAGAACTAACAAAGAATTAACAAAGAACTAATAGCACCCAAACAGTGGCAAAAACAGCATAAGAACAGCAGAAAAACAGCATCACCAACAATCCAAAAAAACAAATAATAATACTAAAGTTAAAATTTTATTAATAAAAAAAAATAATACTAAAATATTTTGGGCCGGGCCCGGGCCAAAAAATCATGCCCTAGGCTACGGGCCTCATTTTTTTGCCCAAACCCATTTTTCGGGCCTATATTTTTGCCCAAACACTCCCACATTTCGGGCGGGCCTTCGGGCCGGGCCGCCATGTACACCTCTAATACCCACTGTCCAAAATAAAAAATTCACCCTGGCCCACTCTATCCACAATTTTTTTTTAATCTACTTTATTCTAAGCAATCAGGTTCAAATTTTGTCATCTCCAAATAATCATAAATCTCTTACCCAACCTAGAAAAATAAATAGAGAATTAAAAAAAAAATACTATAATAGCTTACCAAACCCCAAATCGTGTTACATTGAAACCATCATTTCCTATAGGGTTATTTTTTTATTTTTTTTATTTTTATCTTACAACCAGTAAATTGTGCAACTCAACATAGCACCATACACTCAGATAAACACCAAAATGAAGAAATCAAAGGTTAAAAAAAAAAGGGAACAATAGAAGATCACACAAATCGGTTAAATGGCTTTCTTCCAACCGTAGCAGGCATTGAAACGGTTGAATCCACACTCAAATTACCTATAGATTGAAGCGATTGGTTCTTATCTAAACCCTTTTGAGAGCTTGAATCCTTGCCTGAAAACAAAGACCCTTTGCTCCACCTGAATGATCCTATCCCTTGTGTCAAAGGGAATGAAAGCCGCCTCTTCGTTGACTCGCTTCCTGGAGTCCCCATGAACATCTCCTTCAGATTGCTGTTGGCTCTTGCTTTGGCTTTCGCTGAAACTGTTGGTGTCATGTAATTTGGAACTGAAAATGGTGGGCAGCTAGTAAGGCTGTCATCATCCTTCAAGGGTAAGTCGAATGGCGAATCCGCTCCACTAGCTCTCGGTCTTGAATATTTTGACAATCCTGAGCTGCTTCCTTGTAGGATTCTACTAGGTGGAGTTTGCATAGGTCGTGTAGTTGATCTTGTAGATTTTGGTGTCGGAGTGTCCATATTGTCAAACATAAATTGATGTTGCTTGCTGCTCAATGGCGGTTTTGGACTAGGCTTCAATTCGGAATTTGGCCTTGGTGGTGTAAGCTGGAAATTCTTAATGCCTTGGCTTTCAGGAGTGTTGCTAGAAGATAGCTGACGTTCTAACCAGTTCCACCACCATGGAAATCCACGAGTGCGAATGTCTGCGTGAACTGGTTTTGGAGTAGTTTTCCATAGCTGTATGGAGAAAGGTAAATCAACGGTAGTTAGGCTTATACAAGTCAAACTAAATGGAGATGAATGCTAAGGTTTGATTAGATTTGACATTCAACCATATCAATGTTGGACGTAAAATATTCAGAAGCCAAGTCTCACTTCAGATGATCATTCGAGATCGCTTCATCAGTTTAATTCCCATAGGAAATGATACACCAATACAACAGAAAAACTAGAATGCTTAACCAACAGAGGGGTCCATTGAAGGACAAAGTATTGTTTCAACTAGCAGCTTTAGGCAAAAAGATATGCTGAAAATATGAGTTTATAGACTAACCATCCAGCATGATCCAACTGACACTGGATTTGGGGTAGTAAAAATACCTGGTGGGAATATGCATAGGCCATGGCTCTTTCTCTCTTGATGATTGCCTCTACCTTCCTCTGCATTCTTGCCTCGATTTCTTCTTTTGGTAGCACACTATCATCCCATTCTTCATTGCCTGCCTCGGACTGATCCAATGCTCAACTAAGTTACTCATTTTAACAGGAATATAAAGAGTAAATATGTACGAAACAGGCATGAATTATCTCCAAGTTTCACCAAGTTCCCTAAGATCTTATGAGACCAGAAAGAAGAGTATATGCAACCAGAAGTGAAACAAATGAAAACTTACTGCCTGACTGAAGGCCAATTTACCCAAGGTACTCTCCACTTCTTTATCATTCTTAAAATGAACCTCTTGTCGTGCTTGGTTTTCTAACATCTGGATCCGGCGTGACTGAATCTGAGACTGTATTCGCACCAAAAGCTGCATACGTTTCATTGCAGTTGAAGTTTGACGTTTCACGTTTTGACCTCTAACAACTCCTTGAAGCCTCACAAGGCCTTTCCAAGCTCGAAAACTTCTCCTCGCCTGTATTATGAGTTCCAAGATAATTAATCTGGGAATCAAATATTGATGCAAGACAAATCAATGCAAAGGACTCTACTGTGTATCATCATACAACATGATACCACCAACAACTAAGAGCAATGTGATTAACTGTTTTCCCAAGGAAAGTTCAGCCATTACTGAGCCCATTAGAAAGTTGTTCATAGCAAATGGCTTTTAACCTTTCTACCTATAAAGGTTTTAAGGGGAATTATGTTCATTTATAATATGTGAATATCAGCTGGTGGAAAGTGGAGGGGAAAGTGATTAAATATAGACCAGACTTGCACAAACAATAATATCCCACATCAGTACTTGTCATAAGTCCTTAAAATATGAAATCTTTAACAGATTAATTCTGCTGTACTATTTTTCAGTTTATGGCCATATAATTTGTCATTGTTCGTCTTTTCAAAACCTGTTGCCTCCATGAAATTTGCACTTTGAAATCTTTTGTTAATAAGAAAAGTGAAAGATTTACCATATAACCTCTATAGGCTGCTTGAATTTTTGTAGCAGAAGCATGATGATTCCTTAAAGTTGGTTCTGGTCGAGGACGGACGACCTTTGGTGGAGCAGCTCTTGGAGAAGCAGCTCGTGGAGGGGAAACGGTTCTTGGAGAAGCAGCCCTCGGGGAAGCAATCCTAGGAGAGGCAATCCTCTGTGAAGGAACTCTTGGAGAAGCATCTTTATGAGGCACAAAAGGTGGTGTCGTTGGCTGCTCTGGAGGTGTTGGAGGCCTGAATACTAGTTTATGCTCTCTTTCAGCCTCCCCAAGAATTTTCTCAATACTGCTGGGCTCTCTAAAGAGGGGAATAAAGGAATTGGTTTCTCCATGCCTTAATTTTCCTAGGCCTTTCTTCTTCTTTTCTTTACCACTTCGTTTATCCGATTCCTGAGGGATTTAACCATAGAAAAACAGAAGGCGTCTTCTCAATAACATTTAGGTAGAAAAAAGCTCATACTTTACAAGAACTAAATTCAGAGTGCTTCTTTCGATGCATGAGATACATTTGATCTATGAAACACACACATTGACTTCAAGAGCTGACTATGAACAAAAATGTCTTCAATCAGAAATTTCACTCTCCAAAGGCAACTAATTCTACCCATTTCTATTTTGACATCTTTCCAAATCCGGGTTCTTTTGTTTACCTAGTCAGCAATCACAACTATCTGCTGGATGTTTGAACCTTATACACAAAATGTAAGTTTTTCTCTAACAAAAATATAAGATAGACAATGAAATTAAACAATAAAAAACATCTACAATTAGTACGTTCTTTTCATATAGTTAATCAAAACCATAGACAAAGTAGCGAAGTCCATATGCACCTAGTTAAAAATACGAACTTACATTACTTAGCTTTTCCTTGGAGTGTGGTATGAAAACCCTTTTAATTGCAGAAAACCAACTTCCTTTCTTTCCCATACTGCCAGCATTACTTTGTTGGTCTAAGCATGTGAAGAAACAGAATAACCAAAAAAAGCCAGCAAATCCACTCGTGCAAGGGCCAAAACGACGGTCCTATCTGGAGTCGTACAGAGATGCATAAGATCTAATGTAATTACAGTGCTATACAGCATAGTGTCTATCATGAAAGATAAGGATGAAAAACAATGCATTAAATTCTAAAATTCAAGTTTTCAACCATGAAATCTGATTAAACTGCTTGATAAGCGTTATGGCTTGGAAACTTTTCAGGCTTTTCATGATGCAAAAGTTCTTAAATAAAGAACAAATGTTACGACATGGAAACTTTCGTAAACACAATAATAAGTAAATTAGCTTGATTATTCATAAGGATAAGGTCCCAAAACTACTCATTAAAAGAGAATTAAAACTACTCACAAAGGAGGCTATAGGCCTGAAACTAAGGTCATCCACCACCATGAATGAATCAAACAAAAGGCAAAATGAAAAGAACAGATGACACGAGAAGAAACAGGGGAATTTTGGTATGGTGATTCAGCATTCGGTGTAAGTTGAACGAAAAACAGCCTCCAGATTCTCACAGGATATAACTAAATTGGGTTCAACCCACAAGTTTGTTTCTTATGGTTCCAAGTTAAGCTCAAAACATTTCAGTCCAAGTATAGAAACCCTTGCAGACATATACAAGCAGGCATAAAAGTCCATTTGTTTTGTTAATCACCCATGAATGATAATTGTCACTTTTTATATAATTAAAATGATAGTACAGAAATCCTTGACAATCAGCATAAACTTCCTCTCCGCAGAAATTTTTCCTTCTGGGAAGCTTGAGTTCTCATACTAGAAAACCCCCAAAAAAAGTTCACAATAAATACTCAAAATGCTAGAGATTTTTTATTTTCAGAAACTCCTGGTTTTGAGAACATATAATACTTGCCATGGAGAGGGGGGGGGGGGGTCTGTGTTGTTTAAAGCTTAAAAGACAACAATTAATTCTCCAACAAAACTTCTGACACTCGTACAGAAAAGATCTAAAGACGGGAAAATTTTAATACTAAAAGTTTACTACCTTAAAGAAAAGCTCACTTTTTGAAAATTATAGTTTTCTACTCCTTCCCCAAGAACATAATTAACACAGAGCCAAAAGAAAAAAGATTACCTTTGATCATGAACAACATAATTGACAAAAACCCAAAACTTTATATATACAAAAATGCTAAAAAGAAAACTAAAACATACGTGTAATGTACCTTTAAGAGAGAGCTTCAAACTTCCAAATTCTGCAAGAAACCTTCAAAAAGCTAACTTATGAGAAGCTAGAAAAAGAAGAACAGCAGCAAACAGCCATATCTAGCCTCCTCCATCTATCCCATACAACATTGTTTTTTCAAATAATCTTTTTCTTGGTCCTAGCCTTTTTATCTAACACATGGGGGAGAGTTTCTATTTTGTTTCTTTCTACTCACTATTGTAATGTTTCTTACCTTTCGAAACACAAATTCTTTAACCTTTTTTGTTTCCCGTGGGTGGGTATGAAATTGTCTAACTTTTTCATTTTTTTTTTCTTTTGCCACCTTTTTTTAACTTTTGGTGGATGTGTACATGTTTTTAAAAGAAAGAAATCATCAAAGGGGTTGCTGCAGTTGATGATGATGAACAGATTCATATCAGAAAACGAGTATAAGAAAGGGAAGGGTTGAGAGAAAAAGGGTTGCCCACTTTTTCACTCAATGTGCCAAACTTCAACCACCTTTACTTGAATAGGAAGACTATTTGGACAGCAACCATGCCCACTCACTGATTTAAAAACGGTTAGGTTTGGTACTCTTTCAATTCTTTTTTTTCTTAACCATTAATGTTGTAAATATAAGTTTTATATTAAAATGTATTTCACATACCAGACATGCTTCAAGTGTGAACTATCTGTCTGGTCTGATAGGTTTGACCTGCAAGGAGAAACACGAAGATTTTTTGAGTTTCTGTCTGAGATTCGCTACCATGGACACCTCCGCTTGGCCGAGTCTCAAGCCTTGGAGATAATGGTCAAATGATAAATGCCATTTTATCTTACCAATATTCTTTTAAGTCCCTTTTCTACTCATACCCACCTCATTTATTGACCTGGTTTCTATTTTATCACTACTTGGATTTTCTTTTAAGCTCAAACAGAAAGTAATAAAGAATGTTTTCTTCTGATTAATGAATCTTATTTTTGGATATTATTTAATTTTCTAGATTTTATGAAAAACAAAATTTATTTGGGTAATAATAATGATCCATGCCTACTGTAAAGGAAACTTGGCAGTCCACCACTATCTCAAGTTACCTTAGTCTTAGGTAAAGTGATATTAATAATATTATCAATGGCATTGGCAACGTGCAATAGACGAGGAGCGTGTTCAACACTTGCTATTTATTGCAGTGGAGCTACAAATAGTAAACCTACTCAAGCATTAACTTTTGTCTTGTAATAAAATGAATGAACTGATAATGTGGGGGGTGATCCTCATACAGGAGGATGTGGGACCACAGACACCCAAGTTTGGAAGCAGGAAAAAAATTTAAAGAGTTTGAAATTAAATTATAATTATAATTATAATATTTATATTTTTATAACTTTTAAAGGATTAAAGTAAAAAAGAATTTATTTTTAGAGTTAATTTAAATTTTTATAAATTTTAAAAGAATTTAAATGAAAAATTTTGTATTTGGGACATGTGATCTCAGCCATTAGATCAGCATAAGGATCTGTAAAGACTATGATTGATCTCTGCAAAGTTTGTTGCGGTAAAAGAAAAAAGAATGAACGCATCATTAGTCAGCGCGTGCGTGTTGAGTTGCAAAACAACTAATGGGGTGCTATTTTGAGATCAGAGGTTGAAATCCATATGATAAGAGAGAATGAAAATACAATTATTTCTCCTTGATTTATAAAATTAGAGAAGGGAAAGTGGTTGTTGCAGGAAAGCAGTGTGGTGCATAGCTCACCAAGATTGGTAAGTGTGATAAAGATGAAATAACTACTATCCTTTATTTATAAGTTCAGCATTTGGTTTTTTGTTTACACTTTAGAATGCCGTCTAAGCAACTTGATTGTACGGCTTTTGTCACTTGTTTGATTTACCACTCCAATTTTCATTTTTTCTATTTTTTTTAATAACCATGTGTTGAATACTTTATTTATTTATGGGATAAATCATTCTTTTCAATTTTCGCAACTCTTCTCATAATAGGGTTTAAAATTTATTTATTCAAGTTAAACTTTGAACTTGATGATTGTTTTACATTGGACCTCAACTTTTTTTTGTTCAAGTTTAATCCTGAACTTGATATTTGTTCCTACATTGGCACTTAAACTTTTTTTTTAATCCAAGTTAGTCTTTAATAGTTCTCTGAGAATCCTAAAGTTCAGGTTTTAATGTAGAAAGAATTGTTAAGTTTAAGAATTAACTTAAACAAAAAAAAAAAAACAATTCAAACCCCAATATGGAAATAGTTGCCTAGTTCAGACCCCAATATTTGAACAATTATCAAATTCAAGAATTAACTTTGAGACACACAACAAAAATTGAAGTTCCAATTAAGAATAATTACTAAGTTTAGACCCAAATAATGATTTAACCCTTTATTTATTTATTTATTTTTCTTTTAGGACTATATTATCCTTTAAAATCTTACCTCTATTCTTTATTTACTCTACATTCTCTTTTTTCGTTGAGTATTTTTTTTACTGAATCTTCCTCTTTTTTATCTGGTAATTCTATTTTTTTTTAACATCAACATTCAAATTGAAACATTCATATAATTTATTCCAAGCATTTTTTAGGTATATTCAAAATCATTTAAAATTTAATGTCATTTAAAATAAAATGAAGTGTTTAAGAGTAACGATAAATAGAGTTGACAAAATAGATTCGAGCCCGAAAATTTGTTTGTGTCAATCCGAGCTCATAAATATCTAAATTTGAGAAAATTTAACCCCATAATTATCCAAGCTCAAGAAATTCAAACCCTAAAAAATTTGTGTCCAATAAAAATTCGAGCCCAATAAAGCTCAAGCTTGAAGAATCCGATCCTGAAAAAGTCTAAGCCTAAAGCCGACCCGAGCTTGAGCTCAAACTTGAAACCAATTAGAGCTAAAGCCCGAGATAGATCTAATCTAAAATCTGAAAAGTTCCAAATTTATAACGAAACAATCATCAATAATTAGGTTAAAATATACCATAAGTCATTGTACTTTTCACAAATTTAGAATTTAGTTCTTATACTTTTATTTCCAAAATTTTAGTCTATTTACTTTTCAGATTTTTGAAAATCAAGTCATATTGTTAATACTATTATTTTTTTGTTAAATTTATTAATGCGACATTAATAATTAGGTTAAAAGATGTCACATCAACATACTTGTCCAAGTGGCATGCCATGTGTTAACTTCTCATTGATTTTGCCACTCGCGTGAGCATCTGTTAATAATCAAACCAGTCAATAATGGTTTTCATTATCGACAAAGCCTAGTTGAATTAAGGGCTCAATTGGGTACATTCTTTTAAGAGCTTAATTGATTTTCTTTTATTTTTTTACTAAAGGCATTTTTTACCCTTAAGCCTAAATATAATAAATATTTTTCAATATTCAAATTTTAATAATAAAATAAAAATTATTCAAATACCAATTTAGTAATATAATAAATAATAAAAATTATTCTTACCAATTTAAAAGTTTTTCTAAACTTGTACCTTATATATATTAGATAATAATTCAAATAAATAAAATTTAAATACATATCATACAAATAAACCAAAAAAAAATCATAAAAGTTGATATGCATATTATAGAATAATATTAATTATGTTTATAAAATTCTTATATATTATATAATCATATACATAGCTTATAATAAACATTTTTTAGTTATGTTATATACAATATTTCTATTTAAATAAAATATCTATATAAAATTTATGTTTTATATGAAGTAAATTTGTTTTGTAACACCCTATACCCAACTCAATTGTCAGATTCGGGTACTAAATGTCACAATTTAATCATTACATAACAACATATTTCCAATTTATTTAATTCTATGCTAGACTCAATGCTACGTCCACATACAAATTTGACTCAATCAGTTAACTAACCAAAGCATTTTCATAAATGAACATCGTATGAAATCTCTTATTATACGATTAACTAAGTAGAAAAATGTTCTTTACAACATACCCATCTACTGAATATACCTATATATGTAATTTTAACAAGTTGGATTTTGCTTAATTACATATTCAATCCCAGAGGCGTAGCCTCTAAGGGCACCTCTCTATATGCATGATATTGCTTCAAAGAAACCCACTTAGATTTTGCGAGGTCTATTGGTCCCTTCTCATAGTTTCCATAATAGCCTTCGATCTTGCATTCAAGGCAAACCACTCATAAGTTCGAATTTTGCAATGCCATATTCGTAATCTATCCGGTCCTCCATCACCGTTAATCGAAACATACTTGAGGGAAGTTGGTTTTTTTCATGTGGCCTGTTTAGGTGGAGGGTGTAAATTGGACTCAAAACTCATAAGTGCGTTGGTTGAGAGGTGGAGACCAAAGACGCACACATTCCATCTTCCATGCAGTGAGGGCATGCAGTTACAGTTGGGGTTACCCGTGACGAATCGGTAGTTACCGAGTCTGTTCAATCTGTTAATTGGGGGGATCGTCTGTTACGAACTTTTGGGTGTGGTACCGAAGATGATTACTGGAGGTCGAATCGAAATGGCCTCATTATGAAATAATTTCGTGGAACTGGCTGATGATTCTACTAAAGAGAGAACAGCACGATACGCTCGGGCGTACATCCTTCAAATTATCGGGGGTATTCTAATACCTAATAAGTCATGAAACCTTGTACATCTAAGGTGATTGTTGAAACTCATCGATTTTAAATAGGCTGGAGAACTTAGTTGGGGGTCCACAGTGTTGCCGATATTGTACCAGGAGATGTGTCGGGCGATGAAATAAGAAAAAATCAAAATTGGTGATCGCCTTTTACTACTACAATCATGGGCTCAGTACTATCTTCCACTTTTACGTCCTCAAGTGGACTACCCGTATACATTTCCACTCATAACAAGGTAAAATTCAGTATGTATTACCATTATCAAATTGATTTAAAATAAAATTATTATGCTAATAAGTTATTTAATTAGGTGGAACCATGCCCCAAATTACGTGGGATTACTTATCGAGTTTGAAGATATATAGCTTCTATTGGACCAGCGATCGAAAGCAAATGTATGTATTTTTTTAATTTTGAACTATATACAAATAAGGTAGTCGATTTAGTATTTAGTAGTATATATATAACTAATGTTTTTATCACATTCATATAGTTTCAATGGACAGCATATGAGGACCCAGTAATTCGAGCAGTAATTCTTGAGCAATTCTTTGTGAATCCCAATGCTTAGCACGTTAAGGTCCAATTGGTAGTATAATCTACCATCGAGATGCATGAGGTGGATAAAGTGTTGCGACAGTTCAGATTCTGGCAATCGATTCCCGTGGCACCTCAAGAGCTTGATGATCTGCATCGTATCACCTTACGGCGACCGAATACTAATTGGTTGGTATTCCACTCGTAATCCATCGAGATGTGGAATAATCGGTATGATTTTTACTTACTCACGAAGCAATTCTCGTTCTGGAGTTAACATGCGATCTAGATTACATGACATGGTTTAGAATCCATGGCAAGCCATATTTGTTTACCAAAGAGGATAAGCATCGGTGTCTTTATACGAGTAGGCTACGACAGGCCCCTTTAAATCCAAAGAGTGGCGAGATGGGCCCATCATCAACTCCGACAGCATCAGTATCGCCACTCTCACCACATCCCTTTCATTGTGTATTGTCTTATTCTGGTCATTATCCTAACTCTTTTATTTTCACACAAGCATAAAATATTGCACCACATTTTTCTATTTCTAATCCGGTGAAATTTTTAATCGTCCATAAGTCCGTCTTCTTCTTAACAAAAGCCATGATTTTTCATGAGTAATTGCAATCTCGGACTGCACATTTCCCTTCAAACTTCTCAGATTTGGATTTAACCACGTGTAAGTTGACCCTGTTATTGATGATGTATTGCTTCAATGCTGCGAGAAAACCATCTATACTGGAATACTCCCTACCCATTTCCAAATCACCCGAATCCAATGATGCACTTCTATGGTCAAGCCTCCTGTGTGGCATGTAACAGCCCGATTTTGAGCCTAGTCGGAATAGTGGTTTCGGGACCACAAATCCGATGAGAAAAAAAAATTAATATTCTTATATTTTTATGATCTACAATTTTATGAAATGATTTCATAAAAATTTCGTTCGAAAATTTTGGTGTTTGAGCACTCAATTTAGTCAAAAGGACTAAATTGTAAAAAGTGCAAAGCTTGAGTTCTAGAAGCTAGAGGTATCTAATTGCTATGAAATTTTAAATTGGAGGTCCTTAAAAGGTAACTAGACCATTGGTTAACTTGCTGGAAAAAAAATGGACATCAAATAGGTGAAATAGAATATTTTTAAGTTAAGGGCATTTTGGTCATTTGGTGATTAAAATGAGTTAAAAACAAAATTAAAAGCCAATTTTTGCTCATCTTCTTCAAGTAGGCCGAATTTTTCAAGGAAACACCATATCTAGGGTTTATTCAACTTCTCAAGCTCATAGTAAGTGCATCCAAGCCCCGTTTTTAATGTTCTTTACGTTTTTGGAGTCCCGGTAACTTGATTTAGCTTATTCTTTTAATAATTCATGCTAGGGTTCATATTTGGAAAAATACCCATAGGTGAAATGTGTTTATTTTGATGTTTTATGATAGAATATGAAGTCTGAAATTATGTTAAACAACTTTTGCTAAGTGATTTTAAGGGAAAACGAGTAAAACGGCTTAATCGGTAAAAATACCTAATGTTCATAAGTACAAGTTAGAGTGAGAATTTGATGTTGCCATAGAAGGGAAAAATGATCAGCATGCCATAAAACATAAGAATAAGGGATAAAGTTTAATTTTCGAGCTTTGGGCAAATGTGTAAATATGTAAAAGTTTAGGGGCAAAATTGTAATTTTGCTAAAGTTAATAATTAAGGACTGTTTTGATGAATGTGAGTATTAAATAAGCTAAATTTGCTATTATAGATCAAGAAGAATGAAATCCAGAGTTAGACCGAGGAAAGAAAAAGATAGAGGATTAAAACGATATAGTTGATCGTATTTTGTTTCGAGGTAAGTTTGCAGTAAATAAATGAAATATTCTATTACTTTACATTTAATTTTGTTAAATTTCAGCATTTACATATTTATTCTGTAAATTTATTATTTAAAGACTCAATTATGAATTGACGGAGAAGCAATCTCAGAAAGTTCCGGTTGAACCTTAGGAATGTGTAGGATACAAATGTCATGACATTAGGGTTTAAGGAAATCATGTAAGACCATGTCAAGACATGGCATTGATATGTTACTATAAGGCAAAGGTTCCATGTAAGACCATGCCAAGGCATGGCATTGGTGAGTTCATAAGGCAAGGATACCACGTAAGACCATGTCAAGACATGGCAATGGTTAAGTTTCATAAGGAAAGGTACCCGCGTATCCTTAGTATTCCAAGTGGTTCAACGGGAAAATTCAAAGAATATACCAAAGTAAAGGTAAGGCAAGTCCAAGCTAAAAAGGTAAGGTAAGATAAATTTATGTTAAAAGGTAAGGCAAGTATACAAGTTTTAAGTATATTGAGTTAAAAAGCTTAAGTGATTTTGATAAGAAAAACATAAGATAATTCATTAAGAATGTTGTTATCTATTTACATGTAAACTTACTAAGCTTTATGCTTACACCCATTCTTTATTTTTTTATAGTATTACAAGCCAACTTGGGGATCGAAAGGACGTCGGAGATCGTTACACACTATCAAAGGATTATATCGGTATTTTGTGACTCGAACGTTTTAAGTTATGGCATGTATAGGGACTTAACTATCTTCTGTGTATAACCTTATGATATGGCTTAAGATTGGCTTGTAAATGTATGGTAATGATTAGCTATTAAAATGGCTAATGAAGAGTATGTTTTGGATATTATGTAATGCCTAGTTGATAATTATTAGAAAGAAATTATGTAAGTATATGCAGGGGAACAGTTTGTACAGCAGCAGTGACGTGATTTCAAAAAATCACCAAAAATAGTAGAAATGGAATTAGGTTTTGCATGAGATATAGAATTAAAGCTTATTGAGTATATTTTTATATGAAAGAAACAGCGTAGGAAAAAGAGTTGTATATTATGAGATAATTGATTTTTAGTGAAGAGAGGTCAGAACTGTCAAACTGTGTAACAGTGGAGACTTTAACTAATAAACTGTACTAATTGGCCACACCAAAAATTCTGGAAAAATTATGGTAAGAAGATATATGAGTCTAGTTTCATATAAAATTTATGGATCTTAATTTCAAGTTTTGTAACTCGAGTTATAGTCAATTTAGTGAACATGAAGCAGACGGACAGTTTCAATTTTTACGCCCAGAACTAGTAAGTTAAGTCTAGTAATGCCTCGTGCTCGACTCCGGCAACGGTCTCCGGTAAGAGGTGTTACATGACAGGTCTGTAAACTCCAACATATCTTTTGTCGAAAGATCGACATTATGCATGTAGGTCGGCAACGAGTACGACATGAATCGTGGATCTTCTTTTTTATCTTCATCACCCCCTCCACCGTCTTTAGGTTCAATTGGGACAGGCTCCGGTTCAGAAAATAATCCAACTTCTGAACCATCAAAACCAAGCTCTCAGGATGAATCCACATTGGATTCATTGTCATCTTCATTCTCCGACCCACTAACATTTTCCATGTTGGAGGTCCCCTCATCGGTGGACGTCGTAGGAAGTAAATCATCCCTTCTCGTGTATGTTTCGAAATGTCCAAAATCACATGTCGAATACCAACCATTGGAAGATGATGTCATTCCTTAGGAAGTATTCCCAGCGTCAAACATCAACCCATCGAGGTGCTTGTCTCATCCACTAACTGAGTGTCGGGTAGAGGTCGTGTATTCTGTTTTACCACCAAAACCCGATGGTTCAGTGTTTTGCCTTCCACGATTGAAATCTAAAGTTGAGACAGATGAGTGTCTTTCCATTGATGATCTTGGGATATCATAATGGGAACTTTTTAACAAAGTGGTTGTACTATTGACATTTTCAACTGTTCTCTTAGACAGGAAGAGACATTGAAGTTGCAAGTCCCTCATCTGATTTTGAAAATTCCACATATAATTCAAGAAACGGTGATCCACTTTCAAGGTGCGCCTGCACCATCACCTTTAAGCCTTGAGCAGCTTTGATATCAAATGAGTCATATCTCACAGAATCTACCGAAACACAAAATCAGTACTTAATAGACAAAACTCTCATTGTTATAGATCCGAAGATTTTTCGCCTAATTCTTTTACGAAGTTTTATCAACTTTATGTTCTGGTTAAAAGCTAGTTGCGTTGTGTTCTTCGATAAAAAAAGCATGTCATTCTCAGTGTCACGGACCTCACCATCGTAATAAATAATAGCATTAATTCGTCCACTCATTTTCAACCAATTTATCTATCAAGAGGAATTCAAAACACGCAAAATTAACACGAAAAATTAAAAAATTATGCAATAAATATAATGCTTCGTATAAATATTAACATGAAAAATCAACTTATACCTTCAACCCCAACTTCTATTCTTCTAAACTTTTTCAATTTCTATTGCTCCAACTTTTGCCATCAGAGGCTGAAATATGGGTCATTTATAGACTAAGAGAATGCATCCCACTCCTTTCTGTAAAAAGCCCTAAGAATCTTGGGATATTTTTTCAGAACCATCTCATAAAATTTATTTTCTCAGAAGTAGCAGTACTGAAAAGGGCGTCCAATTGGAAGTACTTTCAATGCTTTTGCTGACATGCATCCTGCTTGGAGCGTTTTTCCTCTACAAACCTCAACCCCCACTATTCAGGGAATTTTTCATAAACCTCATCTTGGGAATCCCGAGATAATTTTTAGAACCATCTGATCAAATTTATTTTCTCAGAAGCAGCTGTTTTGGAAAGGGTGTTTAGTTGGAAGCATTTTTAGTTCTTTTGCTGACTCTGCATCCTACTTAAAGAGTTTTTTCTCTACAAAACTCAACCCATCTCGTCAAAATTATTTCTTCAAAACCCATCCCCTCAAAACTATTTTTTCAAAACCTATCATGTACAAATTATTTTTTTCAGACCCCTTCAACCCTAAAAATAAAGAAAATCCTAAACTTAGGCACTTAAAAAATAAAACCCCTTAAACCCTAATTTCATAAACCCTAAACCATAACCATAACATTAACCCTAAATAATTAAAAATTTAAAAACCCTAATTGGGAAAACACGGGCAAAAGTGCGCCCACGTGGACGCTTTTTAAAAAAATGCTTCCACGTTAGTGTGTTTTACCTAACATCAGGGAAAAAAGTACTGAGCTGGACGCGCTTTTCTGTATTTCCCTTGAAAACGACACCAGCTTAGCACGTTTTTGTAAAAACAAACCATTCTCGACATTTTTAAAAAAAACTGGCCCATTTCTGTAAATTTTTTTTTTTAAAAAAAAAGCTTTTTTTGGTCAATTGGTCAAGGAAAAAAAAAGAAAAAAAAATATTTCCTTGGCTTTAGAAATAAAATGGTAAAATTGTTAATATGCCCTTATTTAACTTGATTAACTTTCTTTATAGTAAAGTACCACATAGTAGTATTTTAGTGGTCTACGTGTACTGCCACATCATACTTTAACTTCGTAAAACCCAGGTACTTTTTGTGACAAGAAAAGCAAAGTATATAAGGCAAATTGGACATTTAAAAACTTTAGATACCACATTAAAAATTTTGCTAAAGTATAGGAGGCAAATATTCTATTATCACTAATATAAATTATAAAACATCAAATTATTTGAATCTGTTTAAGCTCACTAGACCTAACCCTGAAAAATTTTGAGCCTAAAAATATCTGAATCCAAGAGGGTCCGAGTTTGAGAACACCCAAACTTGAAAAATCTAAATTTGAGAACATTTGGAGTCCAAGAAAGCTCAAACTGATCCCAACCAGAGATATTCGAGCCCAAAATAATCCGAATCCAAACACAACTCAATTCGAGCTTACTCGTTACCACCTTTAAAGATAAAGATGTAAAATAAAAACTTTCATAATTTAAAATTTTATATTTATTAAACAATTTAATTATATTTTGTATTTGATTTTAAGTAGTATACCACAAAATTTATAATTTAAACTCTACATTTAATTTTTAACAAATAAATTTTCAAATTTTAAACTTTTTCCGTAATAAATTTATATAGAGATGATCGAGGCTTTTTTATAGCAAGAATATAAAAAAAATAATTATATACCAAATTGGTATGTCAGCCAGATTATATATCAAAATGGTATATCCATAACAGTGGAGGGTGGTGAATAGGCGGCACCACCCTAAATTCTTATAGCCAAATTTATATATATTAATAGGACATGGCATGTAGATAGGCGACACCAAAGAAATACGGGTCAAATACGACTCGTATACCACTAAAAGCTAACCCAACCCCGTGACCTTGATAGCAAAGTGACAACCGCAGGTGAAGGCCAACTCATAGGCAGTATCAAGTTTGTAGCACCCCTAACTCGTATTCGACGCTGGAATAGGGTTACGGAGTATTACCAGACTTATAACTTATAAAACCAAACATTTCGTAAACAATTATCATTCAAAACAAAAATCATTCATAATCATTCATATGGTCCCTAATGGGAGCCTTCGAGGCCCAAAATAGACATTAAAAATGGTTCGGGACTAAATCGAGTGCTTAAGAAATTTTTAAAAAATCATGGAAAATTTCCAAAGTGTAGGGGACACACGCCCGTGTGTCCCGGCCGTGTGTCTCACATGGCCAAGGGACACGCCTGTGTCACAGGCCGTGTGGGCATTCGAAATGGGATCACATGGCCATGTCCCAACCCGTGTCTGACCCCGTGTAACTCACTGACTTGGGTCACACGGCCAGACCATATGTCCGTGTGTCAAGTCGTGTACCCTTCAAAATGGCCTCACACACCCGTGTGTCAGGCCATGTGCTATGCCGTGTGAAAACTGGAGGGTATACTGACTTGTGTTACACGACCAAGCCACACGCCCATGTGCTAGGCCATGTGAAGCTACTGACTTGGTTTCTAATGAAGTATCAAGGGACACATGGCCGTGTCACCTAGCCTTGTGTCACACACGGTTGAGACACATGCCCGTGTCCCTATCCATGTGGACAAAAATAAACTATTTTCCAAGCCATTTTCCTCATCCAAAATGATGCCAACCTAAATTCAACAATGCACAAACAACCATGGCATAAATAGGCACTTAAAGCCATCCAATATCAAGTTTACATCATGCACTATCACATATACAACATGATATCCATAAGCACAAACCAAAGATTACTTTACAACACACCAAATATGCTTTCAAAGTATACCTAAATGGTCAAACTCACTTATTAGACTTTGTGCCTAGTTCAACATGAATACCACATTCTCAAATTCAATCATTTGGTACTCAAAATACCAATACACAATTAAGGCATTCACCAAGTAACTATACATCACACACCAAAAGATCATTTATACATATTTACATAACCAAGTATATCAAAAAAAACCAAATCACATGGCTAAACACATAATCAAAATAACATGAGACATATATGCCTCATTAGCCAAACACTTATACATGTCATTTAACCCAAAATATACAAAAACTCAAAGTACCAAAATGAGAGTTTGATAGTGCGACGTGATCTCTGACAACTTCCAAAACGAGTGAGCTTCCGAACCACTAAAAACACATAAATTAAAACGGAGTAAGCAATTAAGCTTAGTAAGTTCGTATATTTAAAAATATAACTTACCACTCTATCACTATATAGGTAAATAAAGTTTAGGCATATTACAACTTAATTTGGCTCATAAGCCTAACACATATTAATCAACAAAGTTAGCCATATAATCATAAGTCGATATAATCCATTTACACAATTCACGTACATACTTGTACCAGTTCGAATCAATTCATAAACTTTCATAATAACACTTTTCCCGTTGAACCATTTGAAATAATATTGGATACTAGGGTATCTCGCACACTAAGTTCCAATACATGGTCGAAACCATCTCAATCTCATATAGATGCTCACTCTTGAGCCATCACTAGGTTGCTCACACAAGTTGACGGTCAAGACGTAACTACACGGTGCTGCTCACACAAGCTGTTGAGTAACCGCAACACATGCCAGAAAACTTAGCCACCGATAGAACGTACGAGACCAACACCCAAAACACAATAACCCTTAATGACATGTCATTTGTATCCTATCTATTCCTAAGGTTCAACCGAGATATTTACGTCGTTGATACTTCATCGAACATTTCTGTGGAGTTGTATCATCACAATTATAATGATAAAACATTTTAAACACATGTAATTTAATGCTTATTAACAGACAAACTTACCTCGAATTAGTACGAAGACAATTGACCGATCAATCCACTACTTTGTCTTTTCCTTGATTTGCTTCCGAATGTTGTTTTTCTTGATCTATATGATCAAATTTAACTACTTTAATCATTATTGTATTTTGAATAATTTGGAAAAATTATTATTTTGCCCCTAGCTTTTAACTTATTTATAATTTGGTCCCTAGCTCATAACAATGCAAATTCATGCAATTTAGCACATACCCATGCTAGTCAAATTTCATCTAAGCCCATAACGGCTCACATATTTCATTATTTCACACATTTACCACATAATTTTCACATTTTATCAATTTAATCCTCTTTAACATTTTCAACAAAAATCACTTTACAAAACTTGTTTATCTAACAACAACCATTTATTTTCTACCATCAAACATCAAAACACATACACATTCATCAATGGTAAAACCCTAATACTTTAACAGTTTCACAAATTAGTCCCTCGACTAGTTAGATTAAGCTATAATGATCCCTAAAACATAGAAATAATTAAAAATTGGACAAAAATTCATACCAATGCAAGGTAAATTGTTTTGACAAAATTTCAGGCTCCCATGGCTTCCAAAATTTCTTAATTTCGGTTGTAAGAGATGAGACTAAAGATGATAGCTTATTTTATTTTATTAGTTTTATCTTTATTTTACAAATTACTTAATTAACCTTTAAAAACATTTCTATTACACTTATACCAAGCCATGTACATCCACTATCTCTATTTATGGTCTAGTTACCATATAAGGAACTTTACTGTAAAGTTCTATTGCTATTAGACACGTTTAGCTATTAGAACACAACTTTTGCACTTTACGCGATTTAGTCCTTTTTATCAAATTGAGCATACAACGGTAAAATTTCTTAACAAAATTTTCATATGACTCTAGTATCATGCTGTAGACATTAAAATAATAATAAAATAAATATTTTCACTTCAGATTTGTGGTCTCAAAACCACTGTTCCGATTTCACTGAAAACGGGTTGTTACAGAGTTTGTGATGCCAAATTGGTAGGCGGCACCGAGCTGGTGAAGCCCAACTAGTAGGCTGCACCAGGCTCTTTTGCGATGATGGGACACTGCACTACCCTGTAGCGATGGGACGGGACCATCACTGGTCCCATAACTTGTGTTTTGGGGACCTTATAATGGCCCCCAGTCCTATTATGATCTGAAAGAAAAAAAAAACAATTTAAAAGAAAAGAAGAGAATGGGAAGGGAAGGAAGGGAAAAAGAAAGAAAAAAAATAGAAGTAGAATAGGTAAAGAGAGGAGAATGAGAAGGAAAAAAATAGAAGAGAAGGAAAGGAAAGGAGAAAGGGAAAGAAAAAGGGATTTAATTTGGGGTTGTGTTTAGAGTTTAAAAAAATTAAGAGGTTCTATTTGGGGGTTATAAGAGTTTGGTGTTTAAAAAAAATTATAAAAGGTATTTTTTAATTTAATGGTTTTTTTGGTTATTTATTTATTTCGAATTTTATTTTTATTTTTATAAGGTATTATTTTGTTAAAAAGAGATATTATTTTGGTAAGATATGTTTCTATTTTATATTTTCATTCGTAAGTTTTTTTTATGTTTTTTATTATATTTAAATAATAATATTCGTATTTATGTATAATCCTCTATGTTTTATTTTTTATGTAATTTATTTTTCATGTGTGTTTTAGATTTATTATGTTTATTTCAAAAAAAAAATAACAACATTCGTATTTATTAGGTTTATTATGTTGAGATAGTTTATGTTATGTTTCTATTATATTTTTTTATTAGCATGTTATTTTTATTATTTTAACATAATTTTTTTTTTGTTTTTTATTTAGGTAAAAGATGAGACCATTGAGTTGGAATTTATGAGATATTTTTATTTTGTTAATTATATACTACAATAGTATAACAAAAAAATATGATGTGGACAAAACTGTTTAGTATTTTTGTAATGAAATTTGTGTACTTTATTTATTGTAAAATTTACTGTATCACATTTAGGTATTTTGAGAAATATTTAAAATGGATCAAACTTAGAAATTAATTATCGAAATTTGTTTTAAAATTGTTGATATCGAAATGGGTTCTTTGATACGATGGTCACATATCAAACACAATTAATAAGATGGTAATATATTGTTATTTGTTATTCACGGGTTCTCTTATAAAAAGCTCCACGTCATTTATGGAATTAATTATGTTATAAAAATTATTTTCTGTAATTTAATAGTGTTAGGGCCTGTACCGCGCATTGAGGGGTCGTGTGAATGGTTTAGGATATCAGCCAGATGAACGACTGATGCCATACTTGGAGTTAGCCGGATTTGGGTCAGTAGCATTGATTTGGACGTTTGATTTGCAATTTGACTTAATATCCGCTTTGGTCGAGCGTTGGCGCCTGAAGACCCACACTTTTCATTTACCGTGTGGGGAATGCATAGTCACTCTGGAGGATGTTACACTACAACTTGGGCTCCCAATTGAGGGGAGTGCGGTAACGGGCGTAAGTACGATCTCTGAGCTGGCCGCCCTTTATTATAACCTACTAGGAGTCTCATCCAGTGATGCTGAGTCGAAATTTACAGGTTTGAGATTTTCATGGCTGAAAGCCAATTTGAGCATTTATCAATTAATGCCACTAAGCAGGAGGTGATGTTCACTACTCGAGCGTACATTATGCACATTATAGGGGGTCTGCTCATGCCGAATGCAAACAATAACAAGGTTCATTTGATGTACTTACCCCTATTAACTGATTTTCATAATGTTCGCTCGTATAGTTGGGGTTCCGTAGTACTGGCCATGTTGTATCGTGAGCTTTGCCGGACAACAAAGCCTTTTGCCGTGGACATAGGTGGATGCCTCATATTGCTACAGTCTTGGGCTCTTTACCGGATGTCATTCTTATCATTGATTAGTCACCAAGCATATGTATTTCTACTAGTGAATGGGTGACAAAATTTTACCCGTTATAACAATCAATTGACATTTTTTCTCTAATGATATTATTCTAACAAGTTATTTGTTTTCGTAAATGGAGTACCAATCTAGGTATTAGGAGGTCATACACTATTTCGATATATCATCTAATGATTGAACAGCATGCCAGGGAAGGGGTAAGCTATTTCAATATTCGTGATACGTAATTACTTTGTATATCTTACTCGAACCGTGTTAGAATTTAACCATGTTACTAATTGTGCAGTTCATCTGGATGCCCTATCGGAGGTTGGAAATTGTAGCTGTTATTCCTTCGTCTGCCTATATTCACTCACACCTGTGGTGCATTAACACACCCATTATCAATTTCCAGACAGTGGAGTGGTATAACGGGGGTTGAGTACTCCAGCAGTTTGGTTGCATATAGTATTTTCCTGCTCCGCCAATGCAGTTGAGGAAAATCTACAGGATTAACAAGAGGGGAAAACATATAAATAATTGGGGGTTGTAACATCTCGATTTAAACCCTAGTCAGAACAGTGGTTTCGAGACCACAAATCCAAGGTCGAAATAATACTTTAATATTATTTTCTGTGTTTACAGTATGTGATTTTGCTTGTGTGAAATTTCTGTATGAAAATTTTATCGACTGTGTGTCAAATTGCTAAAAGGGTTTAATCGCATAAAGTGTAAAAGCTGTGTGCTGAGTGTTAAAGTGCTTAATTGAGTTGGCTTTTGAATGTGAAGGCCTCAAAATGAAATTAGGCCATTATTAGTGATTGTGGATGGCAATGGACTAGAATAATTAAAAGGGTTAAGATTGGTATTTAAAAATTATGTTATTATAACTTAATAAAACAAAAAGGGAAAGAACACTAGGGTTCGACACATTTTGATCTTGATTGAGATATGAGTTTTGTTCAGTTTTTGATAATTTCTATGTTTTTGTGATCGTTGCTTTGTGTTCTTCAAAACCCATGTCTTAATTTTGTGAATTGATGATGTTTTTGAAATATACCATTGATGAACATGTGAGTTCTTGAATGTTTGATAGTGGAAAATGAAAGATATGTGTTTGATTAATATAGTTTGTTTTTGGAGTTTTGATGAATTTGTGTAATTTGGGCTTAATTGAGAAAAGTGTAAATTGAGGGACTAAAATGTAAAATAAATAAAGTTTGTGGGCTTGTATTAGTATGGGAAGAATTCGACTAAGCATATGTGATTTGAAATTGTGTGTATTTGGTGATTTGATGAATTAGGGACTAAAGTGTCGAAATGTGAAAATGTGAGGGCTATTTTGTAAAATGCCCTAACTAAGTGTGTGTGGACTAAATTGAATAAATTGTGATTGAATGGATTGAATTTGAATGTATATAGACCAAGAAAGGAGAGGTTTGGATCGAGATTGAGGCAAAGCTAAAGTGCTCGATTAATCGACCGTTTCGATAGTTCGACGTCCGAGGTAAGTTTGGACATAATACGTGTATTTAACTATGTTTAATGTTATGAGATGAATGTTATGATATTATTGAACTGTGAATGCTATGTGAGGACTTGAGTTATGTGGCACTAAGTGTGCGTATTCGGAAATGTGACCAAAATGATCAGCACTATGTGTGCGAAATAATATAAGCTTTAGCTTTGTGGTTGGCATTGTGTATGCGATACCGATTTAAGATCGATTTGATATAGATGCATTAAGTGTGCGATGTTAATTAAGCTTCGGCTAACGAATTGGACACTAAGTGTGCGATTGAATCAAAGAAGGGACGAAAGTTGATCAAAATGAAATAGTGAGTATTGAGTAGCATATGAGATCGATAACTAAGTGTTGGCTAAGGTACGTTCGGAACCTATGTGGTTGATAACAATATAAATTAGTTTATGGAAGGTTAATTGAGCATATGAGCTTTGAATGGAATGGTATATGTGTTTGTGAATTAATCTAGGAGATGGTTGGTTTTGGTATAATGTATTATGTTACGAACTTACTAAGCTTTTGAAAGCTTACTGTGTGATTGTTTCTCTATTTTACAGTGTCAGTAAAGCTAGCTCGGATTCGGGGATTGTCAGCATCTTTATCACACTATCAGCATTCTATTTTGGTACTTTTGAAGATGTGTATGTTTGAATATGACATGTATAGGCTAGTTATTTTGAAACATGTTAGGGTTGTGTAGTTAGCTATGAGATGTGGCTAGATATATGTTGTCAATATACATATGTGGATTTGGTATATGAAGTATGTTTTGGTATGTCTTGATGGTATTAATAATGTATTATGAATGGTAAGTTTAGTGATGGATAGATGTTGTGATCTAGTGATATTGTGGGTGAATCATGCTTGGTAATGAATGTGTTTTTAGTTGTGAAACTTGGTTTATAAGTTGACATGATTAGAGAATGATAGTAGATGAAATGATATGTTTATCATTTGACATGAATTTGGTTGCCAAATTGGGTGTGAAATTATGCTTAAATGTGCTTGTAAGGTTGACCCTTGAGTGGGTGGCAAATTGGCCTTGCAAATGGCCTATTTTGCATACATGGTCAAGGGACATGGGCGTGTGTCTCTACCGTGTGGCTCAAAGGCCACTTTGAGGTGTGCCTGAGCAGGTTACACGACTGTGGTACATGGGCGTGCCAGGTGGCCGTGTGGTGAAGTCAGTATGTATGCTCTGATTTGGCACGGCTTGTTCATATAGGTGTGTCTGGTAGCCGTGTGAGGCACACGGCCTGACTGCACGGGCGTGTGACCTCTGCAGTGATGAAAAATGTTTAAAATTTTCAAACTTTCACAAGTGTTCGGTTTAGTACTGACCTCTTTCTAACACATGTTTAGGGTCTCGTAGACCTCGATAAGGAACTGTATACTTGTATTTGAATAAGTTCAATTGACTTTGTGTCGTGAAATGGATGTGAATTGTTTTGATTGTTCGGTAATGCCTCTTAACCCTATTCCGACGACGGTTTCGGGTTAGGGGTGTTACAGGGGTTGTGCATCAGCAATATATTGCAGTGTGGGACAACCGGATGGCGCAGAGGCCTTAGACGGATATTTCTTTCGATTTGCAACCCTTGTTAGAGTATATACAGTGGTACTCCAATACGGGAAAATCATATTTACTTGATTGGAAATCAATTGTAGTCCCGTCGCACATGCACCGACTTGGGGCATACGGGCCAAAGCCCAAGCGATCTCATACACATTCTGGGGTTAGTTTTTATCATCCACTACAGTACTCCGCTCCTTCCGGCTCGTATCCACTGCAATACTCCACTCCTCTCGGCTCGTATCCACCGCCATACTCCACACCTCTGGCTCAAGTTCATCAATGGCGTTTGGGACATATTATTTTTCTTTTATGTTTCTTATACCCCCATGTGCAAAGTGAAGAGAATGTTGATCGCTGCGATCGCTCGCAACGTGAATGTCGACCTCAACAAAAATATACCCCTAAGACCACACCATCAAACCATCAATTTTAGGGGTTTTTGTAAATAGTCAAGTTTGTATTTATTTAGTTCTACAAAAATATAAATGAAAAAAAAATCTTTTTATTTATTTATTTGAAATTCATTACAACATTAAAACTTGGAACAAACTTTGTAATTTAAATTAGATTAATTGCAACATTAAAACGAGGAACAAATTTTGTAATATAAATTAGATACATTGGAGTACATTAACTCAATTCCTACTCGATCGCAACAATTGTTCAATATGGTAGTTTCGCTGCGGGCATTTACTCCGATTATGACTAGCTAATCTGCATATGCCACAAAGTTTTCTCCCTAATGTCCAATTCATTATGGATTCTAGATGATTGCAGATGACTTTCAGATTCCTACGAGATCCTCTATTTGGGACAATCTTGAAAGTCGTCAGAGGTACCTCCTATGCAGACAGGTCAGGCAGGACGGGGAACTCGTTCTCCTAGACACGCAATGTGCGCTCGAGGGTATACATCTCATCAATAAATTATTCAACATTGAGCGATACTTTAGCACAAGCTGCCACAGCATGCGTACAGGGATAATGAAGTGTTTGGAACCTCCTAAAATCGTATTGTCTGGACCTAGGTGGTATACCGGGCCGACGACTGATGGTCTCTGTAACTCAAAATATTTTAAGATGTCGTGAATATACTTCTACATTCATCGACCTCGCTATTTGACGGTTTGCAACCATTGCAGCCCTGAAATATTCAAAAAACACGTGTCCTACCTCCATCTGGTTTACTTGTTCCTACCCTATTCTTGGCATCAAGGTAGCCAATCTATAGAACATAGCCGAGAACACAGATGAAATTGGAAGATGTCGTGTTTTCATCAACACAGAGTTAACCCCCTCCGCTAAGTCGATGGTCACATGACCATAGTAAAAGCCCTCGTTGAAACTTTGAGCCCATTGCCATGACTCCATGATACCCAACCATTGTCGAAAAGGTGTGTTCGTTTCATCCTCCATGTCACTTTCAAGTCAAGTCATCCTTTCTGGAAAATGTGTGGCTCTAACTCGTACACTGTCTATATATTAAGAAAACATAAGTTACAATTTTACCCTAAAACATTAAAACGTATATTGAAAATATAAGGTCATCCTTTACTCATTCACACAACTTGTCTCCGCCAATTTGCATCCTTATAATCTTAGTGAAAGTTAGCCGCGATGTGCCGGATGTAGTAAATGGATCTCCATGGTACACCGAAATGCTTAATGGCGGCAATTAATCTTTTCCCTTTATCAGAGATGATGCAAATATTATCGTTATTACAAACATACCTCCACAGGTTCGTAAGGAAGAATTCCAAGATTCCATATTCTCCTTATCCATAATGGCAAATGCTATCGGGAGCACGTTCTTGTTCCTGTCTTCAGCAACCGTGAGAAGCATGATCTAAGTATATTTACGGTATAACCAGGTCCCTTCTACTTGCACAAACGGCTTGCAGTGGGAAAATGCACGCACGTATGGATCAGACGTCCAGAACATCTGTTGAAAATTTTTTTTTCTCGGTTATAGTTGGTCATCCAGGTTGTAGTAAGGTCGTGTCTGCAACTCAATTATAGTCCCCAGCACATACTCCCGTATAACTGCTATCAATCCTTGAAGCTCATTGTATGACATATCAAAATCTCTGTACAATTGTTCCATTTCCATCTTTTTAGCTATCCATGTCTTCTGGTATGATACTCGATAATAAAATCGTGTCTGCATTTTGACAATCAGTACTAAAACTTTAATGGTTGGCATGTCTTTCACCACTGGCATAATGCACGTACAGATAGTTTTGAAATCAAGTTTTCGTTTATCTTCTATCATACGTGTTGAAGTACATATGTGAGGCCCAACAAAGTTTCGTATCTCCCACATCTACGACTTCTGGATAAATACGGCTCGTACCCACCAATTGCAGCCTTCCGTCGACTTCTAACACTCTCCAATATATTATGTCGAGTTTAGACACAGCGACTTTGTAGTCCACTGACACATTCATGCTATACCGCTTAATGAAAAATACGCACTCTTCCTTACTTTCGAATCTCTAGCCCACGAACAACTTCTCAGGATCAGAATCTACGGCCAAACGGTGAGCAAGTAGTATATCAGGGTACTCCGAAAACTCGGTTGCATGCACCGCATCGGGGTCTATGAGTGACATGTATGCCCTAGGATTATTGTATCACAATACGTCGAATCTGGTTCCCGATTGAAAATGTGTTAACGTTTCCATCGTCACTCACGCCTATGTCGTCAATATCATCCGGGACCTCGTCCACATTGGGATCACTATCACTATCGACCTCGTGATCAAAAGGATCACTACTATCATATCAATCATCACCAACCGCATCACTCTCGAGTGCAATATTAAGATCGATGTCGATCCTGCGTACAGTTGATTGACTATCAATGTACGATATTGAAACCACCATACACAGTTCTTGAGCTCCATGTTCTTCACCTAATAGAGTGGAATCTTTAGTTGGCTCCACGCTTGCTAACTCAGCAAATAACTGAACCGGTGCATTTTGGTCATTCTGATTCCCACAATAAAAAGCGACCATTGTCTCCATGTCTTCATCGTCTACAAGTATCATCTTGGTAAATTTGATAGGATCTATCGAAACTGGAAACTTGTAGAAAAGTTTCGAGATCCTTCTCCCACAACGTCTAACAATTTTGGCACTAATCATTTCATTCATATCATCAAACGAGACATTTCTATTAAATCTCATTGCTATTTGTTGGCAACATTCAAATATACAACCAATTGTTGTTGTCAAAATTACTTCATCGAAATAAATGCATAAAAAAACCTAATTATCCATCTTCAATAGTAAATCTGTTAAAAAATAAAAAAATTTAATGAAAAAGAAAAGAGACCAACATTATATCAATATGCAAAACTTTTTATTCATAAGCTCAAACTTTTTCAGTTCCATTTCGTACATGTACAACTATATTTACTCATTTTTTCACATTCTCTACTCTCTAACGTTTACTTTTTCTTTACATTTAACCACTTAAACTCATTTCTATGTTTTCTTCCATCACCGATTCTGTATCTTTCTCCAGGAAATTCTCTATATTAAATTTTGAATTCTCTTCAAATTCATCTTCTATAATCCAATTTGGAAATTCCTCAGGATCTTCTTCCTCTTTATTCTTTATAATGGGTATTGAGTTTATAAATTTTCTTGGTAATTTCCTAACAACTAATTTATCCATCCATGGCATGTTAAAGAAATTTTGCTTCCCAGTCAACTTTCGCGAACCTACACATTGTCTCGCTATTTTCCTTGCTCCGTTAGAGATTATAAATTTCACGAAGTATATAACTATATTCCAATAGGTTCGTAGTACCAATGTCTTCCAAAGTTGGTCTAAAATGATTTGATGCTCCCATTCTATTAATGTCCCTCTAAGGGTCAAGCATTGCACTTTATTCTTTCGAATCAGTTCATGACCCTTCCATAACACTTCTTGCATCTTTTAATTTACGATAATAAGGTGTTGAACGATGTCTTTTTTTTTTTTGTTTTATTCTATAATCTTGCAATTCTCTCATCATCTTATCAACTTTCTTCCTTTGTACTAAAGTTGTTATCTCATCAGGTAATATTAGATTTATTGCCATTTCTACCAATATCTATGATAGAAAATAATTTTTTTTTCGAATTTCAGTATTTATGTATTTTCCTCTGGTTTCATCACTAACTAACAGTTACTTTATAATAGTTACTAACAAAATAACTTTAAAATAAATTAAAATATAATAAAATATTACATTCATAACCTAACAGATCACCATAAACATTAAACCAAACAAACAATAAACCTAAACACAAAAATTACTAACAAAATGGCTTTATAATAAATTAAAAATTCATAAAAAATTACATTCATAACCTAACAAATCTTCATCAACATTAAACTGAACAAGCAATTTATAATAGTTACCAACAAAATAACTTAAAATAAATTAAAAATAACAATAAACAAACTACACAATACTAACAAAATAATTTATCCTCATCATAATCCTTTTTTTTCTTCTCCATTCTTTCGTTCTTTCTTTCTTTCTTTCTTCTCCCTCTCTTTTTTCTTCTCTTCTGCTATCTTTTTTTTTGTTAAACTACTTCTCTTCTCACCCGAAACTATTTAAAGGACCCCCCAAATCCGCTTCACCGGTGCTGCCTATCAGATAGGGGTCGCTGGTGCCGCCTACTGATATGGCACTACCCCCTATACCATTCTGGTATAATACACAAGTATATACTAAAACTGAAACCCGTATTTCATGCGATGTCCTATTAAAATATATATTTTTTAAATTCGACTATCAAAACTTAAGGTGGTGCCGCCTATGCACCACCCTCCACTGCCATGGATATATTATTTTGGTATATAATCTCGTTGACATACCAATTTGGTAGATAATTATTATTTATATTATTACTATAAAAAAGCCAATGACCGGTATTGGTTATTTCTAATTTTCTAAATATTCAAATTCATTTATCTGAATCTAAAAGTATTTAGTATTTGGCCATTGTTCCTATATAATTATTTGCATTTAATTTAAACAACAACAATATCTATGTTGTATTCGAAATTCAAATCAACAAAACATCCTTTTGTAGATAAATATTTAAACTTGTTCTATTTAGACGGCATATATTTAAAGATTAATATGTGTAATAAATTTAATATCTTAATCCATAAATTATCAAGATAATGCAAAAAAAATCTTACATTGGTTGTGAATAGGCTAATGAAAAGGTTTAAATATAGTTCCGATACATATGTTTTCAAAGTTTTGAAACATGAATACTTCAAAGCTAAAATTGATTAGTAATCTTGTATAGATTTTGATACTATGAATGAAGTATCGATATCTTTGTTCTTAAAATCATATATTTGCCTAGAAAGACTCTGGAAAAAGGATTTAGGATTCTCTAATTAAAATTTTTATAATATAAAATTTTAGAATGAGATTTAATATCTTTTGGAGTCCATATAATGTTAGAAAAGTAAACAAGGGTTAGAGATTGAAACTGAAAATTTTAATGTGACATTCTTTCTCTGTATCTATTAATGAATTTGGTAAATGGTGTTACAATATACAAAAATAAATCTTTTTATCATTATAAATAACTTCACAATACATATCTTTTTTTTTCCATAATAAAGATAATACCAACACTTTTTCCAGCATAATTTAACCCGACAAAATGATTAAAATCCAACTTAGCAGCTAAACTCTTACATTCCTCCACTCTAATATTTTTTCCCATAAGAAAACAGCAATAAAAATTAAATCTTTGGGTCAACTACTGGCATTGATATAATGCTAACTATTAACATTCGAGCTTAAAACAATCATTACTAATTAAAAGGCCAATTAGGGATAGCCTATCTAAATCCATGTTCAATAGTGTCATCAACGGTAGAGTTAACCATATATTTACCCTCTCTATTTATAAACAAACCCATTAGATTAACATAACCTCTAACACCACTACCTTATTAGAGAATTAAGAAGAGCATGATTAACATTAGGCAAACCTACATAATCATCAACATCCAAATCAGCTTAAGTATTCTCATCCTCATTAGCAATAGCAAGAACCTGCAAATTTCAATTAATATCCAACAAAAATGTATCATTCTCCTCGAATAAGATTAGGATACCAATTCTACCATGTCTTTTTCATCTTCTTCTATCTTATTTCTGTTTTCATGCCTTTTGCTCTCCTTTGCAATTGTCATTATGTTCATATTTGCTTCCACCTTAGTAATTCCTTATTTTAACACTAACGTTTGCTCACACCTTTCTATTCTATTCTTTATTCAAAATCTCCCTTTGTTCTACTGCTAAGATATTTCTACCTTTATCTTCACAAGCACATCTATCTTCATTTTCATTTTCCTCAGTTACTGTAACACTTACTGACAAATTTCTCCATCAAATGTTCATATCCTTATTGGAATCTATCTTATCATCATGCTTGAACTTTCGCCTTTTATCTTGACAATGTTAATGCAATTCCTAAATTGCTCATTCTCTCAAGGGCCTTTCTTAGCAAGGTCCTTCAATGATGGTCCTCTTGAACTATTATTAGATTCAATAACTTCTTCAAGTTCAAGAAAGGGAATTCCATTCAACCTGTCCAACACTTGGATATCATCATGGTTTGTAGTTATGGTAATATCTAAATCAACTAAGTTTTGTAGATTATTGATTGATTTACTTTCAACAAACAATGCAAAATCAACCACATACTCCTCTCTATTATCCTTTACAATAATTACATCATTTATAAACGTCTCAAGGTTTAAATTCACCTTCATTTTTCTCTCATTTATGCACTATAAGCACCCATTCAACTTGACTTAGCTTTTTAGGGATCAACTTTAAGCTCCAACCTTGCATAAGAAACAAATCTCCATATTTGGTAACCTAATAAATCTTATCACTAATTGCACCCTTGCTTCTCTAAAGGCTTTAGATTGAAAATACTAACTTTGGGGAAGCTATATACTTGAAAGCTTCATCAACAACTTTTCAAGTTATCCATGTTGCTTTTTAAGCATCTGCTCATATGCATTATATTGTGTATGTGTGTTGATTGGAAGGAGTAGAACATTAAAGTCATTAGAATCTTCAATTTGTATAGCCTCATATTGTGGAATTGAGTCCACATATTGGTTCTATGGGTTTTTTAAATTGAGTTAATTCAAAAAAGAATCTATTTAAACCACAATAAATTAATTCAAACAATAAACAATGGATTCAAACAATAATGAATCGATTTAAAAAGAGCATTTGTTGAGGTTATCAACAACAAGGGACAAAGGACAAAGAACAAAGAAAAAATGAGAAACTGAAAAAAGAAGAAGCTAAAAATATTATTCTTATCATCAATTCCAAAGAAATTGTAACTTTTAAGTTTCAAACGTTACCAAATACATAACAACTTTCGCTAACAACATTAAAACTTACAAAACATTACTTGTACACATAAACATGCTAACTTACTAGACAAATCAATAGCTAAACATAAAAAAATCATCTAACTAGCCTTTATATATCAACAAAACAAATTAGAACTGAACTAGACTAGTTTGCTTATAGAAAAAGTTTCAACTGCATGATTGTGCACCAAAAGATCTTGTTGCTGCAATGCTGGCTAACATTCAAAACTTCTCATTGGTATCTATGCAGCAGACACCAATATTCTTTCTCAAACTCTCTGACCTGGTAGATCCAATGGGCTTAGCTAAAATATCAACAAACTAATCTTCTAAATTGCAATGAATTAGATTGACTTCCTTTGATTGCTCATCTTCCCTTACAAAGTGAAATTTAATCTTGAAATGTTTTTGTTTTACCATGAAACACCGAATTCTTTGCAATTGCAACAACAGACTGATTATCAACCTTAATTTCTATTGCTTCGCTTTGTCTCAAGTTCAAATCATTCAAAAGTTTTCTTAGCCAATTGGCTTGATTAAAAGCTACAGCAACAGTAATGTACTATGCTTCAACTGTTGATTGTGCCACTATTTGTTGCTTTTTCGACCTCCAACAAAAAACTCATAAGCCTAGAGTGAAAAAAATTCCCTGAAGTACTCTTTATATCATCAACTGAACCAGCCTAGTCACTATCTAAATACCAACCAGCTTGAGCTCTTCAGATTTCACAATTTCACCCCATAACTAAAAGTTCCTTTGACATATCTTAGGACCTTTTTAGCTACTTTAAAGTGAGCTACAATAAAGGAATTCATAAACCTTAATAGAAGGTTGACTATAAACATAATTTTAGGCATCGATGCTGTCAAATAAGGCTTCTATACCCCTTTTCATCCACTTTCTCATAATCACTTTTGCTAGAAAGCTTATCACCTTGTGCCATTAGAGTGTTAACTGGTTTAAAATTTTCCATACAGAACATGCTTAAAATCTTCAAGAAAAATGTTTGTTGGCTTATAAAAATGGCATGTTGAGTCTGGATTACTTCCATGCTAAGAAAGTAGGCCATCTCCCCTAAGTCAAACATCTCGAAGACAACTTGCATCTGTTTCTTGAACTCATCAATCAACTCTTTTCTACTGCAGTCACAAGGAAATCACCTACATATAGTGACACAATTAGCAAAGTTTCATTTTCAAACTTCTTTGCATAAATAGTTGGCTCACTAATGCTCTCTTCAAACCCAAGCTTAGATAGATTAGCATCAATTTTGTCATAATAGGCTTTTTAGGCCATTCAGTGCCTTCTTAAGTTTATAAATTTTGATTTCCTCTCCAACCACTTTAAATCCTTCTAATTGTTCAACAAAAATCTCCTCCTTGAGAAAACCATTCAAAAAAGAAAATTTTAAATCCAATTGATGTATTTTCCATTACCTTTGAGCTGCTAAAGAAAATAAAAGCCTTATGGAATCTAACCTTGCAACTGGCGCAAAGGTTTTTGAAAAATCAACTCCATGTTGTTGGTTGAAGCCCTTCACAACTAATCTTGCTTTGTGCTTATTTAGAGACCCATCAACATTGTACTTTTTCCTGAATACCCATTTTACACCAATAACCCTTTTATAAATTGATCTATCAACCAGTTCCTATGTATTATTTTTATGGATCATATTCAATTTTGCTTCCATAGCTTCTTTCCAACAAACATATTTGGTAGTTTCATCAAAAATTGAAGGTTCTAAAATGGCCAAATCACATCTTTGATAAATGTCAGTGATATGCCTTGTACCTCCAACAGGTGTATCATCAAATCTTTCATCATTTTGAACTTCATCTTCAGCTGGTTGTAAGTCTCATTCTTGCTAATCTTGTTCAAGAAAATTGGCATCAGTACCATCCCATTTCCATCCACTACTCTCATTGAACTTCACATCCCTACTCACAATAATTTTTTTGGTAGAAGGATCGAAGACTCTGCACCCTTTCTTTGTGTTGGAATTCCAAGCATTGGCTTTCTGTCCAACTTGCTTCTCTTTTTGGATAGTACAAGTGCATAAAAAATACAACCAAACACTTTCAAGTGTGAAACAGATGGTTTATGTCCAAACTAGGCTTCAAAAGGTGTATTGCCCTTTACTGCATTAGTTGGCAATCTATTGAGCAAATACACTAAGGTATTCATTGCCTCAGCCCAAAAATTGTTTGGCAATTCACTCTCAAATAACAAGCATCTAGCCATATCCATCATTGTTCTAGTTTTCCTCTCACAAACACCATTCTGCTGGGGTTTATAGATGTTGGTCAATTGATGTTGGATGCTTGCCTCTTCACACATTCTTTAAAACTTTTTTGATGTGTATTTAGTGCCATTGTCTGGCCTTAGTATCTGAGCTTACAATTGGCTTGATTTTCAACCATAACACTTCTGAATTTTGTTTTCAAAAATGCACCCAACAAAACCTTGTACAATCATTAATAAATAAAACACAGTACCTACTATCACTTAGGGAGGAAGTCTTCATAAGTCCACAAACATCACTATAGACCAATTGAAGCTTGTCATTAGCTCTTCATCCTTTGTTAAATAGGAATAACAATCTAACCTGCTTCCTAAGCAGATAGACTTCACCAATTGCACCTTTATCATCAACTTAGACATGTTTTCAACCAGATCTAACTTGTGTAGCAAACTAAGAGATTTGTAATTAACATGCCCTAGTCTTTTGTGCCATAAAAATGATTCATCAACTAAGCCAACCTTCAAATTTAACTGATTCATATCTAGGACAAAACATCCATCAACCATGGCCACTATTACTAACTCTTGACCAGATGAGTCCATAATCATACATGTTTTATTTTTTGAAAATAATAGGATAATCTTTCTCTACTAGCTGACCAACACTAAGTAAGTTTTGGTCAATTTCAGGTACAAAAAATACATATGAGATTATTTTAGTACCTAAGAAAGTGTTGATCATAACCTCTCACTTTTCCTTTGGCTTCAATGAAATTCTCATTCTCAATCTTGACTTTTGAAATAAAGTTGGTATCAATCTCACTGAACATTCTTTCATTTGATTCCATATGATGTGTACAGCCACTGTTAATTAACCAATCCTTTTTTACCCTATTGGAAGTTACAAAACAGGATGCAGTGAAGACATGTTCCTCCTAGGCTTGATTGTCATCAGTAGCTTGATCTTGAACTTGATTCTGCTATTGTTGTGACCTTCCTTTGTTCTTGCAAACTTTCTCCATATGGCCTAGTTGTTTACAACTTCTACACTGGATATTAGGCCTAACCGGTAATCTCTTTCCAAGTGTGTGGACTTTTCACAATGAGTGCATGGTGGGAACTTTTTTTCCAACATCTCTTTTTGGTTTCTCCTTCTTTTTCTTACCATGGTTTCTTTCCTTTATAGCTTGAGCTCGAGCCTTCTTTGTTTTTAGCCTAAAAAGCACCTTCACGATGCTCCTCCAATCTATTATCTCTTTTTTGCTCTTGTGCATAAAGGGCATTTATCAGCTCTGACAGTGAAATAGTTAACAAATCCCTCGAGTCCTCCAATGAAAAGATCTTTGACTCAAACTTCTCTGAAAGGGTTGTGATTACTTTTCCAACAATCCTTCTGTCATTGAATTCTTCTCCAAGCAATCTGATATTGTTGACTGTAGCCATTATCCTATTAGAATATTGCTTGGTTGATTTAGACTCTTTCATCTTTAAATTCTCAAAGTCTCTCCTCAAATTGATCAACTATTGTTGCATTGTTTTATTAGATCCCTGAAACTCTTCCTTCACATTTTCCCAAGCTTGTTTAGAAGTGTCACAGGCCATAATTCTAGTGAAGATCACATCAGAGACTCCATTTTGCAAGCAAGACATTGCCTTGTATTTCTTAGCATAGTCATCACTATGTTCTCTAATTTGAGCTATGGTAGGATTAACTCTTACTAGAGGTGGCTCTCTATCTGTCTCAACCACATCCCACAAATCATGAGCCTGCAAATTTGTCTTCATTTTCACTACCCATACATGATAGTTTTCACTAGCAAAAACAGATAGTGTTGGTGGTGAAAAACTCATGTTTTACAACAACAACAACAAAGCAAATTCTCTTTCTTTATTTCTTAACAAAAAAAAAAAGGTCTTCAAAGATGACAAGCTCTCGATACCATTTTTTGGGTTTTTGAATTGAGTTAATCTAAAAAGAATTGATTTAAACTACAATGAGTCAATTCAAACAATAAACAAAAGATTCAAACAATAATGAATCGATTTAAAAAGAGCATTTGTTGAGGTTAACAGCAACAAAGAAAAAATGAGAAACTAAAAAAAGAAGCTGAAAATATTATTCTTATCATCCATTTCAAAGGAATTGTAACTTTTAAATTTCAAAC